>CM076572.1:452396936-453091361 GCA_034641835.2 Pinus albicaulis
TACTCATTATTTCAATAAGTTATTTTTTAGAAATCTTCTAGCAAATATCGAAATAAATACTACTGCAACATTCACAAATACATATGCAGAGAAATAAACAGTAAAGGACATAAGCACAAGAATCAATCACATGTACTAAGTTATTTTTGGACAATTGTCCCCAGAAAAACCCAATACGGGAAAACTGGTGGAGTAGATGAGGATTTTATTAATTCTTCAGAAAATGATATATTTACAGGGAAATATAATGGTAGATGAAATCCGAAACACCTAAGACTAAATTTCTGGCTCCCTCGGATAATTCTTTGACACCCTGATTAGCCCTTGTTGGCTCCTGTTCCTATCTCCATGATTCACTGCGTAGTCCCAGGGCTGGACTGCATAAGTTTGCATAGGGACTGTGTGGGTTCTCTGCACTGTAGCCTCAAGTTGCGTCTAGTGGCCCACTGTTGCCCTCTGTCCCTGATCTTGATCACTATTGACTCCCTCCTCCTTTTGCTTCTGCTTATGCAAACTTCTCACCCTGCAATTCTCCCATGGAAATCGAATTCTCTTACTTTAGAATCGATCTCCTTCGGGTACTGAGTGTATGCCCGATTTGTTTTCCAAATGACCCTCAAGCCTTCTTTTATAATCTTCTCGTTGGAGAACCAATGACTTGAATTAGAAGATTAATCAATGGCTAAGATTAAAACTTGACTTGATCCATGTTTTCTAGAAGATTCACACTCTGACTTATTAATACCATTTAATTATTTCATTTCCCTAAGTTTAGACTTAGGGTCTTCATTAAAATAATTAATTATTTTAAAAAGTCATGAACCGACTAGAATTTTCGGAAACTGTTTCTGGGTTCTTTGGAATGTTGCTGTCAAAGCCTCCCTGCAAAGTTGGAGACTTGGAACACTTCCGGATGCTATAAAAATCGAAACTCCCTCTTAGCGAGGAAGGTGTTCCAACAATATGCATGCTGCATGCTGCTCTGCTTTTGAAGCATGCTTTGCGCCGCTGATCTTTGGACGTTGCCCCTCATCTGTTGCGCCGCTGCCTTTAACATTGCCACTGTCACTGCTGCATCTGTACCACAGCTCCCTCTGAATACTGATTCTATCCATTCCTGCTACTGGAAGGGATTCTTCATCATCCCCATCTTCTCTCTAAAGTAGACAAACTTTGTCTTTCCTAGAGCTTTCGTGAGGACGTTTACCACCTGTTCTCCTGTTGGAGTGTACTACAACTGAATAGCTCCACGTTGTACACTGTCCCTGATGAAGTGACACTTGATGTCAGTATGTTTCGACCTATCATGAAACACAGGATTTTCGAAGAGCTTGATGCAACTCTGATTATCGCATAAGATGTTGGTCGCTTCCATTTTCTCCTTGAGTAGGTTTATTAACAATTTTCGAAGCCATATGGCCTCGCACGAAGCTATTCTGGCTGCCATATACTATGCTTCTGCTGAACTCAGAGCTATGGACTTCTGTTTCCTGCTGCACCAGGAGGTCATTCCTGATCCTAGATTGAAACAATACCCACTGGTACCCTTCCGATCTACTGAACTTTCAGCCCAATCTGCGTCGGTGAAACCACTCAACTTGACATCATTGCTACGAGTATACTTTAATCCAAGCTCGACTGTTCCTTGAAGGTACTTGAGAACATGCTTGGCTGCTGCCCAATGTGCCCTCTTCGGTTCCACCATGAACTGACTGAGGGCATTTACAGCATAACAGATGTCTGGCCTTGTATTTACCAGATACATCAACGACCCTATGAGTTGCCTATATAGCGTAGGATCAACCTCATCATCTTCGGTCATGTCGATTTTCTTCCAGTTGGTGATCATTGGAGTTGTCATGGGTCTACAATCCTCCATCTGAAATCTCTTCAGAATCTCTGTAGTATATCTTCCTTAACCAAGGAAGATCTCCCCATTCTGCTGCCAAACCTCCAACCCCAAAATATAGTGCATCCGTCCTAGACCCTTCATGTCAAATTCTTCAGCCAAATTCTTCTTGCAGTTTGTGATGAGCCTTGATGATCTTGTTAAGAATAGATCATCTACGTACAAAATCAGTATCAACGGTTCACTCTCTACTCTCAGATAGTAGAGGTTGGGATCCGCGTCACTCTTGATGAATCCCATCTTCTGGAGGTAGCTATTAATTCAACCATACCAGGGTCTAGGAGCTTGCTTCAGGCCATATAACGCTTTCTTCAATCTGCACACATGAGTCTTCTGATCATGTGTCTCAAAGCCCTCTAGTTGTTCTATATACATCTCTTCCTCTATCACCCCGTTGAAGAATGCCGTATTGATGTCCCTCTGGTGAATTTCCCATCCCATCTGCGCAACAAGGGATATCATGGACGTGATAGAGGTGTACCTGGCTACTGGGGCGAAGGTTTCTTCATAGTCAATTCCTTCCTTTTGAGCATACACCTTAGCCACAAACTTGGCTTTAAATTTCTCAATGCTGTTGTCTGCAACATGCTTGATCTTGTAGATCCACCTGGATCCTACAACTGATCTCTCCCGAGGTTTGGGGACCACTTCCCAGACATCATTCGTCATGATGGAACTGTACTCTTCCACCATTGCATCAATCCACACTTGGTGCTGAGTTGCTTTCCGAAAAGGGGAAGGTTCTTCGACTTGAGCAACCAAGGCTTGATACCTTTCAGGCTGCTTACATCGTCTCTTCTCATTTCGGGGTATTCTGACAAAGTCCTCTGCATCCTTCAGAATTTGTCGAAGTTCCTTGATCGTTCTCCCATCAGTAGTGGGTGGATCTACCTGCTCTCCCTCTTGCAAATCCTTAGGAGACACGTCCCTTGGATCCCTATGCCTTGGAGAGGCAACTGAATTTTCTACTGCTTGTTGTTGGGGCTGTACTAGAGGTTGTTCCTGAGACTGCGTAGCAGAAGGCAACTCACGGGATCTTCTGAAGGCCTTCTCCTCCATGAAATTCACATTCCTTCCTACCACGACTTTCCTACTGTCAGGAATGTAGATGCGATATGCCTTTGCATTCTCATTGTATCCTACCAGATACCCTTTTTCGACAGGCATCTCCAACTTCTTCCTCTTCTCACTGGGCACCTGACTGCAACTAAATAGCTCCACGTTGCTGATGAAGTGACACCTGATGTCAATACGTTTCAACCTATCATGAAACATAGGATTTTCAGAGAGCTTGATGCAACTCTGATTATCGCATAAGATGATAGTCGCTTCCATTTTCTCTTTGAGTAGGTTTATTAACAGTTTTCGAAGCCATATGGCCTCACATGAAGCTGTGCTGGCTTCCATATACTATGCTTTTGCTGAACTCAGTGCAACGGATTTCTGTTTCCTGCTGCACCAAGAGGTCATTCATGATCCTAGACTGAAACAATACCCACTGGTACTCTTCTGATCTACTGAACTTCCAGCCCAATCTATGTCGGCGAAACCACTCAACCTGACATTGCTACGGGTGTACTTCAATCCAAGCTCGACTGTTCCTTGAAGGTAGCTGAGAACATGCTTGGCTGCTGCCCAATGTGCCCTCTTCGGTTCCACCATGAACTGACTGAGGGTATTTACAGCATAACAAATGTCTGGCCTTGTATTTACCAAATACATCAACGAACCTATGAGCTGCCTATATAGCGTAGAATCAACCTCATCATCTTCGGTCGTGTCGATTTTCTTCCAGTTGGTGATCATTGGAGTTGTCATGGGTCTACAATCCTGCATCTGAAATCTCTTCAGAATCTCTGTAGTGTATCTTCCTTGAACAAGGAAGGTCTCCCCATTCTGTTGCCAAACCTCCAACCCCAGAAAATAGTGCATCCATCCTAGATGCTTCATGTCAAATTCTTCAGCCAAATTTTTCTTGCAGTCTTTGATGAGCCTTGATGATTCTGTCAAGAATAGATCATCTACATACAAAACCAATATCAACGACTCACTCCCTACTCTCAGATGGTAGAGGTTGGGATCTGTGTCACTCTTGACGAATCCCATCTTCTGCAAGTAGCTATTAATTCGACCATACCAGGTTCTAGGAGCTTTCTTCAGCGCATATAATGCTTTCTTCAATCTGCACACATGAGTCTTCTGAACATGTGTCTCAAAGCCCTTCGATTGTTCTATTTACACCTCTTTCTTCTATCACCCCATTCAAGAACGTCGTCTTGACGTCCATCTGCTGAATTTCCCATCCCATCTGCGTAACAAGGGATATCACCAACTTGATAGAGGCATACCTGGCTACTGGGGCAAAGGTTTCTTCATAGTCAATTCCTTCCTTCTAAGCATAACCCTTAGCCACAAACCTCGCTTTAAATTTCTCGATCCTGTCATCTGCAACATACTTAATCTTGTAGATCCATCTGGATCCTACAATTGATCTCTCCTGAGGTATGGGGACCACTTCCCAGACATCATTCGTCATGATGGAACTGTACTCTTCCACCATTGCATCAACCCACACCTGGTGCTGAGCTGCTTCCCGAAAACTGGAAGGTTCTCTGACTTGAGCAACCAAGGCTTGATACCTTTCAGGCTGCTTACGTTGTCTCTTCTCATTTCAGAGGATTCCGACAAAGTCCTTTGCATCCTTTAGAATCTGTCGAAGTTCCCTGCTCGTTCTACCACTGGTATTGCGTGGATCTACCTGCTCTCCCTTTTGCAAATTCTCAGGAGACACATCCCTTAGATCCCTATGCCTTGGAGAGGCAACTGAATTTTCTGTTGCTGGTTGTTGGGGCTATACCAGAGGCTCTTCCTGAGACTGCGTAGCAGAAGGCAACTCACGGGATCTTCTGATGGCCTCCTCCTCCATGAAATTCACATCCCTTCGCACCATGACTTTCCTACTCTCAAGAATGTAGATGCGATATGTCTTTGCATTCTCGTTGTATCCTACCAGATACCCTTTTTCGGCAGTGATCTCCAATTTCTTCCTCTTCTCACTGGGCACATGACAGTAAGTTGTACTGCCGAAGATCCTAAAGTGACTCACTTCAAGTTTACTGCCAGTGAAGACACTTTCTAGCGTGATCTTTCCCAGTGCAGTGTGAAGACACTTTCTAGCGTGATCTTTCCTAGTGCAGCATGAAGAGTCTTATTCTGAATGTAGACGGCTGTATTACACGCTTCAACCCACAGGAATTTGGGCATGTCTTGGTCATACAACATGGCTCTTGTTGCTTCAACAATAGTCCGATTTTTCCTTTTTGCCACATTATTCTGCTCCAGATTTTATGGAGCTATCCACTCTCTTTTGATGCCTTCCCTTGCGTAGAATCCAGTGAATTCTTTATCTATGTATTCACCACCATTATCTGATCACAATACGTTGATCCGCTTCCCTGTTAGATTTTCTACCACAGTCTTAAACTCTTTGAACCGATTGAAGACTTCATCCTTGGTCTTCAAGAAGTAGATCCAGGTTTCCCTGGAATGGTCATCAATGAAGGTGACAAAGTACTCGACATCGCTAAGAGCTCTAGTGGACATCGGTCCACAAATATCTGAGTGTATCAGGTCGAATACACCCTTAGCCCTATTGTTGCTTCTCTGATATGCTACCTTGGGATATTTTCCCAATACACACCCCTTGCAGACATCATCTCGTTTAGTGTTCAACTCTGGAACACCTGTGACAGTCTTCTGGAGAGTTCTCAACGCCCCAAGATGCAAATGCCCCATTCTTTTGTGCCATAGCTCATTCAGGTTCGTTTCATCTGCACTGCCGACCAGTGCCATTGGAGACTCAAGCTGCAACTTGTACAGTTTGTTGCTTCTTACCCTGATTTGTGCCTTCTTCCAACTGGGGTGTTTGACGTAGACTCTATTTTCAATAAAGTAGACGTCATAACCTCAGTTTTGAAGCTAAGACACTGAGAGCAAGTTCATTCCCAAACCCGACACATGCAGAACATTAGTGGCCCAGATTCTATTTGCAACCTTGGTCTGAAAAACTACGATACCTCTCCCAACAGGAGTGCATTTTGCTTTATTACCCATGGTTATTTTGAAATTCATTTTCTCTTCTTGGTAGGCGGAAAAACAGTCTCGTACTCTAGTCATGTGAGCAGAGGCTCCACTGTCAATATACCAAACATCAAAAGAAGCAGTGCTTGATACACAAGCAAAGTCTTCCTCAAGTCTGGATGCCAATACAGAGACATCATGATCCATCTGTTCTGTCATGCTTCTTTCCGTTCTTGGAGAACTGCGTGAACCCTTCTGCGCTGCTGTTGCAACAGTAGACTTTCGTTCACGAGTTGATTCTCCTTTCCATCTCCCCCCGCAGCCGCCATCCCCCGCAGCCGCCATCTCCGCCCGCAACCTCCATCTCTGCCTGCAGCCGCCATCTCCCGCAGCAGCCAGCTCCCGCAGCCGCCATCTCCACCCGCAACCGCCATCTCCCGCAGCCGCCATCTCCACCCGCAACCGCCATCTCCCGCAGAGTCTAACTCCACGTTGCTCCCCATAGCCACCCCCCGCTGCTTGGCCTCCCGCAGCCCCTGTCACCCCACAGCCACCTGCGGATGCTCCCTGCAGCTGTTGTTGCTCTCCACACAGCCACTGCTACTCCCCCATCCTCGTCCCAGCTCCCACAGCCGCTGCTCTCCGCGCTACTTCCCGCTGCTCGCCCTCCTCGCAGCACCTTGCCGTTTGGCCTCCCGCAACTACTGTCGGCCACCGTCGCTTGACTTCCCGCAGGCACTGCCATCGCCGTTCCATTGCCACTGTGCGCATCATTGAAGGGGATGACAGAGAGAAAGGAGAACAAGGACCCCGGTGAGGGGCCCGAATTTATTTCTCCAGATTTCAATGACAGGGGACCTCTCAGGTACATTAAGCAGTGCCAAAATGTGTCGGGAACTGTGTACAGCCCCATCGACATCGCGTTGGAGTCCGACTTCGTCTTCTAGACCTCCCAAATTAAACAATTGTTGAGGAAAATGGAATTCCTTGAAGCGGAGAACTTTAGGCTGCATTCCGTGGTTGGCACCTTATCAAATAGGATTATTAGAGTGGTCGAGGAAGACAACTCGTCTCTGAAAAACCGATTGCAGGAATGTAGGGAAATTTTTGTAGCACGACCGGCGGATGAGGCTCTACAGGTGGAAATTCAGGGTTTCAAAGATAAACAGGAGGAAATTAGGTCAGAGCAGGTATCCCTCAAACATGAAATTGAATCACATATCAACTCATGGGCACAGGTAGTCAGAGGAAAAGAGAAGGCCCCGCCCCTCACAGCGGTGGAAGAGGTCGTGCAAGCCAAACTTGTGGAAGAGAGGACCAAGTGAGCAAGAGAACTAAACCTTAAAGTAAGGGGACTCTCCCCACCCACCTCCTCATCGAACATACTAGAGCTAGGCCACAGTTTTCTTCGGGACACACTAGACATCTCTGATATAACACTGGACAGGGCATGGCTGGGACACGACTCCACTCTATTTCTCCGATTCCACAACACCACGGATAGACTTTGGGTGCTTCGGGCAAAACGAAAACTATTCTCCCTACCTGACAAAATATTCCTGGACGAGGACCTCACAAGAACACAGGTAGCTAAACTCAAACAGGCCAGGAAACAGGTTGCAGCAGCGAGATAGGCAGGAAAGTGGGCAGTTATCAGAAATATCCGCGCGGTTATTCGAGACTCCGTCCCCCTGGGGTGGGCTTCTCGAACCGACAGTTCGAATGACGAGCCCGAGAGGAGAGGAGACGGGGCACGAGTATTTCGGTCCACTGCTGGAACGGAAATGGCTCTTTCTGGTCATCCCCAGGCCTACTACACGATGCCTTGGCTTCAGCAGACATCCTGCTTGTTACCGAAACACACGCGAGCCCTGTTCGCCCTCTCTCGGACATCACAGGTTACCAGTGGTCCTCAGCGTGCAGACAGGAGACACGGAGCTCTGGAGGAGTCAGAGGCTCTGGGGGAGTAGCGTGCCTCGCCAGAGAGGATCTCAGTGACAGAATATTTGTGGTAGCGACTGACGATCACGCCAGATTGTGGATCCAGATCAGGGCTAGCATCCCCCCTCTGAGAGACATTTACCTTGTAGTATGCTACTTCCCCCCCACTTCCTCATCCTTGCCATCCATAGTAGTGACGACGATCCCTTCACAGACTTGTACCCTGACATTACCAAATACTCAACATTGGGTGACATCATTATCATGGGGGACTTTAATGCCCGAACCGGGGATCTCCATACACCCATCCATGATCTTACAGTGGACGTCTTCTACACCCGATGGATAGATCCAACTTCGGTGAACATGCAGCGTACTTCGGAGGATAGCCTGGGCCCCACAATAGCCTACGGGAAGCACCTTCTGTAGATGGAGGAGTCCCACGAGTTAATCATCCTGAACGGCCTCCCTTTCTTCCCTTCCTCCCACTTCTTTACTTGCCGACCCCACGAGGGGGGGGGGGGTGCGAGTGTGGTCGTCTACGCTCTTGCCAGCCCTGATCTCCTTCCGCACATTCATAACTTCTCTATCATCCCTATTCCCCTAGCTGATCATGCACTCCTCTCACTCTCTCTTCAGATCGGCATCCCGCGCAAGCCCCCCCCTTCAAGGCCCACCCCGCATCCTTTTCAAGTTTGAAGAAGGCGATCCTGACGCCTTCTCCTCTACCCTCAAGCACGCGCTTCCTCCTATAGCCCAGTTCACCTCCCTCGAGTCTGCCACCGACAAGTACCATTGCCTCTCATCTGCAATTTGGGAGGCCGCCCTCCTGTCCTTTCCTTCCTCCACTCACCCCACTGCACCATCTAGACCGGGAGGGTGTCTTATGAATAAGTGGTATGACCATGAGTGTAAGTCTCTGCACTAGGATCTCTGGCACGCTTTCAAGCATTTCCGACCGTCTTACCCTGCCATTCGTTCGACCTACCGCCACTTGCTTCGCCACAAAAAGCGTCATTTTATCTCCCACCAGAGAAGGATTCTTTCTGATCTTCTTCTCCACTCTCCCAAGGAGTTTTGGAGCACCGTCCTTTCCAGGCGGTCTCCCACCCCTACCGACCTCGACCCGACCCCACCTCCATGTTCTCCCACACCACCAAGCTGTATGATATCCCTGGGCAACCCCCCACTCAGGTCGTCTCCCCCCCAACCACCTATCACCTCTTCTCCGACAGAGACATCAGAGAGGTGATATGGGCCTTAAATAGCAGCAAAGCTGCAGATGAAGAAGGCTTCCAGGCTGAATTCCTCAAACTTGGGCATCATCCTCTGGTTGGCTATCTAGCGGATCTTTTCAACCAGGTCATTCTTGATGGTTTCCTTGAGGAGTGGTCACACCATATTATCTATCCCATCCACAAAGCAGGGCCCACTTCTGACCTGAACAACTACAGAACAATCATGGTCGGGCATACCTTCTCAAAGTTGTATGCTACGGCCCTCCACAGGGGGCTATCCAAATTCCTAGAGCAGAAACAAATCAGGGCCAGGGGGCAAGCTGGGTTTAGACCGGATCATCAGACCACCGACCATATCTTCACTCTTTGGGCAATGATTGAGGAGGCCTAGTTTAGGTCCTCCAAAGTGTACTGCTACTTTGTGGACTTTAGGAAGGCCTTCGACTCCATACCGAGGGAGGACCTCTTTCAGAGGTTGAGAGAGATTGGCACCTCTTCGACTCTGTTGACTGCCATTATGCGTCTCTACGAGTTCGTGCTTGGCTGTCTCCGCACAGTTGGAGGGATGTCGGAGTTCATCCGCAGCACCATTGGAGTCAAACAGGGGTGCCCGCTTTCTCCCACTCTTTTCGGGATCTACATTGATGAGCTGGAATCTTTCCTCCAAGAGCATATCCAGGAGTTCGATGGGTGCCTTCTTCACCAGGTCCTGATCTCCATTCTACTTTTCGCAGATGATATTGTTCTCCTGGCATCCCCCCAGAGGGACTACAGAGACAGCTTGATGCCCTCACATCTTTCTGTGACCTTCGGCACCTGATGGTGAACCTGAGCAAAACCAAAGTTATAATCTTCAACGGGGTGAAGAAATCCTCGAGTTTCCACTTTCTCTTCAAGGGGGAGGAAATCGAAGTCGTTAGTAGCTATACCTACTTGGGAGTGCAGTTCTCGGGTCCCCGCTTCAGCCTACGACCGGCCCTCCAGCCTAGGATAAACAAAGGATACGACTCCCTAGTCCTTCTAGAGAGATAGTGCTTCCGCCACCACTTCCAGGACATAACATCCAAGATGAACATCATGGACACCTTGATTCGTCCCACCGTGCTCTATGGATCGGAGGTTTGGGGCCCCTCACTACTGGATTCAGATTGAGCCTCGGTTGAGCGAGTCCAGACTCTTCTCTTGCGCCGCTTCATCCGGTGCAAGCAGACAGTCCCGCAAAACATCATCCTAGCAGAGTTTTAAGCTAAACCCTTCCGCCTAGAGGCAATCTTTAGGATAGTCTCTTATCTTCATCGTTTCTGTGGCCTGGCAGATACGAGGGAGGGGAGAGACAGATACCCATACCTGGCATATTGCTCCTCAGAGAACATCGCCCATACCCAGACTGGCCGCACCAAATGCTAATTCACAGGTATGACAAAACTCCTTGGTCTTATCGGTATCCGGACAGATCATCTCCCCCCCTTTCAGTATTCACTGAACGCCCTGGGGCACCTTCTTCCAAACCAACAGGATCTTAACAAAATAATCAGGGAGGACATCTACAGGCGGTATATCCAGACCACATGGGTTAATCCTGTAGGCGGTCTGTGCCCAAAAATGGCCTTTTACGCTGAACACTTTTTGGAGATCAGAGATGGGCTCATCACTCGACCGCCTTATACCCTCCAGCATTGGATGCATGGCTTTAGGATCCCTCCGGGGCAGCTTAGAGTTGGGTCGCACAGGCTTCGGGTGGAAAAAGACCACCATATTGACAGGACGGAGAGGATCTGTCAGCTTTGCCACCTTCAGGAGGTGGAAACCGAGTCACACTTCATCTTCAGATGCCTGGTCTAATATGAGATCCGGGGGCGCTTTTACTGCTTATTCAGAGGCCCCCAGAACCTGGCCAGCTTCCTTAGATATCCGGACCAGCGATGCTTGGCTCTCTACCTCTAGGAGACCTTCAGATACCGCTCGACTCTACTCTAGCCACCATCTACTTCGGCCACCACACAGAGTATCACAGACTTCTTTAGAGTACTCTCAGCACTGCAGGGCACGAAAAGAACCCCCGATCGATCCATAGATCATGAGTCCAGATCAGTGCGGCTCCGGGTCTCTCATCCCACCAGACCACCCCGTCGGCATTCCAGAATCGGGCACCCCCACCCAGGGGATGCCCCAATCCTCCAGGCAGCAACAACTACAGTCCAGATCCAGCTCCTCCTCAAGGCAACAGACATTGATGAGTTTCCTTCAGTCCTCTTCTATCGACTTCGGTTGTTAGGAGGAGTCTCTCTCCATTCAGGATGCTCATCCTTCTCCTCCAGTACTTCCTCCTCGCAACTCATTCTCATGATGTATTAGACATTCAGTTATCTAGGCTTTACTTTTGTATCCCTCTTAGCTTTGTTATTCCTGCTTTTATGAAGAAAGGGGACCGTTTGGTCCGCTAGCTTGTGTGTTGAAATCATTGTAACCAGCAGTCCCATTGACCTTTTTGTGGTCATTCGATGGACATTAATAAAATTATCTTATCTTTCCTGTTCTTCATCTCTGGTTCTGATACCATGTGCAATTTTCAAACTGAAAACTATACAGTTGCAGTGATAGATTTATTCCTCCTAATTATTTCAATAAGTTATTTTTCAGAAATCTTCTGGAAAATATCGAAATGAATACTACTGCAACATTCACAAATACAAATGCAGAGAAATAAACAATAAAAGACATAAGCACAAGAATCAATCACATGTACTCAGTTATTTTTCGACAATTGTCCCTGGAATTAAAACCGGTGTAGTAGATGAGGGTTTTGTTAATTCTTCAGCAAATGATATCTTTACAGGGAAATATAATGGCAGATAAAATCTGAAACACGTAAGACTGAATTTCCGGCTCCGTCGGACAATTCTCTGACACCCTGATCAGCGCCTACTAGCTTCTATGCCTGTCTACATGATTCATTGCGCAGTCCCAGTGCTAGACTGCGTAAGTCTGCGTAGGCACTGTGTGGGTTCTCTGTGCTGTAGCCTCAAGCTGCCTCCAGTGGCCCATTGTTGCCCTCTGTCCCTTATCTCGATCACTACTAACTCCCTCCTCCTTCTGCTTATGCAAACTCCTCGCCCTGCAACTCTCCCACTGAAATCAAATTCTCTTATCTTATAATCAATCTCCTTTGGGTACTGAGTGTATGCCTGGCTTGTTTTCCAAATGACCCTCAAGCCTTTTTTTATAATCTTCTCGTTCGAGAACCAACAGCCCATATTAGAAGGTTAATCAATGGCTAAGATTAAAACTTGACTTAATCCATGCTTTCTAGAAGATTCACACTTTGACTTATTAATACCATTTAAATATTTCATTTCCCTATGTTTAGACTTAGGGTCTTCATTAAAATAATTAATTATTTTAATAAGTCATGAACCGAGTGGAAATTCCACAAACTATTTTTGGGTTCTTTTGAATCTTGCTGTCCAAGCCTTCCTGCAAAGTTTGAGACTTGGAACACTTCCGGATGCTACAAAAGTCAACATAAAAGAGGAGTATGCCACAAAAAGGAGGTCATCTTCAGTGTGAAGAGAGGCAGTTATAAAGCATATCAATAGTTCAGTATTGATCTAAAAGGAGCCTATGTACATCTCGATCTTGGGTTAGCATATCTCAAAAAGGAACCAAAGGTAAGTTCTGCATGTAGGAAGGCTACTATAGCATAAACTAGGGTTTGGTCTTGAACCTTAAAGATATCTAAGGGTGCTGAAGGTAAGCCAAGAAAGAGATTATAGAAGGCCGAAAAAGAGTCTAATTGAAAGGAAGTCACTGATTAGAGACCGAGCTCTCTAGTCTTGGTGCTAAAAGGTGCAGATCGGTGCAGGAAAGAAGAATCAACTCAAGGGGTCATTGAAGAAGTAGTGACAAGGTCTTGGAGGCATACATAGGTCAAGGGTCTGAGCCATGGTCGTGGTACTTGTCAATTGAAAGTCTATAAGAAGAATTTCTTGTGGGTTTTCCTCTCCAAGAGGGAGAGGTTTTGGCCCTGTCTTGAAGAGCCTATATTTGTGTCTCGTGTGTTTTGGTAATTGACTTGATGAAAGATATAATAAGCTAAGAAGAGAATACATAAGTAAGAGAAATAAGCTCACAAGTAATTAACAAGAAGAGAATTTGAATTAAACCTAGCCCTCCTTAATTCTCAACATCTGGAAGGCAAGGGTTTCCTTCCTTCTAGACGAGCGTAATCTCAAAACTTATATCACTAATGTGGTAGTTGAACCCACAAATGCAGATCAACTTTAGGCCTACATGAAGGAGATGGTGAAGTTCAAGAGGCTGATCCTCGACGCAGTGAGAGATCACATTGTATCTCACATAGCAGGAAAAGACACAGCCAAAGAGATGTGGGATGCATTGGCCACGTTATATCAGGGGTCCTCTAAGCAACGAAAGATGTACTTGGAGGAGAAGATGAGATGCACGAGGATGCAGAAAGGGGAGTGCATAGACCCTTTCCTGACGAGACTTCAGGATACCCGAGATTAGTTGGCTGTTGTGGGAGCAGCACCTCAAGGTATTGAGTTTGTACGGCTGGCCCTTAACAACGATTCTGAGGAGTGGCAAGTCTTTGTCCAAATTATCTTGGGCAGAGAGAATTTGCCTGATTGGGAGAGAGTTTGGGCTGATCTATGCAATTCAAATGATGGACATTCGAAATAATGATTCAGTCGCCAACTCAACCACAACAACGCCTGAAGAAAATCAGGAATCAACCACTAATATGATAAGGGGAAGCCAAACCAAAGGAGCTTTGTATCGACATCCGAATCACAAGAGAAGACTTTCCAATCAAGCTACGTATCCGTATCACTCAGAAAATAAATGACAAATTTATGTTCTTAGGAGTACTAAATTTTGCAGAATTCAATCATATGATAACTATTCATCACAAAAATTGATTCCACAAAAGATCAATCTAGGATGGTCTGATCGCTTCTCAGTGCGACAATTATGTTTGTCACTTAGAGGATCATATCAACTTGTATCAACGAAGATGACAATGCTGAGACGAGAAGACAATCGAAACAGAAAAAGAGATCAAGTCTTTCATCAGTAAGATTTGAGGACAAAGCTTTTTAAAGATGAGGGCTATGTTATGAAAATAATTCATATAAATATAATAATAAGTAACAATAATTAATTAACTAATGATTAGCTAGTTAGTAATGAAGGGGCATGTCTTAGAGACCTGGCCATTCGTGAAAGGGCACCTGCCTAGGGTATATAAGCGAGCCCTCATTCTCATTTGTACTCACCCTACAACAAATTTTTTATACAATATACGATTTACAATTACTGTCCTACAATGGATATATTTGTCTACGAAGTATTTTAAATATGTCCATTGAGTATACGACTGTTGGTCGTTACATACAATGTGCCTATGGAAGCCTGAATTAGGCCTTAGCCAAAGAAGGGCCTCAGGCAAGCTGAATTTAAGCTTTGGAAGATCCCCAAAATCTTCCTCAGATGGGCTGAATGGGACCTCAGAGAAATTTCCTCAGTGAGGCCGAAAATAACCTTAGAAAAATGCGTACCATCCTCAGGATGACAACCTCAGAACAATAAAGATAATGCACAAAAAACCACGACAAAAACAAAAAACAAGATAAAAATGCCTTCATGAATTTCAACCTTCTTTAGATATTCAATATGGCTTAGACCTTGGATTGTTCTTCCTTTGTTTCTGGCTTAGATGATCTGAATTCCTTGCCTCAATTGCCCACAAGTTGGGTGTATTTATATGTGATTTGGGGGAGCCCTTAACTAGGGTTGACTTGAGCAAAATAAAAATTCTATTTCGAAAGGCCATGTTTATTTTGGAGTCTACCTAATAGAGGAAAGCAAACTTGAACAAGGTGGATTATATACATTAAAAAGTATTTTTATTTATTTATTTATTTCTGCAATAATATCTTCGTTCAAAGGCTGATTTGGACATATGGAACTAGGACAATTCAACTCACAATTTTGACCTTCTTTTAGGGGCTGCAAGGAAGTGATAACGTCTTAAATTCTTGGAGCAAAGGTGTTGGTGCAAAAGCCATCAAACTTCAAAAATTAATATTTCTCCAACCAAGAGGACCTACAAAATGCGTCACCTATCAAATGAAATAGCATGACAAGGGCTACTAATCCAGATGGTCTTTGTACCCAAATTCACTTGATTTACCCAAATCATCAAACAGATGCTGGTCCTTTTACCCTTTGACATCAATGAAAAATTGTTCCAACAAGGGTTGTCCTTTCCATCTCCTCATCTGTCATGATCTCCCCAACTGTTGGAAACTCATCATGTAACTAAGTGATTGAAGCAACAAAACTGTAGGCTTGTTGACTTTAATTGTAAAAATACACAAGAGATATTTGTAATAATAATTTATTAATATATAAAATGTATAAGTGATGAGAAATGTTACAATGAGGCTGTACTTATATACCTAGGCAGGTGGCTTTTCATGACTAGGCATGTTTTTTAGACATGCATTTTCAGTTAACTAATGACTATTTAAATAATCACCATCTTGATTATTTATTATTTACATTTATTTGTATTTATTCTATTTGTTATGAATTATATTCATAACATTGCTCCTTCCTTCAAAAGCTTTGTCCTCAAAGCTTATTGTTGACAATTTTCTTCAGTCTAATTGCGCACCGTTTTCTACATAACTTTTCTTAAAACGAGCTATAGCTTCTGCACATGACTTTTCTAATCGCTGAAGCTTTTCTTGAATTTTTCTAATCTGCTCAATTTCCTCAGGATCTACACGTAATGGCATATGGTATGGTAAACTACGTTAATAGGCTCGTAATATTATATTGTACAGCATGGCTCTGATACCACTGAAGCAACAAAACTGTAGGCTTGTTGACTTTAATTGTAAAAATACACAAAAGATATTTGTAATAATAATTTATCAATATATAAAATGTATAAGTGATGAGAAATGTTACAATGAGACCCTGCTTATACACCTAGGTAGGTGGCCTTTCATGGCTGGGCATGTCTTTTAGACATGCATTTTCAGTTAACTAATGACTATTTAAATAATCACCATCTTGATTATTTATTATTTACATTTATTTGTATTTATTCTATTTGTTATGAATTATATTCATAACAGTGATCTTGGTGAGATAACTGGTCATAGTAATCTAGTTATCTTGGTGTTCGTGAGTTTCTCTTTCAACACCATCTTCTTGTTAGTCTTATTGCTCCAATAAAATTCACAAGAGCCTCACACATCTCCCTTGCTATCTTCTTCCCGAATAGGTAAGGAATCACATGATCCTTCATTGCGTCTAAGATTATCTTGTTGGTTTTCACATCCTGCTGGTTGTGGATGACCAATTTTGCAACATCTATAGGTGGGATGAGTTTGGTGTTAGCAAACTCCTGTAAACCATTTGCATCAGAATTAATATAATTCTTGCCTTTCAGGGAATGAAGTTCGATCTGTTGTCTAACTTGTTTTCAAATCCTAACCTCATTGCGGTCATCTCCCAAAACAGAAATTTCACTGAAAATTTGGTGTTGGAAATTTAGATCTACTAGAAACCTATATAAAGTCCAATTTCCCCTTTTCTGAGTTGAACCTTCGATAATATGACCAACTTTGTGAGCATGAGAATTTTGCGTAATTTTGGTGATATTAAGTAAAGGGTCAAATATTATTTTGGAGAAAGGTGACAAGTAATATTCTAATAGAGATTGGTGGCAACTTATTATTTTATTAAAATGGAGGCAAAAGTCACTTAGTGGAAAATGGCCCACACTAATAAAATAATATTAAAAAGGGAGTCTAGAAGCATGGGGAGAAATTATAAAAGGAGGATGGACTAATTTGCTAATCATATTTTGACTATTTCACTTCACATTGCATCTTCTCTCTGTTGACTTTTGTAGCATTGGAAAGTGTTCCAAGTCTCAAACTTTGTAAGGAGACTTGGACATCAGTGTTCCAAAGAACCCATAAATTGTTTGTGGAAATTCCACTCGGTTCGTGACTTATTAAAATAATTAATAATTTTAATGGAGAACCTAAGTCTAAACTTAGGGAAATGAAATTATTAAGGGGTATTAATAAGTCAGAGTGTGAATCTTCTAGAAAACAAAGATCAAGTCAAGTTTTAATCTTAGCCATTGATTAGACTTCTAATCACGACCATTGATTCATCAACGAGAAGATTATAAAAGAGAGTTTGAGGGTCATTTGGAAAACAAGCTGGGCATACACTCAGTACTCGAAGGAGATCAATTTTGAAGTAATATAATTCGATCTTAATGGGAGAGTTGCAGGGCAGAGAGTTGCAGAAGCAGAAGGAGGGAGTCAATAGTGACTGAGGTCAGGGACAGAGGGGCGTAGTGGGTCACAGGAGGCAGCATAGGGCTGCAGCGCAGTGAACCCACGCAGAGCCAATGCAGACTTACGCAGTCCAGCGTAGGGATTGCACAGACAGGCACAAAGAGAAGCAGAGGCTAATCAGGGTGTAGGGATTTCTCAGGAGGAGTTGAGGATTTTGTCTCAGTCAGGGGTTTTCAGATTTTATCTACCAATATATTCTTTGTAAAGAATCATTTGATGAAGAATTTAATAAAACCCTCATCTGCTGCACCGGTTTTCCCGCATTGGGTTTTTCCAGGGACAATTGTCCAAAAACAATTGTGTGCATGTGATTGTTTCGTGTGCTTATGTCCTTTACTGTTTACTTCTTTGCATATATATTTGTCAATGTTGCAGTAGTATTTATTCTGATATTTACCAATGGATTTTTGTAAATAACTTATTGAAATAATAAGTAGGAGGAATAAATCTATCACTGCAACTGTAGACAGTTCAGATTGAAAATTTCACACTCTTGGAGTTGTTTAGCACAAGAAGAGAAGTGTTGTTTGGCAGAGGAGTTCCAAGTGCAATTCCACCCTCATTTCAGAGAACTTTGAGTGTCTCCCTAGTGAGGAAATTTGGGGGAGTCCAATTCAGGATTTCCATAGAGCTTTATTGCAGGTGTTCACTCAGTTTTGCACACTTCTTGGGCATAGAGGCAGTTTGTGGAGCTCAAATTTCTTTAGCTAGAATGATTCGGGAGATTCAGTGATTTGCAGACAGATTTACTTCCTTGAGACCAGAATTTTCGTAGTGCTTTGAAGGGAAAAAGTCTTGGCCATTTGGTGGGCTGAATTTGTCCATTCTATGAATGCGTAGCTCACTAGAGAAAGCTTGCACAAGGGAAGAGGGAAAATAATTTCCGAACAAGATTGGCTAGAGGAGAAGGTAGATTCCGGAGGGGATTTTGTGTGGAATTTTAGTGGCTTTACAACAGAGGATTTGGGAGTATCTGGAGCATTATTTTTCAGCCGTACGTGTAGCCAACGAAAGGACCACTCACACTTTTTGGTGGGCTCTATCGTCACTCGGAATCAGCCCAAACCTTTTCTGGGTTTTTGTATGTATTTGGAGAGGAGTCTATGGTTGCATTTTCAGCGTGATTCAAACAATATTCAGGTCAGAAATCCACTTTCTTTCAGCAATGTGTTTTACCAGTCAGCTGACAATTTGCATCACTTTGTGGGTTTCTTGGAGAGTTGGTTTGGGGCCAATCCCTTTTTGGATTTTGTTGCCCTTGTTGAGAAAGTGCACCAACTAATTTATCAGAATATTTTGAGCAATTTTGAGGGAAAATTTTCCATTTCCTATCTAGCAGCAGCAACAGAAATTTATTGGGTCAGTGCAGAAATTGGGGAGGAACTTCTATAGCACTTGGGCTTCATTATTAATAATTATCACCTGAGTTTTGCTTTGCTTGCTTGTAGCAAGCCCAGGTTCAACTATTACCATCTATTGTACCCATTCTGCTCATATTAATAAAATGGCTCAGAGCTTGGTTCATATTTCTGGTGTTTATTTGATTTGCTTGCAAGTTTTTGAGATTGCAATTTGTTGTTAGTTCATAGTCTATTATTTCCTTTATTTTCCTATTAGGAATATTACACCATGTTAATTTCTAAATTCCAAATATGATTTTAATTCCTAGCAATTTTTATAACCTGGGAAACATTTTTTCAATTAATAAATATAAAATACATAGGCGTTTTTAACTTGGAAAATCTAGTTGGAAAATGCAAAATATAGGAATTCATTAACACAATTTTTTCCTCCAATTGATCTGCACTTTTAATTATTTGAACAGTGAATCTCACTTACTGGGAAATTGGCCCACAGAAAAAATTACAGAAATTATTACATCAAATAAGCCTGGCAAATATGCCGTTGAGAAATCTGATATGCACCACAGAAGCATTGTATGGCCCAACTGAAGCCTTTCCTCCACACGTGCAGCCTGCTGAAGCAACACTCATGCAACACATGTGAGCTGCAATGCTCTCTGTGACTTGTGCTTAGAAATTGGTATGGCCTCCTTGCTGAAAAAGCAGCCTCCACTCATGCCCTCTTCATGCCTTGGAAAAATTGGTCTCTCAAATCTCTATCAATTGTTGTCTTTCCTCTCCTTAGGATTGCTTGTTAATTTGAAATTTCTCTTTGAACTAAATACCTAACCCTAATCTCCAAAGTGATGGATTGCTTGGATTAAATCCTGATTCCTAACCCACTTGAGATCAATGGTTGAGATTAAAACAAATTCACTAGTGGAATTAAAATTACATTTCCTTAGATTTCCTAGTTCAATAGCCAACATTAATTAATTATTTTAATTAGCGTGTTTTTCCTGTTAGACTTAAGCATAAAAACAACTTGATACCTAGCCAATGCAGAAATACTTCTCTGCTGCTACCAAACGTCAACATCCCTGTAGTACATGAGATGAAATAATAAAATTATTACATTTAAGAAATGTTGTTAGATCAAACCCATTTTTTATTATTAGATTAAATGCAATATTTATTACTTTCATGACAAGTTTTGAAAATAGAATCATCACACCACTTCTAGATAAGAAAACCACACATGAAGTCATAGGACATCATCTGGAAAAAAAATGAAACATGAACCACCATCTGCATGAGCACATCTCATCTGAGGTGTAAGGCATGAGAGCTGATATACCTTTGTAATGCCATTTGAAAGATCTCATGGAAGATGTAAGACTGAATCATCAGATAAATGATGGAAAATTTGAAAAAGCAGACCTGAATCAAAAGTGATGAGCAGGAGAGCTCATCCAAGCAGCATCAATGCACCACTGAGGGTGGTTTGGAAGCAGTTGCCCTTGATGGGGCAACAGGTATCATTGATTGTACTTTATGTTCCTCTTGATTATTCTTTCTGTAATTTGTTGGACATTGATAAAATTTATTTGATGTGCTTTTTTTTTATTTATATTTGTTATTCCTGATTCTAAGAGAAAATTTCAGTAGTTGTAAATCAACATGACCGAGATCTCATGTTACATATATTCAAATTGTATTTGTATGGCTTTTGGAGCAGCTTCATGAATTGTGAATAGATAATATGGGACATAAATGAAACATCTGTACTGTGGAAAACACTAATACAAAGTTTATTTAATTTTGCATAAAAAACAAAACATTATTGAGTGTAAATCACGTTGTAACAACCCTTGATACTGGAAGGCCAATAGTATTTAAAACGTGAAAGAATTCCTGAACCAAATTGTTGCTACCTAAAAGGCTAGGATACAGTAGGATGGTGAAGAGGGGGGTAAAGAGTGCATGTACACAATAATTGATCATAGAACTAGAATAAACAGGAAATAAATCCGAACTTGTAGAGTGGAGAGGAAAACATAAATAGGTATTCTGCAAGCCAGAAAGATCCAATGCAAACCTGAAACAGGCTGACATGTTTAGAAGTGAAATTTATCATAAAAGTCAACTCTGTTTCAGAGACAAGGTAGAACAGTATTTATTTGTATATATGATATACCTAGCATTTTTGTTTTGGTGTGTGTGTGGGAGGTGGGCGAGGGGAGGAGGAGGTGGGGTTGGTTCTGTATATTAAGCAGGTTCAAGCTTCACGCTCAGAATAGAACATGTTTAGTTTGCAATTAATAATATCGCAAGCTCATCTCCAGCCTTGTGGATTTGTTCCCATCTCCGCCACCTTAGCCCCTCTCCCTTGTCTTTAGACTCTACAATTTTTACCTTCGTACTTATTTGGTATTGATTATTATATTTCAGGATACTGGCAAATGTACAAGTCTCAATGATTCAGACAATTATATGAATGGGCAATTCAGTAGTGATGTGAAGCTTGGTCCTCCCAGCAGCAGTGAACCATTGATTGATGTCAGTTGTGGACCTCTTTTGAAGTTTCATTTTGAAGAAAGAATAGCTCGGAAGGAAATTTTGATTCAGGTAACACTCAATATTATAACCAAAACAGACAATTTATAGTTTTCCATTATAAAGTTTTATATTATTTGAGGACTCTGTGTATGTTGAGCATGCTTTCCATGACACTTAGTGATTATCACCTGATCTTCTTATCTTTCCTTCTATAAGAATTTAATATTTCTTTTCAAAAGTAAGGGTGTTGTTTGTCATGTGTCTACCAAGGAGCCATGTGTAGCATTGAATTCATTCTCATCTTCCTATACCGTGTCCTTGCATGGAGGTCAGTTTTTGACCTGCTGTGTTATACGAATGTCCATGTAACAACAATAGCAACATTTTAGGGTCCTCATTTGACTAACCCAATGGATTCAACCTAGTATCAGAATTAAGATTTTTATATCTTTCCTTTGTAAAAGGATCTTGATCTTGAATCTTCCCACTACAGTGTTCCTTGCATCTAGAATTGTATGGATTTTATACATTTTTTTATATTTTGAAAAGGATGATTTAGATAGCGATCAATTGATGTCAAATGGTGAGACATGATGACGATGGATATTTCGCATTTATGAGACTGCAGTTATGGATTTAGTCTATGAGCATATTCTCATCGTATTGTTAGTAGCATATTCTGATCATATTGTTAGTAATACCCTCTTTAGGCCTAGAGATGGTGAAAGTAAGAGTGTCCTAGTGAAGCTTGGTAGTATTTATTGAGGGAAATTAACTTAATCAATTTGTTATGGTATTAATTTTAGCATTAGTTGTAATATTCCTAATTAGCTAACTGCTAATTAGAATATTAATTTTTGTTAATTTTATATTTTGCTTAAGTTTTGGCTGGAAAAGATGTGGGCTTGGGGACCCACAAATGTAACTTAAGAAACTATAGGCGGAAGACATTAGCTTAAGGGAAAAACTACGGCTTTAGTAGGAGCGTGGGTCCAATGAGAAGGGACTGCGCAGCATGTATGGGACAGCGCAGTCATTGGCTCAAGTGAAGGCAGCGCAGCACAAGGTGGGGCCCAAGGGAACGTTGGGAAGCTTTGGACAAAAAGGAATGAAGCAGCCTCATTTTTTCAATCATTCTCATTCTCAGAATTTGTCTTTCGACATAGCGCACTTGAGCAAGTGCCAACTCTGCAAGTGTTGTTCAGCACACTTGGCACACGATTGTTTTTGAGCGGGAACCTCAACCTTTGCTTTGGGGGACTTTGAGTGCCTGCCCAAGGAAGGAGATTTCACCTCGATCGATTCAGTCTGGCAGCTGTGAGCTTCACCTACAGCGTGACACCATCTGGAGAAAAACAGAGCAGCACTAGCAGCGCAGTCACTATGCAGTATTGAGAGGGGGATACTCTAGGAGCTGAGGAGTGTGAGGAGTTTGGTGTGGGGATTTGGTGGGGAGGCTAAGAGCTTCCTAACAGGGACTTTGCAGGCATTTTGGGAGACTTCTGTAGCAGAATTTCTAGGAGAACAGATTCATCCAGCAGCACAGAGAGCCAAGCCCAAGAGGTCCAATTTCCGAGGTCCGGTATTTCACGAATCCTTCGCAGGTTTTTGTGGTTGTCATGAGTAGAGCCCGGGGTTGAAAGCCCGAAATTTTTTGAGCAGTGTAGCAGGCCCTAACAACATTTCTTCGGGAGCAGCAACAACATTCTGGCCAAGGACAACGCAGAGCTACAACCACACAGTGTACATTTATGGGGGAGATTTCAGGCTTATTCTAAGGCTGTCTTCAACTTGCCTTGAGCAAGCCCAGGTGCCTTCGTTCTAGCTCCTCTATTGTACACATTTTTCCGGATATTAATAAAATGGCTCAGTAGAATTTTATGGCTCCAATGGTGTTTTGATATCGTGTTTGTTTGTCTGTTTGCTCAATGTTTTTTACTCTGTTATTACTCTAACTTACCATGAGGAATATTATAGTGCTATCAAAGCTCATAGACTTGGCTCAGGTTGTGGAGAGCAGTGCAGTCTATGACACCGGAAGACAAGCATAACGTTACTTACAGGAGACAACGATACAAGAACAGAGAAAGGGAACTCAAAATCACTGCAAACCCCATGGATAGTGAACTGGAGGCTGAAGAGAAGAACATGGGGGACGCAGTAGAGAAGAAGAGCAAGGAGGAGGAGTTTGCTCATCTCTTGTTGAAGGCAATGCACGATCTCTCCAAGAATATCGAGGAGATGGGACATCGGAGCAACAATGGCAGCAAGGGAAAGACAATCCAAGAAAAGTTCCAAGTGGGAGAAGGATGTGGCACCTCAGAGCACCAGCCATCACAAAACCCAAATATGCCTACAATGCCTTGTACACCCATCCACGATCTACTGTACTGACATTCTTAGTCTCAGGAGGAGGAGGACCTCAGGAGCAGGAGGAGACTCCCTACGGAGAGTACTTCATAGAGTACCAATCTTATGGCCTAGAGTTTGGGAAGGCCATCGCTTTCAAAGACTTCTGCCAGCTGAAAGGAAACAACAAACCCAGGGGACAGACTGGAGGAGGCTACACACAGGGGAAGACTGTTCCTCCCAACTTTTGACGACTCTTCTAAGAGCTCAGCGAAGGCATGGGTGGAGAAGCTGGATGTTTACTTCCAGTTGAACTAAATGACCGAAACAGAGGCAATTAAGGTTGCCACACTGCATTTGGGGGAGAAGCTCATGATTGGTGGTTCCATGGGTTGACTATGCTGGGTCACGTAGGGGTGACAACATATGATGACTGCACTAGGAGGGTGCTTGAGAGGTTTGAGAGGAAGGACTCGAAGGAGTATTTCGGGGAGCTGACCAAGCTCAAGCAAACCGGGAACGCAGAGGTATAGATTTCAGAGTTTCTGAGGCTATCATTGATGGTTCCAGATCGTTTTGAGTCCAGGAGGAACTACATGTTTGTTGAGGGACTGACAGAACCTTTACTAGGCTTAATGATGTCCAATAGACTTGCTACGCTACAAGACACAGTGGGGAGGGCTAGAGATTTGCAGGATGCCCTACTCAGGGCTAGAGCACCACTACCCAACAGACCCGAGTTCCAGCAGAAAGGAAGAGACATGAGAGATCCAACCCTGAGAGGCAACTAGGGAGGAAGAAAGTCTGTTTTACTTGCCAGGAGCCATGGTCACCAGGCCACAGGTGTGCAACAGGGAAGGAACACTGCATAGAGGTCTTCTCAGACAGTGATGGGGATGAGGAGACATACTTCGAGATGGGAGGAGAGGACAGCGCAATACCCGACTCCCGAGGAGGGAGTGCCTTCACCTCCACCCCCACTGACAGTAGCAGGATCTGCGTTTGCACCTTCAGGAGGGGTCCTCACATCACTGCGTGGGGTACCCAAGTAACTGACTCTGAGGATTCGAGGGGCAGTGCAGTGGCAACGTGTCTCGGTGTTAGTGGATAGTGGAGCCACTCAGAACTTCAGTGATGCCCAGATGGTGTAGAAGAGGGGCATCACTGCAAAGGGGTTTGAAGGATTTTCTATGTTGGTGCCAGGAGACAGGAGCATGCAATGCACATGCTATATCCAAACTCTTACTGTGACCATGGGGAATTACTCCATGATTGACCACTTCTTCGTGGTTGACATCCCGGACACCAATATAGTGTTGGAGATCCAGTGGCTCTAGACACTTGGTAGAGTCACGATTGACTAGAAGAGATTGGAGAAGGAGTTTTTGGATACGGATGGCAAACTAGTGTTGCTGAGGCGCATGCACTCCTACCCACTATTACACGTCATTTTGTCACCATGAAATTTGATAGTCAATATGGATCTATCACCATCCATACTCGTGGTTCCTTAGAAGTCAAAAATTTATATTCCTTAACCAAGTCTTGAAAATTGGGAAAATAGCTCTTAAAATACTCTTAAAGATGGCTTGCGCACTTTTTGCAGTCACTTCCTGTGCATGGGCAGATATTACTAATCTTACCTGCGGACTTTTGTGCTTTGTTTCTCGTTAAAACCTGCACACATTTGAAATAAACTAAAGGTGAAAAGTAAATTCTAGAAGCATAGTTGGGTGCATATTCTTGCAACTAAAATGTCAGTTCGAGCTAAATCCCTCCAATCATGGAACTTAATCCCTTGGATCAAGGAACCCTAATCCCTTCATTTGTGGATCACACCACTCTATTCGTGGATCTGAAACCTCGTCAATCTCTCCTATAAATTGAGTTGAAACTTCAGGGTTAGGGGATTCACTTATGATAATCTTATGCTGGTCATTCTAGAGTGGAAAGCTTGTTAAACCAAGCCAGAAGATTGGAAAGGCATACGGGAGGAGTCTGTACAACATCAAGGCTTGGTTGTAAGATTGCTCTTTATATTCTTGAATAATACATTTGGATACTTTTTCTCATTGTGTTGTTTTCAGATTCATTTTAAAAATTACAATTCTTAATCTCCTTAATCATTAAGTTAAGCTAGTATTTGGATCATTAGATACGACAGATTCTTTTGATTCTTTGCATGTTTGTGATTGCACGTTTCTTCTCAACATTGAAGGACTTCTTCGAGACAAAAGGCAAGGTCTTCAACAAACATCTCGTTGAAAAGTAAGAGAATTATCCTCTCTTTTCTAGTTTTGATAATCTGAATGCTAATAGCCTAGGGAAAGAGATCTTATGTTTGTTTGTTTTTAGTTATCTGTTGAGATACTGGGGAGATCACTCTTGTCCGCAAGAGGGATTTATCCGGGTAACACCCACCACAAACAATCTCTGCTCACAGGATGGAGGTTGACTTGAGACATGGAGATATAGAATGGGTTGTGGAGCTGAGGATCTCTGAGGCTAGGGGCGTGATCAAGCCACCACATCCAGAGATTCAAACCATCCTTGATAGGTACCTAGTTGTATTTTGGGACATACCACCCGGTTAGCTACGTGATCGAGGATTTGAGCACACTATTGAGCTAGAGGCTGAGGTCCAAGCAGTGATCACAACTCCTTATAGGCATCCAAAGGCCTATAGGGATGAGATAGAGAGGGCTATCCATGAGCTCTTAGCATTGCGGCATATCAGACCCAATTCTAGCCCTTTTGTTTTTTCAATTGTCTTGTTGAAAAAGAAGGATGGATCGTTGTGGATGTGCATCGATTACAGTGCTCTAAACAAGAAAACCATGAGGAATTGCTACCCCATCCCACGAATTGATGAGTTGATGGATGAGTTGAGGGGAGCTAAGTTCTCGAAGATTAATCTGCGGTCCGGGTACCACTAGATTCGGTTGAGGGACAAGGATGTCCCTAAGACAACGTTTAGGTGTCGTTATGGGCACTTTGAGTTTTCGGTGATGCCCTTTGGGCTATCCAATGCTCCAGCCACCTTTCAGTCCGACATGAACCACATATTCCGTGGTCAGTTGAGGAAGTTTGTGCTGGTATTCTTCAATGACATACTGATCTACATCTAGACTTGGGAGGAGCACCAGTAATAGAGACAATACTACGTATCCTGCAGGAGCAACAATTTTACACAAAGTTGTCCAAGTGTGAGTTTGGGTTGACTGAGATGCTCTATCTGGGGCATATCATTGGTGTTAATTGAGTGAGGGTGCACGAAGAGAAGATCGGGGCCATCTGGGATTGGCCAAAGCCCAAGAACGTGACAGAGCTTCAGGGTTTTGTGGGCATCTGCACCTACTATTGGAAGTTTGTGAAGGGCTTCTCACAGTTAGCAACACCCTTTACAGACTTGACCAAGAAGGGGGCCTTCATTTGGACCACCACAGCGCAGGAGGCTTTTGAGCACCTCAAACAAGCGATGAGCAACTGTCTAGTATTCGCACTTCCTGACTTCACACTGCCTTTTGTCTTGGAGTGCGATGCATTAGGAGGAGTGTGGGTTGTTTTGATACATGGAGGACATCCCATGGCTTTCGAGAGTCGGAAGCTATTGCCACATGAGAGGTTGTACTCCATCTATGACAAGGAGATGCTAGCCATCATGCATGCGCTAGCCAAGTTCCGACAGTACCTAGTGGGGAACAAATTCAGAGTGAGAACTGACCACAACAACTTCAGGTTCTTTTTGGAGTAGAAGAAGCTACAATAGAGGCAGCAAAAGTGTGTGAGTAAGCTCCAGGATTATGATTGACATTGGCTATGTCAAGGGGAAGCACAACGTGGTGGCTGATGCGTTGTCTAGGAGGTAGACTTCCCTTTCTTTGATGAGCATTGCTATGGACTGGAAGGCTCACCTGTTCGTGGAGTACTCCAATCGGTTTGCATGCGAGGTCCTTGAGGGGCAAGTGATTGATGACCACTATCGGGTGATGGATGGGGTGATATACTACAAAGACTGAATCTATTTGGTGGCCAACTACTAGCTGTGCGAGAAGATTCTACAGGCTGCCCATGACTCACCTTTGGCAAGGCATCAGGGCTTCAGCAAAACTTACATGGCGATCAGAGAGAGGTTCTCATGGAAGGGCCTCAAGGGTGATGTTCTTCAGCGCATTCATGAGTGTGGTGTGCCAGCGGAACAAGGAGGAGTTATCACACCCAACAGGGTTGTTGTAGCCTTTTCCCATCCCTAAGGGGAAGTGGGAGAGCATCTCAATGGACATCACCACTGGGTTGCCCATGGTACAGGGCAAAGACTGCATCTATGTGGTGGTGGATCGTTTGACGAAGTATGCTCACTTCTTCGCGATCTTAGCCAAGTACACGTACTCACAGGTGGCTGAGCTGTTCTTGAGAGAGATATTTCGATTGCATGGTCTTCCCAAGACCATTGTTAATAACTGGGGCAGCTGTTTCATGGGATGTTTTGGGCAAGAGTTATTATGGTTGGTGGGCACAGAGCTCACTCCGAATACGAGCTAGTTAACAAGTGGCTGGAGGGCTAATTGCGTAACTATGTCACGGGGCAGCAGAGGGTATGGTTGCGGTGGCTTTACATGGGGGAGTATTGCTACAACACCGCCTTTCAAATGTCAATAGGTATGTCTCCATTCTGTGCTTTGTATGGTTATGATGCTCTGACGTTTGTTGATGTCATATTTGGAGACAGCAAGGCCCCACGGGCCAAGGATTGGATCCAAGAGAGCCAAGACATCTTGAGGGATCTCAAGGATAACTTAAGGACAACAAAAAACCAACAGAAGATCTATGCAGACTGGGGCTGCGTGGAGAGGCAGTTTGAGGTTAGGGACCTAGTGTACCTATGCCTTCAACCTTACAAATAGTCCACGTTGAAGCAGAAGGTGGCAGAGAATCTCAAATCCCGTTTTTACGGACCTTATAGAGTCATTCAGAGGGTGGGGGAGGTAGCATATGAGTTGGAGCTAACCCCGGGGAGCCAGGTGCACAATATTTTTCACGTATCTTTCCTAAAGAAGGTATTGGGAAAACAAATTACAGCAACTACTGAGTTACCCCCTGTGGATGATGAGGGGCACTTAGTGCTACAGCCGGAGGCTATTTTGGATCAAGGTTACTTGGGAGCAAGAGGGAAAACGAGGAGCGAGAGCGAAAACGGGAGCGGAAGCGACATTTTCAAAAGCTCTCGGTTTAGGAGCGAATCGGGGAGCGAATTTTTTAATATATATTTTTTATATATTTTGATGAATATATGTCAACAAAAGCATGTAGAATGATGAATTAGATATAAAAATACATAAAAATATAGATTGAACCATATAACATCAATCATCTAGAAGTTATAATCTTCATCAACCACGTCCACAAGTTAGTAACATACAACATATTGAGTCTCATGATTCATCAATCTTAATGTTTCAAGCTTTCAAAGTTAAATAAATAACATTTATAATCATTGATCACCAAAGTTGTAATTGTAAGGAAGTGTAACCATTACAACAAATAATATCTAACATGAAATGAAATGTTATAAAATGAAATGAAATGAAACAACTTTCAACTTTCATGAAGCATCGTATTCATAATTCATTAGCAATGAGTTATAATCGCTCACTTCAAACTTCAAACTTAAATTTTCATATGTATGTTTACAAAATATATCAATAAATATGAAAGAGTCAATAGTTATAAAAGCTACTAGAAGCTATAAAAGACAAGTAAATCTATTATATATAGCTAATGCTCGAGCCTCTTGCTGAGCAAATATGAGCAAATATGAGCAACTTGAAACAAGAATGACAATGATAAAACCATACAACCAGTGCCTTATAAAGAACTTGCTCAAAAGTAAAAAAGTAATGCTCTCAAGACTCAAGAGTGAAAGCAAAGCAATCCTGAAATGGAAACAAAAGATTGTTAGCACAGGATATTA
This sequence comes from Pinus albicaulis, assembly GCA_034641835.2. Classification (NCBI taxonomy): domain Eukaryota; kingdom Viridiplantae; phylum Streptophyta; class Pinopsida; order Pinales; family Pinaceae; genus Pinus; species Pinus albicaulis. The sequence goes on from CM076572.1 coordinate 452,426,738, forward strand.
GAAATGTTATGAATCTATCTTGTTCACAAGGAAACGATTAGTGATCTAAATATGAACCAGATGATAGAAAGACTTGAAAGTTAAATTACCATGCATCTAACCTTGCAACATGAAATAAGAGTACTTGAAAGGAAATGAGATTCATCAACCATCCATGAACATGATGAACATTAAACATGAAATGGAACTTGCCAAAGTAGATAATGTCATAGTACAAAAAATCAAGCTAAACTTGTTGCAAAAGAGATTACATTATTTGCATAAAAGGAAATGCTTCTTGAAAATGGGAAATGATATTGCATGTGAGACTCTAAACCATCAATAAAGAAAAATTCAAGAATTTGCAAGTAAACTAAATGTGATGAAAAATGCTTTTGGTTTATTTTATTAATTAGTTCTAACTCAAAGTTACAATTCAACTCTTTAATCCTCAGACCTCACCCTCGCCCAAAGATATGGATCCCACAATGAAGAGTCAATAGAGGAGTAGAGGGTCTCTAAAATTTCTATTCAACGAACTTATGTTGGAGGTAAAATTTTAGTGATTGTTTAGGGCATGTAAGTAAATTTTAGTGAGACGTACTTGCTTGTCATGAAGTAGAATGCTACTTTATGGAGAAAATTTGCCCAAACACTTATTGCATGTAAGATGTAATTAAAGGTGAAGCATAAGTGGTCTTGGAACAAAATTCATCCCAAATTAGTTTCAAGTTAAAAGTGCTTGCATGCAAAAATTTGAATTTTCTATGAAAGTAAAAAGACTTGAAACCTGTAGAAAATTAGATTAAGATGCATGCAAAATGAGTGTAATGCATGATTGTGTTGATTACCCAATTAAATAATGTGCATGCAAGTGGAAAAGATCAAAGATCAAGCCACAAAGCCTCTCCAAAAAGGTGGAGAGATAGGGATACCAATGGGTAAAACCCACGCTCCCAGAACCAAGAATTTTGTTAGTTATTACAAGAAGGAGAAAACTATGAAGTCTTCTCTAAAATCCAAGGAAAGTCTTCACAATTTTGGCTTGAGCCATAGATCTTTCCTTGCTGAAAATTTTTAGAGAAATCTTCGAGGAAGAAGAAGAAAGGCAAAGCCTCTTTGAGTTACAAGGCCAAGAGAGAGAAATAGAGACCCTAAGTGAACTCGGCCTCCTTTCAGAAGAACTTGGATTCGTCCAATAAATGTCCTCTAATGCTCACGACCAAGGAAAGGAAGTGAGCTAGAAGTTGGAACCTCAAGGTCCTACATGCCTAAGTAGTTTTCTAAAGATGAAACCTGCAAGTAGCTGCAAGACAACAAGTTAGAGCTAATCTACAACAACAAATGTTAGCTCAAAATCAAAAGTATATTACAAAAATAATCTACAAGAGGCTCAGCCAAAGTGTATGAGAAAACTCTCCTCTTTGAATAGCCACGACTTCGCTCTTTGAAATAGCGAGATATTTATAAATGAAGTGCAATACGCGAAAAGTAAAAAAAATTAATGTGATTTTGATACAATAAATAAGAGCTTTGAGAAACTTAAAAAAAGCTTCTGCAAGACAAAATAAAATATAGGTTAGACTTTGAAAATCAACACATGCGGGTTCTCCTTGAATATTCTCAATAATGGGTTGGTTCCTCCGAGAACTTCCTCTCAGGCTTGAAAAGCTTGACCAAAGACGGATCCTTCTACACAATCTCGCCACAACATATTAAATCCACATGAAATTAAATAAAGGCCATGGAAAGAACTCCTATAGATATATTTGACATAAAATAGAAGATTTATTATCCTAAAGTAATCAAGTAACTCTTATGCTAATATGAGATAGCTGCATACTAACATAACTTGAAACAAGCATGAAGTAAACAATAGCATGAAGAACTAAATAGAAGCATAACAACAAGTCAAGGATTTACCACATATGCAAGGAGAAGAACACCATCACAAGTCTTTAATCCTCAGACCTCACCCTCGCCCAAAGATATGGATCCCACAGTGAGGAGTCAATAGAGGAGTAGAGGGTCCCTAAAATGTCTATTCAACCAACTTATGTTGGAGGTAAAATTTTAGTGATTGCTTGGGGCATGTAAGTAAATTAATCAAATAATGAAAATTAACTTTCAAAGTTAAGACGTATTTGCTTGTCATGAAGTAGAATGCTACTTTATGGAGAAAATTTGCCCAAATACTTATTGCATGTAAGATGTAATTAAAGGTGAAGCATAAGTGGTCTTCGAACAAAATTCATCCCAAATTAGATTCAAGTTAAAAGTGCATGCATGCAAAAATTTGAATTTTCTATGAAAGTAAAAAGACTTGAAACCTGTAGAAAATTAGATTAAGATGCATGCAAAATGAGTGTAATGCATGATTGTGTTGATTACCCAATTAAATGATGTTCATGCAAGTGAAAAAGATCAAAGATCAAGCCACAAAGCCTCTCCAAAAAGCTGGAGATATAGGGATACCAATGGGCAAAACCCACGCTCCAAAAACCAAGAATTTTGTTAGTTATTACAAGAAGGAGAAAACTATGAAGTCTTCTTATATTCCAAGGAAAGTCTTCACAATTTTGGCTTGAGCCATAGATCTTTTTTTGCTGAAAATTTTTAGAGAAGTCTTCGAGGAAGAAGAAAAAAGGCACTGCCTCTTTGAGTTACAAGGCCAAGAGAGAGAAATAGAGACCCCAAGTGAACTCGGCCTCCCTTGAGAAGAACTTGGATTTGTCCAATAAATGTCCTCTAATGCTCATGACCAAGGAAAGGAAGTGAGCTAGAAGTTGGAGCCTCAAGGTCCTACATGCAAACTTATAAGTAGTTTTCTAAAGATGAAACCTGCAAGTAGCTGCAAGACAACAAGTTAGAGGTAATCTACAACAACAAATGTTAGCTCAAGAAAATCAAAAGTATATTACAAAAATAATCTACAAGAGGCTCAACCAAAGTGTATGAGCAAACTCTCCTCTTTGAATAGCCACGACTTTGCTCTTTGAAATAGCGAGATATTTACAAATGAAGTGCAATACGCGAAGAGTAAAAAAAATTAATGTGATTTTGATGCAATAAATAAGAGCTTTGAGAAACTTAAAAAAAGCTTCCGCAAGACAATAAAATATAGATTAGACTTTGGAAATCAACACATGCGGGTTCTCTTTGAATATTTTCAAGAATGGGTTGGTTCCTCCGAGAACTTCCTCTCAGGCTTGAAAAGCTTGACCAAATACAGATCTTTCTACACAACCTCACCACAACATATTAAATCCACATGAAATTAAATAAAGGCCATGGAAAGAACTCCTATAGATATATTTGACATAAAATAGAAGATTTATTATCCTAAAGCAATCATGTAACTCTTATGCTAATATGAGATAGCTGCATACTAACATAACTTGAAACAAGCATGAAGGAAACTATAGCATGAGGAAATAAATAGAAGCATAACAACAAGTCAAGGATTTACCACATATGCAATTAGAAGAACACCATCACAAGTTACACCAAACACTTTTGTATTATATTGCAAGTATGTGTACAATCCAATAGCGTGTCTTCGAGCCCAATAGCTCGTATTACATGATCATATACAATAGCCCATGTCTTTGTTATATAGAGAGTTGGGAGCAATTCCCAAGGATGAATGCATGTGAGAACTGCACTTGGATCAAGTCCCAAGGAAGGATATATCAAGTTCGATGTGGAGAAGATTGATACACCTAGAGTAAAATCAAATTTCTTTTGCGCACACTAAGAGAAATCGAATTCCCCATATAATATAGTGAACTTGTCCATAAGCCAAACAAAGTCCTGTGCTACACCAAGTCCACCACTGCAAACTCGAGCCAACTGAAGTCTTAAACTATACTTGTAGATGACCCCAGTGATCTTCTGCGTAGGTCCCCTGAGAACTTTGTGTTTCCTCTGAGTGACTGCATAATCTAGGCTCAAGAAATAGTGTAAATCCTCTGAGTGAAGTGTTGATTGTTGTTGCACTCCAGATAGCTCGTGAGAAGAGGTCCCCACTTGTTTTTCAATCAACTGATCCTATAGAATATTCCTTTTATGCTCAACTGTCTTTAATAAATTCGATTTTCCTCGTGTGTAACTGACGCTTTATCTCTAAGAAATTCGATTTTGATATAATAATGATGAATTAATGATGTAGTGTGCTGAGTCATCCTCCACATGTTCGTTGACTCAACTCTTTGACTTAAGATAATTTTCAATTCATTTTCACGTCATTTTGTCACATGGAATAATTTATTTATCTCTATTTTATATAATTGTAGCCTATATAAATGCCACAATTTCCTAAACTTAGGAAATGTGGGTTTTGAGAGTCCAAAATACTTTATTAACTGCTCAAAGTGTGTCATAGTAGAAAGTTGAGGGTGAGAGGTGTAATTTTGATTACTCATACCCCATACAACATCTGTAGACAACATTTTTTACAATCCAATTACATTTTTTATTGCAATTTTTGACTTGCGTGAAATCTAAAAATTAAAAAAATCATTACCTAGACCTAACCAAATTCCACGATTTTTTTGTGTGATTTTAGTATGGTAAGATGCATGGACTCTAGACCCTAGGACTCACCTAAGGCCTCACCATGAAGCTAGACTTTGGCTTTGGGGTAATTATTGAGTCCTGATAGGGAGATGATAATTGTTGTGGGAAATCTAAAAATTTAAAAAATCATTACCTAGACCTAACCAAATTCCACAATTTTTTTTGTGTGATTTTGTATGGTAAGATGCATGGACCCTAGACACTAGGACTCACCCAAGGCCTCACCATCAAGCTAAACTCTGGCTTTGGGGTAAAATTGGAGGAAAAACACAATTAATTATGGAGTCATGATAGGGAGATGATAATTAAACGAGTGAAAAAAACCTCCAAGAGTAATACTCACTTGTTGGCAAGGTCCCAAGCTACCTAGGCCTGTTACAGACTCAATATTGACTCAAATTCATCATTACTAGCATCACGTATTACAATTACCTGTAGGGCGTGGAATCTGGGGACGAGAAATGATGAGAAGTAGAAGTAGAGTTTACAAACTCTGGTGATATGATGATATCTGATGGTACAAGTGTCCTTTGGTTCATCGTTGGGCATGTAGTCTTCATATAATCATCAGGTGCCATTCCAGTGGTCAACATTTGGCTCCATATGGGGATGCATGCTAGATATGAATGATAATGTGTAAGAACCTGGAATCTTCATTGATTGACCAAAGATATATATTAGCAGTATCCATTCAAAGTATCATCAAACAAAATCAAGTAAGAAATGGAAATTTTATTCTAAGAGCATTAATATTTTAGCCCTTGATGTATTTGTAATGATAAATATAAAGCATGTTCTTCATGCTATTGTCAAAAGAGAAATTTTAATGCATGTTCTTCACTTCCTTTTCAAAAGAGAAAAATTGAATTTTGAAAAATTAAATTTTTGGCTTCAAACAAGCCAAATCGACGCTCCTCATAGTCAAGTCGGTCCCAGTCAAAGAGGCACCCATTCGAGCAGCTAAACTGATATATATATGCATGTCATCCTCCCTATTAAGCAAGAATTTGGATCAATTGGAAAAAGGGCGGATCTGAGGCAAGAAACAACAAGAATCTAAGGCTCAAATGCAAGACCAAATTTCTGAGATGAGAGCAGAACCAAACCTTTGTGGAAGGAAACAAGCCGAATTTCAAGTTTCTGAAGGAGATCGAATTTCAGCCTAAGGAAATCTGATTAGACCGAGTTTGTTGGGCACACTTATGACTTGACTAGGAGGCAGTTGGACTAGATTTGAACAAGTCTACTTTGCTAGTCAATTTGACCTTGTGATTGACTAGAAGATCTAAGTGTCTCTTGTTGAAATGAAGAATTTCTCTAAGGAAAAGGTTGTTATGTTTTTCCCTCTTGTGGGTTTTTCTTGTTGAAATTTTGTGTATTTGGGGTAGCATTAGTTGTGCTCTAGCTCCCAAATTTTGTGGAGGGACTATAATACACTTGATCTACAAGACCAAGAAAGAGATTTTAGAAATTTCATCTGGTTTGGGAGATATTTAATTATTTAAGTATTTTAATGTATTTCTTAAGTCTAAACTTAGGAAAATGAAATAATTAATGTTAATTAAATTAAACATGTGATGAAATTGTCTTAAGTCACACGGATCAAACTTTCTTTTAATTTTAGCCATTGATTCAAGATCTGATCATGGCATTCCTTCTAGTTCAGATGATGACAGTGAGGATGACAATCCTCCTCCACCTCTTGAAATTGTTTCTTATACTCCACTGCTTCCAAGATGGGTCCGCTCTACTCGAGATGCAGCAGGTTCTCTTGCAGGTGACCTTGCCGATCGACGACGTACACGTTCTCAGTTCGAAAGAGCCTCTTCCTTATTGGCTCAAGTTCCAGAAAAACTTGATCCAGAAACCTTTGAAGAAGCCTCCGGTCATCCAGATTGGGATGAAGCTATGAATGAAGAGTATCGTTCCTTATTGGCAAACGATACTTGGGATCTTGTTCCTCTTCCAAAAGGAAGAAAACTTGTCAGATGTAGATGGGTTTACAAAACCAAGTTTGGACCAGGTGGAAAAGTGGATAGACATAAAGCTCGTCTTGTTGCTAAAGGATTTTCACAAATTGAAGGCATTAACTATACTGAAACCTTCTCCCCTGTTGCCAAAATGAATTCTATCTGCCTTGTTCTTTCCCTTGCTGCCTCCTTTAAATGGGAAGTCCAGATGGAAAAGTGGATAGACATAAAGCTTGTCTTGTTGCTAAAGGATTTTCACAAATTGAAGGCATTAACTATACTGAAACCTTCTCCCCTATTGCCAAAATGAATTCTATCCGCCTTGTTCTTTCCCTTGCTGCCTCCTTTAAATGGGAAGTCCATCAGATGGATGTTAAATCCACCTTCTTACATGGAGATTTACATGAAGAAATCTACATGGAACAACCCCTTGGCTTTATCCAAAACGACTCTAGCCTTGTTTGTCGCCTTAGGAAGTCTCTCTATGGTCTCAAACAAGCTCCTCGGGCTTGGTATGCCAAAATGGATAGATTTCTATTAGATAATGGTTTTTCTAGGTGTCATTCTGACAACACTGTCTACACCAAGAAAGTGGGTAAGTCCTTCACCATCCTTGTTCTTTATGTTGATGATCTTATCCTTACTGGTAGTGATCCAAACCATATAAACCATGTGACGTCTAGCCTCAAAAAGAAGTTTGAAATGACAAACTTAGGACACTTGCATTATTTCCTTGGTCTTCAAGTCTTGCAATCCAAGGAAGGCATTACCCTCTTTCAGTCCAAGTATGCCTGTGATCTTCCACACCACTTTCACATGGAAGACTGTAAGCCCGCCCCTTCTCCCTTTTAGTCTGGAGTCAAGCTTTCAGTCACTTGTACTACCCCTGAAGTTGATGCTACCTTATATCATCAATTTGTTGGTAAACTTTTGTATCTAACCCATACCCATCCTGACCTTTCCTTTGCCGTTGGTCTTGTCGTTCAGTTTATGCACCAACCTCATGAAAGTCACTGGAAAGTAGCTAAAAGAATACTTCGATATATTCGAGGTACAGTTCAGTTCGGGATTCATTACAGTGCAGGGGAATCTCCATTGTTGATTGGTTTCACTGATTCTGATTGGGCTGGTGACCCTGATGATTGAAAGTCTACTGTAGGATATGTGTTCACTCTTGGTTCCGGACCTATTACATGGTATTGTAAGAAACAAAGTGCCATCTCTCTTTCTTCAGCAGAAGAAGAGTATCGTGGTGCAGTTGAAGCCAGCAAGGAAGCCATGTGGCTTCGTCAGATCCTATCTGAATTTGGTCTTCATCAACAGCATCCAACTACACTTTGGTGTGATAATCAGAGTGTCATTCAGCTATGTAAAGATCCAGTTCAACATCAGCGTATGAAACACATTGAACTCCACATACACTTCATCAGAAACCTCATTCATGATCGTGTTCTTGAAGTGCAGTACTGTCCAACCAATGATCAAGTAGCCGATATCTTTACGAAGGCTCTCACAGAAGCGAAGTTTATCAAACTTCGATCCATGCTTGGAGTTCAGGAAAATTGTCATTAAGGGGGGATAGGCTCTAATGCTTCCTTCCTTCTCCTATTGTGTCACTTTTGTAAATCCTTCAATCCTATCCCAATTTGTTCTTAAGGGGGGATGTTAGGATATTTCAACACATAGGAAATAAGCTCCTTTTGTGTCACCTTTGTAAATCCTTCACCTTTTTCCCAGTTGTTTCTTGGATGTTAGATATTCATGCAAAGAATAAGAATAAATTTAATAGTAGTGTGTAGAGTTAGGTAAGTGTGTTTTCTTACCATGTACATTTAAATTATAATCCGATAGCCACGATTTGTAGTGATCCGACGGTTATCTCTCACCTCGGTATTAACGACACTTGATCCATGGCTTAACACCCGATTGGTTCATGATCTCTATTTAAAGAGCATGGAGGGTCATTTGGTCCGTAATCGCTTATGAGAGAAACATATGTAACTTTTCTTTTTATATTAATAAATTGCCTGAAGTGGCTGCGTTGGCTCAGGCCGTGGACTGTTTCCCTCTTTGAGGGTTTTAACCACGTGATTATACTGGTGTACTGATTTGTGATCTATTTGTGAGCAGTGACCTTCAATTCTTGATCTACGGAACTTACCCTGTAAATTCCTACACTTTTCTTCCTTGACCCTTTATCTGCGTGTGTATATAGTTATATGATTTTCATGGCTTCTCTCACCATAATTTTAAAATTTGAAGATATACTGTTTTTGTCTTGCTTCATAGAAGATGTTATGTTAATAGTAGATACATCGTATTAAATCATTTGTAAGAGAAGTTGAAATTTATGGCCAGTTCAGGGACATCCCCTATTTTATGCTTATAATGTTGAATTTATGGAATGAAAACATGCATTTCTAGAGTTATATACTAAGCCTACTATCATTTATGCCTAGTTATATGTTGTAGCATTAAAGTGGACCTAAAACAGTAGCGTAAAGTTGACAAAACTTCCAATTTTTCATCTGCACTTAAGCTCCTAGAATATAGCATAGATGTCAATCTAAATTATATTATTTGTTTGTTGATGGAGGTCAGAATCCAAGTGAGCGTTCCAGTGTTTCTGATTTAACATCAACAAATTGTCAATTATTTGGAACTGTGGACCTGATTTTGGCTGTGGAACAACAAGATGAAGCTTGTAATCTCAGTTTATGCGATTTATCTGATGCCCAGCGTATCTCTTCTCACCATATATGTCATTGCAGGCAAGAATTGTGTCTTTTGGAACTTTTAAAATGTTATGTTAGAAAATACTTTTCTTTATTTGCATCTAATAGCGGTCTTTGAACTCCTACTATGCAGTGTGATAAATGATTGTCCTATTTGGTGGATAATGGAAGGTCCTAAAACTGTCATTCATGACTTTTCTTCACCTTCATTCTGTGAGATAAAATTTTATCTGACCATCAAGAATTGTTCAAATACGAGTATCTCAGTCAGTGTAGAAACTTCTGACAATGAGTCAGTAGTAGATCAGACAAGTGACACACCTCAAGCTTCAGCTGCACAAAATCAAGTTGGTTGGTATGACATATCTTTAGAAACAGATGAGATGGGAAAAGTTAAAGAAGTTCCAGGACAAGGAGCTTCTTCTATCATACCATCAAACGAGTTTTCTGAGCTCCAGACTGCTGTTCCATGCTCACCATTCATGTGGTTTGCATTAAGTTCTACAAACATCAAACAACTAGGACCAGAGTCTTCAGTTACTCTGCCCCTATCTCTATCTGCTTTTGCTCCAGGAGTTTATGATCTGTCAAATTACAAGCTATTATGGACATTACATCAAGACAAAATTGATCCTCATATGAAACTTGATGTCAGATCTACGGCTTCTACAGATGAGCATGATAGGTTAGAAATTTCTTCATTAAATATACAAAATGAGGCTAGTGCCTTTTCAGGTTATGGCACAGGAGGAACATATTCCGGCATAGCCTTGGGGCATCCCTTTATTTTAACTGTACTACAGTCAACCTGTTCCAAGTCACAAACATTTGTAAGCTAAATCTTGTTTAATTCGTGCAATGGAAAGAGAAGTTTAAATCATGCAATTGGACCTGACTGCTCTGGACTTCTAGTCCCTGTAATCTATGCCTGTACTTCAGAATATTTAACTCTCTAATCTGTTTCCATCTGCACAAGTTCAATTTGCTCACTTTACATTAGAGCTGAATTCTGTGTGTCAAATTTGTATACTTAATAATTTGAAACTTCATAAGCATTCGGAATGATCTTACCAGGACAAATTGTTTCAATAAATGATTGGTTTCATGCAGTAACATTTTGGAGCATTGTTGGCTTATGGATCTAATATTTCATTAGGTTGACGATATCTCTGAAGAAAGCCATCTTTTTTAGTTTGTTGCGTAAAGTGGCAACAAGCCTGATGGGTATAATTGGAGCTTTTTTAGTTTGTTCACTAAAGGGAAACAAGCTTGCATGATATTCTGGATTGGAATTTCGAAGGAGAAAAATGAGTAGTAGTGTGTATCGAATCTAGTTTATAATATTGCAGAACTCATGCTTATTGATCTTTGTACTTAACGATGTTATAAAATGAAACTTATGCCTTTTCAAGGAGAAAAACAGTAAGATCTAGGTCCATTTGTCAGCTACTTGGTGTTAGAATGCAAGATAAAACCAATAATTTGGACTGCTTCTTTCTGATATTGTTATTGTGCACAAATTGACCAAGAAGAAACCATCATACTAACGAAGCACAAAAATCCATCAATTTTCATTTTTCTTACGAGTCCAAAGATCAACTACACTCAAATGCTGTTCACTTATATCACTTTCGACTAGATGCAAGCAGCAAGAGCCTCATTATCGCAATTGCCTATCTCTGGTGATAACGAAGGATTATACAGCCTTCAAACATATCTACTCTGTTTTGTAATTTACTCATAGGCCACCTTTAATGAAATGCAAAAAGAAGAATTTGATCAAGGCAACCTGTTACTAGTGTTGTTTGATGATGCCATATAACATAAACTTATCTAAGTATCACGACAGTTCTTCTTTAAATGATATTATCATGTACTTTAATTTTTTATTTTTTTTTCTTCTCTGGAATATGGCACAAGTTGATCAAATTTATCACCCTGTTGATGCCAAGAACACTTTATACGTTGAATTTAAGTCTTTTTACTCTCATTGTGCAAAAGAGAGATATGAGATCAAGCATTGAGAAGCTTGTCACTGTTTTCCATCGAGCAAACAAGGGAAAAGCCAGTGTTTTTATTGCCATTAACCAATCTATTATGGGGTGTGGATTGACTACAATCTACCATATCCAGGTATGTATAAATATTTATGCTTGCATTTTCTTTGTTCTTCAAGATTAAGTATTAAGGTTTACAATGCCCATGGAGTAAACAAAAACACAGGTGGAATATGGACAAGAGTAAAACAATATATGTGCATTTTTCTTGGAATTGAATAAAAATAGTGAATATTATTGTATATTCATTTTTCTTGTGATCAAAGGTAGTAATGATGCTTGTTGCTATTTCAAGTTCTTCATTTGTTACCAATGTGAAAATTCTCTATACAATCTCCAACATTAACATGAATAGTGCACCAAAAAGTAATTAGCCATGCCATGTGTGTGTAGGAGTGGGTGTAATTTGTGCCAGTCTATTATCATATAGTGCTTTTAAACTTCAAAGATATTGTCTGTTTTCAAGAAAAGCTGCCTGCATTGCATTGATAGCCATTGCCAATCAAACAAGAAGATTAGCAACTAATGTAATGAAAAATGTTTATCATATATAATGTATTTTGATGCATTGATAATTAGAAAATTGGAAATCGTGTAGTCAAAATAAATAATTGTTGACCATATGTTTTTCTAACCTAGAACTTCACACCTTAGTTTGCGTGAGCTAAGTTTACTTGTGCAAGGTGGTTATTTCTCATTGGACTATTGTCAACTCTTGGCTTGTAGGTTCTTTATGGGATGACATCCCTTTACTTAATGGGGTGTTGAAGTTTGTGGTAGCTTCAAAAGGTTTTTTGCATAGGTTGGTGTCTTAGTATGTGGAAGAAGATTTATTGCCTTTTTAGGTGCTTGCTTGGTGAAGTGATTTATGTATTCTTTCCTAAGTCTAACTTAGGAAAAGTACAATAAATAAAGTCATTAACTATCGTGGACTATTAAGTCATTTTCTAAGGATAAACAATTTAATTATTTAAGTGACTTAGAAATAGTTTCAATTATTGATCTCCAAGATCTGGAACATTAGGGTTAAGGATTTGGACTTAATGAAGATTATAAAAGGAGTTTAGTGAAGAGGTGAAGACACAAGAAGGGAAAATGATTTTCCTAAGGATAAAAAATTTACTAAGGATAAACAATTTAATTATTTAAGTGACTTAGAAATAATTTCAATTATTGATCTCCAAGTTCTGGAACATTAGGGTTAAGGATTTGGACTTAATGAAGATTAAAAAAGGAGTTTAGTGAAGAGGTGAAGACACAAGAAGGGAAAATGATTTTCTCTAGTGCAAGTGGCTCAGTAGACTAAAGTGTAGAGGGGCAGAAGTATAGGAGAATTCGAGGGTGAATTCGGGAGATCGAGCTGTGAAGATTACGAGGCTAAGTCGTTGGAGAGAGAGAGATGTCGATTTAATTGGAGGGGTCGATTTGATAGAGGCCAAATTTCCTAAGGATTAGTGGCAGCTCATAGGGAAGGTGTAGGGTTGATTTTTCCAGCAAATTGATTGGGCCGAATTCATCTAGTGGAGGTCAAGTTACATGTTCCAATTATTTTATTTTTCTAATACCCTGTGGGTCGAAAACCCTGATTTTGCATATTAATAGATGGCGTAAAAATTGTTGTGGCCTGATTTTTTCTATTGCAATATGTGATTGATCTCTGACTTATTTCCATTACATATATTTCTAGAGGTTAAAAACTAGTAATTTTGTTTTTTCAATAATTCATTTTTTTTTGTTAAATAAATAAATTGTTGGAAATAAATATTTTCCAGTGAATAAAAAAAATCTAGGTTGGTATTAAGAGATTTAACATGGTATCAAAACTTTCTAGATAACTCTGAGAAACCTCTCAAATCACTAACGAGTTTCTCTTTTTAATAGCAGCGGAATTATTTTTAAATTTTGCAAATGGGTTTTGTGGCCATGTTCGATTTTTTGAAAATGGCATCACTGAGTAGTTTGTGATATGAAGAAAGGTTGGATGGCGCTGAAAATTTGAGTCCCTAGAAGGAGCGAATTACCATGATTCTGAAAATGAATGGTTTGTGGGCTCTTGTGAACAAAGACTCAAGTTCCTTCAAATCAAAACCTTGTAGCAGAGCATAATCTCAAAGATATGTAAGCAAGTTGTATAATTTTGGATGGTGTGAGGGATCACATAATTCCTCACATATCAGGGAAAGATACCGGACCCCAGATGTGGGTAGTTCTAACCAGTCTTTATTAGAGCACAATTGAGAATTGTGGGAGAACTTAAACATCAGGATGAGAAGATATGTGCCCATAACATCTTACCTCACGAGGATATAATAGGCTCATTATGAGCTTGTAGTTGTTGCGGAAACTTTGATTAATTCTGAGCTGGTAAAATTTTATCTAAAGGGTTGTGTTAAGCACTTGACCACCTTTGTGGATGGGATCTTTACTAGGAAACAACTTCCTGATTGGGGCTGATTGTGGGATGACTTCATCTAGAAGGTGATATGGGAAAACTCACTAATAGGAGGACAACGAAAGGGTACTGAGAAAGATGAACTTGTTCTTACTACACCAATGAAAAATAAAAGGAGGACCTTCACAAAATAAAAGGGAGAAGGACATGAGCAATGTCAAATGCTTTGCATGTCACAAGTTCGGACATTTTACCAGTCAATGTCTAAACAAGAAGGGAAAGGGAAAAACAATAATGGCAATCACTGCATAGATGGATGAGATGGCCGAAAAGTTTGAGAACAACTATGCCTTGTTGTCATGCCTTTCTGGAATCGTCACAAGAGGTATCTAGTTTGTGGAAAGTGGTGCATCTCGTCACATGACGAGATCTCAAGGCCTCCTCACCAACATAACCAAGAAGCGAGTAATTGGAAGAAGGATCTCTATCTGTCAAGAAGACAGTCGATGAAGGATTCCATGCATGAGAGTGACAACCAGAGTGAGATATGGCATATGAGGATGGAACTCCTACATTACAGAGCTCTCTCTATGTTGCAGAGAATGATTACAGGATTTCTAGAGATCAGGGTGGAGCAGGATAGAGTGTGTAAAGGGTGTGTGCTTAGTAAGAAAGCCAAGGTTGTGTATCCTCACAGCGAGACCAAGTTTAAGGGAGTGTTATACTTGGTGCACTTCGACATTTGTGGTCCTATGTTTGTGACCTTGATCACAGGGTTTTGTACTTTGCGACATCCAAAGATGATTCTTATAAAAAAAATTGGATCTACTTCTTGAAGACCGAGGATGAGGTCTTCAATCGGTTTAAGGAGATTAAAGCTCTTGTGGATAACCATACCGTGAAGAAGATTAAGGTGTTGAGATCAAATAATTGGGGTAGGTATACTTTCAACAAGTTACAATATTTTTGTAGGGCGACAAGGATTAAGGAGTCCCCGATACCTTAAAACCCTTAGAAGAATGGGGTTGTTGAGAGAAAGAATGGGACCATAATGGAGGTAGTGAGGGAAATGATCTATGATAATGAATTTCATATGTTTGTGTGGGTAGAGGCCTGAAATACAACTATATATATGCAGAACAAGAGCCCTTATTGGATATTAAGGGATGTGACTCTTGAGGTGACATTTATAGGAGTGAGATTGGATGTGAGCCATTTGTGCATCTTTAGTAGTCTAATCTATGTCCACATTCCCACGAAGAAGAGAACTAAGCTAGAGCCCTTGTCATAAAGGGGCATATTTGTGAGCTATAATGAGGTCTCAAAGGTGTATCGAATCTACATTCTAGGACATAGAAAAGTTATTTTTAGTTAGGATGTTAGATTTGATGAGGGTGAGACCCGTAGGAGGTCTCATGAGAAAGAGCCAGGAAGGATAGAGGATCTGGAACGAGAAGCTCCTAAGGCTGAGTAGGGACCAACAACAAGGACGCCATTTGTATATCTAGAGGAGGAGCATGGTATTCCTTCAAGCTCTACTAGGAGGAAGAGGTTGACAGAGGAGCATGTGGAGGCTCCTAACATCACTTTCAGGTAGAGCAGACCATTGACGACATTTTCCAGTTATTTGGCATTGTCAAGTAGCGTTAACAAGCCCGAGCCTTCCACTTTTGAGGAGGTTACAGATGAGTAGACCTAAAGGGATGCCATGGTAAGGGAGTATAGTTTCATCATGGGGAATGATGTATGGGACATAGTTCCAAAATTGAAGAGAAAGTATATGGTCGCTTCTCAATGGATCTATAAGATCAAAGATTTAGTGGTTGGAAATATTGAGAAGTATAAAGCGAGGTTCGTGGTAAGAGGGAGTGGCTCATCAGGAGATAGTCGCACCTGCCACTAGATATGCATCCATTAGAGAAGTTATTTTGATTGCTTCAGAGATGGAGTGGAGAATACATCAGGTGGATGTGAAGATTGCTTTCTTCAATGGGGTGATTAAAGAGGTGTATGTTGAGCAACCTCGGGGCTTTGAGGTGCATGGGAGAGTCTCATGTATGCAGGTTGAAGAAGACCCTTTATGGGTTGAAGCAGAATCCACACGCATGGTACACGAGGATCGATGGATATCTTCTTGGTTTGGGATTCACTAAGAGTGAGGCAAACTCCAACTTGTACTATGTACTTCTTGAGGGTGAGTCACTTATCTTGGTACTTTATGTGGACAATCTCTTTTTGATAGGATCATAGAAGCTCATAAGGATGTGCAAGGAGGATCTTGCTTCGGATTTTGAGATGGACATTAGTTTGATGCACTACTTTTTGGGATTGGAGATGTGGCAGCAACCAAGAGAGATTTTCCTTGGATGGGGCAAGTATGCAGTTGAGATATTGAGGAGATTCAGGATGGAGGATTGTGTTACAAATATAATTTATATAAAAATAAAATATAAAGGAATGAATAATAATCATAATTAATGAAGAGGCATGTCTCTAAAAGACATGACCAATCATGAAGGGACATCTGCCTATGTATATAAGCGGGTCCTCATTGTAGCATTCAATTTTAAAAATGCTATATAATAAAACATAAAAATTAAAAGAAGAAAATATTGAAATTCAATTTTATATAATAAAACTTACCTGAACCTGAAAATAAATCCAAAACTCAATCTCTTTCATTTGAACATAAATCTATAATATAGTTAATCAATCACTGTAGTTTTTTATATATGTTAATTATCTCTCATCTCGCTTATTTATCTTCATATGTTAGTTTTTTATAACATCATGAACTAGTACAGGGTTATGACTCTTTCCATCTACATGATTGAAAAGCATAGGCTTATAGCTATCATCTTTTGTCCAACTTTCAACATGAATGAACTCAAGCACTTATAATTGGTTGATCTCTGCAACCAATAAGATTTGATTTTTTCCTGTAACATGAAATAGTAAAAGTTCAATTAACTTGTACATAAAAGATTTTTTTAACATTGATCAAACATATCATTTCAATGTCTTACCATGTAAGCTACATCATTAAGTTTGTTTTTCCCTTGAAGCTTGTTAATAACATTGCAAATTGTGTGTCTGAATGAAATGCCAGAAATATCCAAAATGGTGATGTTGTGACTTCTAGAAATATCCCACAACCACTCTACTAAAAGCTTGATAAGTATAAGGGTCACTATTATATT
Organism: Pinus albicaulis; assembly: GCA_034641835.2. Classification (NCBI taxonomy): domain Eukaryota; kingdom Viridiplantae; phylum Streptophyta; class Pinopsida; order Pinales; family Pinaceae; genus Pinus; species Pinus albicaulis. Next base: position 452,443,649 of record CM076572.1, read on the forward strand.
CAATGTTTGGAATATTGAAACAATGAGAAATATGTGCAATAATTATGGAATAATTTATTTTAGGTATGAGTTTTGCAATGTCTTCACAATCACTTTGTATTATTTGATATTTGATAGTGTAGATCCCATTCCAAATGAAATGACTAAGACTATGATCAAGTTCAACATTAATAAGATGTTGCTTTCTCATCATTTCCATTTTAGTTTTTTCAATGAAGTTTTTGAAACTATTTGATGCTCCATTTGCATCATTTTTCATCTTTAATGAAATAAACAAATATATGTATAAGTTATAAAATAAAAATAATATACATATGAATAGAAATGAATGTATAAATCAACATATATTTTTAAATGCAAGATAAAATCTTTTAGCATTGATGTAGAACTTGAATCTGGGTAATTACGTACAATATCATTCCAACTATTTGCATTCAACAATTTAACCATTTATTCTTGTATTCTCATACAAACTGTGACTGAATAAATAAAGCAACAAATGATTATATAGTGCTATGTATAACAAATACTACCAACAATAATATATTATATTTAACATAAACTTATATTCCAGAAATAAGTAAAAATAACAAATTTACTTTAGAAGTTCCTCAGACATTTCATTCAATGATAATTCTCCTGAATTCTCACGAGATAATATTTTTTTGACAAGTTTTTCATCCTTCATTCCTTGCATTGCTCTCCAAGGTGTAATAGTCATATCTTCTGGAAGGAGCTTCATTTCAGCACCTGATTTACTGCTGGTACATATCAATGGTTTAGACTTTTTGACCTTCCGGATTTTTATGCCAATGTTCTCCCACATCTCAAAAATCTCATTAATTATTTTTCATATCTCTCCAGTTCGAAATGCCAACTGGAAAATGTTATCCATAGCTCTGAATATTTTGAAATTTACTATCACCTTTTGAATTGATTTTTTCTCAATTTGATAATATATTTCCAAACAACATTCCTTTTGAAAGCCTAGATCGACCTTTGTCTTATCCTTGCCACATTTTTCTTCAAATTCATTATGAATAAATCTAACCCTTTAGATGAAAATCATAGACATCCGCATGCCAATAAATTTTCTTTTGTATCTATTAAACCAACATAAATGATACATTCATTGTTTCAAAAAGCGGGTTATCGAGATATTCCTCCATCAATTTCCTTTGAGTTTTTACAGAATGGTTCCCCCCAAGTATATAATATCTGTATTCAAAATATTTTGACTTGTCAAATGTTTCTTTGTTGGGAACCTGAATTGGATCAACAAGAAGAACATAATCAGCTGCATGTGCGTATGGATTGTACATCATCAATGTTTTCAAGTTGTGAACATGCAAGTGGTGTGGATTTCTAATTTGATATTTAAATTGTCTTTCATCTGCCTTGTAGATTTTATTGACATTAAGTTGAAATGACCCCTACTGGGGTCATTGTGGGCGGGGGTGTTCGACTGTGGGCGTGCTTGCTCGCAACACCACAGCCGTTGTGTTTCGGGACAATGGGCGCACCTGCCCAGGCACAACAGCCAGGAGCCGACCCCAGGCATGCCCATGGCTGGGACCACCTCCCTGGCCCATGTGAATTTTTTAAAATTTTTAGAAAATAAAATTAATTCAATTGGTTTTTTCTCCGATATTCTTGTTGAACCTAACAACTCAACTAAAACATAACTGCTAGTAAACTTATGGGGGTTTAAAGCATGTACTTAGTGAGATTTGAACTTGAGTCTACTTTGTTTTAACAATTTCCTAATTTTTAAAATAATAAATTAAGTTGTTACTTAGGAAAAAAAAACAAATTAACTTTTTTAATTTGTTGCCATGTTATAACTTATTTTCTTCAAATTCCTCATTTAATGGTCGAAGTAGAAGGGAAACTAACATTTCAAATCCAAGAATCTCCCGCTGACTATGTTGTTAATGACAATGTAGTTTTTCCACAAAATCGCTCCAAGATTTTAAACGAAACCTCGAGAAATCTTGATGTGATGTTAGGAATAGTGACAATGAAAGTTTTTATATAGCGGAAATTATATTATCCACTTATCATCCCTTTGTATTTATCCATTTATCCTATGGACTACGAGAGCAGTAGTGACGAAAGTTGGGATGAAGAATTTCAAATAAATCGAGTCACAATTTCCACTTAGTCCTAATCCTAACGACTATGAGAGAAAAAGTGATGAAGGGCGGGATGAAGATGATAAAGAATGTCCTCCAAGTTAGTATTTCAAAAGCACAGATAATGGTAGTGAAAATTTATCTGTCGCTGAAGATGGTAATGAATGTTTTTCAAAGAATGATGGTGGTGAATTTCCTAACTATGTTCAAAATGATCATAGTAAGGATAATATTCCTCTTAATGATGATGAAAATGTTTGTACAGAGAATGATGAAATTATGGAGATGTTGCTAGAAAATATTGTATCTAGGAGTAGGAGTAGACCTTTTCATATCAATCCAAGATGTTCTAGTTATACAAGGGGTAGAGTAGAATATCTCACGAGAAGAAGTTCTATCAATGATCTCATTTCAAGTGATTGTTGTAAAAAGGATTGCTTGAAACATATGGATTTCACGTTTGCTTTGGAAAAAATGAAGAGATGTTTATCAATGACTAAAAGCATGTAGAATTCATATTTAGTGGGGTGCATGCAATCTACATTGACAGGTTATGATTATCATATTGGGTCTTTATTGCTCTATAGAAGGGCATTCAAAATATTTCATTCAATTGGTAATTTTCTTTTTGTCAAGAATCCAAGAAGAAAAATTGGAAAAAGATCCTACATATTATTCAGAAGTTCATCATAAACAAGAGTTTTGGCCATTAGGAAATACTGCAATGGCATATATGAAACACTTATTTTCAAAACATGGAGAGTGTTTTCAAAATAGAGATACAATACATATTCCAGATAATTTCTCAAGACAAGAAATCTAGAACTTATACAAGGAATATGCAGAAGGTGTTGAAGGAAATGGTTGTTTTATTACATATCAATATTTAGTGCAGATATGGAGGAGAGAATTCAACAATGTTCGTATTCCTAAGAAGACAAGGATGGGGGTTTGCAGTACATGTGCTTCTCTTAAATAAAAAATGGATAAATATCAAGGAGCAGAAAGAGGTAAGCATTCATAACATTATTATTTTAAATTGTATAGTGATCAACTATGAAAATGTATTTATCAACAAGTTTCTTTTATGTTATGTGTAGATTCCATTGTCCTTAGTACTTCAAGAGCATTGTGAACAATAAACAAGTGAAAGGAAAAATTTGTACAAGCATCGAAAGAAGTGTTATGATAATCCAAATAAATATTTGGGTTTGATAATTGATGGTATGGACCAGAAGATAACACTTCTACCACATTTTGTTTGCACACCCAAAAATTTATAGGAGGAAAACTCTATCCAGTTTCACTTGGTCTGTTGTATGGTCTTCAATGGGAAAATGTCGCTAAGGGTTTACGTCACAACTCCAAATATTCATAATGATGGAAAATTGGCAATAACCATATTTCATGATGTGCTTTCTCATTGGTCTGGTAATCTTCCTGAAGTTTTGTATCTACAATTAGACAACACTTGTGAAAACAAAAATCTGATTGTTTTTTAATATCTGAACATGCTTGTTGAATTGAGAATTTTTCATAAGGTAAAGGTTGGTTTCCTTCTTGTTGGCCACACTCACGGCCATATTGATCAGATGTTCAGTCGTTTTTCAATAACATTGAGGAGGAAGGTTGTTGGGAGATTTCCATCATTAATTGAATGTATTAAGAATTCATACATGCCAGAGCCCATTTTTCATATGTTAGAAGTAACTATTGACATGTGAAGTTTTATTATGGGACCACATGGTGAGGAGAAATGCATTGAACAACTTAATGACATTAGATTCCAACATCAATTTTGTATCAACAAAATTGATGGGAAAACACTTATATGGTGCAAGAAGTATTCAACTACTACAGAATGAGCGTCGTCAGTAGGTTTTGCATTTTTGAAATTCATTCCAGATCATCCAATATTTGCAACAATGCATTTTTCTTGAAGGACTTAAATGAATGAGCACTATCTGGTGTACCTATGAAGGGAAAAATTCTTAAACATTACTTTCTTCCAGAATAAATCAGTTTCACTTTAGAATCATTGTATATATATCACTTTACCTTTTTTATTGCAAGAGTGAGGGCGATTAACATCACAAGTTGAAGCCCGGAGAGAAGGCCCTAAGCTTATGACGATTGGTTGCCCACATTTATAAATAACAAAAAATGGATCAGTTTCAATAATAGAAGATAAATACAACATGCCCAATGGATTAAGACTACTGATTTACAATGTTCTTGGAACTTCACAATGAGAGTGTCATCCCCATTAGAGCCACTGTTAGATTCATATATTTCATAGGATGACTTGGTTGTAGTTGTAATTTTGTATATGATATGTTGTAAGTAATTTTCCATTTTGCAAACTTATTTCCAAAAAGAAAAAGAAAGAAAATAAAAGAAATAATAAACAAAAGTGGATGCAAAATTGATATGTGAAAAGAACAAAAAAACAAAAAACATAAGAAAAACAAAAATAAATAAAAATAAAATACCCCATAAAAATTAAGTTTAAAGGAGTGAGCAAGCCTAAATGCCACTCAAAAAATGCAAAAATGCATCAATCAATCAATCAATAAAGTGTGATGCTAGTTAAAACGCCACATTGTAATAGGAGAAGTAGATTAATTAGTTTAATCACATTGTCTAAACGCGATTAGGCTGAAATAAAATTTATTTAGGTTAGCGAATAATCAATCACACAATTTAATCATGATTAAACTAAGTTAGTTAAAATAAAGACGAATTTAACCACATTGTTTAATCGTGGTTAATTGACAAATCAAGAGGAAAATTTTAAAAAATGGCTTGCAAATTGAAATGCAACATTAGTGGTTAAATAGGTAGTTTAGGGGGTGATTAAGTGTTTATTAGAGTAATTTAATCACAACCTTTAATGTTGATTATTGTAATTATAATAAATCTTGAGGTATACGGTTTTATACTATGTAAATAACATTGGAAATGTTTTAACGGTCGAGATTCACCCTGCCCAGATCAACGATGGGGGATCGCTTGCGCGCCTCGCTCCTCGAGCTCTTTCACGATTTATTCTTGGGGGGGGATCTGAAACAGAGGTTCCTACGAAGCAACGTGACAACACCATATGAATTCGCAACCCCCCCCCGCCCCCCCTCCCCCCTCTCTTCGAAAAGTCATCCCTCCATTGACCATAAACTCTTTCACTCCCATGCTAATAAGCACATGCCACGATGACCTCCCGACCCCACGATCGCCTCCCGCCACGGTCCATCCTCATCCACTCATCGTCTGCCACCTCATTTCTATTGACCCCATGCCCCCACTTCCCTTCCATCGAGAAATTTCCCGCTATCCCTTCCACTTCCAATAAGAAATTGTCGCTTGAAAATTTTATGTCCATGTCATGCAATTGTTTTACGAATTAAATGTCCCCTCTCCCACAAAAAAAACATCTACTTTGGTTTAAACGGTAAAATAAAATGGTAATTCCTAAAAAACTATATTAACCACTGAAAAATTGTTCAACTCCCTTCCTTGTTGTTTCATGACCAAATAGAATTTATAGTGCTCCACGTTGTCCCAACATCCATTCAATTATCAATCAACTATGATCAGACCGCCATCAACAACCCCACTTCAGCATCACACTTTCACTTACCTCTTCCAAGTAATCCTAACATCCTCATTCCTTCTATTTTGACAATGGTACCTAATGGCAATACCCCCAAGAACAAAGCTAAGACTCTTGAATAAAATCTTATGTTGTCCCCTACAATCGACCTTGACCACCTGCCACTAGTTGACCTGCAATACAAAGTTGTTGAAACCATCTGTGAATTCGACATGTTAGAACTTCACAGTTGGTTGAAGAAAAAGTATTTAGACCTGAGCGATAAATTGGGTCTGTGGGAATCCTCCCTACCCCAATTCATGTTCCCATAGACCCATTAATTTCCTGAAATGATATCCTGGTGTTAGAACAAATATGTCCCCATCCAGAGAGAAATTGTTAGCCAAAATGGTGAAGTTTTGATCACCATAACTGATGAATCCATTTCACAAATGCTGAAAATACGAAATCATGAATCCCTTGTTAGACAAGTTTTTCATTGATGTCAATATGGCATTATTGGATGGCAAATATTCTTGTGATATCATAACACCATGTATCCTTTCTCTTGATGAAGATGCCCTATAAATCATGATGATGTCCTTACTCTTGATAAAGGAGTCCTTATTGATTCTCATAGTGAATCTTGATGAAGAAGCTCTCCTTGTGATGGTCTTTCCCGTACTCTAACAAATTGATGCATGATGCATATCGTTAATGACATATCACTGCACAATCTTGATGACATGGTGACATTGATGGCACACATGATAACATATATGGTGATGACGTGGAAAATGAAGGAATTGGAGATCACTCGATGACATATGATGATTAAATAACAAGTCGAGAGTTTACTTAATGCCCTAATGACCTCCTTCTGCCCAAACACCTTATACATAAAAAATTCAGAACAATCATAAAGAAAACCCCTAACACCAGATAATTTAAGAGAAATCCTATCAACTTGGCTCCTTCACCATCTTAAAGAGGAACCTTTCCTCTTTCCAACAAGCCCTCAATCAACCCCTAACACCAGATAATTTAAGAGAAATTAATTTTTAATATAGCATATCAAATTATTTTACCCTAGTCGACCTACACTCAGTCACTCATGTCGGCCTCCCTCCATAAGACTTGTCCATTCACTTTAAAGCCAAAATTTGTATAAATACAACGTTGGACTGGAGAATGAAGAGATCTTCATAATGAAATCAAATATCAACTCCCTTAAAATCGATGCACATGAAGCGACAAGGATGATGGAAGAAATGAAGAAGAAACTAGTCATGAAAGATGAAGATTGTGAAAAATTGAAAAGAGAAATTGTCTCTCTTAAAAAGGAAGTCGACTTGCTGAATAAGAACTTGAAGAGTTCTCAAACCCTAGATGACATCCTAAGTCATCAAATATCCCCCCTTGATAAATTAGTTCTTGGTTATGCAGGTGAACCCTCAAGCAAGAATGACAATGCTTCAAGCAATAAGGATGTGACGAAGCCAGGAAGAAATGATACTCCAAGTTCCAGCAAAGGCAAGAGTCAAGATGACATTAGAAGAAATCCTACTCCAAGGATATTTACAGATGATGTCAAGAATACAAAAGGAATTGAATATCATCAAAGATTTCCAAGGCAGAAAGACTTCAAAAGTACTTCAAGGAACTCTTCATCTCCTAGGTACCAAAGTATATTTCTTAGTTATTGCTATTCTTGTACAAAATTTGGGCACAATGAAAAAGATTGTAGGGCATGTCACAAAGACCAATATAATGGTCCCCATCAATCTCCTAGAAGAAATTTTGCAAGAAGTCATGATTTCTTATTCATGAACAAGATAGAGTGCTTCAATTGCCATAACATTGGACATATGGCACGTGATTGTAACTTGACTTGAGCCCCTACGCAAGCTAGAACCATGCCAGAGAAGAAAGTTACACAAGTATGGAGAAGGAAGCAAATTGCCTCCGGAAATATTTTGAACACTCCAACCAACAACACATGTTGTTCACTTGATGAAGTCATCCTTGATATTCCACGTGATTGATAATGAAACTCCGCCGAAATAAGACCATGCATACATTTAGGGGGAGTCTGTGATTCTTGAGCTTTCTTGCAGAAGCTATCCGTGAAAGGGCCCTATGAAATCCTTGATGAGTCATACATGGATAATCATCTTTTGATAGATTGTCTCTCGGAAGCAACTCCATTGAAGAACATAATCCCTTCTCATTTGATGGACCATTGTTGAAGATGTCTTCCATTAGATCACAAAGCAAGTAATATTTATTGAGCTAGAGGTGTTTATGTAGGCAGGGGGAGTTGGTTCATCACATAAAGAAATGCAAACACATCTATCATGAACCTCATTTCCAGAAGGAAGAGCACCATGACAGGGGGATCAACATACTTATGAAGAATTATTATTGATGAAGAAAAACATGATGAATAGAAGCAGCTTGATAGGGGAAATATTTGGGCACTTTGTTTGCCATTGATGTCAAAGGGGGAGAAAATGTTGGAAGGACAAGAATATTTCCATCAATGACAAAGGGGGAGACTATTAGACAAGGTTTTCATTAATGTCAATATGGCATTATTGGATGGAAAATATTCTTGTGATGTCATAACAACATGTATCCTTTCTCTTGATGAAGATGCCCTAGAAATCATGATGATTTCCTTACTCTTGATAAAGGAGTCCTTGTTGATGCTCATAGTGAATCTTGATGAAGAAGCTCTCCTTGTGATGATCTAACCTGTACTCTAACAAATTGATGCATTTTGCATATCGTTAATGACATATCACTTCACAATCTTGATGACATGGTGACATTGATGGCGCACATGCTAACATATATGGTGATGAAATGGATAATGAAGGAATTAGAGATCACTTGATGACATATGATGATAAATAACAAGTGGAGAGCTTACTTAATGCCCTAATGACCTCATTCTGCCCAAACACCTTATACATAAAAAAATTCATAACGGTCATAAAGAAAATCATTTTTTTGTCACCTTAGAGGCATCCTATCAACTTGGCTCCTTCACCATCTTAAAGAGGAATCTTTCCTCTTTCCAAAAAGCCCTCACTCAGCCCTTAACTCCAAATATGTTAAGAGAAATTAATGTTTTAAGATAGCATATCAAATTATTTTACCCTAGTCGACCTACACTTAGTCACTCATGTCGCCCTCCCTCCATAAGACGTGTCCATTCACTTTAAATCCAAAATTTGTATAAATACAACACTAGATTGTTCATTTTCAAAGAAAAATCCGGTGATTAGTTCAGAGAAAAACATAGAACTCGGATCTGAGGTAATAGAAGACAATTCAGGACATCGAAGATGGTTTGAAGGCTTATTCTATGGGTTAAAAATCTGTGACAAGGAGCTATAACATCAGAAAAAACCCTCGGGCCTATTGCAACCCAGAATTAGGGCTTAGATCCCTATTTCAACCCAGAATTAGGGCTCAGATCTCTGCTGCAACCCAGAATTAGGGTTTGGATCCCTGTTGCAGCCCGACATTAGGGCTTATATCTCTGTTGCAGTCCAGAATTAGGGCTCGGACCTGTTGTTTACACCCTCGGACTTGGACAATCACTTGACAACTACTGTGGAGGAGTTGTAATTCAACTGTGGCTTGGATTTGTTGGATTGTTGGAAAGGAACTTGAACCTTGGTTGTGTAACTTCAGAACGGTGGTGTTACATCTTGAGACTATGATAATAATACAACCATATTTTGGAATATTGAAGGGTATTTTTGTGGTAATACAATAGTGGAGGATTGATGAAACAATAAATCTGTGGAGCTTGTATCAAAGATAGCAGTTACACTTTGAAGAGTGTGAACATTTAATTGGTGAGCAACTTCATATTTGTGATCTAACACACTTGTTTGTGGCTTAATCAAGGACAACCTTTCCTATGGAAAGACCAACTGAAGGATCTTGTACCTACATATGCACACAGTGACTTGAACACGTTATGACAATTTTATAATCTTTTGTGATAATGTGTGATGGAGTCATAAGGCTATAAGAATAACACTTATATACAGTCCAACACCTAGAAGAAATTGTGGAGGCATCATTTAGGCATGTGCACTAAATGATGGAGACCTGAAATTTGAAAAAGATTGGACTGGGAAGCACTTAATATTTTTGGAGAAAATTGAAGCATTGAACAATGCAGAATTTGGAAATTCACTGAAGACACCTTGAGGCATCATTAAAGATAGTTTGGAGTTTAATTGACACATCAACAAACATTGTTGAAGACACTTTGAATTTTGGAGGGCAGATTTATTGAGCACAGTGGTTTGTGGAGCTTATCTTTTTGGATCTGTTTGGTGGGCATCATATTTGGAGCAGTGATTGAAAACCTTGTAGGCCTCTTTGAAGGATTTGTTAAGTATTGTTGAAATATCATTGATGACTTAATAATTTTGGAGCATCCCTAGTATTGTTGAAGATCCCTTAAAGTCTAGTGTGCAGACCTTGTGAAGATTTGTTGATTTGTGAAGACATTTGGAAGACTTGTAGATTCTGGAGGTATTCTTGAATACCATGATGTCATCATGATGTGACTTGAATAATTTTATTGGGTACCATGAAGGACAGTGGAGACATCTTCATGAGAAGAGATCAAGGTTGTCATTGATGACGTGACGAGAAGACTACGTGAATGGATAGTTGAAGATCGTTGACAAGGCTCGTTGAAGAAAACATTGGGATCCTTGAATAACCTTTGAATTCGTATTGAAGATTTGAATAGTGGGTTGGAGCCCTAGAGGATCGGTGTCCCTAAGAATCCAGGTTGGAGCCTGAACCAGAGAAGGGTTGGTGCCCTTGGGGTTGGAGTCTCTAAATGCAAGGTTGGTGCCTTGGATAGATAGGGTCGAAGCCTTAGAGGTCGTTGCCTCAAAATAGTCCAAATTTGTGCTTGGCAATAGGTTGGATCCTGGAAGATTGAAGATTGGTGTCTTCATCTAGGGTTGGAGCCCTACACCTAGTTTACATATTTTATTGTATCTATTTTTATTGAAGAATATAATAAAAGAATGTATTCTTATTTTTCATTTTGTGTTCTAAATATAAGTGATCTAACTGGTAAAAATATAAATTGGAAATAAATACTGATTCACCCCCCTCTCAATATTTCCAACATCCCTAAAGTCACTATTAGTAGATTCTCTCATAAAAATCTACAAAAATTTGACCTTTCCACATAGAGCCAAAATTTTCGAAGTTTTCCTCCCCGAGGATGCACAACTACCCAAGAAAAACCCCCCATATTCATCCTCCATGTTCCCGGATATGACTAAACAAATAATTTCCATCATTTTATGCATACTTGTCTACCACTCTGATCAGTGGGTTGATGAGGCCATTGTTGGATTCTTATCAGTTTTTACAACTGGTGAAAACCCTATAATTTTCCATTACAATGAGTTTATTGCAGGGGAAATCCATGACCAGTTTATAAAGTTTCCTACTGAAGGAGCTTTCAAATAAACCTATGTATTAGTTTATTTGTTTATTTATCATCAAGTAGACATGTTTCCATTCTCTTTGCATAAGTTGGATGAGCAAGGTAATTCACAATCAGTCATCCATTGGACCTCCTCGGTGAGAAAAAACTCCACTGATTTTACCTTTGCATATTATGTTGATCAGTTCCTTTATAAAGTGAATTTTCTATTGAATAGTGATGTAGAACCTAGAATAGGACCAAAGATTCAGAGAGTTTTTCATCTTAGTGACCAGATAAAGATATGGGATTGGTATTTATACCAAAACTATTCCGAGATCATGGTTTATGGGTGTGAATTTCCACCCTACATGCTTCCAAAATTTGTTCCCATGAGACTTTTATCATTAAAATACATAAGGAAAATGATACACATGGATGACTTACACTTTTTTGCAACTAAAAAGAAGTCACAGTTCAAAATTAGAGCTCAAATTGGGCCATTGTTTTGCAATACTAGAACAACAGGTAACGAGGCAGATTTTCTCCTGAAGCAAATGAATTTGAAATTAAGTTTCAATTGGTCTTATGATCCTTTCGACCTCTTTTCTAAGTTTATATTGGAGCAAAGGACCACTCCTTACACCCACACTCCTAGGCCAGAGATAGAACAGTTTATGAACCAAAGTCAGTGGCAAGAGAACACACTCCAGGAAGCTGAAGTGACAAGAAATATCCAAAGCCACCTCTCATACCCCTACACCTCAAGAGATATGGGAGAAAAGGATAAGGGAAGAATATTATTCTCTAGTGACATAAATTGGAGCCAAAGAAGTCCTAATATATAAAAATAAGTAAAAGACTAACTCGGGAACAATTTTTCAGCAGGGAAGTAAAGAGCAGGAAACTATAGTTATGAAAGGTCCTCATGTTTCTACAAGGGAATATGACATTTTCACAGGATCCCCCTCTTCATCAACCTCCAAATATCCTCCAGATACAACTTAGACAACAAAATTGGCTCGGGACATAGTTGAGCTGAACATTTTTTCCAAATACAAGGCAATTAATCAAAGGAATGAAATGCTCAAGGGCACAACTTACACCCATTTTTGGAAGCAAACGGCCACATCACATCACATGCTTCTCTCAACATTTTATACAAAGAAAGGAAAAATGCAAATTTAATTCCTTGAAGCACATGTTCCAATGCCAAATACACCTGTTGATTACAAAGAATCCACATTTTCCTTTGATGCATAGTAGATTCATCCAATTGACCAAATGTATATGCATAAAAAAACCAATGAAATGATGTACTCAACTTTGGCTAATGTTTCCATGTCAGCCTCCAGATTGTAGGTATCAGTCAACAACATATAAACACAATTAAAGTTGGAAAGGATTTCATCCTTAGCCAAGGATACCAAGATCAAGTCACTGGAAGACTTGGTGATCAAGCTGGAATACAATCCCAGTGATGTAAAATTAGCAAAATAAATTGTGAGAAGAAATAATATTGATATAGAAGCATTGAGAAAGCAGCGCAAGCTACCCACTACAAAAGATCCACAGGCCAAGGAAGTTGGAGAAATGGAAAAGAAAAAGGAAGACATGTTCAAGATAATAATTGAACAAAACAGCCAGATTAGAGACATGGAAGTGGAGATGGAGAAACTATTGAAAGAAAATGAGAAGTCATCATAGTTGGCTATAATTCCACTGACAGTAGTCCCCATTTCAGTTGCAACTACACTAGGAGCATCTACATCAACATCGGCACAAGAACATAATATTGATCCTTCAAGTGAGTTGGTTAAAGCCATGGACAATCTATCCATTTAAGGGCAAGAAATTGTTAAATTAAAGGCGCAACTTAAAACTCTGCAAGAACATAAATTAAGAATAGACAATTCTTATGTTTCAGAATTGCAGAAAACTTACGAGCTCACTCAGAGAATTAAATAGCTGGAAAGTGAATCAACAATGACACAGACTTTGGCGCAGGAAAATTGAAGTATATGGATAGAGACGAATGAAGCCATCACTGAAATATGGCCTTCAATCCAAATTATTTTTGAGCAGGAAGAATTGATACACAGATTTTGACGCAACAATACTGAAAGTCACCCCTGAGGAGAGATGGTCAACGATAGCGTGGCTCTGTTAGCTCTTTCCTTTAGTTTACCCCACGTGGTATACTTTCTCTTCCTCCCAGTTTATTTATCAAATTCATAGAATTTGATAAATAAATACAATCCACAACGTTTTAAATTATATTCCCAAACTTTATATTATGCCGCCAACCTTATAGCCAATGTTTAATCTTCGAAACTTATATTAAACCCATTTGCTGTGTAATAACCCTCGCGTCGGGCCCCACCTCTATGCTCGATGGCCCAATCAACCGCACGCACCGTACCAGTTATCTCCCGTGCGTCTTTATCCAACGATCACCATCCGATGGCCCTCTCCCAAATCAACGGCTCGTACGCATATCGCTCATCCTCCTGGTATGAACGTTAATGCGTGATGGCGTGCTCTGAACTGTGGTTTTCCGGGGGTCCACCTTGCCACGCGTTGACAACTCTATGGAATCGCTCCACAACCGGGAAATACCGCTTGCACACCAAAAGCGGTGCGATATGGGCAATCCGCCTCCTCAAATCCGCTCAGGGTTTTGGCACCGTGCTTGACTATGGGTGTAAGTCTGGTTCCGCTATCCTCTTGTTCATTAACTCACGTCTAATCCTCGGGTCAGGTTCCGAAAACAAAACAACTCTGTCTCTCTTTATTAAGCGGGAATTTTATATTTGAACGATGTTCATGACCATGGGTTCTCTACACAGACCTCACCTGCGGGTGGGGTGAATTCACAGGGTTTTGTTCAATAAATTTCGAGAAACGATAGACAGAGGGGTGTAGAATCGACACAATGGTTCAGATCACCAATTATACATACACAGAATTCAATTGCTTCACAATTAAATAATCTCTTCACAGACAAAGGTTCGAGTCAATCCAATGGCAACAAGCTTCGAAATCATTTAACCGGAAACAATTGTGAACACACAGAGTTTATTGCAGAATCTCTCTATTCCTCTCTTCTTTTTCTCTGCCCCCTTTATACATCCGAGGATTACATTTATATACATAAACATATGACTCTTCGGTTCCTCTGAGAGGACCGTTCTAGAAATCAAAGGTCTATTTACAACTTATTCCAATAACTGAACTGACAGCTGGATCGAACCTAACTGTTCGAATTCTACAACTCTAACTAATATAAATAATACAGTCAGCTGAGATATTGACACCTAGCTGTTACAATTCAAGTGATTTCGAACCCTCCTAGCCACAATATGTGGACAAACCTTCTACATTGCTGGCTAGTGTCTAATGCCCCTGCATCAGACTCCCGAGGGTAATTTTCTTCATGGGCTCCTGTCCATGAGCTCTTCCACTGATCTGCCTATCTTCTGTAACATCCCTTCAGTCATCCAAGTGGCATCTTCCTCTGGCTTGTCCTTCCATTTGATCAAGTACTGAAAGTACTCTTGTCCTCTGGTCCTTCTGAATGGTATTTTATCCAATATCTTCTCTGGTTGCAATGGTTGTGCTGGAGGTAGTTGTTCTCTCCACTCAATCTGTTCCTTGTCTACTGCTCTTTCTTCTGCACCATCATCTTCATACTTGTACAAATCTACAACATTAAAAATGGGAGATATTCCAACATCAGGAGGTAATTCAATCTCATAAGCATTTGCAGAAAACTTCCTAAGTATCTTGCATGGCCTAATCTTTTTGAACTTCAATTTGTTATACTGCTTCTTTGGGAATCTCTCCTTTCTCAAGTGTGCCAAAACCAAATCTCCTACTTCAAAATGAACTTCCTTTCTGCTCAAGTCTGCTCTGCTTTTGTATTTGATGCTTCTGCGTTGTAGTTGTTGTTTCACTTGTTCATGGATGGCCTGGATCTCTGAAGCAAATTCCTCACCATCTGCACTCCTTAGCTCTGCCTTTCCCAGATTTCTTAACTCTGATATTCCTCTGGGGTGCATTCCATAAACAATATGGAATGGACTCTGCCATGTGCTTCTGTTTGGTGAGTCATTATATGCATATTCTGCCTGAGGCAAAATATGATCCCACTGCTTGGGATGCTCTCCTGCAAGACTTCTCAACAAATTTCCCAGACTCCTATTCACTACCTCAGTTTTTCCGTCAGTCTGGGGATGATAAGCTGAGCTGAAACTTAGATTGGTACCAATTTTCTTCCAAAGTGTCCTCCAAAAGTGCCCCACAAATCTGGTGTCTCTGTTTGAAACAATACTCTTGGGCAACCCATGCAATCTAACAACTTCTTTGAAGAACAAGTTAGCAACATGGGTGGCATCACTAGTTTTATAGCATGGAATAAAATGTGCCATTTTGGAGAATCTATCCACCACAACAAAGACTGCATCATTCCCTTTCTGAGTCCTGGGTAATCCTAGAACAAAATCCATACTCACCATGTCCCAAGGCCTGTCTAGAATAGGCAAGGGAGTGTACAATCCTGCATTCTGGCTCCTTCCTTTAGCATATTGACAGATCTTGCAATTCTTCACAAACTTATCTACTTCTGTTCTCATCCTGGGCCAGTAATAGAAGTGACTCAGCTGCTCATAGGTTTTATCAGTACCAAAGTGTCCAGCAAGTCCACCACTATGCTTCTCTTTGATCAAATTTTCTCTCATGGAACATCTTGGTACACACAGTTGGCTTCTTCTGAATAACAAGTCCTCTTGTAGGAAATAATATAGCCACTGGCTTCTATCCGTTAAAATAGGGTTACTACATGCCTCAAATGCTTCTTTAAAATATGGATCTGTTTTATACAATTCTTTGAGAAAATCAAACCCTACAACTTCAAAGTTAGTTTCTTGAACAAGCATGTGCCTCCTACTCAAAGCATCAGCTACTTTATTGGCTTGGCCACTTATATGTTTCAAAACAAAATTAAAACCTTGGAGATACTCAACCATTTAGCATGCTTATGTTTCAACTTGGGCTGCTGTACAATATACTACAAAGCATGATTGTCAGAATATAATACAAATTCCCTGGACATCAAATAATGTCTCCACTTCTTCAGTGCCTGAACAATTGCATAGAATTCCTTCTCATAAGAGGAATAATTTCTTCTGGTGTCATTCAGCTTCTCACTGAAATATGCCATAGGCCTATCATCCTGACTCAACACAGCTCCAATGGCCTCTCCACTGGCATCACATTTTACTTGAAATGGTTTAGTAAAATTAGGCAGAATCAAAACAGGCTTCTCAGTTATCTTCTGCTTCAAAAATTTAAAATTTCTTTCTGCTTCAGCAGTCCACTTAAATGGATGTTTGCTCTTCTTTATTGTCTCAATTATGGGTGCAGTGATCTTACTGAAGTTTCTTATAAACTTTATGTAAAAACTAGCAAGTCCATGGAAACTTCTTACCTCAAAAACATTCCTGGGTGAAGGCCACTCCACAATTGCCTTAACCTTTTCTGGGTCCATCTTCAATCCTTCTGCAGAAACAACAAACCCCAAATACACCAACTCTTCCTTCATGAATGAGCATTTCTTCAAATTTATCAGCAATTTCTCTTGGTGCAGCTTCTTCAAGACATGATTAAGATGCCTTAAATGTTCTTCTTTAGTTCTGTTGAAAACTAATATATCATCCAAATATACTATCACAAATTTACGAATGAATTCTTTCAATACCTCATTCATAAGTCTCATAAAAGTGCTAGGTGCATTTGACAACCCAAAAGGCATTACCATCCATTCATATAATCCTTCATTTGTTTTAAAGGCAGTTTTCCACTCATCGCCCTCTCTTATTCTAATATGATGGTATCCACTTTTTAAATCTATCTTTGAAAAATATTTAGCACCACTCAAATAGTCCATCAAATCCTCAACTCTGGGTAAAGGGAATCTGTACTTGATTGTGATCTTATTAATTGCTATGGAATCAGTACACATCCTCCAGCCTCCATCTTTCTTTGGGCTCAAAACTGTTGGCACTGCACATGGACTCAAACTTTCTATGATCAGCCCCTTGTCCACCAATTCCTGTACTTGTCTCCTGATTTCCTCATTTTCTTTGGGAGTCATTCTGTAGGCTGCCTTATTTGGCAGATTTGAACCAGGGATAAAATCTATCTGATGGCTGATCTTTCTCACAGGTGGCAGCTCATCAGGTAAATCATCCACAATAATGTCACAATAATCATCTAACATCTCTTGTATTTCTACTGGAAAATCAGAAATATTTGTAGAAGTAAGAACTACTTTAGGTTTGCAAACTAAAGCAAAACTTACCTCTTCTTCTTCTATCTGCTACAGATATTCCTTCCCGCTCAGCAACAAGGTCTTTGGATCAATCACTCTGCTGGATGGCTCTCCTTCTTCCATGGGTATCAATGTATGGTGTACCCCATCCTTGAAGAACTTGTAAGTGTTCTTCTTGCCATCATGCACTGCTGCTCTGTCAAACTACCAAGGTCTACCCAACAGTATATGACACACATCCATGGGCATTACATCACGCGGGACCTTATCTTTGTATTTTCCCATTTGCAACTCTATATCACACTGTTATTTTATTCAGTTGGTGCCCTTTGTGCAGCCAAGACACCCTGTAGGGAGTTGGATGCTCCCTTGTCTTCAACTTCAACTTCTCTATTACCTCAGTGGAAACCAGATTGTCTGTGCTTCCACTATCAATGAATAGCTAGCAGCATTTCCCTTGCACTTTGCATATGCTCCTAAACAAAGTCTTCCTTTGTGCAGGCTTAGTGACCTCTTTAGCTTGCTTCAACGGGACCTTATTTACCACCAAGGATTCTCTCCTCTCTGGAAGAATTTCTTCTTCAATTTCTGCCTCTTCTCCAACCTGGGCAACAACAACATTTCTTGGACCAACACCCACATTCTCAGGACACTAATAGTGCTTATGTCCCACTTGCTGACATCTATAGCACCTTAATTCTCTACCTCTGCCTCTGTCTCTACCTTCTCTTCCTTTTCCTCTTTAAGAACCCCTTCTGCCCCTTGCATCATCCTCTACAGATGAATTCTAAGGTGAGCTATTGTTAGCTCCATCCCTGGGTGTAGTAGGCTTTCCTCTACCACCCTGACTTCCCTTTCCATGGAAAGTACCTCTCTTCTTGGCAGACTGTTTCCTCGGGAGTTTCTCCTCTACTTTCAAGGCCATATGATAGGCCTCTTCCAATGTCTTAGGAGACAGGAGACCAATATCATCTTGGATCTCTAGCTTGAGACCATTCAAATATCTGGCAGTCTTCTCTGGTGTGTCTTGGAACGTTCAGTCTCTTTATGTTACTCGTAGAACTCTCTAGTTCTTTACCGTCAAAGCAACTCCGTCTCGTGTTCTAATTATTATACAATGTCAGCTGATAATCACTAGGCAAGAATTTACCTTTCAATTTAGCCATCATTCTGGCCCAGCTCTTGATAGGTTGCTTGCCAACTCTCCTCCTCTCTGCTTGCACTCCATCCCACCAAAGTGCAGCATGTCCTTTCAGCTTTGTCACTGCAAACTTGACCTTTTTATCTTCACTTATTTCTTCATAGTCGAAGCATTTATTCATTTCATTTATCCAATCCACCAGTTCCTCTGGATTCAGTCCCCCTGCATAACTCGACACTTCGATTCTGGGCTTAACTGCAGACCCCAGAACAGTTCTAAGGAGCCTCATGTCAGGAGGAATCTCAACATTTTCTTCAGCTTCTTCTGTTTCAAGTTCACTGATGTCTTCCGGATCTCTGGTTTGTCTTCGCTACATGGCATCCATTCTGGCCTCGACCCTCTGTAACATCCCCAACACCTCTGCGTTGGCAATGAGCCTCCTTCTGCCAGCACCTCTACCAACTCAGATTTCCATGTCAGCTCTTTTGCAAAAACAACCTTAAAACAATGGCTCTGATACCACAAATGACGCAACAATACTGAAAGTCACCTCTGAGGAGAGATGGTCAACGATAGCATGGCTCTGTCAGCTCTTTCCTTTTGTTTACCCCACGTGGTCTACTTTCTCTTCCTCCCAGTTTATTTATCAAATTCATAGAATTTGATAAATAAATACAATCTACAACGTTTTAAATTATATTCCCAAACTTTATATTATGCCACCAACCTTGTAACCAATGTTTAATCTTCTAAACTTATATTAAACCCATTCGCTGTGTAATAACCCTTGCACCGGGCCCCACCTCTATGCTCGATGGCCCAATCAACCGCACGCACCGTACCAGTTATCTCCCGTGCGTCTTTATCCAACGATCACCGTCCGATGGCCCTCTCCCAAATCAACGGCTCGTACGCATATCGCTCGGCCTCCTAGTATGAACGTTAACGCACGATGGCGCGCTTTGAATGATGGTTTTTCGAGGGTCCACCTTGCCACACGTCGACAGCTCTATGGAATCGCTCCGCGACCGGGAAATACCACTTGCACACCAAAAGCAGTGCGATATGGGCAATCCGCCTCCTCAAATCCGCTCGGGGTTTTGGCACTGTGCTTGACTATGGGTGTAAGTCTGGTTCCGCTATCCTCTTGTTCATTAACTCACGTCTAATCCTCGGGTCAGGTTCCGAAAAAAAAACAACTCTGTCTCTCTTTATTAAGCGAGAATTTTATATTTGAACGATGTTCACGACCATGGGTTCTCTACAGAGACCTCACCTGCGGGTGGGGTGAATTCATAGGGTTTTGTTCAATAAATTTCGAGGAACGATAGACAGAGGGGTGCAGAATCGACACAATGGTTCAGATCACCAATTATACATACACAGAATTCAATTGCTTCACAATTAAACAATCTCTTCACATACAAAGGTTCGATTCAATCCAATGGCAACAAGCTTCGAAATCATTTAACTGGAAAAAATTGTGAACACACAGAGTTTATTGCAGAATCTCTCTATTCCTCTCTTATTTTTCTCTCCCCCCTTTATACATCCTAGGATTAAATTTATATACATAAACATATGACTCTTCGGTTCCTCTGAGAGGACCGTTCTAGAAATCAAAGGTCTAATTACAACTTATTCCAATAACTGAACTGACAGCTGGATTGAACCTAACTGTTCGACTTCTACAACTCTAATAATCTAAATAATACAATCAGCTGAGGTATTGACACCTAGCTGTTACAATTCAAGTGATTTCGAACCCTCTTAGCCACAACATGTGGAAAAACCTCCTACATTGCTGGCTAGTGTCTAATGCCCCTGCATCAGATTTAAAGAAGTGGTGAAGGAAACTAAAACAGATTTGGGACAGAAACTTGGTGAAGCAACAACAATTATAAAAATATTTAATTCTAAAACCAAAAAATAATTAGAAGAGCTTGGAATTCAAGACAAGATAGAAACCATACTGGAGGTGAAAGAATGCATACTAAAAGGAACCTTATGCTGCAACTAGAGAATAAGTGTAACAATCTATAATCAAGCATTCAAAGATTCCATAAGAAATTTCATGTGCTAAATAGGAAAGGGCTACCAGGATTGATTGGGATGGGAGACAAGTTGATTATCTTGAAAGACTATCGGGAGAAATTATGCGCTCTCACCCAATATAAATCAAGATTTGCAGGTATAAAAGGAAACATCACAGGGAAGGCATTCATGGAGGCTATAGAATTTGACTTATTCATCAGTCATGATATCAAACACTTGTTTGTCATAAAGCTTACTTTCCAGAAGTACACATATGTAGATGAGACATATAGAAAGTTAATAAATTTTTCTATCCCATGTGAAGACCGATGGGAGAAGCTATCTGAATTGCTAGTGTAAAACAATTTCATCTCCAATAGCATGGAAACAATGGAACACTTTTTGAGGTCCAGTCATCAAAAATCATCCTCAATAATAGAGCCATCAACCACATCAGTTTCAGATTTCCTATTATTTTGTTCTATCTTTGTAAACAGTTTTTGATATTTTGTAAAATATCTTGAGAGTTTCACTCAAGATATTTTTTTGATAGTTTTGTATAATTACTTCCAAATTTTATGTATTAGTGTTGGGATTTGTATGAAGAAATCTACTATTGAATGTAAAGTTGTTCCTTAAGCCCACATGGACAAATTTCCATAATACAGAAAGCTTTTCACGATTCCTATGTCACACTTGTTGGTGATGTTGTCTTTCTCTTGTTAATGTGTTTCTTTCGATGTTAATTCATATGTTTACCTTATCTATTTTGTTCTAAGAAAAATAAGAATTTGAATTTGTTTAAGTACACTCAATTCTGGCTTTTGAACAAAATTAATGTTTTACGTTAAGTCAAACAATAGAATTCTTAAGTGCTCTATGTTTAATGGATCTTTAATCTATTCTTCTTTACCATATCACAAATAGTTTTAGATCTAATAAGTCTAGATACCTTGCCCTGTTAAAGTTTTCTATCATTGCCACAATTAATAAACTTAAAGTTTAACTGACTTCATTTCCCAATGGATTTCCTATGTTTTTCCAACCAAAACAATTTAAAAATCAAACTCTAAACTTCACATCTAGCCTAAAATTCTAAAATCAAAAAATTTAAATCTGACAGAGAGATCCCTCTCTGAGTTTAGAAGGGATAGATTCTAAACTTAAAATTGGTTTTGTGGTTACCTCTGCAACTTCTTTCACAACCTTAGGAAATTATGGAGTGCTAAAAAGTGGGAGCTTCTCATATGTTTCCGTATGTTCGTTATTATATTTTTGGTGATTCCCTTATGATTCTTAGGGTATTGGCTTATAATGTCTTATGTTGAGTTGTTGCAAAGTCTTATTAATCTTGTTGATATGTGTCTATAATTGGTGAGAAATATATGATGTGATAAGAATTGATGATGATGACTGGCACAAATCCAGGGGGGAGCATATTCCTTGCTTCTAATGGTTCATTGTCGGCATTATTTTTTCTTGAGCACGCCTTGTTGCATTATGTTGACTATGATAAGTTCATATCATTGTTGGTGATCTGGATGTATGGTTATTGTTGTTGTCACTACTGGAAAATATACATGTTGTTGTCACTATTTCATAGATGCTTGGATTGCATGGATGATGCTTTATTATTCGTGTTACTATTGCTTGATATTGTTTGGTTATTTGGCCTCTTGTTAAGGATGACCGTGATGTTCTTATTATGTTGTTGTTTTAAGTTATTATGTTGAAAATGCCTATTCAGGACATGGTGGTTGTTGATAATTATCATGGCTTTGCTACAAATATGCCTCATTGTTGAAATCCTTCTTCATGGTTATGGATGTCATGTATGTATCTTAATGTAAAGGTCATGAAAAGAACCGTGTTGTAATCATTCTAAAATTCATACATATATGGGATATTGGGATCAAATCATGCTATGTATGAAATCCCATTATTTTGGGTGACTAATGTAATATCTGGGTCAAATATGTAACTCCATTATGTTGGTGGATCACAGAGTCATTGGTGATAGGAAAGGTCATATTTGTCTAAGGATAGCCATATATTTCAAGCCTTGTACTTTATTGCATATATTTAGAAGGTCCAACATATTCTCAGGGGGAGCATGATCAACATACATATTTGATTATTCATATCAGCATATTAGACTGACAGTGATGACTGCTACAAAGGAAGGTACTTCATTCATCCTGATTTTTCCCTTTTCCCTTAATGTAAAAGGGGGAGAGAAGACTTGGTTTTTTCAAGTCGTTTCCAAACACCGAAGTGGTTTCCATAAAGTCCAATGGGGTAGATTCTTGGCATTATGGATAGTGTGTTGTCCTTGATGGAAACTTGCTTGATAAATGTACTTGATGTAAACTTGGTTATAATATGATGATTGTGGAACTATTGCAGATGGCATGTTTGATGGTACAAATATTTTAGAGGATATGAAAGAGAAATGGAATTTTAATTACATATGGGTAAGAAATGTGAAGTTTGAAAATTATACACATCCCATGCAAAGAATAGTCATGTACATAAGCAAGTACTTTGAACAAAAGCCGCGTACATAATCCGAACCATGGAAAACTAGATACCAAGGGCCATTACCATGGTAATTTCCCATATTATTGTGTCGGAAACGTTTATTTGATCCTGTCAACAAACACTAATGACATTACCAAAGGATTTTCCCGAGTTATTGGAAAAAGAAAAAGATATATACGAAGATTGAGATCAAGGTGCTATGTGTGCACTGGATCAACTATTCATATGTGATAATGATCTAAAAACATGTGTGCACCAGTGAGCAAGGAGATGACTCAGATCTTATAGATATGATAGTGCATTAAAGACTAACGTATATACTTGTTTGATATGTTTATGTTTGTATAGCTAACCATGTTATATCTATAGCTATGGTGATGGTATGATATGAATGTGTTTGTAGTGATATGTGACCTTTGAAAGTATGCACGTAGAGATATGGGTTTGAAAGGTGATTTGTAGTGAATATTTGTTTCTGTATTTGTTCATGTCATCCTAATCTGTCTTACAAAAGGGTGTTATTTCTTAAACTATGATAAAAAATGAAAAGTAAATTGTTGAAGGAAAATGACAGAAATAAAACTAAACTAAATTGCTGAAAAAAAATGACAAGAATGAAACTAATTTAATTTGCAAAAAAGAAATGACAAAAAAGAAAATAATTTAACTTGCTGAAAATAAATGGCAGAAAGGAAAGTAATTATAAACCACACTTAATTTGGCCAAACGACTAAATGCACTCTACTTGTCCTATGGTATATCTATCATGCTTCTACTCATAAAACTAAGCTATCCATGAATTAATTCTAATTAAAAAGAGTGATTTGTAGCTTGGAGGAGAGAAAAAGGGCTAAAGAGGCTAATGGAGGGCTTAACACATGAAATGAGGCTTAGAAGTGAAAAGCAGGGGTTTAAACTGGATTAAAGCTTTGTTGAAGCGTAAAGAGGCCTTGGAGCGGCATAATTCAAAAAGTGTGATGGAGGAGTGCGATAGAGGACAAAGGTTGCGATATGCAATGTCGCAATCGCAACATCGCAAAAGTAAAGGGATAGCGGAAAGGTCATCTGGGAGCGGGAGTGAAGTGCGGTGAGGTAATTCTTGCGAAGTGCAATGCTGATTGGTGACGTGGAGGTGGGACCAATATCGAAATCACAATATCGTGAAGTTGGAGTGGTAAGTGTTAAAGGAAAAAAACAAAAAATGTTATGAGCGATTTGCGATGCGGCGGAAATAACACATCAGCATTTGAAAGCGATAAGTGTTAAGGAGAAAATGTAAAATTTGCGATCTGCGGTTGTGCGAAAAGGAAATGTGATTGCGTTTTCTGTAAGTCTTGAAGGAAAAAGGGAAAATGCATGATCTGCGATATGCGATATCGCAATATCACAATCGGCAGAACCAATGTAAATATTAAAAGAAGAGGGGAATAATTGCGGGTTGCGGTTTGCAATGTATGATAGCGGGGGTTTCGAGGAGGAAAGGCAGAGGTTGAAATTTGATGGTTTTTCAAGCGTTTTGGATTATTTTGTGAATAAAAAGGCACGACAGCTGATAAGAAGAGAAAGGAAGGATAGAAGGCAACAAAGGTGTGTGGAAGAAAATACAGAGAGGGGAAATGAAGCGGGGAAGCGCCACAGGGCTCCTCTAGGGTTTTAACAATAACTCATGCAATCAACCTGCTGATACATCATGAAAAATAAATGAAGTGCCTGATAAAAACAGGGAAAGAGAGACTCGGACCTGGTAATGCGGTTTCTTCCCTAAACTCAAACCAAAAACAATTTTTGGCCTGTGGGAAGGTCTACCCTACTTGAACTCTATTAATAGAGATGAGAGGGGGAGCCCTGACCATAGCTTTTGGAGTTTTTCCTCTATTCTGCTACTCACAAGCAAATGAAAAACTACAACAACAAACTGAAAGCAAATTCGGAGCAGCAATGAAACTATCAGAAGCAAATCTAGCTAAATGGCAGAAGCAAAACTAACTAAATGACAGAACCCACAAGCCTAGCTCTCTGAAACTTAAATAATTCAAATGAAATAAGTTTGCTCATTTCATAAAATAATAACCGTATACATCTCTAAAAGTTTGATCACTGAGTAAAAGAAAAATCTCAATAGATTGCAACCAAGTTTCAACTAGAATCGACTGGAATTGACTAACTATTCCTAGCTCTATCTCTGCTATTTTTATTATCAAGGGAAGCTACTAACAACTCCCTAGAAAATAGTGATTGAGTCCACTTGACTCAAAGTATACAAAGATCGAGTGCTTGGCTGCCCTTGGAATTCGAATTGTTGGAGAGAATCCTTGGGGATCCTTTGGCTGCCTTTGGAATTCGAATTGCTGGAGAGAATCTTTGGGATCCTTTGGCTGCCTCTGAGAGTCAAGGAGGGTGTACAATCCTCCAATAATTTCTCCTTGTTGTCTCCAAGTCTTTGCGATAAAATCCTTATAAAAATTCTTAATAAATCGTGATTTTCTGCACTCAACCTCATATTAGGCACTCAGAGTATGTTAGCCTTAATCACTGCCTATACTAGCATCATAAAACCAAATAATAATAAAAATTCAAGAAAAAGAGATCTAAGAAGGAAAAATGTGACCATTAACCCCTCCAAATATTTCTAATGATGGATCTCATAAATATCTACGCGGGTTTTATGCTTGATAAGAGTGTATATACACATATTTGGTTAAATACAGTCACATATACATTATAAGTTGATTTTGATCAAGGTTTGAATTGTTGTTTGATGATGACATTTGATGAATTCTGTTTTTTTTTTGTTCATCAATGATGTGTTGATGATTAGTTATTGAGTGGTGACTTGGCTTGGTATGACAATATTGACAGTTTTGGTTTGATCTGGTTCACTGATTGATCTTCTCTAGTGACTCAGTTGATTCATTTCTCAGAGACCTATATTTTTAGTATTTTGTGAGTTGAGATCTGTATGTCGGTGTTATGCATAGAAAAGACATATATACGTGATTTTTCTTAATAACAATCGTGTGTATATTTTGAATTTAATTTTATTAGGTTTTCCAATGGCTGCACGTTGTTTTATTACTGACTATCTCATTAATCATTGATTGGTTGATTGATTGATGTGTAACAACATTATTATATAGTGCATTAATTTGATCTAGTTTTTGATCCAAACTTATGCAGGAACACAATAAAATACAGAAATAAACATCAATGCAAAGATGCAGCAAGAATAACACTTAATTTCATTAATATCAAATACTGAAAAATGCTTACAGACAAAATGGAAAATAAACTAGCTTGGGCGATGGTAGCTTATCTCTGAGAAGAGATGTGGTGGCTGCATGCCACTGAACCGTGTTAAATGAGGCTCAAAGGCCTATTTATTATTGAGAAATAATGGAAAACACTAAACATCCAAAAACCTAACCCTAGGAGATGAAGCGCCAAAACTATGGGCACGATTTGGGTAAATTGGTACATCAACTTCCCGGGGACATAACTTTGGTATATGATCTCTGTTTGATGCACACAATACCTCATTAGAGAGATATTTACGAGGAATAAAAATTTGGAGTGACCAAAATCAATCAACGTTCCAAGTTGATATCGATTTTCCCAAAAACCGTCGTTTAGGGCCTAAAAACAGCTCTGGAAGTTCAAGACCCGAAAAACTGCCATAAATAATAATTTTTTCTACAATTAAAGAAACTAAAAAACTGAAAGAAACAATGGTGGGGGTCCAAGTGGAATAGGCAGGTGGCCACCAATATCCACATGGATTAGTCCTTCCCCCTTATAAAGCAATGGTCCCCATTGTGTTGAGCTCCTCCATGAGATGAGGAAACTTCTGCTGAACTTGGTCCATGGTGAGCCACTTTCCTTGGTGTAGGAGTTGGCCAGATTTTACAACCCGATACAACTAGATCTTCTGATGGTGAGTGTTATTAATCTGCATGTCCATGATTTGATCAATTGTGACATGTTCCATGCAGCCAGGTTTTAGGTTTTTTGGTGTGAGTTTTTCTACAATGTATGATTTGTCCAGTAATGATGGAAAGTATGGCCGATGACATTCCACATTAAACATTGGATGCATACCAAGGAATGGGGGAACGCTGATCTTAAATCATTGTCTCCCATAGTCTTGATAATGGTTTAAGCCCCATATCAGAGTGGTATGAGCTTTCGATGAGCTCCAGTTAGGCGTTCTTTCTACAAATGCAACCAAACTTTGCTACCCACCTGAAACTTATGTGGCACCCGATGTTGATCATGTCACTGCTTGTAATTGGCATTAGAATTCTCTCAGATGTCGTGAACCTGTTGGTGGAGGTGTTGAATGTGCTCAATGAACTTTTTCACCTTTTCACCTTCAGATTAGACATGAGCCGAATATTCCTGAGTAGCTTCAAATGTTATGGCCACATCAATGGGACATAGTGGCTAGAATCCTAAGCCCACTTGAAAGGGGTTGTGTCCAGTTGAGTTGTGGAGAGACCGGTTATAGTTGTGTTGGACATAGGGGAGGCTTTCATCCCATGTGTGTGGATGCTTCAAGTTTTACATGCACATAATGTGTACGATCATCCTATTGATGACTTATGTTTGGCCATCAGTTTGGGGGTGGAAGTTTGTGGACTTAGTGAGCTCAGTGTCCAGCATCGACTAGAGGCTTGACCAAAATGTACTGAGGAACCTTCTATCCCGATCTGAGATGATGGAATGTGGGATCCCAAAGTGTACCCAAACTCGTTCAAAGCAAATTTTAGCAGTGGATTCTATTGTGATATTCTTCTTGTAGGCCGCCATAATGGCCATTTTAGAGAATCTGTCGACGACCACAATAACGCAGTCATTTCCATGCTTGGTAGAAGGAAGGAGCGACATGTAATCCATGGATATGGATTCCCAAGGTCGACTAGGGGTAGGTAGTGGAGTATATAGGCCTTGCTTCTTGATGGTCAGTTTGGAAATGGCAGAGGCAGTGCAAGATCTGATGTACTTCCCAACATCATGTCGAAGGTTCGACCAATAGAAATACTTATGTATTATTTCCATTATTTTCTTGAACTTTAATTGTCCAACTACCCAACTGTAGTTTGCTTCCCAAATCATCTTAGCACACTTTCTTGAAGGAACACGGAAATGTCCCAGGTGGCATAACAGTGCATCCCAGGGGTGAAAATTTGGAACTTGCTTACCCTCCAGGAGAATCTCGTATGTGTTTTTGAATTCTCAATCAGTTTGGTAGAGATGCAGCCAACCCAAAATCTCGTGCCCACAAGAGTCGAGCACAGTGGTTAGCACCACGATCAACAGTCATCTGAGACAATCTGCAAAATTATTGGTGTTGCCCTTCTTTTACTTGATGTTAAAATGGAATTGTTGTTGGTATATGGACCATTTTTTATGGAGATCATTCTGCAAATTCCCTTGTGTTTGTATGAACTGCAAGGTTCATTGATCTGTGTGGATGACCGTTTCCTTCCGCAAAATGTAATGCTTTCATTGTCGGTATGCCTGCACAATGGAATACATTTCTTTGTCATATGTTGGATAGTTTCAGATTGTGTTTGAAAGTGTCTCACCATGATATGCCACTAGATGCCCCTGCTGAGTAAGTACTGCCGAAATAGCATAGTCAAAGGCATATGTCTTGATCTCAAATGGTTGATGCAAGTCTGGTAATGTGAGCACTGGTGCAGAGCAGAGGCGATGCTTCAACTCTGTGAACGCCTTTTGTTGAGATATGGAACAAAATAATTTTTCTTTTGCTCCTCCCTTGGTGACTTTACTCAAAGGCCAAGTGATATGAGAGAACCCCAACACGAACCCGCGGTAGAAATTGGCAAGACCTAGAAAGTTGCGGAGCTCTGTTAGAGTGGTTGGGGCTGGCCAATCCTAAATGACATGGATCTTCACTGGGTCCACATGTACCCCCTGCTCATCAATAATGTATCCCAGATATTGAACCTGGGTCATGCCAAAAGTGCATTTCTCCAAATTGGCACACAACTTGTGTTGCCACCATGTTTGGAGGACTTGTCGAATGTGGTGGAGGTGCTCTTCCTAAATCTGGTTGAATATTAGGATGCCATCCAAACACACCACCAAGAATGAGTTGGTGAATGGTCGCAAGATGTCATCCATCAACCTCATGAAGGTTGCGAGAGAATTCCTCAATCCAAAATGCATGACCAGCCATTCAAAAAGGCCCTCACTTAATTTGAAAGTGATCCACACATCAGAGGGTTCGATTGATACCTGGTGATACCTGCACTTCAAGTCGATCTCGCTGAAATATTTGGCCCACTTGAGTTGATCCAGAAAGTCATCAATCAATGGGATCGGATACCTATTTCGGATAGTGATAATTTTTAGTGCCCGATAGTCAATATAGAGTGACCAACTCCCATCCTTATTCTGCACCAACATGGTCGGGCTCCCACAGGGCGATGAAATCAGCTGGATGTGACCTTTCTGCATCCGCTCGTGAATCTGCCTCTTGATTTCATCGTTCTCCAGAACAGAGCGTCGATAGATCGGTCCATTGGGTGGTGGCGCGCCTGGGGTTAGATCAATGGAGTGCTTGACCTGACAATGCATAGGTATTGTTGGCACTAGAATCAACACTTGGACTGCAGCAAGCACCTAACCATACACATCTTATAATCTAAGGCAATTTTAATGTTTTGTTTTATAGGATTGGAAGATGGTATAACTCTAATTTACTGAAGAGAGATTTCAATCAAATCCACAGTTCTACTAAAGAGGGTATTGTAACTTGATGTGGTAGCAAGGTGTAATTTTGTAGTCTATGATGAAATGAAATTGAAATATGAGAGGAGAATCAATAGGTCTGTAAAATAGAAATCTACTGATTTAGTAGAAATTGACAAAAGTAGCAGTTTGACAATATTCCATTGAGAGAAATTTATTTCTAGTTTGAAAATATTTTCACTGAAATATCATGAAGATTAACTATCATGAGTGACGCTCTTCCACTGTTATAATATAGATTTTATCAGGAATTCTCACTGTGTGAGACTAACAAAACCGATAAAACACATAACAAGCTTAAGAGACTAATAAAAACACATAACAATATGATGATTTGCAAACTGGAACTGGAAAAAAGGAGATCTGGAAACACAAATAAAGTAGACAATACACACAACAAATTGGTAATAAGTCCTCAGTAGTATTATTCCATTTCATTCACAAAAAATATTACAGTTCATATAAGTCAAAATTCAATAACCACCAACCAACCTCGACTTCATATTATTTTGGCATATATATACCAAATATGATATTGTCATCTTCCATAGAAAAAGGAAAATCTGTTTCAAAAGTCATTTCAACCTCGTGCAAGAGGTGAGGCTTATCCTAAAACTTTAATACAAAGTGCTATGACATAATGAAAATAAATAGCATTAAGGCTACAATTCAAAGTGGTTTGTATGATGTGGCAGTCTATGGGAAGACTCCTCTTAGTGTTCTGGTGCAACAAAATCCATAAAAAGTGTAAACAACAGTGAAAATGGCATGTGGTTGTTCCTTGAATGCTGCCTGGTGCCTTGTAGAAACGTGTTGGTGCTGAGAGTAGCGGTAGAAAATTGTTTCACAGGAACTTTTCCGTTGTTCCGTTGTTCCTTTCCTTCTTTGGTGGAAAACCCTTTGTAATGGTGGAAAACTCGAAACTTTTTGGATAGAATGGCGGAGGTTCATTTCATGAGATATTACAAAGAAACCCTTTGAAAAAGGTTTAATTGATAGGGGAGAGGTGGATCAAAATGAATGATAAGAGGGAGGAGAAAACCTTTTAGACATATGTTGCAATCGCAAATCGGGGTCAGAGCATTTAAACTTAAGACACAAACGGGAGAAAATGCGATTTGAAATGGGGTGATGATGTGGCAAAGAAGTGGGACCGATCGTAGATCACGCATCGCAAGTTTTTTTTATGAGACACAAGAGTTAAATGTTAAAACTCGCGAAGTGCGATGTGCGATGAGAGTGGATGTGAAGTGGCATAACAAATAATGGGGTCGCCTATAGATCGCACATTGGAAGTTTTATTATGAAACACAGAAGCTAAACATTGAAACTGGTGAAGTGTGATGTGCAATGTGAACAAAGGGACGTGTCATGACAAACGGTGGGACCACCCACAAATAAAAAATCGGAAGTTTTGAGGGAGCGGAAGTGAAATTTGTGAAAATGCGATGCGAAAAGGTAGGTGGGGCCCTTTAAAGGACTTTTCCAAGCAGAAAGTGAAAACTTCGTTAAGTCATGGTAATATGATAAAAATACAACCGAAGCAAAGAAAAAGGCTTTATAACATATTCGACGTGTATTAAAGGGAATTATGGGTCCCAAACCATACCGCAACTCGCATTTCGGGGGTTTTGTAGGAAATGGAAATTGTAACGTGAATGGGAGTTAAAACTGCGAAGAGCCGATTGCGATGAAAGGTAAGGGGTCCACAATGTTTACTAAGTGCGATAAGTTATATCATATAATATATGATATAACCAAGGTTTTATTATGGTGCAGGTAAAAATTGCAATAAAATAAATATATGGTAAGTTAAAAATGAAATATGATATGGCTATTGATGGGTGTGCGGAGCTACTTTTTAACTATAAAATTGGATTTTATGAATTAAAAAGGGATTTTGAAAAGGGA
Source organism: Pinus albicaulis (assembly GCA_034641835.2). Classification (NCBI taxonomy): domain Eukaryota; kingdom Viridiplantae; phylum Streptophyta; class Pinopsida; order Pinales; family Pinaceae; genus Pinus; species Pinus albicaulis. The sequence continues at coordinate 452,475,590 of CM076572.1, forward strand.
AATGAGAGGCCGGACTTTGGGTTTTTTGGGAAAATGAAAGGTGAAAGAGGGAAAATGAAATGAATGAAAGTACAAAATGAATTTTTCTCACCACTACACTTTGACAACGACACTTTCATCTTATAATCAAAATGAATTCCTTGGATAATGATGACTAGAATTTGAAAATATTTGGAAAAATTGCAGTGCTAACAATGGCTCCTATTGGGGATGAAGTCCTCCCTGTGAGGCTTCAAGGACTGTAGACTCAGTGCCTTAAAATTTTTTGAAACTCATAAGACTTCTTGAAAATTAAGACTAGGACTGACCATTGACTGACAGGGCTCAAGACTGACCATATATACATACATAAGTACCATTGGGCATGGATTTTATTGACACATCACACCGGATATTTACAATGGAGTGACTCAATTGAATTTACTAAATAAATAACCTTTTAATAAAATGACCATTGAATGGGCCTCCAGTCAGTTGATTATCATCCAGATGTTTGAGAAGAAAAGTATTATTCTCCAAAACTTCAGCAATTTTAAATGGCCCAAATCACAGATTGTCGAACTTACCATGTTTTCCATGGTATTCTCTCCTAACATCCCAACGCAACACCAAATCATTCTCCTGAAACAACTGCTGATTCGCTCTTTTATCAAAAACAGATTTGACTTTAGCCTGATACTCCTGTACTTTTTCCAGAAACGATTCTCTGATTTGGTGTGCCTCTATCATTTGTAGCTTTCTCCTTTGGACTAGATTTTCATTATCAACTTCATCTTGCAGAAAATTCATCACAGGAAGAGCTAATTGCAAATGCATTACAACTTTTGTACCATATACAAGCTGAAATGGAGACATTTCAATTGATTTTTTACCACTTTCTCTATCTGCCCACAGAGCATGTATCAGCTGAGTGTCCCAATACCTCTTATTTTCAGGCAACATTTTCTTAATAATCCTTACCAAACTTTTATTGGATGACTCAGCCAATCCATTACCTTGAGGGTAATAAGGCATAGAATGAGTTAATTCAATCCCATATTGCTGACAAAATCTGTACATCTTAGTAGAATTGAAGGCCATTGCATTATCAGTTACTAATTTCTGTGGAAAACCAAATCTTGACATAATATTTTCCAACAAAAATTTAATAATTATTGTATTAGTAGCATTTCTGGTTGGTACAACTTCAATCCATTTAGTGAAATAGTCTGTAGCTGTAAGAATCCATCTATGTTGTCCTGATGAAGGTGGATGAATTTCACCGATGAAGTCTAGCCCCCACTGCTGGAAAGGAACATCTGCTGAAATAGGAATGAGAGGTAATGGTAGAAATTTTTGTTTACCAGCAAATTTTTTACATTCGACACAACTCCTGACTTTCGCAAAAACATCAAAGAAAAGAGTTGGCCAATAATAGCCAACTCTTAAGATTTTGTTTGGTGTGGCTCTCCAATATAAATGCCCTCCGCATACTCCTACATGTATCTCTTTCATAATCTCCTGGGATTCTGCTTCATTTATAAATCTTAACAAGACTCCAACATGATATTTCTAGTAAATATGGTCTTCCAAAATGCAATACTTCACAGCTCTTAGTTTAAAAGCTCTCCTTTTAGACGTCTCTATTTCAGGTGGACAATTGAAATTTAACAAGAAGTAAACTATATCCTTGTACCAATCTTAATTGAATATTTCAGGATAATTAGCAATGCCTTCTCCATATTCTCCTTCAACTGCCTGTACATTTAGATTTAAAGATTTGCAGTTAGATTCAGCCATCAAGCGAGCCAATCCCTGACCCTTTATCAATTTAGTTGGTTTGATTTCAACATCAAATTCCAGAATCTTGGTTAGCCATCGTCCTCTCTTTTCATCTGTAGCAACAAATATTTAATAGTGATATTGGGCACAATAGAAATTATTTTTGAATGCAGCACATAAACTCAAAAAGACTTTAAAGCCTTAACTAGTGCATATGCTTGTTTTTCAGTCATGCTGTACTTTAATTCAACATCCCTTAAAGCACGACTAAAAAATGAAATTGACTTCTCCAAACCCTCCTTGTTCTTCTGTAGTAAGACAACTGGAATTGTTTTCAACTAATAAAAACACATAACTGTATGATGATTTGCAAACTTGAACTAGAAGAAAGGAGATATGGAAACACAAATAAAGTAGACAATACACACAAAAAATTAGTAATAAGTCCTCAATAGTATTATTCCATTTCATTAACAAAAAAAATTACAGTTCATATAAGTCAAAATTCAATAACCACCAACCAATCCTGACTTCATATAAGTTTGGCATATATGTACAAAATATGATACTGTCATCTTCCATAGAAAAAGGAAAATTTGTTTCAAAATTCATTACAACCTCGTGCAAGAGGTGAGGTTTATCCTAAAACTTTAATACAAAGTTGTATGACATAATGAAAATAAACATCATTAAGGCTAACAATTCGGAGTGGTTTATATGATGTGGTAGTCTATGGGAAGACTCCTCTTCTGTTCTGGTGAAACCAAATCCACAAAAAGTGTAAACAATAATGAAAATGATGTGTGGTTGTTCCTTGAATGCGACCTGGTGCCTTGTAGAAACGTGTCGGTGTTGAGAGTAGTGGTATAAAACTGTTTCAGAGAAAATTTTCCGCTGTTCCACTATTCCTTTCCTTCTTTGGTGGAAAACCCTTTGTAATGGCGAAAAACCTGAAATTTTTTGGATAGAATGGCAGAGGTACATTTAATGAGATATTACAAAGAAACCCTTTGAAAAAGGTTTAATTGATATGGGAGAGGTGGAGCGGAATGAATGATAAGCGGGAGGAGAAAACCTTTTAGACATATATCACAATCGCAAATCGGGGTCAGGGTGTTTAAAATTAAGACACAAATGGGAGAAAATACGATTTGCGATGGGGTGATGATGTGGCAAAGAAGTGGGACTGATCACAGATCGCGCATCGCAAGTTTTTTTATGAGACACGGGAGTTAAATGTTAAAAATCGCGAAGTGTGATGTGCAATGAGAGCAGAGGTGACGTGGCATAACAGACAGTGGGGTCGCCCGCATATTGCACATCGGAAATTTTATTATGAAACAAAGGAGCTAAACATTGAAACTGGTGAAGTGTGATGTGCGATGTGAATGGAGGGATGTGTCATGACAGATGGTGGTGCTGCCCGCAAATCGCAAATCGGAAATTTTGAGGGTAAGTGAATGCAGTAAGTGAAATTTGTGAAAATGCGATGCAAAAAGGTAGGTGGGGCCCTTTAAACGGCTTTTCAAAGCAGAAAGTGAAAAATTCGTTAATTCAAGGTAATATGCTAAAAATACACCTAAAGAAAAAAAAGGCTTTATAACATATTCGAGACATATTAAAGGGAAGTATGGGTCCCAGACCATACCACAACTCGCATTTCGGGGGTTTTGTAGGAAATTGCAATTGTAATGTGAATGGGAGTCAAAACTGTGAAGATTCGATTGCGATGAAAGGTAAGGGGTCCACAATATTTATTAAATGTGGTAAGTTATATCATATAATATATGATATAACCAAGGTTTTGTTGTGGTGCGGGTAAAAACTGCGATATAATAAATATATGGTAAGTTAAAAAGGAAATATGATATGGTTGTTGATGGGTGTGCGGAGCTGCTTTTTAACTATAAAAATTGGATTTTGTGAGTTAAAAAGGGGTTTTGAAAAGGTAAATGAGAGGCTAGAGTTTGGGTTTTTTGCAAAAATTAAAGGTGAAAGAGGGAAAATGAAATGAATGAAAGTAGAAAATGAAATTTTCTCACCACTACACTTTGACAATGACACTTTCATCTTATAATAAAACTGAAAAGGGAGATTGATTCCTTAGAGAATGATGACCAGACTTTGAAAATATTTGGAAAAATTGCAGTGCTAATAGGTACCCTTGTGGGTGAGGTGGAGATTCCCCTGTACTACTCCACGACCTTGTCCATCTGTTGTTGTCATGCGGAGGAGCCTTATCTGGAGGTCATGGCTAGAACCTTCTTCTTGCCCTGGGGGCGGATCATCAAGAAAACAAATTTCTCGGTTTTGGAAATGAGCTTGATGCATTGTTTTGTAGTGATCAAAGAGATGTCAGTAGGAAGTGCTACCTCCAGTATCATGTACAAATTATTGCCCAAAGTAATAATAACAGTGTGAAGCCTAGACTCATACACAACATGTCGCTTCCACAAGTATGATTGGCCTAATAATACATCACAAACAGAAAGAGGAGCAATATCACATAATACCTCATCCATGAAGGGCTTGAAGTTGTAGGGAAGGCGACACTGTTGGCTAATGCAAAGATCCCGTCCTTGGTGAAGCCATCCGATGTTGTACGGTTGTGGGTTTTCTATGGTAGGGAGGCCTAGCCGCTTCATGACCTCTGCTGAAATGAGGTTCTTTTGGCTCTCGTTGTGGAAAATGAACTACAGCAGGGAACCCTTCACCCACATCTAGGAATGGAATAGGTGCTCCCCCTCCTCTGTATCTTCGGGTTTCTCCTTTTGGATCTTGGTGGTGGAAATAGTGGCATTGGGATTTTCATCGATAATATTCTTCCCTTTTTCATTCCCCTTGTCGGGTTCTAACTTAGAGTCAGAACATGCATCTGATTCAGAAGCCTTCAACTCAGCCACTAGTGACTGCTTCGCCCGACACTCACTTATGTTGTGAGTGGAGCTCTTGTTGAACTCACACCACTTTCCTATGTCCTTTGGCTTTTTAGTTTTGTTCTTCACTTGTAGCTTTGGCGGGTTATCATAGGTTGCCCCGCCTTGGCTTTGTCCTTTGTTCTGCGGTTTTGGGGTGCCTTTCCCTTTCTTCTGATTCAGAGGTCCAAATTCTCGCTTCTTTTGTTTGAATTTCTACTCAATCTTGGCAGCATACCGGTATGTTGCACCAAGAGTGGAGATGTCGAGGAACTCCATTTCATCCTGAATTTATCTGTGCGAACAAATGTGGTACTTTAGTACCAAATTTTTCTCTAAATATTTCATACCCAACTTTGTGCACAGGGTATGGAACAGATTCGTCAGCTCATGCACATCTTCATCCCTTTGCTGCCACAGTGTAGTCCATTGTATGTACTTATCCTCATAGCTCCCCATGAGATAATATTTTTCCTTGATGGAATATCGAAAACAATTCCAAGTGGGTGTGACCGAGAACATGGAGGTTTCACTCTCGTCCTTTTTCTTACAATAGGTTTCCCACCAGTCCTTGACATGGGGGGAAAATTTGAGGAGTGCAAAAGTAATCTTTTCCCGATTGGAAAATTCATGAACTGAGAAATATCATTCTAATAGATTAAACCATTTATCTACAATGTCTTCATCTATTTGGCCCTCAAATATGGGAATGTGAAAGTTTAATTGTACCTTAAAAAGAGTGACACCTCCAGAGTGGTTGTTGGATGGAGGTGTGCTGCCAGTGGGTAGTCGTTGAAGGATCTGGGAAAAGCTATCCATCATCGTGTTTCTTTGTTTCTCGAGGGCCTCCTCAAGAAATATTTTGATAGAATATCTTACTCCCTCATCTTTCTTTTTTTTCGCCATAGGAGGACGTTGGGGTTTTTGAGGCTGATCTTGCGAAGGTTCAACTAGATTGAGCCCTAACTCCTTATACCCCAAACTCATTAGGGACATGCAAAGAAATATCGAGAAAGAGTAGACCTCTTTGATACCACTAATCCAAATTTATGTAGGAACGCAATAAAATATAGAAATAAAAATCAATGCAAATATGCAATAGGAAGAACACTTCGTTTCATTAATATCAAATACTGAAAAATGCTTACAGACGTAATGGAAAATAAAATAGCTTGGGCGATGGTAGCTTATCTTTGAGAAGGATGTGGTGGCTACATGCCTCTAAAATGTGTTATAATGAGGCTCGAAGGCCTATTTATTATTAAGAAATAATGGAAAACCCTAAACATACAAAAACCTAACCCTAGGAGATGAAGCACCAAAACTATGGGCCCCGTTTGGGTAAATTGGTACATCAACTTCCCAAGGACGTAACTTTGGCATATGATCTCTGTTTGATGCACACAATACTTCGTTAAAAATATATATATGAGGAATAGAACTTTTCAGTGACCAACATCATTTAAAGATCCATGTCGGTCTCGTTTTTCCCAAAAAACGTCGTTTAGGGCCTCAAAATGGCTTCGGAAGTTCAGGACCTAAAAACTGCCAAAAATACTAAACTGTGCTAGAATTAAGGAAACTGAAAACAGAAAGAGACAATGGCGGGGGTCCAAGTCGAATAGGTTAATGGCTACCAATATCCAACTAGTTCAATTGCATTGGTTGAGATTCCTTTTAGTGAGTGGTTGGCTTCAGTATTCAGTAGATTTATGTTTTTGTGATTCAGGTGGTCTACAGTGTTTTAGTGATTCAAATTTTGTGATTTAGTATTCTAGTTTGGGCTTATTATTGGTGTGGGTCTAGTGTGAAAATTTGATGAAAGGTTTCCTACATTTTTTGATGATTGATTGACAGGTGGATCTAGTGTGAAAAATTCTGAAACGTGGTCCACAAAGTGTTGAGGGTTACAGCTTTCAGTGAGGGGGTAGGAGCTCCCTTTCAGTAGGAGTCGGTAAAATAGATCAATGGTCGTAGCTCCCTTCCAATGGGTGTTGGAGAATGAGTGGAGTTTGTAGCCTCCTGCAGGTGGGTTCACGCATGTTGGTAAGATTCTACACCAGTACAAGATGTAATTAATATTTTCTTTATATAATAATAAAGAAGACAAAGATGACATCACCAATGGTTTTCTCCCACTTTGGGTTTCCACCTAAAATCCCGGTGTCCATATCTTTTGATATGTTTCTTGTGTGTTGATGATTCATCTCCTTTTTACTACTCATGGTTACTACTTAGTAAATGGATAATGAAATAATGATGCATTGGTTAAAGATAAACATCTGATGGAACATACGAAAATTAGTTATCTAGATATACAAAGTTTTCATTCACTAGAGTCACGTACACACCCAAATTTTATGAAGAAAAATAGCATACACAATTCTAAATATGAAATTGAATGTTAAAGTGAATTAAAAATATTGATTCACCCCCACCCCCAGTATTTTTCCTAACAACCACTTTTAAAATGGTGGTTGATTTTGGTGTTTCCACCCAAAAATATGGGCTTATAGGGATAAAGTTGTCATTTTAAATTTGGTTCTCATCAAGTCAGAATCATGATTTTTTATGTCGTGGGAATTTCCTATAATGTATATTTATTTTTCTAAACAAACATTATCTGTGCTCAAGGTTTTTGTGACATCCTTTGGACATGAAAAAAGCTTGTATCAAAAATTCATCCTTCACTTACTTTATCTTTCTCACCATTGTTTATGTGCAATAGATGATCTAATCCCACATGAGCTTTCAAATATTAAAAAATAATTCAAAATCATATCCTTTGAATAACATTACCCACTTGTTCAACCTTCCAAATAATTTTGTCTTACTAAATGCACTTTAGTGTTTAGTAATTTACAAAACAATAATTGTGTTTATTAGTAGATAATGGTGGAATGGTGGAAATTTTGCAATGCATAGATCATTTTATGTGTTTCATGTTCCTTTGTCATATAGTTTTTCTAAGTTTGTATTAACTTTTCACATGTACTATAGATGGGATGGTCTACATGTTTGTCATTGGATTATGCTAGAATAGTGTCAATAGCAGTCCCAAACACATCCCACATAGACATTTTAAATTCCATTTATGACACATTAATATTGTGGCATGAACAATATTTTCTATCAATCCTTTAAATGTTGTCTAACATTCTATTGTCTATTGGAATCACATGTAGTTAGGTCCCTATAATACTATTGTATCCCCTTATTGTTATTGTTAGTTTAGCCCCCTTACTGTTATTGTTATGCCCATGTATTCCCCATAACCTTATTATTGTGCCCCATAGAAGCCCAATATTGTTATTGTTGTGCCCTTACATTATTATTGTTATGTCGGCTCGGATTATATTGTGACCCCTTAGAATCCTATATATAGAAAATAGGTTTTTTCATTTGATTCATCCAAGAATCATTCATTTATGTAATGTTAAGGAGGTTTCCCCCTTAAAGAGGATAATTTTGAAGTCTTTGATCTATCTTTTCTTCTATTTTGTGAGTTGGTTGCATAACATCCACTTTATTCACAAAAAATATTACAGATCATATGAGTCAAAAATTATAAAACCATGAACCAACCTTTTTTACATAGAAGTTTATCACATCGCCTAGTAAATCTGAAATAAGTATTGTTCTAGTCAAAGAAGAAGAAACATAATTTCTAAGTGTTGATAAGAAATCAAAAGATTTTGTGCTGACTGAAGGGAGGTTAGAACAAGTATGGGCTATCGCACCTTTTCTTGATAGGGATGTTTTGACTAAAGAAGACTTAAAGACTATTTTAAATTTCCTTCAAACTCATCCTGAATATCAGTCTCTTATCACCCCTCAGCAAGAGTATTTTCCTTTTTCTCCAAATCCGACTGTTGGGTCATCTTCCTCTCATCCACTTGAAGAGTCTGTACCTGAAGGTCTTACTTTTAACTTATCTGATTTCCTTGCTCAACAAAATAAAGCTGAATTAAATCCATCCCCTCAAGAGACAACTTTAGATTATGATTCTTCTACTGAAGGAGAATTCAAGGCATCCTATGTTCATATTTTTGAAAACCCACTCTTTTCAGTTCCAAAACTTGAAAAATCAGCTCAAGACCCTTAATTTTCTGCTATCCTAAATCAGAATCAGAATTCATCAATTGTAATTCCTATTTCCCAAATAGCTACATCAACTGCACATCAGCAAAATATGTCTCAGCCTGCCCTTACAATGATACAGCAGATAGTGGCTACAATATATGCGCCACTTGTTCTCCCTCAACCCTTGCATCCACTTCCCTAAGGATATTACTTGAAATATATTCTAAAATACGCTGGGAGGGAGAAGGAGTTTCTACTAAACATTTAGTGGTTTTCTATAGTTATGCTGACAATCAGAATATTGAACATGAAGATGTCTGGTCAAGACTCTTCGTTCAGAGCTTGGATGGTGAAGCTCAAAAATGGTTTAGAAGTTTGGCTCCAAATTCAATAACATGAATTGATTAATTAGAAGAGATATTTGTGAAGCACTGGGGTGATAGGAAAGACTATGTTTATCATCTTACAGAATTTGGAACTCTGAAGAAGAAGGTAGATGAATCATTAGTTGATTTTACTAAGAGGCTTAATAAGATTTATCAGAAAATTCTTGAAGAAATTAAACCCACTGAAACCAAAGCTATGATAAATTTTGAAAATGCTTTAGATTATGAGTTTGCCTTATGGTTGAGGGTTGAAAAATCACAAACACTGACAAGTGTGCAGGAGGATGGAATTGGTGTGCAGTCTAATCTCATGGCTTCTAACAAATTAAAAATGGAGGAGGAAAAGGCAGCAAAAGACAAAAAGAAGATGAAAGAAGAAAAGCCTTCTTCTTCTAAGTCTCTTTTAGCAGAAGAAAAGATCGATCAAATGTCCAATTTGATCAAGGAACTTAGCTCTAAGATGTCAAAATTAGAGGTAGAAAATAAACTAGCTGCTGGAGCCAATCAAAACGAAGCTAATAGAAATCAAGCTCCCTTCAGGAGGCCTTTTTAGCCTCAACAAATCCTACAATGCCAAAGGAGGAATGTTGATGATCAAAGTGTTCAACCTCCTTTGAATATTTTTTTTGAAGAACACCAAGGAAATGAGGAAGAAAATAAAGAAATAAACCTTGTGGGAGAAACTTCACAGTCAAAATATTTGACATTGTAGGAATATGAAGATAGATCAAGGATTTGCTTGTTTTTTGATGGTATGAATGCTAAAATTTATGCACATAATGATAAAAAAACAGTAAGAAGTTCAAAACATAAATTACCCTTTGAGGTCCAAAGGTCCTGTTCAACAACCTCAACAAAAATCAGATTCAGATAAACAAGCTGTTAAACAGAAGGCCAAGGGAAATGAGGTTCCTCCACCTCAAAATTCTGCCCCAATTGTTAAAATTACTGCAGAAAATAAGGAATTAGTTTCAATTTATTTTAGTGTCAAGTCTGAATTGAATAAAATAAAAATTCCAGTCCCACTCCTGGAATTATTGAAAATTCTAGCATATATAGAGTCTTTCAAAATTCTACTACAAACTCCTCTCGCTCCTGATTCAGTCAAACTTGAGTATGAGCATCCCACTATTTATCTAGGATATCATGTCCAAGAACAAAATGATGATAACTCACCGCATTTCTACCTGTCACTTAACATACATGAAAAAATGCTACATAATTGTCTGTTAGATTCTGGAGCTTCCCACAATCTAACGCCAAAGAAAGTGATGGATGAATTGGGATTATAGATCACCAAGCAGTACCATGACCTCTACACCTTTGACTCCAAAAAATTCAAGTGTCTAGGAGTGATTAAAGACTTGGTTGTTTCCCTTACCCAGCTGCTTATGAAGAGCTTAGTGATGGAAATTGTGGTTTTCGACATACCTTCCAAATTTGGGATGTTACTTTCTAGATCTTGGTCTAAGAAATTGGGAGGTACCCTTCAAATGGACATGTCATATGCTACCATCCCGGTGTTTGGAGGGGAATTCAGAAGGCTGTATAGGGAAACCCAAATGGCCTACATCATTATTGATCTGCACAATCCATCAAACCATCCCATATATGCTGAAGAAAAGGAATTGGGGTCGTCAATTATGCACCTTGCTACTGATGATAATGATTTCCAGCCTGAAATAAGTGAAAAACAACACTTTCAAGGTGCAAATCAATAGCATTTAGAAGGAAGACAGATATGGAAATTGTACTTTCATGGAGCCTCATCAAGGGTGGGATCGGGAGCCAGTGTAGTCCTCATTTCTCCTACTCAGCAGAAGGTAACCATAACATACAAACTACAATTTACTACCACTAACAACACTGCTAAGTATGAAGCACTTGTGCTAGGTATGAAGGCAACGAAAGGTTTGGGAGCAGAACAACTAATTGCCTTTGGTGATTTAGAGTTGGTGATTAAGAAGGTGAGAAACAATTACCAAGTGAAAAATTCCAAATTGAAGAATTATAGGAATGAAGTCTGGGATTTGATTGAGCATTACTTTTCAGCATTTAATATAAATTTTGTCACTAGAGAAGAAAATCAAATTGTTGATTCACTAGCTATTGTTGCTACTAATTTCAAAGTTCCTCTAGATGTCAAGGCAACCTATGATGTTAAAATAAAAAACAGAGCTTCAATTCCTGATAACATCAAGCACTGGCAAGTATTTAAGGATGACTGGGAGATTCAAAAAATTTTAGAGTATGTAGAAGAGTTTGCAGACATACAAATTGATGATGAGCAGGAGATTGTTGAAAACCAAAATAGCGACCATTTTAAGAAAACTATGGCTGGGAAAAACATTATAGATCTGAAAACTAACTTTATTCCTAAGGGTTTAATTCCTTTATAAAGGCTGCTTGATAATAATGATTTTTTTCTCAAGCCTGAAATAAAATTTGATGGAGAGAGTACAATAGAATGTAACATTGGTAAAAAATATCATCCAAGATTAGTCAAGGTGTCCAAATTCCTTTCTCTTGAAACTAGAACTAAATATATCAAACTGCTAAAATAATTTACTGATATTTTTGCATGGTCTTATAGTGAGCTGAAAGCTTATGATAGGAACATAATGGAGCACAAGATCCCTTTGAAAACAAATGCAAAGCCGTTAGCACGAAAAATTAGACACATCAATCCCATGCTGGTCTCAATCATTTCTGCTCTCAAACATTTAGAAAGAAATCAAAAAATTATGGGAAGCAAAGATAATTTTGCCTTTGAGATTTTCTAACTAGGTAGCTAATATAGTTCTGGTCCAGAAAAAGAATGGAGAGATAAGGATTTGTGTCAATTTTCGCAACCTGAATGGGTGTTCATTGAAAGATAACTATTCACTACCCAAGATAGATTATATCTTGTAGAAAGTTGTAGGATCCAAAAGATTGTCAATGATTGATGGCTTTTCAAGCTATAATCAGATTTCAGTTGACAGGAAAGACAAAGAAAAGACAACATTTACCACACCCTGGGGCACATTCATGTACAAAAAAATTCCATTTGGTTTGATGAATGCAAGTGCAACCTTTCAGCGGGAAGTGGATATTGCCTTTGCGGGAGAAAATGATAGATTTGTGGTTATCTATCTAGATGACATCACAGTCTATTCAAAATTTGATGAAGACCACTTGAAATATGAAGGAAGTTTTTGACAAATGAAAAAATTTTGGTTTGACCTTGAACCCAAAAAAGTCATCTTTTGATGTCTAAGAAGGTAAGTTATTGGGACATATTGTAACAGAAAGTGGCATCTGTATTGATCTAGGGAGAGTAGAAGTTATTCAGAAGATTGGTTTGCTAAGGAATAAAAAAGAATTGTAGTCATTTTTAGGGAAAATCAATTTTCTGAGTTTTTTTGTTCCTAACTTTGCAGAGTTGATCAAACATATAAATGTCTTGCTGAAAAAAGATGCAAAATTTAAGTGGCGAGATGAAGCGAAGAATTATTTTTTAGCAATTAAGTCTACCTTGACTAAAGCTCTAGTTTTGATTAGTCCTGATTTTGAAAATGATTTTCTAATTTTTTCATATGCTTCAGAAGAAACAATTGCAGCTGTCTTACTACAGAAGAACAAGGAAGGTTCAGAGCGGGCAATTTCATTTTTTAGTCGTGCTTTAAGGGATGTTGAATTAAAGTAAAACTTGATTGAAAAACAAGCATATGCACTAGTTAAGGCTTTGAAGTCTTTTCGAGTTTATGTGCTGCATTCAAAAATAGTTTCTTTTGTGCCCAATATTACTATTAAAGATGTGTTGCTGAAGCTAGATACAAATAGCAAAAGAGGACAATGGCTGACCAAAATTCTGGATTTTGATGTCAAAATCAAACCAACTAAATTGATAAAAGGTCACGACTTGGCTCACTTTATGGCTGAGTCTAACTGTAAAGCTTTAAATCTGAATGTAGAGGTAGCTGAAGGAAAATATGGAGAAGGTATTGCCAATTATCCTGAAATATTTAATTCATATTGGTACAAGGATATAGTTTACTTTTTGTTAAATTTCAACTATCCACCTGAAATGGAGAAGTCTAAAAGGAAAGCTTTTAAATTGAGAGTTGTGAAGTATTGCATTTTGGAAGACCATATTTACTAGAAGGATCCTATTGGAGTCTTATTAAGATGTGTGTATGAAGAAAAATCCCAAGAGATTATGACAGAGATACATGCAGGAGTGTGTGGAGGGAATTTGTATTGGAGAGCCACAACAAACAAAATCTTAAGAGTTGGTTGTTAACACTAGAAAATCATAGAACAGAAGATGACATTAATTAATGTCAATTCAAAGGATTTATAGGGCAGGAAGACATTATGGAATCTAGAAAGTATTTAAAATCTCTAAGGTTTTGAGAAAATCAAATTTGAAATAGTCATAAAATTCTGTTTGCACGCATTATCCTTCGAGAAGAGTGCCTTCTACATGCCTTTTTTCCCAATAAGCGTGCATTCATGAAAGTGGAAAAATGTCGCTATCTGGGACCATACAAAGCAAAGGACAAGTTACTCCTTACATGAAGCCCACTAAGGACAACCACCAGCGCCTCCTTAGACACTATGTGAGCACACAATGGAATATTTGGAGCACACAATGGAATCGTACCTCTCCCTTGGGTCACCATCCACCATGTACCAAGGGAGGGAAGGAGGATTTGAAATCCCCTATATAAAGCCACCATGAGATGAAGAATGGGTGATCACATTGTTATGCTGGCCAGAATTGCCCAAGCAATACCAGCAGTGTGTGACCTGGAGCTGGAGATAGAGGGGACTTGATTGTTGGCCATCCAAAAATCTTAGTCCATCACAGTAGAGAGAGAGAGAGATACTGCATTGAGGTGAGCTTGGAAAGCAACATCCTTGCATTGGGACCTAGAACCATTGTCTAGGGGCCCTTTGGCAAGTGGGTAAAATTTATTCTTCGTATCAAACGCTTAATAGGAAGGGGCCTAGAGCCACCGTTTGCATTATTATCATTTGACTCTCTTCAATAGCTTCTGTATATTTGTGTTTTAGTTTTAGTTTAATTTGAGTATACATTTTCATGCTTTTTCCTCTAGATTGTATGCTTTTGAACTCCACCACTTTCTGCCTGTTACCTATAGTTTAAAGGGGTAAACTACACCCCTTAAACTGGTACGATTTTGTACATCCATGCACCAAATCAACCACAACAGGATTGGCGACTCCACTAACGTTTTAACAAGTTTATGTGGTTGTGCATTATTTTGCAGGAGAAATTTGTCTATGTTGGAGAGTGGAGCTGATAGTCCTCTGATCTATCTTGCAGTCCCTAGATTCACTTTGAGTGACAGACTGAAGAAGAGAACATCCTAAGTTTTTTTTACTTGCAGGAATTTGCACGTGTTTTTTTCTCACAGATGCGCAGGGCGTGCATTCAGTGCTGACCTACGCGTAGGAAGCACACCTGTCATGGCCTTTTGCATCAGTTCACAAAATGAGAAATTTATCCCAAGATTTTGTCTTTTTATACTTGTAAGGTGCTTGGTAGCCCCTAATGTATCTGCCAACAATTGTTGTGATACCCCACAACTTGTTAGAACTCACTTTTAGCTGCTTTCTGTAGGCTTAGAGTCAGTTTTTCTTCAAGTTGGCTTTTGCAAAATCTTCACATAGTTTAAGTAGGGGGAAAATTAACTTGCGTTCCGAACAATTTATGTTTTGCAAATTTTGGTATTCACACCTAGATAACTAGTCCAAGTAAGTGGCCCAAGACCACACATGCATAGCTAGTTTTCTTTTTTCTAGTGTAGAAATTTTTTAGTTTAGTTCAACTTTTGCATTAGGAATTGTGGGACTAGGATTGAATTGTTTATAGAAGAGAAAGTAATCTCTGATACCTTTTCACCCTCCGGTGATCCTAGTTAAGCATATGAATGCTCCATATTCACAATTTTCCATCTCCCTATAGTTAGTCACATAGATTAACTAGAAAAATTTAAAAGCGGCCCATTATCCGCGCATGTTTTCCATTTGAGCCAGGAACAATATAACATAGTTTAAATAAGGGATTTTGTAAAGGATCAATGATATCCACACGTTCAAACTATGTGCTTGTTCACCTTATGCTCACACAGACTCACCCACTAAGTGAAGCAAAGACACCTAAAACTAACTTAAACAAACTCACTAAATTTTCCCCACAGGGGCCACAAAATAATTTATAACTTAAGTTAGGATCAAGGGGGTAGGCATCCAATAAGCCGCCTTGATCATACTTCATATTGAAACATAGAAGTTGTGTATTTAGGGAGCTTCAAAGCCACCTATCAACCCACGACAAAGAAAACTCGAGCGCGGCAGAGACCTGATTCAGAGGGGGTTAGGCTTAGGCGTAGTGCGTGCAGTATCAGTTGGGGCTACTTGACATGGCTAATACTCGGTACTGTTAGCTAACTACCAAGAAGCCCAAGACTCGAACGCTCACGTGGGACGTTGGTTCTTAGTCGCCAGAAACTAGGGCATCCTTTACCCTATAGGTGATGGTGTAGGCAAGCGCCAAACCCTCTACCCTTACCTTGGTGGATTCTCTTTGGCTAACTGGGGGTGTCTCCAGCTCTTACAGGACATTGTGCTAGCAATCGCAAGAAATCTTCTCAAGGCCTAGTTACTTTTGAGTGTGGGAGGACACAATAGGTCTTCTAGGATTTTGAGTATCATACGCAAACAAACAAAAACCACTATTTTGCTTGATTGATCACATAGATTAATTTGAAGGGAAAATTTATTTTATTTTCGCTTTGTTTTATGTATGTGGCCATAATTTTTCTTTGATCATAGACTCTATCCTCTCAAAGTTCTCCAAAACCTAACCTAGTTGACACCCAGATGGTCCCAATAGAACCTCATCGATCCAGGCATCTTTTGGACCTCCCCCCATTACCGAGATGGGTTCCATGTCTTTCACCATTTAGGCATCAAATACAGAACACTGCCATTGTCATTGGTTCATCCTTCATTGGAGCAGCCATAGTTGGGAACCCTAGTCGGTCTCCCAACACCACACCGCGCACCACTCCTCCCTCGACCCTTAGGGGGCAGAGGAGTGCGTCCCATTCGGGAAGCCAGCTGAATACACAGCAGGGTACGTCGCAAGCCAACCCTCGTTCCAACCAGAACGTCGTGTCTTCACACATTGCAATGGCGTCTACCTCCCAGTCACGTTTCTTAGCTTCATTGAATCTACCTGATTTAACCAAGCTAACGAATGACCCCATTGCACACGATCCTACATGGCCTCCCATGCCCACGAAGCTCCCTTTAGATATACCAAAATTTGAAGGCAAGCGAGCGGAAAACTCGGGTAATCATGTAATGACCTTTCACCTGTGGTGCTCATCAAATAGTATCATTGACAACACTATTCGATTGAGGCTATTTCAACGCACTATTACAGGAGTAGCCGCGAAATGGTATGTGGAGCAACCCTCAGCTTCACATGGAACCTTTAATGCCCTTGCTACTACGTTCCTCACATATTTTCAGTTACCCATTCACCACGATTCAAGAATGGAGTTACTGACTCATTTTACAAAAACCCCCGCCGTCCATATCTTGGACCATCTCCATGAATGGAGGCAGCGTCACAGTTTATGTAAAGCTAAACTCGACGACCGGGTCCTCTTAGATTTACTCTTGAAAACTCTGACGACGGAGATTTCAAAATATGTGGCGCAACAAAACCCCACATCCGAAGAGGATGCAATCAGTAAAGTCCAAATGCTTGAACTTATTTATACGCAGTCATGATACATTTACAACATCCTGCCTAATGCCCTGCGCCTGCAAAATTATCAAGAATTTCGAGGTGCGTCAAACTATGCAGACGGGATAATTGGGTCAATGACCCAAGGTTACCTAGGCAGCATCAGTCAAAACACTGGTTACACATGTAGTTCTACCCAGAACATGTCTCGACCCAGATTTCAAAGTCATCATATGCCTCAGAAAAATTTGACTAATAGGGCGCAAGCGTATCACCAGGGAGGACCTTATCCTCCAACTGAGATGACCTAGTACGCAGAAAGAAACACTGATAGAAGATCTCCCCTCCAACGGCTAGGTGTAAACTCGGGATAGCATTATGCTCAATCCCCAGCTTATGACCCACCTACGCAAACCAACGCACAGGTGAAATTTGTGCAACCGTCCCAAAACCAGTCACAACAGTATAACCAGGAGAACTACCCTCCTAATGTGGTAAAGAAAAAATCCAAAAACAAGCCAAAAGGGAACCCTGGATAGGGGGGCAACAACCAGTAGTGCCCACCGCGATCCCAGGCTAGAGGTAAATCCAACCGGAATCGGAACCAGGAACCAAGCAATGCCCAATGGCAGAGCAAAAGGCCACCTCTTCGAAAAAACCATTCCTATTCGATATGTGGAGAGTACGGGCATTATACTCACCACTGTCCCGATCTCCCTGAGCTAAAAAAGCACAGAGTAACTGAGGAAAAGGAGGAGCTTCCTAGCAACCCGCCGTGATGCAAGAAACTTTACCCAACCAAGGGAAGGTAAGCACTCACTAGAAAAAACCAGATGATTCCGCGAAAAGTAGCCATGAAATTTACATGACTGGGGAAGAGATATTTTTCCAAACATGGAATCATAACTACGACACCCCACCAGAAACCAATATGTCAGGGGCAAGTACCAGTGCGCCAAATGAACCTTTGACCATTTCCAAGATGCCTATTGAACCATTGCCAAAGATGCAAAGGGACCCAATAGGCGAGCAGGAAACTACTCCAAAGCGGCCCATAATTATAGCATCGTGGATGATTTAGCTCAATCTCCCACTGCTATGTCAGCTCTAGAAGTACTGCAGTCATGCCCAAAACAACGGAAAGCCCTAATTTCTGCATTGGGCACTATCGACCCTACCGATACGCGCCTGATGGCTTTTGACTTAGAAAAAACCACCCCCGGCTTCCCTCCATGGTCGCCTTCCAGATACCAATGTCGATCCAGAATATCACTATTCACCAATGTGTCATAGACGAGGGTGCATCGACATGCATCATGCCAAAAAATGTTTGGCAGAAGTTAGGTTCTCCCAAAATTAAACCCTCAGTCATAACGCTTCGAGCATACGACGGTCGTTCCTCGACCCCCGTCGGCCCCTACCAAAATGTCCCGGTTTGTTTAGCCGGAAAGACAGTCCACATAGACATTAAAGTCTTGGACGCACACTTGGATTACAATATACTCCTCGGGAGGAGTTATATGTATGCCATGTCCGCCATAGCCTCCTCCATATTCTGCATTATGATGTTCCCCCACGAGGACTGCATCATTACTGTAGATCAAATGACACACAGCGAGAAGCGTCCCCTAACCAACACGGATGTAATTCTACCCTATGTAGATACGACCTCAGATGGTCTTTCATGGTACCAAGAATATGACCCTGGCCAATTCAAACCATCGTCCATTCTAGGGTCATTCTTAGGAGATCCTCCCATTATCCCTAATGCATTACCCGATGTCACAGGGGCTCCGGTGTGCATGATGTCCACATCAAGTGACGAGGTTAGTCAGGACATAGACTCAAGTAGTAATGACACCAAGGCGTCGGCCACGACAGTCTCTCTAGCATACGCTGCCTCCTAAACCCCTTTCCTCTACCCCCCAGCTGGCTTCGTCTCCCTGCAGGTTTTGGCAACACTGGTATTACCCAACATATCGTTGGCATTCCTAGTTTGGTACCTTGTTCCTCCTTTCGGAACAGGATACACCCACGTTACTGCCACAGGGTTGAAGCCCCTCAGTCTCGAGGAGCCCCCACCCATCCAAGAAACGGTCGAGACCACCCTCGTAAAGGAAGCTTCCATTGCGAAATCAGTGATCACGGCCAAGAAAACTGAGAAGAGAGGAAAGAATATGGTGACCCCCGCCATTCAATGGGAATCATCGGTCGACGCCATATGTGACGTAATAGGCCATCCTACCCATAAATGTCAGAATATGGATGAATTAAAACCACTCCTTGGCTCCAAAACAAACATCTCGATGCCACGTTCCCGTAAAAATGAACCTACCACCAAAGGTAAAGGCAAAGTGCTGCGTACCAATCACGCACGCACTCTTTGTAGCAACTATGGGCACTATACCCACCATTTTCCAGAGATACCATGATATAGGGATGCCTTACATGCGATCGAGCGATCCTATTAGGAGGATCCCTCCATCCAATCTGTTGGTGATAAGCCTCGTACCAACCTATACTTGCAAGAGGAACATAGGGTTGTAGAAAGACCCCCAGTTATGCCCATTATACATTGTACGTCATGCGATGAACATACTTCCTTGAAGAGTGCGCAGCCCTGGAGCTCATCCATAGATGGTATCCAATCGAAAGAGTTTACTTCGTGGGACTACGGGCAGCACAATTCATATGCCCATTATGCACTGATAGTCACCTTTTGGAGAATTGTCATTACATAGTTCGATTCCGGCTAGCCCTTGCTAGCCTTTGCTTAGCCATAGTCCGCCTTTCCAAAGAAGATGACATGGATTCCGAGTCCATAGGCAGCTCCATGACCCAAGCGGATGAGATGAGCGCATCCATCATGTTCTTGGAAATTGAAGAACGACCGACCAGGGAACCCCTAGTTACCCCCAATCGCTCTTCGCAGGGATGACCAACATGTACGTTATGCAAAAAGACAAACCATGTAGTTATCCATTTCCTTGATTTAGCAGCCTTCCGGCGATGGTTCCCCATCAGACCTCAAACTAAACTCGATGGAACCTTCATATCAAGGATATTTTTCCTGACATTTCAGGGTAATCATTATGAGAGACATTGTACTTATGCCTCACAAATTTTTCCCACCATCAACATGATTAATGCCATAGTGAAGAGACAGGACGAACTTCAGGAATGGCATAAAAATTACATCGTCAGGTCAATGTCCCCACCCCCACAATGGTGGATCAAGAAAGATAAGACAACACAACAACAAAGCGTAACCTCAGCCAAGCCTAGGATAACATGTGGCCTATGTGATCTGAATGATCACCAAGTCAACCAATGTAGAGAACTCAAGTCTCTTGCAAACAGTCTCTAAATAGTCTCTTCTCTCCCTCAGAAAATTCTCTCAAACCAAGAGAAGATCACGCACACTTATTGCCATATTTGTTCGCACTTTCATCATACGTTTAAGTGTGTACATCTCCCTAAGCTGAGAGTGGTATGAGCTGCGTTGAGTCTATACTCCACCAAAGAGGTAGACACACCTAAGCCAACAATACAGAAATGGAAGCATAAGACAACCTTTTTTACGATCGACCCTTTCCAAGCATCCATGTCAGGAACAATGAGTAGCATATAATCCCACACTATCTACTCCGTTGGCTCAGTGATACCGTGCACCATCTGCATCGGCCAAAATCACACACTAGATTCATGCCCGCTAATGAAAACATTCAGGCACCTCTGTAGCAAGCACAATTTCCACCTACCAGAAATCAACCATCCTAGTGGGGAACCCAACCTTAGGCTCATACATAACTCCATTACTGAGATTCTTCCCTTTCCAAATGCGGATGACACAATCCACCACATACGATTTGTATCATCACATGCCAAATATAGGATTACCACCTACCCCTCGTCCTAGGATTTCCACATTAGTTTCGTCACAAAAAACCAAGGTACCTTGCACTTGTGCATTGATTTCCGCAAAATCCCAAATTTGCATGCCACCATCGAACTCCTCAAAGACACCCAACCTCTAGAGCAGCGCCTAGTACAACTAGAACTTGTCGACGAAAATTGATGTTAGTCAATGCAGCACAACGAGGCCCACAGGAAAAGGGTAAAAGCATCATTTGACCGCCACATCACACCTCACTCATTCACCAAGGGAGAATTAGTCCTCTGCTATGATGTCGCAAAAGAGGCCTTAGTTCCAGGAAAGTTCGAAACCTTGTGGAAAGGACCCTACATCATTAAACACTGCCTCCAACAGGGGGCATACATCTTGATGGAACCAGACTCAAATTGCTTCAATAACCCCGTCAACTGTCTTTACCTCAAGAAATTATACCCATAAGGGCCCCGACGACCCTTCCCCTAGAGTGATAGTAGACAAAAACCCAACCACTCAAAATTTTTTGACCCAAAGACTTAGTTAAAAGTTCTCAAAGTATCACCATGGATCACCAAAGAGAACCCTATTTTGGATTTGTTGATGGAGCATCAAGATGGTCTCAAAATTTAGCCGCAGCTGCCTGGGTCATTTACCACCCTGACCGATCACTACTATGTTCAAACAGGGTGTGTATCAGTTCCACAACAAAAAATCAAGTAGAATATGACATCTTCATTGGACTTATGTGTGACCCCCTCCATCGGGGCATTCACCATATGCATATCTACCTCAATTCCCAGTTAGTAGTATCACAGCTAAACCAAACATTTGAGACAAGGGATACACATCTGTTTAGAAAATATTTATGCGCCAAAATATTAAGCAGACAATTTGACTATATCACATTTTCACATGTACCAAGGAGTTAAAACCAAACAGTTGATCGCATAGCTAAAAATATCCTAAACTGGAATGCATCTCGAATAAACCATCATACATAAAACCAAAAATATAGATATCCATCAGCATAAAAAAATACATAAATCGAAATAGGTGATACATCATGTAGAGTCGTAAAAAAATATCTCTTATATATATATATATATATATATATATATATATATATATATATATATATATATATATCAAAATATGTATATTTCAGTACAAAAATAGTGTCGTTGGCCCAATTGCTGGCCCAAAGATACAAAATTCGTCAAAAATAAGGGAAGCATCCTCATAACAGATGCTTTCCCTATGTATAAAAATACTCTAGGGGGGTGCCCCCTCAAGAGGGGCACCTGGACCCACCACTACTCCCGGTACCACCACTGGAGCTGTTGTCGCAACTATGATCGCCACTCGACGTAGAGTGGGCCGATAGTCCCTCTCACAGGCCATCATTGTCTCTAACCAAACCTCCTCGAATTCATCAATGAAACCTCGAGCAGGCATACCCTGGGTCAAGCGGTCCACTCGACCTCGGAAGTCCTAAAGAGCAGTCACCTGAGCTCTCAATTCTGCAATGCGCACCTCTACCGCATCAACACGAGCTCACTCAGCCACAACCTCTCCAGCAGCCAAGCTAATGCCCTCCCCAGAATGGCTAGCACCACCACCTATTCCACCTACATCACCTCCTCCCTAACCACCCCGAGGTCGTCACGGAGGATTGTGGCCCACTAGTCGAGCCACGTGACGACCCACCTCACCAACATCTGAACGAATAACCAAAAAAATGTCAGTGTCACTAGCGAAACACATAAGTACATACATACTAACAAAAATGTAGAAAAAAAAAATATAACACATACTTGCAGGTCCCCAAACATAACTAAAAGGGAGACCCATGTCATATAAAGCCACCATGAGATGAAGAATGGGTGATCACATTGTTATGCTAGCCATAATTTCCCAAGAAATACCAGCAGTGTGTGACCCGAAGCTGGAGATAGAGGGGACTCGATTGTTGGCCATCCAACATTCTTAGTCCATCGTAAAAGAGAGAGAGGGAGATTGCACCGAGGTGAGCTTAGAAAACAACATCCTTGCATTGGGACCTAGAACCATTGTCTAGGGGCCCTTTGGAAAGTGGGTAAAATTTATTCTTCGTATCAAATGCTTAATAAGAAGGGGCCTAGAGCCACCATTTGCATTATTATCGTTTGAATCTCTTCAATAGTTTCTGTATATTTGTGTTTTAGTTTTGTTTAATTTGAGTATACATTTGCATTCTTTTTCCTCTAGATTGTATGCTTTTGAAATCCACCACTTTTTTCCTGTTACCTATAGTTTAAAGGGGTAAATCACACCCCTTAAACTGGTGCGATTTCACACATCCATGCAAAAAATCAACCACAACATTGGCTATTATTGGCCAACTCTTTTCTCTAATATTTTTTCCAAAGTCAGGTGCTACGTCGAATGTCACAAATTTGTTGGTAAACATAAATTGCTACCATTACCTCTCGTTCCTATTTGAGCAGACGTTCCTTTCCAGTAGTGGGGGCTAGACTTCATCGGTGAAATTCCTCCACCTTCCCTAGGACAACATAGATGGATTCTCACAACTACATACTATTTCACTAAATGGATTGAAGTTGTACCAACCAAGAATGCTACTGATATAGTAATTATTAAATTTATGTTGGAAAACATTATGTCAATATTTGGTTGTCCACAGAAATTAGTAACTGATAATGAAATGGCCTTTAAGTCTACTAAGATGTACAACTTTTGTCAGCAATATGGAATTGAATTGACTCATTCCATGCCTTATTACTCTCAAGGTAATGGATTTTCTGAGTCATCCAATAAAATTTTGGTGAGGATCATTAAGAAAATTTTGTCTGAAAATAAGAGAAATCGGGACACTCAGCTGATACATGCTCTGTTGGAAGATAGAGTAAGTGGTAAAAAATCAAATGGAATGTCTCCATTTCAGCTTGTATATGGTACTGATGTTGTAATTCCTTTGCAATTAGCACTTCCTATGATGAAGTTCCTGCAAGATGAGGTTGATAATGAAAATCCAATCCAAAGGAGAATGCTACAGTTAATAGAGGCACACCAAATCAGAGAATCGTTGCTGGAAAAAGTACAGAAGTATCAGGCTAAAGTCAAATCTTTTTTTGACAAAAGAGAAAATCAGTAGTTGTTTCAGGAGAATGATTTGGTGCTGCGTTGGGATGTTAGGAGAGAATACGATGGAAAGCATGGTAAGTTTGACAATTTATGGTTTGGGCCATTTATAATTGTTGAAGTTTTGGAGAACAATACTTTTCTGCTAAAAAATCTAGATGATGATCAGTTGATTGGAGGCCTAGTAAATGGTCATTTTCTAAGAATTTATTTGTTTAGTAAGTCATTTGAGTCATTCCATTGTAAATATCTGGTGTGATGTGTCAATAAACTCCATGCCCAATGGTACTTATGTCTATATATGGTCATTCTTGAGTTCAGTATGTCAATGGTCAATCCTAGTCTTTATTTTCAAGAATCCTTCTGATTTTCAAGAGTTTTTGAGGCACTGAGTCTATAGTCCTTGAAGCCTCACAGGGAGGACTTCATCCCCAATAGGAGCCACTATTAGCACTAAAAATTTTAATGGTGTAATCACCATTGTGTCACTGTTTTCAAAATTTTTCTAATGTCCTATTCCATGCCCAAGTTTGAGTCAATTCCAACAAAGGTGAAAAAGAGTCCAAAAATCAAGGTACTTTTAAGTGAATAGGCATTATTAGTGTTTGATAGTCATAAAATAAGTTGAAATCACTATTTTAACTTATGATAGTGCTGAAGGCTAGTCATCATTTGGATAAAAAAGTTACAGTCACCTTGTTTGGAATAATAGCTACCTCTCTTGTGATTTCAGTGTCAAAACAGTAATGCAATAAAGGGTAGATATTTCTTAGATATGAAATTCATATATTCCACACAGTGAAAAGCGTAGCTATTTCACTGAGATTTTTATTATCTCAATAAAGAGGCTCCAGGTAAACATAGACCACTCCTTCAGCAAGTAGTTTCAGTTTTCAAAGTAGGAAAATCAAGGCTTCCTGGACAGTATTGCAACCAGAGTTCTTTAAAAGCAAAGCACTGCCTGAAGAAAACAAATTGACCAACAGAGTGGGAGATTTGGAGAAGAGCGAGTAGTGAAGACTATTAGATCTAGGCATAGATCAACGATGGATGTTAAATCGAAAACAACACGATTTCACACATCGACAATTATTCTATTTATGTTTTAAGACTTTGCAAGTTAAATGATATATCTTGCGATGAGGGTGGCCACGTTTCGGCACAACGATCCAACGCATATCACATATGATACAAGATAACGTTAACGGAGGAGAGGTAATTCCTTAAAACTTCCGATGTGTGATTTGAAGGCAACCCCATTATTTGTTATGCCACATCACCTCCATTCTCATCGCACATCGCACTTCGCCAATTTTAACAATTAACTCTTGTTTCTCATAATAAAACTTGTGATGTGCGAATTGCGGTATTGTCTGGGCCCCACCTTCCGTCTCATCGCACATCGCACTTCGCCAGCTTTAAAATTTAACTCCCACATTTCATAATAAAACTTCTGATGTGCGATCTGCGATCGATCCCACTTCTTTGCCACGACATCACCCATCTTAAAATCACATTTTCTCCTATTTGTGTCTTAAATTTAAACGCTATGATCCCGATTTGCAATTGCGATATATGTCTAAAAGGTTTTCTCCCCTCACTTATCATTCATTTTGATCCATGTCTCCCCTCTCAATTAAGCCTTTTTTCAAAGGGTTTCTTTGTAATTCCTCATAAAATGAACCCCCGCCATTCTATCCTAAAAAATTTCTGGTTTTCTTCCATTACAAAGGGTTTTCCACCAAAAAAGGGGAGGAGCAACGGAACAACGGAAGAGTTTCTCTGAAACAGTTTTCTACCACTACTCTCAGTACTAGCATGTTTCTACCAGGAACTAGGTAGCATTCAAGGAACAAACACACGCCATTTTCACTGATGTTTACACTTTTTATGGAGTTGGTTTTACCAGAACAGAAGAGGAGTCTTCCCATAAACTACCACATCATACAAACCAATTCGAATTGTTAGCCTTGATGTTTTTATTTTCATTACGTCATAGCACTTTGTATTAAAGCTTTAAGATAAGCCTCATCTGTTGCACAAGATCGTAATAAATTTTGGGGACAATTTTACTCCTTTTGTGGAGATGACAATTTATTATTTTTGTATATATGTGATAAACTACTATGTAAAAAATGTTGGTTCGTGGTTTTAGAATTTTTTACTCATATGATCTGTAATATTTTTTGTGAATGAAATGGAATGATACTACTGAGGACTTATTACCAATTTTTTGTGTGTATTATTTACTTTACTTGTGTTTCCATATCTCCTTTCCTTTAGTTACAGTTTTCAAACCATTAGGATATTATGTGTTCCTATTAGTCTCTTAAGCATGTTATGTTTTTTATCAATTTTTGTTAGTCACACATAGTGAGCATTCCTGGTAAAATAAATGTTATAACAATGGAAGAGCATCCCTCACGATAGTTATTCTTCATGATATTTCAGTGAGAATCTTGTTAGACTAGAAATAACTTTATCTTAGTGGAATATTGTCAAACTTCTACTTTTGTGAATTTCTACCAAATGCAGTATATTTATGTTTTACAGACCTATTGTTTCCGCTCTCATATTACATTTTCCTCTCCTCATAAGCTACAAACTTGCACTCTGATACCACATCAAGTTACAATAACCTCATTAGTAGAACTATGGATTTGACTGAAATCTCTTTTCAGTGAATCAAAGTTTATACCACCTACCAATCTCATAAAATAAATCATTAAATTTCTTTAAAGTTTAATATGTGTTTGGTCAAGTGCTTACTATAGTCCAAGTGCTAATTCCAATGCCAATAGAATAGTCCAATGCTTTCCATTCCAATTGGTGGTGATGATGTTGTACTAGGATTCCAATGGTTATAATATTTAGGTACGATAGATTTTAATTTTCAAGAACTTTTGTTGAATTTGTTTTGGGAAGGAAAGGAAGTTGAATTAAGGGGTATCGCAGGGAGACTGGGAAAGATAATTATCTCTAATGGCATGACAAAGATTCTAAAGAAATAATAACGAGGTGTAATTGCACAATTATGCTCACTAGAGGTTTAAACATCGAAATCATCTATTTATCTAGATCTCCAAAAAGTGTTGGACAATCATTCCAAGGAATTTGAGACTCCAAAATTCCTCCCACCTATTCTTGAAAATGATCATGCTATTCATTTGATTCCAGGAATTTTTCCTCAAAACATCAGGCCTTACAGATACCCCTATTCCCAAAAGAGTGAAATTGAACGTATGGTTGCAGAAATGCTAGAGGTAGGTATAATTCAACCTAGTCAAAGTTCTTTCTTTAATCCAGTAGTATTGGTTCACAAGAAGGATGGATCGTGGCACATGTGTCTGGATTATAGGGAGCTCAACAAGCTCACTATTAAGATAAATTTCCCATTCCTTTCATTGATGAATTATTGGATGAATTACATGGAGCAATTTACTTCACCAAGTTGGATCTTCGTTCAGTATATCATCAAATAAGAATGAATACTGAAGACATTCTGAAAACAGAATTTAGAAATCATGAGGTTCATTATGAATTTTTGGTCATGCCTTTTGTCCTTACCAATGCACTTTCTACATTTCAAGGTTCGATGAATTCCATTTTCAAACCCACCCTTAGAAAATTTATGTTTGCATCTTTTGATGATATATTAATCTAAAACGAGTCTTTGAAGGATCATGTTCAACATGTTGACAGGGTTTTCAAACTATTGGAGGAGAAACAATTATATGTAAAAACCTCCAAATGTTTCTTTGGAGTACATGAGGTGGAATATCTGGGTCATATTGTATCTCATGAGGGTGTTAAGGTAAACCCTAACAAAATGAAAGCCATTAAGGAATGGAAAATCCCCACAACCATAAAGCATCTGCGAGGATTTCTTGGGTTGACAAGGTATTATCACAAGCATGTTAAGAATTATGGGAGAATATCAACACCTCTAACAACATTACTGAAGAAAGATGCATTTTTTTGGACTCCAGAAACAAATAAGGCCTTTGAACATATTAAAGAGGCAATGTTCCAAGCATCAGTCTTAGCTACACCAGACTTCACAAAAACCTTTATTGTGGAATGTGATGCCTCATGAAATGGAATTGGTGTTGCTTTAATGCAAGAAGGAAGACCCGTTTCTTTTGAAAGTCGTCCAATCAAAGGAAAGTATTTACAAAAACCTATTTATGGGAAGGAAATGTTGGAAATACTACATGCACTTAATAAATGGAAATTGTACCTAATAGGAAGACACTTAAAGGTAAAAATGAATCATGATAGTATTAAATACTTTTTAGAAAAAATATTATCTTTAGAAGAGCAGCAAAAATGGGTTACAAATATGTTGGGTTATGACTTTTAAGTCATCTACAAGAAAGGGAAGAAAAATGTTGTTGCAGATGCACTCTCAAGAAAGGATGAGGATGTGGAAGCATTTATTTGTGCCATTTCTATTATCCAACCAGATTGGATAACCGAAGCAAGGGATGAATGGAAGAATGATGAAGAAGTTTTGGTACTCATTCAAAAGTTGCAGCAAGATCCCAGTACATCTGGTACATTTAGCTGGAAAAATTATTCATTATGGTACAAATATCGCTTATACCTTTGTAATAATTCCTAACTAAAAAAACAGATTCTTTTGGAATTGCACACCTCTCCCTTAGGAGGGCACCAAGAATTTTAAAAACTTACCATAGGGTTAAGAAAGTGTGTTTTTGGGATGGCCTTAAAGTTGATATTCAAAATTTTATGATGGAATGTTTGGGTTTCCAACAAAATAAAGTTGATAAAATTAAGATCACGGGTTTTTTACAACCCTTATCCATTCCAAGTCAACGTTGGGAGGAGGTTTCAATTGATTTTTGCATATGTTTACCCCAGTCCGAAGGAAATAGTGTCATCATGTTGGTAGTTGATATAATTACCAAGTATGCACAATTTTGTGCATTATCTCATCCATTTAAATTCAATACATTTTCTACTACATTTATGGAAACAATTCAAAATATACATGGAAACCTAAAGATTATTGTAAGCGAGAGAGATCCCATTTTCACTGGAAATTTTTGGATGGAATTATTTTCTTGTCTGGGTACTTAATTAGCTCATAGCTCATCTTATCGTCCTCAATCTAATGGGAAAAATGAGATAGTGAACAAATGTTTGGAAGGATATATTTGTTGCTTTGTATCTGATAAATAGGCACAATCAATCAAGTGGTTACCTATGGTTGAATGGTGGTATAACACTTCCTTCCATACTATAACAAAAATGACCTAATTTATGGCACTTTATGGATATAATCCATCGTCCATCACATCATCTTTAAGAGAAAATTCTAAGTTCAATCGGTGGAAGATCACATCTAGCATCAACAACAAGTTCTCCAACTATTAAAGGATAACCTCACTTTGGCGCAGAATCGAATGGAACAATAGACAGATGAACATCACAACGAAATAAGTTTTGATATAGGTGGCTGGGTATTTTTATGGCTACAACCATATAAAAGAATGTCCCTTAATCAAGCTAAGAAGGATAATAAATTATCACCAAATTATTATGGTCCTTACAAGATGTTGTACAACATTGGTACTATGGCATACAAATTGGAGCTTTCTGCTTCTTCCGAAGTGCACCCAGCTTTCCATGTTTCATGCTTAAATAAGGTTATAATTGGTAAGCTCCTAGTTCAAACAATATTTCTAGAACTTGATGGGGAAAGAAAAATCATATTGGAACCTGAAGCAGTCATAGAAACAATAACTCGACAACTACAAAATCGATCAATTTCAGATTATCTCATCAAGTGGAGGAACTTACTCACTGAATATTCCACATGGGAGGATGAGAATTTTATACAGAAGCATACAAAACTACTAAAGCGTTGAGGAAAACACTTTTTTTAAGGAGAGGAGCATGTTAGGTCCCTATAATACTAGTGTATGCCCTTATTGTTATTTTTGTGGCCGTATAGTCCCCATATAATTATTATTGTTCCCCATAGAATCCCACTATTGTTATTGTTGTGCCCTTACATTATTATTGTTATGTCAGCTCTGATTATATTGTGAACCCAAAGAATCCTATATATATAAATGAGGTATTTTCATTTGAATAATAAAAAAATTGTTCATTTATGTAATGTAAAGGAGGTTTCTCCCTCGAAGAGGATAATTTGAGGTCGTTGATCTATATTTTCTTCTATTTTTTGAGCTAGTTTCATAACACATGCCCCCCTTCAATAATGACTCCGTAGGATTTACATTACATTCATATTTTTTTACAATATTTTAAGTAATACCTTGTATGACCAAAAAAAGACATCCTAGTAGGCTCATGCAAAGCCACATTTAGCACTCTAGGTTTTAGGAAAAAAATAGATCAACTACCATTGTCACCTCAATGGTTTCTCCCTCATTGTTTTATGGTAAGATATTATCCCCACAAGTTAGGCTTCTGAACCAAGACCTAAAGGTTATATGACTAAGAATCTTAAGTAAAATGACTCTCTAAGAATATTGCAAAAACATACACCTAAGAGTGATCTTCAATTAAGAAAGGTTCAGGGTGAAAAATAGATTATTTATTGGAGGAAACTATCAGCGAAGCATTGGAGGTGGAGATAATCTCTAAGGATGTTCAATTCTTTCCATTAGCCACCATCAACCTATAAAGTGTTGTTGTAAATGATGGTTTCAAAATTATGCAAGTTTATAGCATACAAAAATGATACAACTATAAAAATATTCTATTAATGTTAATATCAACAAAGGTTTGAGGCTATTTGAGGAGGTAAATTAGGGATATGTTAGGAGTGTGTTTTAATGGATGAAATTGCACAAAATACCATAAATAATCTAGACATTATCCCTAATATTTGGGGTAAAACATGCATAAAATTATATATTTTTCTTTCTAAACATTAATATATGCAATGGCTACCTAAAGATAATAACATATAGGTGAAATTATGCTATAGAATGTAGATTAGCCAAACCTTAACACTAGTTTACTAAAAAAAATAAAAATTGATCAACACACATAGAAAAGTGCCTTCAGTCAATTTAGGAATGGAGTCAATATGATGAGCTCTTTGTAACAGGACCATGGATGGAGAGGGTGGACATAAAGTCTTTGAATATTTTAGGGACTCGGTGTTTGTGAGATGATATTGGCACCATTTGAAGGCATTTGACAACTCACCTTGGTGACTCCATTGAGAAAAGGTATGAAATTGTAAATTTCAATTTTTGAAGCTTTATATGGATGAGAGATGGTTCTTGTATCTTCTTGTATTTTGCCTAACATTGGATGTTGAGGAAATCCTTGGATATCCAAAAAATGTTCATCCACATTTGTACAAGAACCTCCCAATTTTTTTTTGAGAAATAAATGCAAGTAGACTTAGGTCTTTGATTCCTCTTTCTTGATTATTACTTGTGAATTATGTTGGATTCTTTTACTTCTTTATTATATTATATTTCATCAAGAAATTACCAAATTATGTGTTTATGAAGATAAAAAGACAAGAGATACAATATGTAGGCACTGAACTAAGGAAAAACCCCTATCTAGGGGAAAACCAAGAAAAATCTCTTCCTTCAATAGTTTTTCCTAAGATAATCCTAGACTCTTCAACCTAGACACAAGCTTCCTCGAACCACCTAGTCATCCCTTCCTTCTCAACTTCGATCTAAACCTTCGACCTTGCAACCAAAAAAATTCTATCTATGGAGCAACAACAACTTCGATCTATGCAGCACTTCGACCTATGCAGCAATTTGATCTATGCAACACTTCGACCTATGCAACAACAACACTTCGACCCCAACAAATTTGACCCTCCTACATCTTCGACCTCCTGCAACTTCAACCTACTGTAACTGCAGAATTTATACCTTGAAACTACAACAACTCTGATCCTGCAACTACCCAGTAATTCCATAGAGAAAGAGAGATAAATTATCCCAAGAACTTCGACCCTGCACTCCTCGTTATTCCCGCACTTCACACTTTTTACTGCACTTCTTGTGAATCAAATTTGTTGAGTTGGTGATAAAATAGATAGAAATTCACTTGCATATATAGGCTTCTTGTGGGATGAATTGCTTCCTTTCAGGAGGACTTCGTCAAGCAAGGGCTGACTTGGTGTGGATGTGAAAAACTTCATTTTTTACTCAAAAATAATTATGTTTACATGATTCAAATGCCTAAGAAGGGTCTCATAAAATGTACAATTACTCTAATAACTCAATATAAATCATAGGAGTCCAGAATGGGGTCTTTGACTAATAAAATATGACCGAAGCATGAAACCCATGCTTTAATAAGTCATTGTAACAATAGTAAAAATTTTCATTTGCATTATTTTGATAAGTATATTACATAATGACTCAAATACATTTATGAAGACCGAACCTAGTTACATTCTTCAACACTCCCTCTTAACTAGGGATGTATTCATAATAACTTATACAAGTACAAGGAAGATCTCAAAACATATGAACTACGAATATTTTAGGCACTGTAATGCCATGGACTAGATTATTAACCAGGGAAATCTATCCAAGGTCTTCCAACACTTTAGGCACTCACGAAGCCACGGACTAGATCCCTGACCAGGGAAATCTATTCGGGTGGGACTAAGATGGACTGAAGCTTTCAGCCTCTCTAGGTACCATCAGGCTTACTTTATAACCATCAACCTATGGATCTATATGTGTAGTTGAGGTCAAAGCTCCATGTCCAATGCCACTCTCCATACATTGGGATTTATACATCAACACATCGTGTCAGCCTGACACCCTCCCAGGAAATGTGTCACATACAAAGTATCAACAAATCTCTTCCAAAATTTTATCATCATAAAAAGACACAAAAATATCTACTAAACAAGGCATGTTTCTAAGATATTCAAAATTCTTATTAGGAATATGCTTTGTTAGTATATTAGCTACTTGATCATTGGTCGGGAGATATTGTAGCTTCATGATCTCATCCTACAATAAGTTCTTAATGTAGTGGAACTTATTGTTGATATTCTTCGTCCTAGCATGAAACATAGGATATTTAGACATCTTTATGTAGCTTTGATTGTCACAGTTTATCACATTATAACCCAGAGGCTTCTTGAACAAATTTTTCAGAAGCTTCCTTAACCATACAAACTCCTTTCCTACTTCACATGTAGCCACATACTTTTCTTTCACACTACTTAAAGCAACGTGAGCTTTCTTTCTACCAATCCATTATATCATGATAGATCCAAAACTAAAGCATCCACCTATAGTGCTTCATCCATCGGTCTCACTACCACCCCAATCATAATTTGTGAATCCAATCAAGTTGACTTCCTTGATATCGTACTTGAGGTAGTGATGCCATTAGAGGAAATTTCAGCCTAAAAGTGCCCATGGAATTTTTGTGCTATTTACATGTCATAATATGTAAACCAATCAAAACCATTTAAATTTAAAAAGAGGTACATGTAAATTTTTTAGAGGGTGTTGGACAGAATTGTGAATTACGGATAAAACACGGTTTCCTAGACAGATGAAAGTCTAGAACAATAGATTAAAGACTATACGACTACCTTTCCTAACTCAGAATAGACACATAGAAAGGATTAGAAGCTTACTTGCAATCCAAGCGTTTCTAAATGGCTCCTTTTTTTGCTTCCGTTGTAGCTTCAAATTCAAGTGGTTTGTAGGTAAAATGCTTCCTGCAAGAAAGAACACTAAAACAACAGAAGATAGCAATAATACAGATGTCTATTCAAGTTAGTTAGCTAAATCAGTAAAGCATAAACAATATACATCAACTAAGATCTTACAATATGGAAAATCAAAGCTAATACATATGCATATAGGGAAAAGTAAGTTGTATTCTTTATTGATGATAGAAGGAGAGGTTACAACCCAATGACTGATTTGAAGTGACCCTTCCAGCAACGATCCTCAGCCCCATCACAGTATAAATCTCTCCAGCATCTGTTACACAAATATAACTCTCAATTGAAAATCCACCAGCATTTCTCTACTCAAATTCTTCCTTATCAAACACTCAGATTCGTGCCCAATTTATAGAGAGGCTGAAGGTTGTTTTGTAATCAATGACTTTCCAATAATAGGCAAGACATGTTTCCAATCTTGTAGATGTAAAATGGACACTTGGATTCAAATCTTGACACATGTGAACTCTTCTAGAAGGAACTGGCCAAGTGGAGATTCCAGAACAATGAGAATTTCGCTCCCAATGTGACCAACGCACCCATAGATGTCGGGAAGTGCTTTGTAGAGCAGCCTTGCATGGGGCTACCTGCATATGTAACACACTTAGTCCCCTTAGAGGCAGTGTTGTGAGCTCCCATATGCTATATAATAAACTTCAAACCTTGGAAACCTTTGCTTGATGAAATTCATGCTTGATTTGTCTTGTTCTTGCATTAGGGCATGTAGCAACTTGAAATGATAGGGAATGATGGACCCTTAGTCATTGGTCCTGGAGATGATGCCCAGTTAACCAGGTCATTGGGAATGATGCCCAAATTAACCTATAACAATTTCCCCCTAAAGCATGAGGTCAAAATAATGAAAAAATTTGATTGAGATTCTTTACACTGTGATGGGCTAGAGATGAAGCGGAGTGGTCATCTGCATCAATCTTACAATACATTACATCATGATATATCCTCTTTGATCATAATTACTGAGGGTAGTCATTCCCATGTTCAACACATAAAAAATCTAATAACATGTACATAATTCAGAAAGTCTTGACATTGGAATGTTGGCCAATGCAGACATACCTACAGATATAGGCCCATGTTTGGATGACGATCTGTATGTAAGCTCACCGTACAGATGATGTGTACAATAATATTGAAATCATAGCCCGGATGGCTAAAACTAGATCTGGGGTCTTCTTATCTCGTTCACTCAATCATTTGGGTACAAGTCTAGCCGTGCGAATATATGATTTGTCGTCGAACATGGACAGACATCGTTTGATTACCAGCTAATGATGTGAGTTGTTAACAAACGCGAGAGAACCACCATTAATGTCAATGGCCCTCAAGGTACTGCAGTAAATTTCATAAAGCATGAATATATGATTTGATGTCGAACGACAAAAAAAATCTTTCGGTCAAAGGTCCGGAAGTGAGGATCTTGTTGATGTTGTAACAAGCCTCATGGTACTGGAATCTGATTTTTCTAAGTGAACTTCCTGGATATTGATTTGTCGTTGACAGGAAGTCACCTTATTGCGAAACGAGAGTTACTGATTTCAGAGACAAGGGTATGACTTGATATAGAAATTTTTAGGGATGATGGTCATGAGAATAAAGGTTTACGAGTATTGTAGAAGGACGAGTTTATTCACTAGATGACTTCTCTTGAACATATCGGCGACACTGTGATGAGTTGGCAGCATTGACTCAAAAACGAGGTGAAGGCATGATGAACCATAGGTATGAATGAACTTTCAAGATGATTACCCAACCCAAACATTCACGGACATGGAGTGAAGGAAGTGTCATGTTCAAGAGTGACTTGCTACCATAAAGAAATTTTGCTCACTTTTCCCAAATTTTCCCCGGTCATTTATCGACTAGTACCTCTTTATCTTTTAACAAGCTTGAGGAGGGTAACATTTTCTTGATCTATAATTCAACCCTTTGGGCAAATAAAGTATCGCTATTTAATAATTTAAGGTAACATTTTCTTGATCTATAATTCAACCCTTTGGGCAAATAAAGTATCGCTATTTAATAATTTAATGAGTCTAGTGATGAATGAAACTTGATTCTTGCCATGATCGACAAGCCCGTCGCTATTTTATGTTTTAATGAGCTTAATGATAGTGATAGCTCAGTCCTTTTTCATATTTAGAGAGTTTGAAAAAGAGGACGAAAGAAAACTCCATAAGTATTTTTTCATAAATTTGTCACTCAGATCCGAAAAAGTGTAAAATAATATTTGAGAGAACCTCTTTGGTCATGTTTAACCAAGGTATTCCTTTTTCGTAAATAATCTATCTCATTCTAGAAAAGGGTTAAACTTATACTAAGTAGATATCAATTCATTTATTTTTATGAGATCAAAAAGACAAGTGCTTGGTAATCTTTTCACATTATCGGAGTCTGAAAAGAGTTGAAAGAAGACTCCAGGGGTTCCTTTTTCATTGTTATCGAAGCTCGAAAAAGAGATAAAAGTGCACTTCAAACCCTTTTTCGTTTTTAACAAAGCTCGAAAAATAAGGAGAAAAGGTATTTTGTGGTCAAGTCATTCTTTGAAATAAATATGCACGACTAATCTGTTCATCATTTGTATTTCTTGTTCAGAACAACATAAAATGGATTAAAAATACCTGTTTCGTGATAAAAACATAATAAAACTATAGTCATAGCAATAAATTTAACTTGCAAATAATTAAATGACTATTTAAAAGTAGTTTCACTATTCATTTTCACCATTCCATAGTTACCATTTGTATTTTGGAGCTCTGAACCTAATTTTGTCCTCGAAATTTAGTTGTTGATTGTGATTGTTTCTGTGGATGGATTTCATCGCCGTTTGATCTAGGTTAGTGCCATGAACCTCCTCTTTCCTTTGGTATTCAATTCATTTCCAATTTCTGCAAATTTTTAGGGTTTTAAGGCCCCTAAGGTAAATTCTGCCAAAAATGAGGGCAACGCACCCCTGAATGTTGAAACCTGTGTTGCATAGTAGGTACAGCGAAGTGTACTTGCATGTGTAATGCACTGTCTCTTGTCAGGGAGTGTGTTGGGCACAGTTTAAGTTTTTGATTTTCTCATTATGCCCAAAATTGACCTAGTTTTTTGCAATGAATGGAACCTAATGGATCTTATGGTTGTATTTCAGGTTTCCATCGGATTACAATTATGATTACATGGAGGGAAAGAGAACATGAAGAACAAGATATGATTTCCTTGAATGATCCGGGTAATGTAAGAGCCCTAAGAGATTGTGGACTACTTAAGTACTTCAAATTATCCGGGATGAGGCAACAAATAGAACTCTTGGAGTTATTAGTTCAATCATGGGATCTAGCAATAGAGGCATTTCATATTAAGAACTAAGGGGTTCACATAATAGTTGAGGATGTGTATTTTCTCACAGGTTTGTCAAGGAGAGGTTTTCCCATTTTACTCTCAGGGTCTACCATTGAAGGAGAGACAGTGAGGGATTATATTCTATAGCATTGCTATCCAGGGGAGAAACCTAGCAAATATGGAAAAATAAACATATGAGATGTCAGAGATTTTCCTTTGAGAACTATCCTTTTCACGATCTCTAAACTTGCTGGCACCGTTACACTACCTGTAGCGAATAGATCATATATGTAGTATGCGCTAGAGTGTATGGATCCAACAGTATTCAACTGGTCTAAAGCTGTTCTATCTCAGATAAAGGAACAACTGAATAAAGCAAAGGGAGGAAGGAAGAAGAATTTCAGTTATGGTTCTATCCTTATATCCTTCGCTTTGGAACGGATTCCACTGATGCAGCCACAACATGTGACACTGGATATAGCTAGCCCTAGATATCCTTGGATGCAGAGATGGGTAGAACTCATGGGTTGGCATGTAGGCCAATTGACGATTGTGTTCTCTACTGCATTCTTCACTTGGTTCTGACGACAGATCATCGCCATCGATGAGTACGCATACGCAGGCGTTGATTTTCGAGGAGATGAAATTTTAGCATTACCAGAAGGTGCTCAGTGGGGTGCAATAGGTAAGAATGTTTTGACCATGGTTTTTGATTTTCCTAAGGTTTATACAATGTTTTTGTGTTTTTATTTATTTCCAAGACTAAACTAAATGTTTTATGGAATGCAAATGTTGGTCGTGTTCAACCAGTAGTGGAACTAGAGCACGAAGCAGATGTGCTAGCAGAGAGGCCTGGCGGGAGAGCAGTCCTTCAGGATCTTGATTTGGTTGAGACTCTGAATGAGCTTCAACAGCACATAGAAGGCTTGACCTTCGGGATTCCAGATTTCTAGATCAAAGAGCTTCCTATGTGACTGCAGCGACACATTATTGGGGTTCCTAACTGTTGGATGCGGTTACTTTGTAGGATAGCTAGATCTATAGCATGTTATCACGAGCACCACTAGTTTACTTATGAAATTTTGCATACATTTTGAGGTCAGATGACCAATGTGTCTTGGGCACAAATTTTGTAAAAACCTATAACTATCTTTCTATATGATTTCAGAGTTTTTCCTATGTGTATTGTGAAATCCTATTCAATGATGTGAATGTTTTATTTACATATGTTGCAAATGTATGTCT
Organism: Pinus albicaulis; assembly: GCA_034641835.2. Lineage (NCBI taxonomy): Eukaryota > Viridiplantae > Streptophyta > Pinopsida > Pinales > Pinaceae > Pinus > Pinus albicaulis. The sequence goes on from CM076572.1 coordinate 452,513,865, forward strand.
AGAACTTGATTATATAATGAATCAGTTAATGTGTTCAAATTTCTATAAATGTGTTGATATTGAATAAAATAAAAAAGTCTTTCCAAAAGTCGAACTCTTAGGAACAATCTAAGAAGTGTTGGATTTCTAACAGTATAAACACTAGTAATTTGTAATACCACAAGTTGTGAGTCTAACCTTATGATTATGCGGTTAATACCAAATAAAATGGCATCAGAAAGAAGTTCGATCAACGCACTATACTCAGTGATATTGTTCGTCGATCTACCAATACAAATTCCTTGAAATCTCACTAACTCACCGTTCGGAGCGAAAATGGCCCACGCTGCAGAGGATAGATTCTGCATACTATGATTGGCACCATCAGTATATCCAACAAATGGTTCCGAAGATTCAAACATCTACGATGAAATGTAAAGTGGATTACTAACGTCAAGAAAACTCTAAAAACAAATTAAGATAGTGAATGCAAATCAACAACATATATTTACAATATAATACAAAAAATTACTACACTCATGATTAAGCATAGTGTTGGGCCTCAAAATAGTCCCTATTCTCATTCCATTATTCACCAATACCTTCACATTACTTCCATATTACCTTCATGTCACCTTCATTCCACTTCCACATCATTACATTTACCTCATCATTGGGTTATAACTATGATTTTCCAAAATTTATTAATTCTTAACATTTTTAAGTGGATTTATGGTTAAACTTTAGAAAATAATATGCTTATACTTATAGCTAACAATTAGAATGAGTTTGTTGACATGTGTAGGTACAAAGGAAACTTCCAAGGCATCTTTATGTGGCACTCTATGATCAAATTCGAATTTGAGGAGATCATGGACCTCATGGAGGAGATCATGGAGGATAGGGTTATGTGTCACCATTGGTTGAGAAATATGTGGGTCAAAGGAGGGAATAGTGGATTTACATTTATGAGTTTGTTATCATAGCTTTCGTATAAATAGGAGTGTTATCTCCTTCATTTATAATATTGAATCTTAGTCTTCATTTTGTAATCTTAGTATCTTATAGGTTGATACTGAGAAGTTAGATTGGAGAATCATTGTAATCGTTGTAATTGCAATTTGAAATTGATGATGAATAAGACGGAGCTTCTTTGATCCTATACATTTGACTTTTATTTTTGCGTGCTTGTGAATCCTTGGAAGGATCCCCATTGCCTCGCAAGTACACTTTTATTTTAGTAGGATTTTATTTTATGTTTGTTTATGAATTTCATTAGATTAAATTATTAGGTTCATATGTTTGGAATATTAACGAATGAAATTTCGTAAGAAAGTAATAATATTTCCTTCAATGAATCTGATTTGTTATTTAATGTTTGATTTCATTAGTTTAAGTTTCTGATTTATATGCTTGAGATATAAATGAATTGACTCTTGTAAGAGAGCTTTAACATTTCATGCAATCAATTGGAATTAGATTTAATTGCTTTAATTTCATTAGTTTAAATAGTTTGTTGATTAAGATGATTAGAAATATTAATGAACAGTCTCCTGTAAGGGAGCCTTAATAATTCTTACACTTATCACAATGTCTTTATATTTAATTTTGATTAAATAACTAAATATGTGTTGGAGATCCTAATGAACAACCTCCTGTAAGGGAGATTTGGCATTTATTCACCTAGCTTAGTTTATTTTGTTTCTAAGTCCATATATATTGGATGATCCTCGAAGTTTACTTACCCGGATTGATAGTAAATAAAACTCTAATTTGCATCTGCATTTTAGACCAAACATTTTGGCGTCGTTGCTGGGGAGGATGATTTAGAGATAGACTTAGGAAGTCATTTTTATTGCAATTTCTTTTTATGGACTAACTTGTGAAACCTAGTGACAGCAGGATCTTCATAAAGGAGTTCAAGTTGAGCTTTTTGGTTTTTCTTTTTATATTTAGTTAGTTTCAAATTTAGTTAAAAAAAAAACCCCATTTCTTACTAATTCATCTACGAATGATAAATTTGAAGATGTTAAACAGGTACTTCTTGGAGAGCCAAGATAATATCAAAGACTGGTTTCAAAAGAACCTAGCACCAAATCCAGGGATCAAACAGGTTACTCACATCCTTGCACAAAATCAGGTAAAAATTTTAAATCTTGATGTGAGCATTTGTGAATTTTTAGTCCGTAGATGGCTTCACTGGAAGCATTCTTTTACCTAGGAAATAAAAAGTCTTTCAAGCAAGTTAGATAGAATAAATTAGGAAAATAAAAAGAGCTCGTTATTGTCAGAAGTTGTTAGAAGTCGTTATAAGTCGTTAGAAGTTTTTAGTCTTATTTTCAAAAATAAAAATAATAATAAATCATCATGAATAAATGAATGAATTCATTAGCACAGTAAGAGTTGCTTCATCATCACATTTCTATATCTTGTTTCTGTATCACGGGTAAGCCAGGAGCTTGATTATTGGAAAGCTTTGTCTTTCAAGAGTCTAAACGCCCCCGCGACATTGCAGAAAGAGTATAGACAATGCGGTGTTTTGTCACAAATCTTGATTGTGTTTATTATCCATCCACACTAACCTGCATAAATAAAAGCAAATCAAGAGATTAGTATGCTCTCTTCCTGCGCTTCGTGCGATCAAGAAGATCAGAAAATCTATCGATTTATTTCAAATAAAAATACTCTCGCTGGAAAAATGATCTGCGCATTCTATCGATTATAAGAAATTTGCAAGCTTCCAATATCGATCTACTGCAACAATTTAAATTTTTATTGTTCAAACTAAATTCACAGCATATTGAAATAAATCAATGGCATTATTAAGGCACATAGGATTGTTTTATTTTTCAATTTTTTTATCACATTCTCTAGTTCTAGCTTCTCGATTTAAATCTATTGTTCCTGCGCCATAATTTTCTCCTGTATCGATATAACCATTACCCCCAGAGAAAAAAAAAAAACAAAACAAAACTTGAACTATGTGAATTGAAGAATATGCATTTCGATCTTATTTGAATTGGCCAATATTAACAGCCACAACAAAATTTACTGGAATAAGATTCGATGAAATTTATGAGATCCCATAAAATAGTTGAGAGGAGAAAGAGATTTAGTCCATTTATGCACAGAACAAGAAGGCCCAACATTTAAAGTACATGTGGGCATCAACATTTTTAAAAAAAGAAAGTGCGATTTGGAATCCACTTGCATTGGGCACTAGTCTTTGGATACATTTCGTAGACAACTCTATGCCAATTCCCAACTTCGTTTCCACTCCATGCGTAGTTATTCTGTAACCTTCATGTGTCACCCCTTTTTGATATTGTGATGAGTTTCAAGACGTCATGTTTCCTCTCTATTAGTCATGACAGGTGTTGGCACTAGGAATGATCTGTAGATGTTTCAAATATATGTAGGCCATTTCCCTATAGTTTGATGTGCAACCACGGTGGCCTCATGGGCTTTAAAATTATTCAAGCGAAGATCCCTATATCGATTGCATAGAGTACACCTAAAAATTGTTTCCAACACTATGAACGGGTGAATACAAGAAATATAAAAAATGAACATACAAGCTACGAACAAATTTTTTGAAGTGTACAGATCCTTTGACCACATGGATCCCTTTGGCTTCAATACGGTGTTGTAAACAACAGAAATCGAAAGCGGGTTCCTATAATTCCAGCACGAAAATTCAAAGCGTGATATGCAGGTCCTATATCCATGTATCTGTGATATTGCAGGTCATCAAAAGGGATTGCTTCAATTATAGATCTTAGATTGTCATCGGCAGTTACCATCTCGTTATCTCCGAGATAAATGACTCGGCACCGACACCTTTGTAGGCCGTGAAACTTCTTAGGACAGTTCTGGTGAAACTTGCAGAAAACTTAGTAGACTGCTGCTGATCGAAATTTGCAGTGAAATTTGAGAGTAATTAATGCATGGAAACGACCTTGGATTCCCACATAGATGTTGAAATATGGACAAAACAAACAGTAAGGGGACTTCACGAGAGGTCTGTCTGAGGAATGTGTGATCATTGAATGAGCTCCCACCAACTTGTTACATTACCATGATGTGTTGGTTTGCTATATCTCTGTTGTGATGTGAATACACAGTCACAGTCTCTTTGCATAGAACTTCCTTTGACAAGGTCGAATGGTGTATATACATCTCTTTTCCAATATTAACTGTTTCATCGAGAAAGCCACCACATTTTTCTCTGGCATCTGTTCAAAGAACGAGAGATGAACCCATCATTATCGATTTATGAACCGAGCAACAATTTTTCAAAAGGCTATCACTACAGATGTGGGATCTCACTCATTTGATGCGGAAAATGCTATTCTTATTAAATTTTGTGTCAGACATTGAGGAATGAAATTTATTTGGAGATTATGAGTTCGATTTTGTGCTAATTTTATATATTTAATTATGCAACCCAGTTATGAGATCCAATTATTGAGCCTTATTTGGAGCGATTTGATAACAACCAGCCGCTAAATATGAGTAGAAGTGTACTACATTTTTTAATCATCCTTCTGTTATTTAAATCAGTGATGAAGATGATGTAGCTGGCCGTTTTTGTGTTGATTTCGTTATTGCGGAGACTAAGAGGCGACGACATATATGCAGATTGTATGGCCTCTGGAAACTTGGATAGGCAATTATTCCAACTTCTTCAATCAACAAAATTCGAGGGTCCTTTAATATTCAACGGACCTTCGATAGAAGAGGGATCTAAGGATTTTGGAGGCATATATCACAGTGTGCTCGCTGATGTTCTCTATCCAACCTCAGCTGACGATATCAGTAAGTTGATAATGATAACAGGTACATCTCCCAATTTAACGGTGGCTGCGAGAGGGAATGGGCACTCCCTCGGTGGGCAAGCCATGGCATCCAATGGTATTGTGATGAACATGACTTCACTAACAAGATTCCCTACTATTCACGCAAATGGCTCATATGTTCCCTATCTGGAAGCAATGGCTATGGGCAGAAAGCATTGGATTTTGGTCAGACATCAAACCAGAAAGGAGAGGTTTTGCATGCAATCGAACTTCCAAATCTGGTCAGGCTTTGAAATATTAATTTAGTGTTTACAATCCAACTTTGAAGGTTAGTTTAATTCGAATTTTAGTTTAAGTTTATATATATTAAAAAAAAGGAAAAAAAAAGGTTTTCATGGTTAATATATATATTAGAATTTCATTGCATTGTTTAAAAATAAAATAAAATAAAAAAAATCATTTTAAATTTGTTATCTAAAAAATAAAAAATAAAATAAAAAATAAATAAAAAAATTAACATAAATAATAAATTTAAAATAATAATAATAATAATAAATAAATAGAATTGTCCCACATTCATTTACATAAAACCAACCACTTCTTCTCCAAAAGATGCAAAATCCTTTTCAAATATTTTTTTTAATGATTGTTAAAAAAAAAAAAATCAACCTTTTTGCGAAACAATAAAAAAACAATAAAAAATATTACACAATCAAATGATTAAAATGTTGTTTTTTTAGAATTTTCATTCATTGTGAATTTGTGGGCAAATGTTATGATGCATATACTAACAAGTGAAATGAGATTGGTGTTATGTGTAGGTCAAAGAGAAGCTTATGCAAAAAGCATCAACATTACGATGCGACACCCTTTTCATCCATGATTAGTGTAACTTTGACAAATAATTAAAAAGTGGACATTTCATAAATTCTTGAAAATGAGCTAATTTGTTTTTGAGTCACTTCATAGAGGAATGATCGATGGAGATGGCACACTAAGGGTAGCTTACCTAGCTGAGGAGAGTCCTCCATGGCCCCGACATTGCTTGTTGTATGACAGAACAATCTGACGCACTCGTGCAAAGAACTGGAACACAACTTCAAAGTATTTACATGCTTGCTCGCAGAGAGAACGTGTATGCTTTTTGAAGAGACGAAGATGTTACAAAATATACTAGCGTTTGCAAGTGCCATCCTTCAATTAAGAGCTACTCAAGCAAATGAACTAAAAGAATGTTTTGCAGAATTGGAGGATTGTTTCTAATGGGAACCAGCATTGTTGTATGCTTTTATAACGTACTAATCTGTAGGACACAACAAATCTATAATGTCGAGCTCTTTGCCATGCACATGTGTTATCTGAAAAAAACAGGGAGTAAATTTACTTTTCATGGTTATTTCTTTAAGAATGGATTGATACTAGTATCATGAATTGAGTCAATTTAAACACTTTGATTGTCCTTAATTTTTTTTATTTGGTACAAAATTTTTGCGTAAGAATCATGAAGGAACTGGCCATTTCTTCTTGAACACACTTATGTTTTCTTTCTGCCAAGTTTTTTTCGCAGGTTACAGGTTAATCAAGTGATCAGTAAGGAGATTACATTGTGACGACAATTGGTCTTCCCGAGACTAATTTCATGAGAAATTCTAAAGAACCAGTCCATGATCATAAACAAAATTTCCAGAAAATTACAAGTTCTTGCAACTTCCTATAACAGCTTAATGGTTTGACTTGTTGCATGACAGATTAGCAAAATTCAAAGAATTGGGTTTGTTCCTAAATGTACAAGGATGGTGAAATACCAATCCACACTTCAATTCAATGTCTACAGGTGGCTGGTCAACGCTGGTCAAACTCAACTATTTTAGCAGGCAGTCAAGAATTAAGGAGCAGATTTGCTATACTTGAGAGTTTGCATGCCATAATTCATTTTTTTTTCCAGCAAGATTCATTATCCATTTTCCATTACCACATACACTTCATTACATTTTCTTCAATCCTAATCCACCAATAAAACCAAGAAAGCTCATCCACTTTACATATTCATTGTCAGTTTCTTTTTCCTACACTTGCAAATAAAACCTTCCTTCCATGCACCATTGAGTCCATAGTCCTTGAGTCTAAATATTTTTCTAAAAACACCTTGAAGCTTGCATGCCTTAAGGGCAAGCTATCATGCCTTTAAATAAAGGGAATACATCAATGTCCCTTGTTCATTGGATCTTCTAAGTATTCGACAACAACAAATTCATTCATACTTAGAAATATGTGTTCGGAGCATCTTCACTCTCATCTTCATTTAATATGGGAGGTCTCGTGTTGACTAGTGGCATCCATCAATGGTCACTAAGTTAACAATTTCTTGTTATGTTCGACACCGAAACATTTATTCACATGACAATAATTGTTCCAATGATCGTAGAAGACTTGAAGACCAATCATTTTTTAGCAGAGGAAGCATAATTACTTTCATTACTTTTCAGTTTTTGATATAATGACTTGAGGACAAGTCAATAAATAATGCTGGGGGGAAAAGTGTAAATTCTGAATTTTGTATAACTTCCAAGCCTTATACATTTTCAGCCGCATTCAGCAGTAGATTCCGAACATTCAGCAGAAGATCAAGCAGCAGATGCAGCAATAATAAAAGATTCACTTTTTCAATTTCATCCACCATTTTCACAACCAAGTAAAGAAGACTATGAACAGAATTTTGCAGCCACACGTGCACAACTCTATCCATTTTTGAAAGGGTAAGTTAAGGTATGATATTTTATAACTTTTAACCATTTAATTCTTTGAAAAGTTAGAATGATAATTTTTGGAAAAACTTCACTTCCTTTCGTCATTTTTTCAAATTTCCAAAACCATCAGTTGAGGGGGGAAATACATTCACATTCATATGTTTCCACATTCATATAACATTCATATCACATTCAAAGCCCACATACTTTCAAAATATATTTACTATTACATCATCATGAGCATATAAATGGCTTTTCAAAAAGTACTTAAAAGATAATTGGATGCCAACACAATCATGGTTGTCACACAAGAACCAACCATGATGCATTCCAACAAAAATACTCTGCAATAAAAATCACATTATCAATATGCAAAGACCATACATTAAAATTGAATGCAACAAACAAAATATGGTTGAAACACAAGAACCAACTAAGTTGCAGTTCATCAAAAACACTTTGCAAAATTTAAGTAAATGATATCATGTAGAGTTTAAGCCAAAGCTCAAGTATCAAAAAGTAATGTAATAGATTGCATGAGGACATGCAATACCTTCAATTTGGGGGTATGTTGGGCCCCAAAATAGTCCCTATTCTCACTCCATTATTCACCAATACCTTCACATTAATTCCATATTACCTTCATGTTGCCTTCATTCCACCTCCACATCATTACATTTACCTCATCATTGGGTTATAACTATGCTTTTCTAAAGTTTATTAATTCTTAACATTTTAAAGTGTATTTATGGTTAAACTTTAGAAAATAATATGCTTATACTTATACCTAACAATTATAATGAGTTTGTTGACATGTGTAGGTACAAAGGAAGCTTCCAAGGCATCTTTATGTGGCACTCTATGATCAAATTCGAGTTTGAGGAGTTCATGGACCTCATGGAGGAGATCATGGACCTCATGGAGGAGATCATGGAGGATAGGGTTATGTGTCACCATTGGTTGAGAAATATGTGGGTCAAATGAGGGAATAGTGGATTTACATTTATGAGTTTGTTATCATAGCTTTTGTATAAATAGGAGTGTTATCTCCTTCATTTGTAATCTTAAATCTTAGTCTTCATTTTGTAATCTTAGTATCTTATAGGTTGATAGTGAGAAGTTAGATTGGAGAATCATTGTAATGGTTGTAATTGCAATTTGCAATTGATGATGAATAAGACAGAGCTTCTTTGATCCTTTACATTTGAATTTTATTTTCATGTGCTTGTGAATCCTTGGAAGGATCCCCATTGCCTCGCAAGTACACTTTTATTTTAGTAGGCTTTTATTTTATGTTTGTTTATGAATTTCATTAGATTAAATTATTAGGTTCATATGTTTGGAATATTAAAAAATGACCTTTCGTAAGAAATTAATAATATTTCCTTCAATGAATCTGATTTGTTATTTAATGTTTGATTTCATTAGTTTAAGTTTCTGATTTATATGCTTGAGATATAAATGAATAGTCTCTTGTAAGAGAGCTTTAACATTTCATGCAATCAATCAGAATTAGATTTAATTGCTTTCATTTCATTAGTTTAAATAGTTCGTTGATTAAGATGATTATAAATATTAATGAACAATCTCCTGTAAGGGAGCCTTAATATTTCTTACACTTATCACAATATCTTTATATTTCATTTTGATTAAATAACTAAATAGGTGTTGGAGATCCTAATGAACAACCTCCTGTAAGGGAGCTTTGGCATTTCTTCACCTAGCTTAGTTTAGTTTGTCTCTAATTACATATATATTGGATGATCCTCGAAGTTTACTTACTCGGATTGATAGTAAATAAAACTCTAATTTGCATCCACATTTTAGACCAAACACATAGTAACGTTTCAAATACAACCCATTTCTAGGTTGTGCCAATGAAATTCCATCGTAATCAAATAAATCATAGGCACCCTTAGCAAGAACCGTTTTGACAATATAGGGGCCATGCCATAATGGATCAAATTTTCCTGTACCTATTACATCAGCTTCTTGATCGTAAAGAAGGACCAAGTCACCGTCTGAGAAAATGCAAGGCTGGAAATTTTTTTCGTATTGCGTCTTTATATGTCTCTTATGCGCTTCTTTGGCCAATTGAGCTTCACGACACGTTTCATCAAGATGGATGAGGTTAAGGAGATGCACTTCTTCTTCTGAGGTGTCAGGTAACAAGTCTATTGCTAGTTTTAACGATGATATTTCGCATTGGATTGGTAAGATAGCTTCTAGACCATACACCAATTGAAAAGGAGTAAATCCGGTCACATTTCTCATCGAGGTTCGGTACGCCCACAAGGCGGAGTATAGGATCAAATGCCAGTTTCTTTTACAAACTCCTATCATTCATTGAAGCATTCATTTAAGAATTTTGTTAGTAGCCTCAACTTGTCCATTTGATTGTGGATAATAAGGAGTAGAATTATCATGTGAAAATCCTAACTTGGCAGTCAATTCAGACATCATGTGGTTGCAAAAATGCTTCCCATGATTTGTAACTATAGCCTGTGGGACCCCAAACTATGCAATAACGTGGTTGAAGAAAAACAATGTTGTTGTTTGTCCTGTGTTGTTAAATTTAGGCATCGCTTCGGCCCATTTGGTAAAATAGTCGACTGCGAAAATAATATAACCATGCCCCTCGGATGAAGGAGGGTTACAGGTCATGAATTCAATACCCCATTTTGTAAATGGTCCATCAGAGACAACAGGATGGATTGGTGCTGGCAGTTTGCAGATTTTATGATAAAAAATCTGGCATGCATGACAACTTCTGACCGCGAGGATGCAGTCTTGAAAAATAGTAGGCCAAAAGTAACCGACGCGGAGTATCTTCTGCGCGGTAGAATATCCAGATGAATTTCCACCACAAGCCGCATCATGACAATCATTTAATACTTTTTTAGCCTCCTCATGAGTGAGGCACCTCCTTAAAATGGTATCAACACCACGACGATAAGGTGTATCACCAACGATCAGATAATATTTGGCTTGGTATCGGATACATCGTTGTTTAGAGCGAGAGGTATTAGGTCAAAAAGTTTGGGTTTGGAGATAAATGATGAAATCCCCATACGAAGGATCAGATGATCCAATCAGAAACATAGACTCATCTGGAATTGATGGTTCTGACATAGTTTCAGTACTATCAGAGGGAAGGTCACAGAGAAGCTTGGCCAAAACTAAAAACTTCTTTGACTTGGATTTGAAAAATTCCAAATCAAATTCCTAAAAAATGAAAATCCATTTTGAATATTCCCCCCCTGGAAATTGATGTGATAAGATGTAAGTCATGGGGTTGCAATAAGAAACTATTGTTGTTTTTCAGAGCAGGATATAATGGCCAAATATTTGGACAGCTTGAACAGCTGCCAGGGCAAGCTTTTCTATGTATGAGTACTTAACTTCTGTATCATTGAGATTATGACTCAAATAATAGATCTGATGTTCAATTTCGTCTTCTACTTGGACCAATACCATAGCAATGATCATTTTGGCCACGACGATATATAGGAAATAATCATTTTGATAATTAGGAGGATACATTAATGACGCTCGAACAAGAGTGTCCTTGACAGCATCAAAAGAATCTTGCGCAACTTGGTCCCAATGGAAGGTAACCCCCTTTTTCAAGAGTCGAGTAAATCCTTTAGCCATTTCGGCGTAATTTGGAGTGAACCTCCTTAGGAAGTTAGCCTTTCCTTGAAGTTTTTATATCTGAAGTACGTTTGACGGCGCAGGAAAATCAAGAATGGCCTGAACCTTCAAAGGGTCAATTCGAATCCCTTCTTTTGAGACTACAAATCTAAGCAAATGACCGGAACCAACACAAAACACACATTTATGTGGATTGAGGTATATTTTGTAATGTCGGCAGCGTAAGAAAATGGCTCTCAAATGCATTGAGTGATTATTCCAATTTCGTGAATGCGCTGGTAAATCATCTAGGTATGGTTGAACAATGTGCTTAATGTCATTGAAATCATAATCCATTACTCTCTGAAATGTTGCCCCACCATTCTTTAAACCAAAAAAAAGTTTCCTATAAGAGAATGTGCCCAAGGGACAGATGAATGTTGTCTTATGTTGATCATCTGGGTAGATATTGATTTGATTGTAACCGGAAAATCCATCCATGAATGAAAGATTTCGCATCCAGCACAATCGTCAATAATCTAGTCGATAAAGGGAGTAGGATAGTTGCCTTTTAGACAAGCATGATTAACATCCCGATAATCGACGCACACTCTAATGGTTCCTTTCTTTTTCATGATAGGAACAGTATTGGAAACCCACTCAGTTAGCAGAACAGGGTAAATGAAACCAGCACGCAAAAGTTTTTCAACTTCTGCTTTGATGGCAGCGTCTTTCTTCGGATGAATAGGACGAAGCCATTGACGCACCAGTTTGACATCAGGATACATATTAATAGTATGTTCAACTGTACTAGTATCTATGCCTTCCATTTTCTCGTAAGACCAAGAAAATACATCACAAAATTCACAAAAAAGAGAGATATATGATTCGAGTTCTGACGGAGAACAAGATATACTGACATGAATATTCTCTACAACATCAGGTTTGGTAGAAATATTGATAAAAATAATTTCTTCAATATTTGAAAGATTTCACTCGGAATCGATTGCATTAATGGGAAAAGAATTCGAAAATAAATTTTTGATGGATGAATGATATAGTTCACTAAGATCATTTTCTTCATAATCAGGAAGATTGGAATGATGATGATAATATTCCCATGGTTCTCCTCCCTATATAATGGCTTCCAAAATATTCTCATCTGTCAAGAACGGTGAGGAAAATGGATCAGATGGAGTACCAAATCTAAGGAACGATCAACCTAAAAACTTGGCGACGCTGATTTCAAATTTTCCGCCCAAGCCAGATAGATTGATTGCTATGCCAGCTCAATAGGGCTGGGTGGAAGAAACTCATCCAACGTAGAAATATCAGAATCACCTGTACTCTTCCTTAAGCCAGATAGAGTGCAAGAGATCATGTAGTAGGTCTCTATACTTGTAATTTATGCTGACGTCGCTAGCGGCGGTAATGCAAAGGTTCCTATAAGAGTGGAATCCTTTAAGAGTCCTACAACAATGTTTTGAATTTCTAGTTGGGGTATGTGAATGAACGGAATGCTTCCAGTTACCTGTGAAGCAGAGGCAAAGAAGGATAGTTTATTAATGACTGTAATTGTACCTTTATGTGGAAAGGCAATCATTCTAAAATATGTAGAAACAATAGCAGTCATCACATATACCCATGGCCTTCCAAGTAAAATATTATAGTCAAGGTGTCTGTCAACAACCTCAACATCAATATTTACTGTTTTGCCCCTAGTTCAACATGCAGGTTGTTAATAATACCACAACTTTTATATGTACATCCATCAAATGCCTTCAACGTCGTTTATGATTGTGATAAGCATGGCGATCCAAGTGACTTCCAACAGTTTAGAGACATAATGCATGTAGATGCTCCTTCATCAATAATAGTGTGATGAACAAGGTGATTGAGAACATTTACATGTATGGAGAATGCCAATTCTGCTGGTAGTTGCGGCACATAGCTCGTATGATTAAAGACGACAAGATTAGAATCAGTTGGATCAATTCCACCAATAGCCAACAATAAAGCCTATTTTTGGGAGGGACAATTTTGTAATACCTCAAGAGCAGACATAGCTGAAGGGGATTGAGCCAAATATTCAACTATATTATAATTTTGTGCAGCTCTTGCTCAAGGATTATATGTCGATTTATGAATTACTCCATTTGGTGGCTTGATTGTCAATTCAGGAATAGAAGTAGATGGTACTGATTCTATAGATGGATTCATTGTTGAGGTAGTAGGTTGATCAGTGGCCTGACTACCATAATCTTTATTTCGCATCGACACCAAAATATCCGTTGAAGGTTTTGTGACAGATAAAATTAACACTTGGGAACTAGGAGTTGGATCCGTAGCAACCATATTTGTGTCTGGATTTGGAAATGGGTCTGTCAACACAGTTGACGCATGAGAAGTCTTGATAATTTTTGAGACTTTAGCGCAGTGAGGAAAATCCCTAAAAAAGTGTTCCTCATTACAAATTATGCATGGATAACGAGGTTTCCGAGGTCCAGATGGTTGATCAGATGATCTTTCCTACGGGTTAGAATTTTGCTTTTTCTTTGATTTCCCATTTTTCTTACTTCCTAGTTGCTTATCACCTTTGCCTTTGTCAAATGTCACGACATTAATTTAGGAAGTAGGAGCAGGATCAAATGCAGTAGGGTGGTGTGTGCTTGCAGTGCCTATCAAGCTGTCTCCGATATGAGATTCCTTTAATTGAGGAGGAACATTGAAATTAGATCTCGGCGCGTTAGGAATTTTTTCATAGAGCTGCCATACTTAGTATAAATCAAGTCTAAATATTGGGCACGAGCGATAACTTGCTCTTGTATGACAACACCACCCTTAGCCACATCCTCAGTTATAGATGGTAACAAGGACTTAATGAACCATTCAACAAGGATCTGATCCGGAACAAATGTCTTAACCATTCATAGACGACGACGCCACTCATGAATATGATAAAAAATGTTAGTAGCATTAGTTTGTTTGAAATTGGTCAAGAGTTCCATTCCAGTTTCATATCTGATGGTAACTGGAAATGAGTCAAAAATACAGTAGCTAGGACTGTGAAATTATCAAAAGAAGCTCTAGGTAATCCAATGTACCATTTTGTAGCCGGACCTGTGAGCGTACGCTGGAAAAGGCATAGTCAAACAAAATCATCATTCAGGGAATTTGATGAACACCATAAATGATAAGTCATAACATGAGTCGACGGATATTCTCCAGGGTTTCCATTGAACTTAGGAATATCCGAGGGTAATTTGTGAGGTATCACCGGCCACCAAGGAGCATAATTAATTGGATCATTAGTTAGCCGATTTAAATCTGGTAACTCTAAGTTGCAACAAAGGGCAATTGTCTATTAAGGTTAGGTTGAACAAGCCAATATAAGACGGAATTTCTTTAGCAACAAGCCTTTGAGCATCAACATAAGGAATCTGTTGTTAGTAACCCAGATAGGGGTTTTTTTGCATAGCAAACGCTTGAGGATTCTGTTGACCAAAACCTGGATATGATACTTGTTGAAATGAAATTTGAGGCATTTGCGCTTGTGGCTGCCAAGGGGTTTGTCCACCAATGTTATAACCCAAATTAGGATAACTTGGATTCGGTTGATATGTATAACCCGGTTGCGGTTGTGACATCCCATAAAATGGTAGACCATCTTGTGAATAAATAATTCCTGGTACATGTTGTTGTAAATTAATCAAAGGATTTGGAGTCTGTGGACCCAAAATTTGATGGTATTGAGTTGAGGACCCTACTTGATAAGGTTGATGATGTACAACATTTTGATTCTGTAACAGGGGTATAGATGTATTAACAAGTGGTAATGAAGTGGGTGTAACAGGTTGAACCGGTTGATACGATTGTACAACCATTTGTGGTTAGATAGGTAGAGTGGGCTACCATTGACAAACATTCGTTTCAACATTATATTGACCAAAACGTGACAGAGTACTGTCATATTGGGTGACCAAAGGTTGCCCCCTTGCATGAGGGGGATAATAAGACAAAAACTATTTCTCTCCAAATGCTGGGAGTCCGGTTGATATGGTACTTGAAGGAATAGACCCAGATGGACCAGCTTAATATTTCCCATATGATGTGTATAATGAATCAAGTCGTTCAGTACTTACGATAGGATTACTAGTTAAAATACCGAATGATGACATTGGTAAATTCCATGGATTTGAAGATGCGCCAAAGAAAATTATAGATAATGATTTGTAACCTGATGTGACCATAGGGCCACCATGAAAATACAACTCTTGTGAAGTTGTAAAAATCGATGGGGTAGCGAGGGTAGGAGCTCACATAATTGGAACAGTTGGCCCAACCGAAGATGTTGGTTCAGACATGATTACTTGACCAAATGTATACCCTTTTGAATCGACGAGAATTTGAAAAGGAGGAAGATCAACAAAAGCAGAGGGTGTCAATTGAGAAAAAGACTCATACAGGTAAAGGTCCTCCCCAAAATGGGTTGGAGTTAAAGGTGTATTGTCTTGTGGGATTTCTTCAATAGAAATTAAACTAGGTGGAAGTATTTCACCGTCAGGCCCAAAGTATATTTCAGATGGTTGAATATGTGATATAGGAGTTTCAATAGCTACAAAAATTTGTGGGATGACCAAGGGAGGAACAACTTCTGGTCATTCAACTTCAGGATTCAGATGTTCTGGAAAAGAAGAGACAAGATCTGGATCAATTTGTGGTTGAACAATGTCGGGTCCAAGAGGTATGATCTCATTGATTGGATGGATCGTGACTATGGGTAGCTGTGAAGAATTTGTTTTGACAACAATAGATGAACCGAGATATGTAGAAAAAACTCGGGCTAATTGTGGTTTATTGGAAAATGATGTTTCACCAAAGGTAAAAATTGTACTTGATTCAGTAGATCGTGATCGCCTTCGCCTACCAGAAGTAACTTCTGGTGGTAAAGGTGGTTTTAAAGCTGATATACGCGAACGACTGGGGAAAGGATTATGTTATTCCATGATTACTGATTTATTTTAACTAAAAACAAATAAACAAAATAAAAGTGTAATTCTAGGCAAAAGGGTTTACCAAGAAACTGTGAACTGCAGAATACCTCCTGGCGAACCAAGAAGTACGGGCAGGAAATCTCCCTGAATACTGTGTTCAATGTATCACAATTTACAAGGTGGCCGACTCAGTTCACTATGGATGGATAGCACCTAAACGTTGTCCTCCTAAATATACCCGAAGTTACATGGAGGCCCAAGTTCGTATTAGCGCTGTCTTATGCGAAACCGCACAGTGAGAGCACCCCTTTATACTTATCGTACTGTAACACCACCTGATATACCCGAAATTATGTGGACGAGCTACGATATACTTACGTACGTGGAGTGAGGTATCACACTTGGAATGTATTGCAGACAAGTTAATGACATCTGCTATGTTTTACGACGCTGGAACACGTCTCTAGCCTAGACCTTCTAAATTTTATCGTTATGGTTCTAATGCTTTGCTAGTTAAATTGAGATTAATTTTATGTTGATCTTGCTTAAAATTTTCCTTTCAAAGGTTCATCGTGATGATGTATTGGAAAATTCCTAAAATGAAACTAAAAATGATAAGAAATCTTTCACTTTCAGTTTTTCAATGAAAATCCTAGCTACTAGAGGGAAAGAACAAACAATTTGTGAGCAAAAAAATTAGAAAACACAAACTAAATGCAGATTTCCTAATTGTTCCTTTTCGCAAAACACACAAAAATCCTACATGCAAATGTAGATTTTTATTTTTCAGTTCCTTTAATGTTATGAATGTAGAAAGGAAACTAAGTGCACTAAATCAATAAATCAAATGCCTTTTACTTTTGAGAAATGAGGAATATAAACAAAAATTTCTATTTTGAAGGAAAAATGAGGAATGAAACAACAATTTCTTTTATCAGGAAATGAAGATTTTACGACAATTTCCTTTTTCAAAAGAAAATGGATCTAATGCAACAGTAAAAATACTTTGAAATAAACTTGCCAATGATAAAGAAAAATGCTTTAAACAAACATTGAACAAAGTTTCTTTCAAAGCAGGAAGAAATATATAGATTCACTAGTCAATATGAGGTTTAAAATTTTCAAAACACAGCAGAAAAAAAGCTGAATCAACTTGCAAAGACAAATTCAATGGAATCTGGATGGCTTCAAGAGTCAACGCAATCTCTAAGGGGAGACAATGCTCTGCAACACATGCCTGAAAGGGAGACAATGCTATGAAAAGCACTGTGTCCTGTCCAAGAGTGCGTTGGGCACAGTGTATAAGGAAAAACACCATTTTTTAACACACTTACTTTGCAAATTAATATCTGAAAAATTTTGATCTTTGTGAATAACAACTACTGGGTGGATAAACAAAGAAAATCAGTGGCTAAGTCACCTATATCTAACAAAAATTCTCCCCAGCGGAGTCACCAATTTGTTGGACAAAATTGTGAATTACAGATAAAACACGCTTCCCTAGATAGATGATAAGTCTAGAACAAAAGGTTAAAGACTATACGACTACCTTTCCTAACTTAGAACATACACACATAAAGGATTAGAAGCTTACTTGTAATCCAAGCATTTCTAAATGGCTCCTTCTATCGCTTCCATTGTAGCTTTAAATTCAAGTGATTTTTTAGTAAAATGCTTCCTACAGGAAAGAACACTAAAACAATAGAAGATAGCAATAATACAGATGTCTGTTCAAGTTAGTTAGCTAAATTAGTAAAGCATAAACAATATACATCAACTAAGGGCTTACAATATGGAAAATGAAAGCCAATACAGATGCATATAGGGAAAAGTAAGTTGTATTCTTTATTGATGATAGAAGGAGAGGTTACAACTCAATTACTGATTTGAAGTGACCCTTCTAGCAATGATCCTCAGCCCCATCACAGTATAAATCTCTCCAGCAGCTATTACACAAATCTAACTCTCAATTGAAAATCCACCAACATTTCTCTACTCAAATTCTTCCTTATCAAACACTTAGATCTGTGCTCAATTTATAGAGAGGTTTAAGGTTGTTTTTCAATTAATGACTTTCCAATAATAGGCAAGACATGTTTCCAATCTTGTAGATGTCAAATGGACACTTGGATTCGAAGCTTGACACATGTGAACTCTTCTAGAAGGCACTGGCCAAATGGAGATTCCAGAACAATGCGAATTTCGCTCCCAATGTGACCAACACACCCATAGATGTCGGGAAGTGCTTTGCAGAGTAGCCTTGCACGGGGCTACCTGCATATGAAATGCACTTATTCCCCTGAGAGGCAGCGTTGGTGAGCTCCCATATGCTATATAATAAACTTCAAACCTTGGAAACCTTTGCTTGATGAAAGTCATGCTTGATTTGTCTTGTTCTTGCTTTAGGGCATGTAGCAACTTGAAATGATATGGAATGATAGACCCTTAGTCATTGGTCCTGGAGATGATGCCCAGTTAACCAGGTCATTGGGAATGATGCCCAAATGAGGGAAAATAAGAATTTTTTTTTTTTAATTGTATTTTTTGCTTATCTCCTTATAGGTTTACTCAAATTTCAAGTGCAGACACTTGTTGGATTTTGAAATAAATTCCACATCCAACAATTATCCATTA
Organism: Pinus albicaulis; assembly: GCA_034641835.2. NCBI lineage: Eukaryota > Viridiplantae > Streptophyta > Pinopsida > Pinales > Pinaceae > Pinus > Pinus albicaulis. Next base: position 452,532,651 of record CM076572.1, read on the forward strand.
TGAATACTTTTGAGAAGACCCACATGATAAAAATTGAAGATACATTAAAAAAATTTGTGAACACACTTTTTTTAATGTATATTCAATTTTTATCAACATGGGTCTTATAAAAAAAATATGCATAATGGGTATTCGTTGGATGTGGAATTTAATTCCACATCCAACGAGTATATACGCTTGAAATTTGAGTAAACCTATAAGGAGATAAGCCAAAAATACAATTAAAAAAAATTGTTTTCTTCTTTTCCCTAGAAAAAACATAAATATTATTTTATTATTTTTTCTTAGGAGGCCACTTTTAGGCTAAAATTTCCTCTAATGATAGTGCCATGAAGATATCTCAATATATGCTTGGAAATTATCCAGTGATCATGATGAGGCTCCAACTGAAAATGGCTAAGAATGTTCACAGCAAAACATATATTTGTCCTAGTATTTACTAGATACATCAGAGAACCCACCAACTTATGATAAGAGGTAGGGTCTACGAGACTTGAGTCAGAGCTTCTCAACTTCTTGAGATTTTTGATCATGGGAGTAGTCATGGGATTGGAATCCATTATCCTGGATTTTTACAACAACTTGATTATATACTTTCCTTGTCCTAGATATATCTCCCAAGGTTTATTCCATACTTCCAGACCTAGGTAATAGTGCATCAACCCCAGATCCTTCATCTAAAATTCAGCTTCCAACATCTTCTTTCATTCTTGTATCCTTCGCTCCACACCTAAATAGATCATCCACATATAGTAGAATAATTATTTCCTCACTATCCACAACCTTGATGTAGATATTTGGATCAACAATACTCTTCAAAAACACAATTCTTAGAAGGTATGCATCCATTCTTGCATACCATGCCCTAGGAGTTTACTTCAAACCATATATGGCCTTATTGAGTCTATAGACATGAGTATATTTGATATTTACTTCAAATCTTTCAGGTTTTTCAATGTATACTTCTCCATTGATGGTCCCATTAAAAAAAAAATCACATCCATTTGATGGATATTCCATCCCATTGTAGCAGCCAATGAAACCAAGGATCTAATAGTACTATACCTTGCGGTAGGTGCAAAGATTTCCTCATAATATATGCCTTTTTTTTTAGAAGTTTCTATACTTCCATCAACAATGTGATTGATCTTATAGATCGATTTAAAGGTGGCAATGGATTTCTCACTAAGTCTAGGAAAGATTTCCCAAGCCCCATTCTTCATGATGGATTGATATTCTTCCTGCATTTCCTTCTTCCATACTTAATGAGAATCTTCTTCAAATTTATATGGTTCAGCTTCAAATATTTTTGTCATGTATGCAGCATATCCTGAATACCTTTTTGTTATTTTTTTTTCTCTAAAGGTTCATTTCGCAAGTCCATGTCCTTCAATATCTTCAAGAGTATCTTTTAACCAATTTGGCCTATTCTTGTGTTTGGTATGATCACAAGTTGAATGGGCTCACTTTTGTCCTTCTTCTTCTTCTTTAATTGTAGTAGGATTGTCCTGGTGTACTTCTTCTTCTTCGATTGATGGTATATCTTCGTCATCATAATCAATAGGAAAATATTTGGATATTTTTTAGTCATGATTTTAATGAAATATAACGTCCCTGTTTGCTTCAATATATCTTCCTTCCTTGATGTAAATTCTATATTCTTTTAAAAAGATACTATAGCCAATGAATATCCCTTTGATGCTTGTAGAATCTATCTTCTTTCACTTGTTCTTTGGTAGGTAGGACACCCAAATATAAGGAAATGGTCCACACTAGGATTATTCCCTGTGAATGCTTCCTCATGTGTCATATTCTCAAGAATTATATGAGGACTTCTATTTTGAATATATATTGTTTTCGTTGCTACTTCTCCCCATAGAAATATTGGTAAGTATTCATCAAAGATCATTGTTTTTATACCTTCTTAAAATGTCCTATTATTTCTTTCAGCCACTCCATTTTGTTCGGGATAGTAGGGAACAATAATCTCCCTCTTAATTCCAGTTTCTTTACAATATGCAATCAATTCTTTAGAAGTGTATTCCCCACCATTTTTTTATCTAAAATTATTTATTCTTCCTTCGGTTAGGGTTTCCACTTCAAATCTAAACTCATTGAATTTATCAATACTTCATCCTTTTTCTTGAGAAGGTAGAGCCATGTATTTCTAGAGTGATCATCAATGAATGTTACATAGTAAATATGACAAGTGATTTATCAGAAATAGGACCACACACATAAGAATGAATTAGGTCTAATATTTATTTAGAGATTGTTTCACTATTTCTAAATGGTTTTCTTCTATTTTTACCCAAAGGACATCCCTTGCAAACTCCTTCATGATATTCTTTGATATTGGGGATTTCATTAACCTATTTATTAAGAGAGGGAATGACCTTGTAGTGTAGATGACCATATCATCTATGCCATAACTCAATGGGATTGATTTTCATATTAACTAGATTTTGAGGAGATGGTGTTATGAATCTATATAAACTTACCTAGCTTTATTGATACTTGAATGTTTTCCCCAAACAAAAACCTTTCCATGAACAAAATAAACTATATCCCCTTGATATTATCATCAATAAATTGAAATAAAATTATTTTTCAAACCTATAACATGTAGTATATTGTTGAGATGTAGATTAGCTCAATTCTCCAGCTTCAAATGTGTTGATCCCAGGCCTCTAAAAACATAGCTTTTGTTTTCTCCCAATTCCATTGCATGAGAAAAGCGTTCCTTTGATAGAGTGTGAAGTTTTTTACTCTCCCCTATCATGTTCCTTGATGCTCCACTATAAATAATCCATGCATTATCATCATTAAGTGAACCTGTAAATGGAGCCAAGAACCCTTGGCTTTTGACCTTGTTGAATAAGTAGTAGAAGATCTTCTTGATCCAACTTCCTGTAGTATTGAAACTCGTTTTCATATAACGTATCATAGAGGGAGTAATCATTTACTTTGAGCCAACAAAGTGATCTCCAATATTCCTTTACCTTAGCTCTAATACCATGTTTAAAAATCAATACAAGTAGACTTAGTTCTTTGATTCATATTTCTTGATAATTACTTGTGAAATATGTTGGCTTCTTTTACTTATTTGTTATATTATCTTTCATCAAGAAATTACCAATCATATGTGTATGAAGATCACAAGACAATAAAGAGAAGATGTAGGCACCCTTCCAGGGAAAAGCCCCTATCTAGGGGAAAACCCAGTCAAAATATCTTCCTTCAATAGTTTTTCCGGAGATAATCCTAGACTCTTCACCTAGACACAAAATTCCTCCAACCACCAAGTCAAACCTTCCTTCCAACAGCTTCAACCTAGACCATTGACCTTGCATCAACAAAACTTTGATCTATGCAACAAAAAAAACTTTGACCTATACAACACTTCGACCTATGTAGCACTTCGATATATGCAGTACTTCGACCTATGTAGTAGCAACACTTTGACCCCAAAAATTTCGACCCTCCTGCAACTTCAACCTCCTGAAAAATTGACCTATTTCAACTGCATAATTTCGACCCTCCAACTCTAGCAACTTTGATCTTGCAACTGTTGAGTAATTTCGTAGAGAAGGAGAGATAAAGTAGCCCAAGAACTTCAACCGTTCACTTCTCCTTCTTCTTCCTGCACTTCACACTTTTTACTGCACTTCTTCTTGTGAATTGAAAATGTTGAGTTGGTGAGAAAATAAATCGAACTTCACTTGCATATATAGTCTTCTTGTGAGTCGAATTTTTTCCTTTCAGGTTGACTTCTTCAGAAAAGGTTCGACTTGGTGTGGAGGTGACAAAATTCATTTTTGACTCAAAAAAAATTCTTTTAAAATGATTCAAAAGCCCAAGAAGGGTCTTATAAAATGTACAATGACTCTATTAACTCAATATAAATCCTAGGAGTCCATAATGGGGACTTTCAATAGTAAAAGATGACCCAAGCATGAAACCCATTCTTTAATGTCATTGTAACAATAATAAATTTTTATTTTTCATTCTTTTGATAAGTACATTACATAATGACTCAAATACATTTATGAAGATTGAACCTAGTTACATTCTTCAACACATTTGATGGTGCCCCATTGGTGGTTGTACCATATATATTTTCATTTGTGAGGCATGTCTCAAAATTTTAGGAAAGGTGTTATGATGTCATGATAAGGTTATTTATTTACACATTGGGTCATAAGCATAATGGCTAGCTCAAGTATTCTTGATGTCCAAAGGAAATCCCTTCTCTTAAAGCTTTGATTGAAATTTTTCTAAAACATTGTGGTATAACATTGTAAAGAGTTTAAAGCACCTATCAACACTTGTTCACAGTCCTATAGAAAGAAGGCCTTATTGCTCTTCTTGAAGGAGATTAAGATATCTATGAAAATTAAAAAGAAGCCTCCATGGAGGAAGAGTACCCTATGGATATTAATGAATATCTATATGAATAAGAAGCATCGAATATGGGTATTTATCATTATCTTATCTGAGAGAATAATACTTGAAGTGTTGAATTTTTGTTGTTGTTGTTGTTGTAAAGGAAGCTTTGAGGCAATAATTTGACAAGGTTTCTGCAAACATATATGAAGGATGAAACCAAAAATAGGAAATGAGAAGCCATTTGGTACTGCAGAATTGAACTCTCAAAGGGATTCAAGGATGGAATCACCATGGACATCATTGGGGAAAATATTGTAATTCTAGAAAAAACATGTCTCAACAACCATAATATCAATCTAAACATATTCTAAAACAAAACAAAGTAAAATCATATATAATGTTCTAGATCATATTTTCTCTTCATATGACCATGGGAAAATACCTAGGGCCCATCATGTCATTATGAAATAGAACGTTCAACACTGAGTACTAATCCCTTGGCTCCTTGCAACCTAGGGTTGGAATTGTGGCCTCACAAATAGACTCTTAACCTTCTAATGCGACTTCATAAGATCTGAGAGTTGTGTTGCCAAGTCCCTGTGACCATGTGCGATAACCAACTACCAATCCTATATATGGGAATATGATACCAACAATGTGTGAATTTATCCCTGTGGTAAAAACCCATCATGTTTCAAAATGTGCAAGAAATCCAATTGAGATCAATGATGTAAATTCCACTTTGGGGTCCCCCTCGTTTGTCCATGATTTAACAAGGGGGTATGGGTCCAAAATTTATTATATATGTGCATTAAACAACCCTCGCCCTTTTAATGTGGAGAAACTATCCCTGTGAGCCAATCAAATCTAATAGAGAAAAAATAACTTTGGGTACCCCCCACCTATCCAATCTTTAAAGAGGGGAGGGAGTCTAAAGTTTAATCTGGGCACTGTTGTGCAATGTGGTCATCCAACTCAATTTCCAAGTCACTTGTTCCAACCGACCAAGACTTGTGTTGATATTTCAAGCAAAATAGATACAAGCACAAGATTTGTGAAATAATGATAATTACTTCTAATAAAATAGTTTCTTGTTAATTTTGGGAAACTAGGTCCAAACTCCATGCTGCAATGCTCATATGATGAAGATCATATTTTTGTTGGATTCCTCTTTCGGAGAGGTGCAATATTGATCTAAAGATCATATTAATTGGATGAGAAGAACATTGATTTTGAATTTATTTTCCACATGTGCAAGGTTGGTCAGATTTATCCCACATGCCTAAGAGATGTGTCACACGCCCTCATTGATGAATATAAATTGGAGAGACCTGGAGGTCATTCTCTCATCATATCATCACAAATTCTCTCTTTGTGATATGATTGGTTCGATAGCCTTTGGAGGTCTTTTCTCACACGTGTGGAGTGAAGTTGTTGTTTTCTGCGCTGATCTATTTAGGGCTTTTTTGCTGCAGCATTGACCAGCGTTGACCGTGGTCAAACCTTGGTTGTTTGACCTCAGTATTCTGCAAAAATTATGATTTTAGGATGATGTACAACTGGGCACTAAAATCGAGGAATTATGGGTTGTTTAACCAAAGCCCTAGTTTGTTGTGTTGACTTTTTTGAAGCTGCCTGGGTTGACTTTTCTGCGTTTTCCCTAGTTTGACTTGCGTTGAATTGTGATGAGCTGTCTTTGAGGGTTGTGGGTGTGACACATGAAAGTGTTGGATGACTGAGAAAGACTTTACTGGTTGAAGCATCCTGCTGATCATCGTAATGCAACAATATCTCATGTCTTTGTTGGACATAAGGAATTGTAAATCTGATCTCTATTTGGCTTGTCTTCTATTAATCTATTATTGTGTTCTATCAAAATTTTACTTTCAAGTTTATATGATTTCTATTTTGTATTGGGCCTAAGAAATATTGAAGTAAAAGTGAATCAAGCATAAAACACCATTGTTATCTAAATTTAACATGGTATCAGAGCTGAGGTGAAGACAAAGTCCAAGAGTCCAAGCTAGTGTTAGAAGCTATCTCTGAAGGAAGAAATCATATCAAATACAAATGGGCTCTTCAACCTACAATATTTTCAAGGCTGATGATAAATTGAATGATAAGTATGATTATCATGCATGGAAGATGTCCTTGGATTTGGCTCTAGAAGATAAAGATGTCATGGACTATGTATAGGGGAATATTCAGGGGCCTCCATCAAATGCGACTACTTCCATGAAGACAAAGTATAGAAAATGGGAAATCAAAGCCAAGATGATTATCCAGGATTCTAGTCATAAGCACTTGGTTGCTTACATTTCTGAGCTGAAGGCATCTAAGGAGATGTATGATAAGCGGGTGATCATGTTCAGGGCTAGCAATGATAATCAAATCCTCTTCTTCAAGAATCAATTGAAGAATATCAAGAAGGTAAGGATGAATCTATTCATTCCTATTTTATGAGGCTCACTGAAATTAGGAATAACCTCCTAGCTATTGGGGGAGAAATATATGATCGAGAGATGGTTCTTATTGCACTTGGAGGTCTCCCTTGTGATTGGCATGTATTCAATACCACTATTCTCAATAATAATGTGATTCATGATTTTGATGAAATATTGATGAGATGAACTCAAGTGGAAACAAGAATGATGGAGTATGCCTCTAATGGTAATGGAAGTGACCTTACTACCTTCACAGCTCATGCAAAGAAGAAGAACCATTGTGGCCTGAAATCAAAACCATGGTAGAGCGGTGCCCAAAGGAAGGAAGGGAAGATGTTACACTTGTAACAAGAATGGTCACTATGCAAGAGAGTGACCTAATAGAAGGGACTCTCCCAGGGATGATGACAACAACAACTCGATAAGGAATGGTAGGAACAACAAGTTCCAAGGAAAAAGGAAGGCTCCCTCTGATTGTAGTGGAAATGGGAAATATTTCAAGAGGTCAAGAAATTCCAGTTACGATGAGTCTAATTTTGTTGATAATAAGAGAAATTATTTTATTCTTGTATCTGCCCTCTCTGTTGCATCTCCACCTGACACCCTAGATGTCTGTTTAATTGATAGTGGTGCTTCAAGGCACCTCACTGGTTATAAAGAATCCCTTTCTGATTTGGTTGAGAAAGATACCAATCTTGAAATTATCCTTGGAGATAATTCCACCTATCCTGTGAAAGGGACAGGGACTGTGATGCTCTATTTATCTCAAGGTCAAGTCATTTGATTACAAGATGTTGTATGTACCTAATTTGAAGAAGAACCTTGTGTCCATTTTAGCAATGGAAGACAAAGGGTTCAAGGTGGCATTTGTTGATGGAAAGGTACTTATCTAGAAGAAGAACTTCAAGGAAGCTATTTCTATTGGTTTTAGAGTTGATACACTCTACCCGGTTGGAGGAAGTCCATTGGGGGCTATGACATGTGATACAACACTTCAAACAGATTTATGGCACCGGAGGTTTGCACACCTTCATTACAAAGCCATTCCCAAAGTAACTAAGGTGGTGATATGGATGCCCGAATTTAGAGATGATCATGAAGGTATATGTCAGGGTTATGCTGAAGGGAAGCATACAAGGGGACCATTCCCCTCAAGTGTCACAAAGACAACTAATATCTTGCAGTTGATACATTTTGACTTTTCTGGTATGCTGCTTGTGACATCCCTGGGAGGATTTTCCTATTACATGAAATTTACAGATGAATTCTCCTGCAATACCTGGATATATTGTTTGAAGAAGAATATTGAAGCATTCAAATGGTTCTGTACCTTTAAGGCCTTGGTGGAAAATCAAAGTTTTGAGGACCGATAATGGGATCGAGTATGAGTCAAATGAGTTTAATGACTTTTGTAAATAAGTTGGAATTAAGAGGGAGACCAAAACTGTGTACACTCCTGAGAAAAATGGTGTTGTTGAAAGAAAGAACATGACCATTGTGGAAGTTGCCCATGCCATGCTATGTGACCAAGGTCTTCCAAAGTTGCTATGGGGAGAAGCTGCGAACACTGTTGTGTATGTTCAAAATAAATGCCCGCATTTCTCTTTGGACTCCAAAACTCCTGAAGAAGTATTCTCTAGTAAGAAACTTGATGTTTCTCATTTTAGAGTTTTTGGTTGTCTTGTTTACATTCATGTGCCGAAAGAAAAGAGAAGCAAGCATGATGCTTCTGGAAATAAGGGAATGTTTTTGGGCTACCGTGAAACTTCGAAGGCATATAGAATCTATGTGCCTGGTCAAAGAGAAGTGGAGATATGCCATGATGTCACCTTCGATGAAGATGTTTAACTCAAGAAAGTAAGAAATCTTCTTAGCTCCAAGGAAGACAAAGAAGATGAAGAAGCAGGGAAGTTGGAGGAGTCAAAGGATGACCTGATGCACGATGTTGAAGGACCTATGGATCCCATTGATCCACCTCCTTCAAATAAGAGAAGAACCTCACGGATTAGGGATACTCTCAAAGATTTCTAGAGACATATTTCCCCAAGGGGGAAATTCTGTGAAAGTAAGAAGCCGAAGAGATACCAAGGGTATTTGGAAGCCATGAGTACGATAGTACAATCTGAGCCTGAAACATTTGAAGAAGTCGTAAAGCATAAATTTTGGAAGGATTCTATGCACGAAGAATATGAGTCCATTATGAAGAATGATGTCTAGGAAATGGTCCCGAGACCGAAGGAAAAATATGTTGTCACCTCGAAATCCTCTATAAGATCAAGCATGAATCTGATGGAAGTGCTGAAAAGTACAAGGCAAGATTGGTTGCCCAAGGCTTCTCTAAAAAATAAGGCATAGATTATGATGATATATTTTCACCTGTGGCCCTCTATACCACCATCTGATCTATTATTTCCCTTGCTGCTACGTAGGGATGGATGGAGTCTACATAAGACGGATTTGAAGACTGATTTTTTGCATAGATCTATAAAGGAAGAGGTGTATGTGGAGAAACCTCTAGGGTTCGAAGTCCAAGATAGATACACCCATGTATGCAGGTTAAATAAATCCCTCTATGGTTTGAAGCAAGCTCCAAGGGCTTGGTACGAGAGGATAGATAGCTACTTGATGAAGTTTGGCTTCACTCGAAGTAACGCTGATCCAAACCTTTATTTTAAGGTTGATAGAGAAAGGCCTCTCATTTTCTTTCTCTATGTGGACGATCTCTTCCTGACAGGTGTTGGACCTCACATTAATCAGTTTAAGAAGGAGCTAGCCTTTGAGTTTGAGATGAAAGACCTAGGACTAATGCACTACTTCCTAGGCTGGGAGGTCTGGCAGAGGCCAAGCGAGATTTTCCTTTATCAAGGAAAATATGTTGTGAAGCTGCTAGAGGGATTTGGTATGGTGGACTGTAAGTCTGTGTCAACACCGATGGAACTCAACTTTAAAAATTTGAGTGGAAACACTGTTGGGCCCATGCTAGAAAATCCTACCCAATATCGACAACTCATAAGGGCTCTAATGTTCTTAGTGAACTCTCGCCTGGATTTATTCTTTACAGTGAACACTTTGAGTAAAAGTGCATCAAGCATAGAACACCATTGTTATCTAAATTTTACATTTATTTTAACAATTCCATTTTATCATTATGTAATTACACTTTGGAATTTCAACCATAAAACCATAAAGATAGTAGAGATCACAATGCACAAAGTGAACATAATATTTACCCTAGGAAAACACACTAAGGGGGAAAACCCAACAACGTTTTATTTAGAGAGATTATTCAATTCAATAAGAGATACATGTAATGTTGCTGGTAAACTATGAGGTCAAACTGACCAACTAATATTATGGTCAAACCTAGTCCATATCCCTCAAGTCAAACTACCCTGCAACTCAAACCTACAACTCGACCCTATAACTTTGGCCCTAGAACTCGACCTTGCAACTTCATCCCCGCAACTCTCCCTGACCAAAAACTGCTACCTAGAATTCACATGTTCGAGGTGTAGAGAGAGAGAGAGAGTGATCTTTGTCCTTCTTTTTCATCCTTCTTGTCCTTCTTGTCCTTCACTTGGATGCCCAAAAAATTCTTTCTTATATGAGTTCAAAAATTTCCTTTATGGAGGAGGCCAAATTACTTTATATGGTGTTTTTCCTTCATGAATGGGTGTGTCTCTTCATTAGGGCAGTGTTGCTTATTTTGGAGCTAAAAATTCAAATTTCAATTTTTTCTCTTTTAAATACATCTTGAAGAGCATGTATTATAAAAGGTATTTCAAGGGATAAATAATCAAAATGACATGAAGAACATGTCTTACAAATTATTTACAAATTACAAGCACTAAAATATACATTATGAAGACCAACCATAGATACAAAAATCCAAAAATCCATCTTAGCTAGGGAGATATTTGTAATGACTAGACATATTTTCTACTTGTGAACAAATTTATTTAAGAAAAATTTATAAAAAGTCATCAATAGTATTAACATCATTCAACTACTATAATTTTGGTCAAACAACTTTAACACATGGTATATCATCAACATCAATAGTTTACCATCATTCTAGTTGGTACCTCTGACATATGGTGCATTCTGACCATAATTATGGTTGGTACTCTTGACACATGGTAGATCAACCATAATTATAGTCGGTACTCCTAAAACATGGTATCTCAGCCATAATTCTAGTTATTACTCCTGACACATGGTAGCTCAGCTATAACTCTAGTCAATGCCTCTGACACATGCCTCATCATTAGCATAAACTAGTCATTTATCTGTCACATAATATACAGTCTAGTATTCGTTCACCATTATTATGGTCAATACCATGACACATGGTGAATCCCCAAGGGCCACACTCTAACTAAGTAATTATAGGCATGATTCTAATGAGTTTAATGTAGGAAGGGCCACACTCTATCCAAGTAATTTTGGACCTCTAAGACTATTCTTCCTCATTCTGGTCAATATAATTGACACAAGAAGACTGTGTGTCCTCTGTTGGACCATTATCCCTAATTTTGGTCATAAATGGCACAAGGAAAATATCAGTCCACAATGTTATATCATCAATGCTCCCTCTTGATGAGAGAGGTTTTCTCAACAACTCCAAGCTTGTCCTAGACATATACAAATTTTTCACTGGACAGATACTTTCTCAGAATATCAACAATCTTCTCATTAGTAGAAACATATTGGAGCTTCACTACTCCCTTCTATTCCATGTCACAAATGAAGTGGTACTCTATCTTGATGTGCTTCAACCTGTCATGGAAAAATAGATTCTATGTTAGCTTCACAGAGCTCTAATTATCACAATATATCACAGTTATTTCTAGCACGTGATCAAACAAACCCGCGAGTAGAAGTCATACTACTTCAAAACTCACCAAAATAGCCACAATATATTTACCCTTGGTAGTGTTGAGTGCAACTGATGTCTACTTCCCGCTCATCCATGAGATCATAGTAGAGCCCAAACTAAAGCATCCTCTGGAGGTCCTAAGTTTCTATATTTAGCACTCCCTACCCAATTTTCATATGTATAACCCTTAAGTTGTATTTCACCATTTGAGACATATCTCAAACCATAGTAAATAGTACCACGGAAATATATCAATATGTGCTTTTTTTCAATCGAATGATCATGTATCGGTTCCACCTAAAATTGGCTCAACATGTTCACTGCAAAGAAAATGTTTGGCTTGGTATTAATCAAATACAACAATGATCCAATTAGTTTTTGATGCATGGATGGATCTACCAAGTCAGACTTAGAGTCTCTCAATTTTCTCAAATTTGTCACCATGGGAGTTGACATCAGCTTATAGTCCATTGTTCCAAACTTTTGCAGGATCTTGATAATATATTTTCCTTGACCAAGAAAGATTGTGTTGGGCTTCTACCATACTCCGAGCCCCAAATAGTAGTGCATAAAGCCAATATCCTTCACATAAAACTCAAAATCCATCTCCTTCTTACATCAAATAATTATATGCTTCATACCTATCAGAAATAATTCATCAACATATTATAATAGAATCACAAGTTCACTCTTTTCATCCTTGAAATATAGGTTTTGATTAACATCACTTTTGGAAAAACCAAGTCTTGTTAGATAGCTTTTAATTCATGTATACCAGGCTCTCAATGCTTGCTTGATTCCATACAAGGATTTATTCAACCTAAACATGTGAGACTCTCTACCATGAACCTAAAAACCTTTAGGTTTCTCTAAGTACACTTCTTCCTCAATCACACCATTAAGAAAAATCACACTTTACACCCATCTAATGTAAATTCCAACCCATAGAAGAATAAATAGACATAATAGCTCTAATGGTAGTGTACCTGGTAATTGAGTAAAAGTATCATTGTATTCCTCTCCCTATTTATGGTGGAACCCTCTAGCCACAAATATTTCCTTTTATTTGTCAATATTTTCATCCGCTACATGTTTGATCGTGTATAACCCTTTGGAAGACACCACTGATTTTCCTTCAGGTATAGGCACAATATCCCATACATCATTCTTCATAATCGATTGGTACTCTAATATCGCATCCTTCCAAACTGGTGGACTAACTTCTTCTTCAAAAGTGGAAGGTTTAAATTCAATAAGATATGAATATCTAGAATACCTCTTTGGCCTCTTTCTTTCCCTGAAGGATCCACTTGGTACTAAATTTCCTTCTACTTTTTGCAAAGTAGATTTTAGCCAAGATTTCCTCTTCCTGATTTCAGGAACAATAACCAGGTCCACTAGATCATAAGACATTTTGGCTCTTCATGATGATAAACAATATGTTCTAAATAATTTTATGGACCAAAATATTTTTCTCTCTTTGGAAATTCATGTTCTTTGTCATCATCAGAGTCCATGGGAACTTCCTTAGATTTTCAATAAGCCACATTCTCATTAAATGTCACATCCCTACTAACTTCAACTTGTTTTTTTCTTGGAACATATATTCTATATGCCTTCGATGACTTCTATATCCAACAAATATTCCTTTATTTCTTGAAGGCTCTAAGTTCCTTCTCTTGTCTTTAGGTACATGAATATAAACAAGACAACCAAGTATGCTTAAAATCCAAACCTGAGGTTTATTTATAGTGAATGCATCTCTAGGATTATTATCTTTTAAGATTCAATAACGACTTCTATTTTTAATGTAAAAAATTGTCATATGTGATTCACTTTCTAGAAACATAGGTAGGTTTTTATTGTGCATAATCACCTTAAAATATTCTTCAATTGTTCTATTATCTCTTTTTCTAACTCCATTTTCAATGTGGATTATAAGGCACTATCAAATCCCTCTTAATCCTATCTTATTTGCAAAAGGAAATGAGCTCCTTGGAGGTATATTCTCCTCCATTATCAGATCTCATGATCTTGATATTCTTTCCCTTCAATTTCTTTACTTTAGTCTTGAATTATCGGAACTTGTCAAATACTTAATATTTTGTCTTCATGAAGTAAATCCATGTGATCTTGTGAGATAAATCATTAATAAAAGTCACACCATAAAAATATCCACAAAGATATTTTACTGAAATCGGTCTACATACATTAGAATGGAATAGATATATGATTTCCTTAGATCTACTTTCATTACTTGGGAAAGGCTTCTTGAAATTATTCCCAAGTGCACATCCTTTACATACTCCTTCATGTCCTTCCTGCAAATTCGTAACATCTGCAACCATCTACTTTAAGGTTGGAAAATAATTATAGTGAAGGTGACCGTATATAAAACCTGCCTTCACGAACTCCTTTATACAACCTTCCTTCACAAACTCCTTTTTCAAAATTATATACAACTTTCCTTCATGAACTCCGATTACTCTAGCACAATCTATACTAGATCCTTTGGACCAAACAATAAATTTTCCATCATAAAATGCTACTCTATCTCCTTTGTCTTCCAAGCATGAAATGGAAACAAAATTCTTCTTCAAACTTATAACATATAATATGTTGCTAATATGAACATTATCACCTCATTCTAGCTCAATGGAAGTCTTCCCAATGCCTTTGACTGCATAATTGTTGTTTTCTCCAACTTCCACCTTTTTTTATAACATTCTTTCCATAAAAATTGTGAGGTTTTCTCGATCTCCCATCATATGCCGTGAGGTACCACTATCTACTAGAAACAAGTATTCACTATCGCAACAGAACGTATCAGAGCTAAAAAATGGAAGAATTCTTTATTACCTGGGTTTTTCATTCTTGCGATTCTTTGAAGTCCATCCAAGTCTGTTGTGGTGGCATGCTGATTTCCCTTCCTCTTTCTATCATTCGATCTTTTAGTAAAAAAAATTCTATAGTGACAAAACTTGTGACAATTATATAATTTAACCTTTGACATGTCTCTCTTTCCTTGAGGAGTGTATCTGCTTTCTTCGGGTCTTCTTCCTTCATTCTGTCTTCCTCCATTTCTTCTTTGAAAGCCAAACTTATTTCTTCCTCCATCTTTATTGAAATGTGTTGCATATGCCTGACAATCACTTTCTTTATATATTTGAATTCTCCCTTTAGGAATGAGCCTTATTTATTCTTAAGTACATGTGCTCCATAGTTCATCAAAATTTTGAGCCTCTTTTCTCAAACATATTCCTGATGCAAATGAGTCCAATGGTTCAGGTAAACCATTGAGTGTTGTAGTCACTAGTTCCTTTTCATGAACGAATTCATCATTTTCTTGAATTTTATCTCTCAATTGAGAAATCCTCATAAAAAACAAGGCTATAGTATCATTCCTTGTCATTATAATATCACAAGGCTCATTATTCAAACTCATGGCTTGACTAATGTTGTTGGTAGTATATAGACCAACTATGGCATCATACATTTTCTGTTAGAAAATTATATATTACAGAGCAATGCAACACATAAAATATGCGGAAAATACAAGCACACAAAGCACATAAAACCAGAGAGACATAGATATACGTGCTTCACCCAGTTTGGGCTACATCCACCCCGAAGAGCCAGTCCTTCCTTTCTATTATCTAGCAAAATGAAGAGACACAACCTATAGCAGATCCGCTGGAATATCCTTTGTTCTCTCTCACAGTCTCCCTCTCTGTTTCTCGCTCTGAGAATACACATACAATACGCAGCTGCAATACAATACCCTCATAAAAGAGAGGGGTTGCCTTCTAGGGAAAAAAACCCTAAACTAAACATAACTTCTACCATCAGATAATTTGCCTAATGAACAACCCAGATTGACTAGAAATTACTATACTTTTACAAGGCAATTTTACATCTGTTTTTAGCTTCGGGGGCACTGCCTCCAAAACCCCCCGCCAGGGGGGGGCTCCATAAAGTCGCTGCCGCCCCCCTTGGACCCCCCACGGCAGCGATTAATTTATAGGCGGCATTGCCGCCCCATTTAATGTATAGGGGTCCAATGCTGTGATACAAAGTAAACAAGATAATCAGGCTCCACACCCAACATTTTCTTTGAAAAGTAAACATTTGAAATATGGAACCAAATGATATATGATGGAATCTACAATGATAATTCTATCTATAATTTCACATTTATCAAATTTTGACTTATTTTCATCCTTTTCAGTTTCAGTGATCTTTCCCTTCACAATATCCAAGAGATCCTCCTTTTTAAGAAGAAGATCAATTAATTTTTTCCAAGCCCTAAAGTTTATTTTAATCGTCTATTTTTTTTTCTTCCTTCATATGGGAAGCCATAGTCATAGAAAAACAAATCTATTGTATAGTATAGGTCTTCCTCAAGATTTATCTCTTAACAAAGCTTCTTCAAGAGTGATATCAATGTCCTTTTCATCACCAAAGCTCTAATACCATGTTGAGTTTTCAAGTGTGATAGATACAAGCACAATATCTCTAAAATATTCATAATTATTTCTAATGATATAGATATTATTTTTAAAATTAAATTTTATCATTTAGTAATTACACTTTAGAAATTTAACCAGAAAACCATAAAGACAATAGAGATCACAATGCACAAAGAGAACACAAGATTTACCCCGAGAAATCACAGTAAGGGGAAAAACCAAACAACCTTTTTATTAGAGAGATTATTCAATTCAACAAGAGATATATCTAATGCTACTAGTCAACTATGAGGTCAAACTAACCAAATAAGCTTATGGTAAAACTTGGTCCACAACCCTCAAGTAAAACTACCCTGCAACTCATCCCTGGAACTTTGACCCTCCAACTTAGTCGTGCAACTCAACCTGCCCAGAAATATGTGTCCATAATTCAATGTGCAAGAGAGAGAGAGATTTGTGTCATTCGTCTTCATCCTTCTTGTCCTTCGCTTGTATTCCCATAAAATTCTTTCTTGTGTGAGGTCGAATGGTGCCTTTGTGGAGGAGGTTCAATGCATTTATATAGTGTTCTTCCTTTGTGAATGGTTGTATCTCTCTTCACTAGTGTGAACTTGACTTGAGGGAGGGCCAAATTGACTATTTGGAGCTAAAAATTTAATTTTTAAATTTAAATTTTTTTTCTCTTTTAAGTCTGACATGAAGAACATGTCTTATAAAAATTATTTCAAGGGATAAATAATCAAAATGACATTAAGAACATGTATTACAAATTATTTGTATAATATAAGGGCTAAAATATACATCATGAAGAATGGTCATAGCTCTAAAAATTTAGCAACCTGCGACATCATTTATCTTTCACTGGTCATGCCACATTATTACCACATCACTACCATGTGTCACTTAGAAAAGGGACACTATGTCACCCAAAAATTCCAAATACACCTGCCACATGTTCCCTTCTTGTGATGCCACACCATGTCCAACATGTGCTACCATGCAATGTCGGCCTATCTCTCACCACTCACTGCTCATCACCTATTTAATGAAGGGCCTTCCAATTGATGGTTTGATAAACGAAATTGTCACCTATCATCAAATTTTCCTACAACATATGACTAGGAAATCTCTTTTTTCCACCCACTGCTCGCCTCTCAAGCTTGAGCCTTGTTTTCCCTCAACAATTGGTTTTATAGATAGAAATATCACTTGACGATGTTTCACTTGATAGGAATTTTTTTTTATGTTTCTTCACCACTCGCTACTCATCACCTATTGAATATTCACCACCACAAACTCTTGGATAAAAACTGAGATCCAAGATCAATCCAGTTATCCACTCATCTAACCTATTACACTATGGTTATCCCTATTACACTCCTTGAGGTATGGATTCCCATATGGCCTCGAATCCTATATAAATCTAGTTGATCTTGAATCCATCTCATTTCTCCCGATCAACAGTTTGATGCATCTCGGAAGATCGGATTCTTGGATGCTTCAATGCGTCACTTGGATGAGCCTTGATGTTCATATGCATTGAATCCATTTATCCCTACTAAAATTACTTCACTTAAAAAAAAATTCTCCTCATTACTTGGGTGTTTGGGCAAGTGCCATAAACTGTTGGAAATATTTCTAAGAGGAATATCTAACTAGTTTGAATTCATGACTTCAAGTCAAAAAATTTGCAACCTATAGTCAAAAATCAATGATATTTGACACCTTTAGCAATAATGAAATTACTAGCATAATGAATACTCAACAACATCCTATTGAAATTGAAATCAATGAATATACTTGAAATAAATAAATAAAAACAAACTTCCAACACTCTAAAAAATATCCCCCTTTGTCATTGATGGAAAAAACACTAGACATTGTTGGTCATTCATGGTTGAAACTCCCACAAACTATGATAACTCTAAAGTTCCATGAGTATTATTACTTTCCCTTGCTTTAAATTCCAATGTCTACTCACTCTCCCCCTTTGAAATCAATGTAAAAGAGGTTTACTGCTCAAGTGATGGACTTCTACCAGTGAATCTAATTCCTCTGATATGTAATAAGGCTCTCCCCCCAAGCTCACGCTTTCTTTACAACTTCCATATTTGCACACTCACACTCTGCCTCTGAATGAGTTGTAATTTTAATTGTGCCCCATGATAAAATGTATTTTATTTTCTTATTTCTTGTCTATAAAATTCATCTTGAGATATGTTGTAAGCAGTTTTAATTTTCCTTTCTTGAATATGTCTAGGACATATTGTTAAAAAAACAAATCAAATATCAAGGGAAACAAGAAAAAAATAGAATAAATCCTGAATGAGCTTGGGATTACTTTCATTTTATAAAAGTTGTTTAAGGGTTATGATTTTAATTAACGAACTAATCAACATTAGTGCAACATTAGTACTCTTGGTGGGACTTGGAATGCATTGTCAAAAGGATTAAAGGCCACACATGTTCGGAAGCAAAGATGGGTTATGTGTTAGGGCCCACGAGATGGGGAAAACTCGAAAACACTAACTGCTCGATATATAACAGCGGAGGTGCCTCCGCAATGACTTTTCAACATGCCCAAGATTTTCTGTGGGGGAACTCTCCCGACTGTGAACGATACCAAAGGCTTCTCTTGTAGTGACGTAAGCAAGCGAGCTCGACCCCACCACACATTTCACCATGTCACTTCTCCCTCCTTGTTAGTAATGCATGTCATTTCCACTCCTAAATTATCTCTGTCAAATTTCATTTAATTCCCTACAGAAGAATTAAATTTACCTTTTCCCCCTCTGCATAATTGGCCTATAAAAGCTTGTTTTTAACCCATTTTCTCGTACTTCTCATGTTTTCTCTTGCTGTCATTTCTTCAAAATCATCAGCAATAGATCCCAGTCAACATTCCTTGTCACTACCAATTGAAGTATGAAAAGGAAAATTCAAGGGCTTTTTCAACTCATAATGAAGAGTTGAAGAAACTATTAGTAAATGTTTGAGTAAATCTTGAAGACATAAGTGCAATTCAAAAGTTGTTGCAAGGTGTTGAAGAAGAAATTCAAGTACTTAGAAAGAAATTAAAAGTAATTTCTAGATAGCATCCAATGACTTCAGAAGTAGCCCAAGTTGAAAAAGAAAAGGAAATTCTAACTAATGAGTTATTGCAGAGGAATGAGGAGGTAGCTAAGTTGAAAGAAAAAAATGCTTCTTTACAGCAATAGATTGACTCACACGTTTTCACAATTATAGTAGAGACATATTTAGAAGACCCAGCTGCTAAAATAACTCAAGTTATGACTGAGTTAAAGCTTGCTGAGAATGAGATGAAGAAAATCCAGAGTGATTTTGATAAAGAAATGAAGGCCATTAAAGTTACTAAGCAGGAATTGTCTATGACAATGGAGATTATTGAAAAGTATAGAAATGATTTCCATCTTGCATACCAGGAGGTCAATGAGTTGAAAGAAAAGTTGAAAGGGAATATGTCCCTTTTCTAATCAAGAGAGATCCTATGGAGCGATATTATAGCTACTATTAAAAACATCTGGGAGTTTTTACTGATTATGGAGGAGGAGAAAACAATTGTTAGAGATCTGGAGGGTGAAATCATGGCCCCTAAATAGAAGTTACAACAAAGAGCCCAATTTGCAAAAAATATGATTGAATTGCCTAAGTCCAAGTCTGCACACCAATTAAAGGAAGATGGGATAGAAAAAAGGACTAAGCATGTGATTGAAATCAACAAGATGAGAGTGAAGAATTTGCATAGGAAATTGGATGAGAAGAGATTAAAGGAGGTGAAGGAATTTGTAGTAAAACTAAATATTGTTTTTCATAAGAGAAAAAGGGCGGGCTTGTCATCTTGCTGGGATCAACATGGAAATCCATTACCTTGGGAGACCTTTGAAATAATGCTAGTAGAATCCAAAAGAAAAATTAGCACAATTTATGAAAATTGAAAGGGGCTACTATTGTTAATTATCTACAAAGAGACTTCCAACTTCTTTGGTTGATGAGAAATCTATTTATTGAAAATCCAACCTACAACAAGATCACTGAATTTAGAATGGCTCATGTCAAGTTCATTAAAATCCCAAATGCAAATGCAAATATGTGGAAGAGGTGTAGAGAATGGATGTATCCTCAAGTAACTAATATAGGAGTCGATCCTTCCACGGTTCCTGAAGTAAAAATCATTCAATGATAAATAATATTCTAGCGTGGAGTTTAATTTTTATTTTTATAATATTTGGCATAAATACTTTACTTTCTATGTAATTTCATTTTCCAAATGTAATATGTTGAGGATAGTTGGTTCCCAGGTAGTTTAGGGAGATGAAATTTTCATAACTTTCTTTTGAAATTTTGCATAAAAATAATTTGAAAGAAGAAGCAAGGTTCTAGATTTGTGGACCTCAAAAGCAACTAAATTTTTGTACTTTACTTTCATATGCTTATGAATAAAATTTTTAGAGAGTTTCCAGAATTTTTTTGGGTATAATTATTTTTTATGGTTTCATCTTCTATTAGTGTTATTCTCTCATAATTGAGTAATGAAGTTGTTGGTCTCTAATGTTATAGTTTTGTGATTTAGAGTTAAAATCCTTAATGATGCGCTCCTATATTCTAAATTTCATTACATTTTGATCATTTTTCTTCTAAAGTTAAAGATAATTGATTATGTGTAAGACAACCTATTATCTAAAAATTTCCACTATCATTTCTTTCTGTCCTTTCTGCCATTTTTATTCAAAATCAGAAGGCATTTGTGGAATCATTTTTCTCATATGAAAATTTAAAGGGTTTTAAATCATATTTTTTGGGTTTTATAAAATGACTGGACAAACAATTAATTCCTTTCAAGTTTTATATGAATGTCTTGGGAACTGATTTCTCCTCAGCCAAAAATTGTCTCCCAAGGTACAAAATTTTTTGGCGCCATTTCCAAGGAATGGAGATATGAAGTTATTTTTTTTTGGGCTTTTTTTATTGAATCATTTCTTTGGTTGGTGATAAAATAAAGTGAATGGGTTGAGTCTCTCACCAAGATAATAGTCATTTCTCCAAGAAGACCACACATGAGGTCTGATACCTTGCAGAAGAAGACTCCTATCCTCTATGGCCCTGATAATTTAGTCTCTCTGAGAGTGTGGAAAGATAAGTCACAAATAACCCGAGATCCTACTTTTTCTTCTCATGGTAACAATTCTGATCAACAGTTGCCTAGTTTTTATTCATAAGAAATGGTTCAAAATCTTGATTTTTTCCAAGAAAGTCTATTATCCCCTCAAACTCTTTTTCTTGAGCCAAATTTAGAAGACAAATATTTTGAGTCAGTTTCATTACATTTTCAGAGTTTCAATAAGTTGAGGCAATTGATATTTCAACCTCAAATTTTTTTTTTTTTCCATTAATCAACCAGTTTCCATTTCAATTCATCCTCCCCAATCCTTTGTGTTTCAAGCATGAGGTTCTTCTGTAATTAACCCAATCTTAAACATGGTTGTACCTACATTTCTTATGAATAGATATGCTCCTTTAAATCTCCCTCAGCTGATGAATTCTTTCCCACTGGACTATCTCAATTTTCTACCTAGGTTTATAGGTAAATATGAAATGATAGTTGAAAAAAATATTGCTACATTTTGTGCTTTTACTAAAAATCTGAATGTTGAACTTTTAGATGTGGTGATGAGATTATTTTTTTAGTCACTTGATGGAGAAGCGAGGACGTGGTTCAAAACCCTTCTTGCAAATTCTATTAATACTTGGGAGGAGTTAGAAAATGTATTTATATAAATATGGGGAGAGAAAAATCATCACTGCTATTTTCTAACATAATTCAATGATATTAAAAGAAAATTAGAAGAAGATGTAAATGAATTTATTAAAAGTTTTAATAAATTGTATAACAGTTTTCCAGCTGAGATAAATCCCCCACCTGCTGGAGCAAAGGTGGTATTTTCTGCGTGCTTTTGAATCTGATTTTGGATTCACAATAAGGGAAAGGAGATCCTCTACCTTGGATTAGATCCAAACTGACGCACTAGAAATTGAGGAAAACATGTCCATTGCTAGAAATATCAAGTCAAAGCATTGGGTTGATGACAAAGGAAAGGGAAAATAAGAAGTAACGGTTGTGAACCAACCCAAATATGCACATGAAAAAAATTGGAAGAAAAGACCAAAGTCATTAGGAATCTTTCAAATAAAATTGTAAAGATGGAACTTGAAAACAAAAATCCCCTTTGACAGATTCAGCAAGGTGAAAACATAAATTTTAATCCTCAATTTAGGAGGTAACAACCATACAAATAATGCAAAGACAGAGAAAATATCAAGGTCGGATCCAACCTCCTCTCTATATTGAAGATCAACATGAAGAGGTAGTGGAAGAGAATCCTAAAGAACATGATAACAAAATTTATATCTTATGTGGGGAAGAGGAAGATATGATCAGAAGTGAAGAATTTAGTTCCGAATTTTAGTTTCCTTAGATGAAGAGGAGATTGAAGATTATTGTAAAAAATTCACATATTTTATGCAGGAAGAGATGCACATGAAGTATGACCTTCGATGAAGAAAAAGGTCAAGAGTTCAGGATGGTGAAGAAGAACAGAAAAATCAGATACCTAAACAAATGGTGACTCCACAAAAATCCCCAAAACATATTGATAAAGGAAAAAAACAAGTTAATTCGACCCCAAAGGTTAAATTTCAGCAAGGAGAAAGTTCAAGGAGAAGTTAAGTACATGAGCATTGGATAAGACTGTTCAACATCCTTTTGACAACTCTCAAGAGGTTCCAAAACAAAAAATGAATGAAGAAGAACAGGAGCAAGTGATAAAACATATTCATTCCCTTAACTTGGTAAAGGATTTGGAAAAGATCAAAGTACCAGTTCCTTTGACCGAGTTAATTAAAACTCCAACATATAAGAATCAAGTCTATGATTTTATAAATATTTCACAAGATAACCATGAAACAGACACAATAAATTTGCAAGAGGATAAACCAGTGGTAATGTTTGTTCCTCATGTGGAGGAAGTGGATTCCTATACTCCTTTTTATATTTCGTTGCTGGTACTTACGTTTATTCTTCATAATTCAATGTTAGATTCTGGAGCCTCTCATAACTTGATGCCTCTTTCAGTTATGAAGCATTTGAACTTATAGATTAATAAACCTTACAAAGATTTATATTCATTTGATTCTAAGAAGGTAAAGTGTGTGGGGTTAATTAAAGACTTGGTGGTTTCTCTGGCTCAAATTCCAGCCAGAAGAATTGTGATGGACATAGTAGTTGTTGATATCCCAACACGCTTTGGAATGCTCCTATCTAGGTCTTGGGGAGCCAAACTAGGCCCGAGTCTTGAAGTTGGATTTTACATATGCCATCATCATTATTTTTTGTGGTGAAGAAAGGAGGTCATGCTAAGCAGAGAAGATTGCAATAAGATGATGATCCTAATGAAAATTAAGCACCTACACTAGGTGGGGCCCGCATGCTATTTTTACGTGTATGTCTATTTTTAGAATTGTGATCATATTATATTTATAGCGGGAGTCTATTTATAGATGGTTGAGAAAATTATATTTATAGATGAGATTATATTTTTAGATGGATGGGTGAAGTCTATTTATAGATCGCATGTCTAAAAATAGATCGAATGTCAATTATTATTAGCCCTTAATAATAATTAGACAATAAATAATAATTTATTCTCTTGAAGCACTTGATTTCAGTTAACTGATGTGGAAAACCAATTCACTTAAGGAATTATGAGTTCTAAGGTTGGTTGGTGGGACATGCAGAGTGGACTTCATTGTAACTGAGTGATACAAATTTGTATTAGAGTTGGATGTGTAGTTATGTGAGTTGTTATTTAGTTTAACTCAGTTAAGTGAGTTAAACTCGGTTGAGCTAGTTGTAACTAGTTGTAACTAAAGATACATTAGTGAGAGATTAGTGAATTAATTATTTAATTAATTCACAAGCAGTGGTCTCATATGCAACTGAAGAAATACTATTGTTAAATATGTGCATGCCAGATCCAGTGGAGACCCAGTTGAGAGATAGGTGAAAGGGCTTGGTTGACTATCAGTTGTGACTATAGTGGTGCATTCAATGAAAATACACACACATTGGAGATTCCAATGAGGATTGCACAGTCAAGGAAAGGAAATATCAAATTCATTCAGGGATATTCATCGGCAGGGATTGCGCAGTGGAGGTAGGCTATCAAGAGGCAGTAAATTGGTGCACATGTAAGCCAATTTTTGTATGACAGTGTGAGACGATTGTATATTGTACTGAGAACTCTTGGAGTAGAGTTTTGTATGAGATTGTTTCATGATCCATGATATACATAATATATGATAGTTGGGGATTTTAGCTTTAATATTTCCCCAGTAAAAACTTCTGTGTTATGTGCGATTGATTTTTCTTCATGTGTTTGCAATTGGTGATTAAATTTACACAAAGAATTAAGTAGAAGGATTATGTATTTAAAAGTGGATATAATTGTTAGATCAGGAGAGTCTAGTAATACATCACATTATTAATAAAATTTCTACATGGTATCGAAGTGAAGAAGATTGCAATATTGAAGTGGTAGCTGAGTTTTTTTGGTGGAAACAATTCGAATTTGCTACAAGAATTTCTTGGTGCGACAGTTGAGTAAACATCCAAATGGATTTCAATGGTTTGCAGTTAGAGTATGCACTTGAGGGAAACTCAAAATACATTGCATGGAAGGATAGGATGGAGGCAATGCTTTAAGATAATGGCTTGAAGGAATTCATCGACATTGATGTTCCTAAGCCCACTTCGACGGATGATGCATTACTTGACGCATGGCAAAAGAAAGTAGCGAAGACGAGAAGGATTCTGTTGGAAGGTGTCAGAGACCATATTATCTCAAGCCTTCATGGGAAAGCCACTCCATTTGCAATGTGGAAGGCTTTGACATATCTTTTCCAAATCAGTAGCGACCATAGGAAATTTGCGCTGAAGGATAAACTCATAAAAATCAAAATGGAAAAGGGCAACAATATTCCTAAGTATCTCACAAAGTTTGTCCAATTTCGGGATGGACTGGGAAGTGTGGGAATCACTATTGTTGATGATGATTTGGTGGGATTGACCCTCTTGGGACTTCCTAAGAGTTGGCACAGTTATCAAGACTCTGCAATGGACAGGAAAAACTGTCGGATTTGGAACGACTGTGGTCAGATCTAGTGCAGGAGGAGTTCAGGCAGAACACTAGGGATGGCTCTTCATCAATGCATGATGATGAAGAGGATTGTGCTTTGGAATTTAGCCTCAGATTTTGAGTGGAATTTCTTCCACTTCCCTTTCCTTTCTTTGGTTTCCAAATAAAGGAAAGTGAAGTGGAAGAAATTCCACTCAAAATCCGAGGCTAAAGGCAAGAAGATGGATTTGTCGAAGGTGAAGTGTTTTCACTATCATGAACATGCGCATATCGCCACTAACTGCCCACAGAAAAAGAAGAAAAGGAGGTTGTTGGAGCTGCAGCTGGTGAGGCGCTTGCCTCACAATTTGAACTTGATTTCTCTTTGATCGCATGCTTGGTTTCAAACACAATGGGATCGGTGTGGTATCTTGATAGTGGTGCTTCCTTCCACATGACGGGAGATAAGGAGCTTTTCAGTGACTTGGAGGAGAAAGATATCCAAATTCATATAGAGATGGGTGATGATGGACAATACAATGCGACTAGCATTGGTACCATTACCTTTGAGAGGGAGTTAGGTAAACCATTTATGTTGAAAGATGTTATGCATGTTCCAGGTCTGAAGAAAAACTTGGTCTCTGTCGCAATGTTGGAGGAAAAAGGTTATGACATTGTTTTTGGTGATGGAAAAGCTTTCCTGCGACATAAAAAAATAGGTCAAACCAAGAGGATAGGGATTCGAGTCAAGAATCTCTACAAGCTGGAGGTAGATAGCTGCGCTGCAATGGTGGGCAAAGAAGAAGAAGTTTTGAGCTGGGATGAGGGCGAATTATGGCACAGGTGATTGGGTCATCTTCACCATCGCACCCTGAAAATATTGCGGCAGATTTCTACTAGACTTCCCAAGGGTACACTTGCACAGATATATTAGTGCAAGGGATGTACTATGGGTAAGTTTGTGAATACCACCTTTCATGAAAAGGAGAACCGTGCCTTGGTGATCCTGGAGAGAGTTCACACAGATGTGTGTGGGCCATTCTTGGTTGCTTTAACAACAAAACACAGGTATTATGCTATTTTTGTTGATGAATATTCTCGTATATGTTGGATCTTCTTCACGCGAAGAAATATCAAACATTCTCAAAGTTTTATGAGTTTAAATCATTGGTGGAGAAAGATTCGGGGAAGCAAGTGAAGGATCTGTGGAGTGATAATGGTGGTGAATACATCTCGAATTAATTCAAAGACTTATGTAGCAAAGAAAGAATTCAAAGAGAACTCATAGTGCCTCATAAACCATAGCAGAATGAGGTCGTGGAGAGGAAGAACAGAACGATCCTGGGTGCTTCACAAGCTATGCTGCATGATCATGTTAATCAAGGTTTTCATTGATGTCAATGTGTCATTGACCGAGATGTCAATATTCTTGAGATGTCTAGTTCAAGATGATGATGTCATGCCATCAATGAAGATTTCAAATCACGAAGAAGTCAAACCAATGATGAAAGAAGCCCTAAGAAGTCCTTGATATAATGTTGCATGCACTTGATGATCTAGATCTTAACCCTTGATGTTATTTGATGATGTCATACACTTTGATACCTGATGATGACATATGATGATCATGGTTGGAGATCATTTGAGGTTTGGAAGACTATTTTTGGAGTTCTCCTAATAATGTTGCACTATAACATATCACTACACCATTATATGATGACATGGGTGATGCACTCATTGCTAGACATTATCATGATGAAATGGATGTCATACATGTTCCTATTATGATGAAAAAGCCAAATAATGGAGAAGAAAAACAATGGAGAAGCCAAATAAAGAAGCCATATTGTACTAATCATTTTATGCACTAAATAATTCAAGGGCAGTCACAAATTAAAAAAAAAATCACCACCTTAGAGGAAACCTTTCAAAATGGATCCTATACCATCTTGTAGAGTATATTTTACCCTTTCTAATGAGCCCTTACTTGCACCGAAACTCCAAATAGTTTGGGAGATATTGATTTTTTTAAGTTAAGGAAATTAACTGTGACTTGCGTAGGCTTGACATGTCATCCAAGAGACGTGTCTCTTCATCAAATGTCAAACCAGTATAAATAGAAATCCGTACTCTTCATTTTATTTCGGTCAATATTTCAAAGAAGAATCACAGAAGGTGAACTAAGGCCGAGGAGAAGTGTATTAGATGGGTTAAATCTATTTTAAGGGTTAAAAACATCGCCAACGATTAAGGCTAGTGGTAGACGATCCCTCATGAGACCTGTGAACTGATTGAGCATGGAGATAGACCTTGCTAATTGCAAACCTTAAGAGCAGTCATCACTTGAGCTCAGACCAAGTCCTGGACTAGTGGAACAGTCCTGTGCAGGCATAAACACAGAGAAGAGTTCAAAGGAGGCCAAGGAAGGAAGGTTGTTTAGGAATTTTTAGTGTTAAGGTTCAAGCTTGGACTTGCTAGAAAGGCTCAAACATAACAGTGATTGCAGAACTAACTTGTGGATAGAACTGTGCAGGACTGTTTAAGGGTAGTCTAAGGCTATCTCTTCAAGCCGTAGGTTGACAACCCACCTGCAGGCTCACTACAACTCGGAATTGCAAGCTCAATAATACAGTCACATTTGGAAATGGTTTAGATTGTTTGTCTTTGATTAAGTCTTCCTCCATTACGGAAGTAGACAGGTGTGAGTTTATTGTGGGTGTAGAACTCAAAGAACAATCACCCATAGTAATAACGTAGATCTGCACCTAGTCCTGTAGCTTTTCATTACAGAAGTTTGTTGCTACTACAGTGAAGACTTGTCTACAGTCACTCACCTTGGACTATGGAAGAAACATGATTTAGGTTTGCAAGAAGGCTTAACACTTATACTCTCTGATAGGGCTGAAGTAGTGAAGCTTGGATTGAAGTATAGAAGTTGACAGTCACCAAAGAAAACTTGGAATATACTTTGACCAGTTGATACTTAGCATTTAAAGGCTCAGTCCTATAGAAATTTTTTTTTTAGGGCACCTTCAAAATCCCTCATGAATTAGTCTTGGAATAAACAAAATCAATGGTTGAAGTACTTGTTGGAGTAGCAACATTATAAATCATTTGGAACAGTCATCTCCAAAGAAAATATTTGAAGATAACTTGAATTATTTTGAAGCAAAACATGGGAGCATAAAAAGAGTAGTTGGAGAAGACTCCTACAAGCCCGTATCTAAGAATAAATATCTCATACTTGTGACTGACAAATTCATTGTTTGGAGATGAGTGTTTTGATTACATACTACCTTTGCAGTGAATCTGTTGTGACAGTTACACCTTGCAGACAATTTGTTGAAGAATCCTCGAGCAGCTCATTAGAAATCATTTTGAAGTCTTGTTGAAGTAGCTCATTGATATCACTTGAAACAGTCTATTAAATAACCCTTGAAGAACTTTGTGAAGTAGCGTATTGAAGATACGTAGAGATCCTTGGTGAACATGATATATTGTTGAAGCCATTATGATGTGACTTGGAGAAATTGTTTGGGTACGATGAAGAGTAGTGGTGACACATTCTAAGAAGAAAAGGTTGTCATTGATGATGTGACATGGAGACTAAGTGTGACAGGGCTCGTTGAAGAAGACTATGGGAGCCGTGAATAATAAACAAACATATTTTGTCAAAGTGAAGTTGAGGGTTGGAGCCCAAGAAGTTGAAGCCTCATAGAGACAAGGTTGGTGCCTTGGAAGATAGGGTTGGAGCCCCAGAGGATTGGAGTCCTCAAGAAACTAGGTCGGAGCCTGTACCTGAGATAGGGTTGGAGCCCTAGAGGTTGGTGCTTCAAATTGACAAGGTTGGAGCCTTGGAAAGACCAAGTTGGTGCTTGGAACATTACAGGTTGGAGCCTGGAATATTGGAGTCTTCGTCTAAGGTTGGAGCCCTATATCATTATTGTACTTTACTTATTGTAAAGAAGAAATTAATAAAAGTATCGATTCCATCAACGTTCGTTTTGTGTTCTAAATATAAGTGATCTAACTGGTAAAATTAACAATTGAAAATAAATACTGATTCACCCCCCTCTTAGTATTTCCAACAATTGGAATCAGAGCTAGTACCTTCACTCAAAGCTTAATAGCTTGAAGGTTGATCATTAGAACACAAATGGCAAAGCCAAGGAAGAATGTCTCCAATCCTCCTAAAGATGTGTCTTCCTCAACCGTTGAAATTGAAGTAAATCAATTTTAGAAGGCTCCATTGTTCAATGGAAATTTTGATATATGGGTGGCAAGAATGAGGAATTTCTTGAAGACTCAAGGAATTAAAGTTTTGAAATCAATGATTACTAATGACACGATGGATGAAGAATCCAAGGAGTATAACACAAGAGCAATTAAGGCAATTTTGAATGGGTTACCAAATTCTGTGAAGGCCAATTTTGAAAAATGTTCGTCAGCAAAAGTCATATGTGACAAAGTTCATGATCTTCACTCAAAAGGAGCGTTGACAATGATCTCTAGTCAAGAAGATGATGGAAAACAAGAAAGAAGTCCAGAATCCGTCAAGGAAGCTGAAGATAAGAGAGATGACAACAAGGCTAAAGAAGACCTAGAAGATGAAGAGAACAAAGAAGACTTTGAAGAAGATATCTTGAATAAACTTATGGCTTCCATGGAAGAGATTAACAATTTGAAAAATGAAAATGAGGAACTTAAGAAGAAAGTGCAAGATGGTAACCAAGACAAGACAAGGAAGGAAGTTGACTTTGTCAAGCTTCAAGTACAAGAAAGAGATGAGGAGCTCGCCAAACTTAAAGAGGAATTTCATCAAAATAAAAGAAAGCATCATGAAGAAGTCATATCTATGAAAAATCAATTGGATAAGGCAAATAAAAGGGAAGAAATTCTGTCAAGCCACCTTGAACAAAGACTTAAGAGCTTGAACAATCTTGAAGCAGAGATTGGTCAATACAAGGAAGAGGTCTCCTCTCTTAGATGTCAACTAGAAGAAGCAAGGAAACAAGTGCAAGGAGATGAGAAGGTGATGGAAACTTTGGCATTCATAGAAGGACGAGTTAATGAAGCATAAAAGGAGAGAAACACCATGATACACCAACTAGATGAAAAGGATGAAGAAATCTTGAAAGTAAAATCAGACATCAATCTTCTCAAGGCTGAAACATGTGAAGCTACAAGAATAAAAGAAGAAATGGAGAGCAGTCTAGCAAAGGAGAATGAAGAATTCTTCATAATGAAATCAAATATCATCTCCCTTAAAATTGAAGCACATGAAGCAACAAGGATGATGGAAGAAATGAAGAAGCAACTACTTATGAAGATGAAGATTGTGAAAATTTTAAAGGAGAAACTATCTTTCTTGAAAAGGAAGTTGAATTGCTGAATAAAAACTTGAAAAGCTCTCAAACCCTAGATGAAATCCTAAGTCAGTAAAGGTCTCCCCTTGATAAATTAGGTCTTGGATATGTAGGTGAATCCTCAAGCAAGAATGATAATGCTTCAAATAATAAAGATGGGAGGAACCTAGAAAGAAATTTTGATGCTCCCAGTTCCAACAAAGGCAAGGAGAAGAATCAAGACAACAAAAAAAATGGAAGAAATTCTACTCTAAGGAGACTTGCATATGGTGTCAAGAATACAAAAGGCAATGAATGTCATCAAATAATCCCAAGGCAAAAATACTTCAAGAGTACTTCAAGGAACTCTTCATCTCCCAGGTACCAAAGTATATTTCTTGGATATTGCTATTCTTGTACAAACTTTGGGCACGTGGTGAAAGATTGTAGGGAATATCACAAAGACAAATATAATGACCCTCGTCTATCTCCTCGAAGCAATTTTTCAAGAAGAAGTCATGATTTCTTATTCATGAACAAGATAGAGTGCTTCTATTGCCATAACATTGGACATATGGCACGTGATTGTAACTTGACTTGGACCCCTGCACAAGTTAGACCCATGCCAGATAAGAAAGCCACACAAATATGGAGAAGGAAACAAGTTGAATCTAGAAGTCTCTTGAACACTCCAGCGAACAACACATGTTGTTGACTAGATGAAGTCATCCTTGATATTCCAAGTATTTTATGGTGAAACCCTACCAAAAAGATACCATGCATATAGTTAGGCAGAGTTTGTTATTCTTGAGTATTCTTGCAGAAAGTGATCCGTGAGTGGGCCCTATGAAATCCTTGATGAGTTAGACATGGACAACCTTGATAAATCATCTCTCAGAAGTAACTCCATTGAAGAAAAACATGATATTATGGTGATTCCTTCTACTTGATCACAAAAGGTGATAAATCCTTCATGAGCTAAAGGAATTTGTGCAGACAAGGGGAGATGGTACATCACATGAAGAAATACAAACACATCTATCATGGAACATATTTCCAGAATAAAGAGCACCATGGCAGGGGGAGTAACATACCTATGAAGGACTATAATTCATGAAGAAAAGAAGCAGCTGGATAGGGGGAGTATTTGGGCACCTTGTTTTCCATTGATGTCAAACGGGGAGAGAAATTAGAAGGGAAATAATATTTCCATCGATGAAAAAGGGGGAGGTTGTTAATCAAGGTTGTCATTGATGTCAATGTGGCATTGACCGAGATGTCAATATTCTTGAGATGTCTAGTTCAAGATGATGATGTCATGCCATCAATGAAGATGTCAAATCACGAAGAAGTCAAACCACTAATGAAAGAAGCCCTAAGAATTCCTTGATATAATGTTGCATGCACTTGATGATCTAGATCTTAACCCTTGATGTTATGTGATGATGTCATACACTTTGATACTTGATGATGACATATGATGATCATGGTTGGAGATCATTTGAGGGTTGGAAAAATATTTTTGGAGTTCTCCTAATAATGATGCACTATAACATATCACTACACCATTATGTGATGACATGGGTGATGCACTCATTGCTAGACATTATCATGATGACATGGATGTCCTACATGTTCCTATTATGATGAAGAAGCCAAATAATGGAGAAGATAAACAAAGGAGAAGCCAAACAAAGAATCCATACTATACTAATAATTTTCTGCACTAAATAATTCAAGGGCAGTCACAAAGTAAAAAAAATTTCACCACCTCAGAGGCAACCTTTACCATATTGTAGAGTATATTTTACCCTTTCTAACGATCCCTTACTTGCCCCAAAACTCCAAATAGTTTGGGAGATATTAATTTTTTTAAGTTAAGGAAATTAACTCTGACATTGAGCCGACCTAAGTCGACTTGTGTAGGCTTGACATGTAGTCCAAGAGACGTGTCTCTTCGTCAAATTTCAAACAAGTATAAATATAAATCGATACTCTTCATCTTATTCATTATTTTGATAAAGATTTCAAAGAAGAATCACAGAAGGTGAACTGAGGCTGAGGAGAAGTGTATTAGATGGGTTAGATCTATTTTAAGGGTTAAAAAAATCATAACGGTGGAAGTAGTGTTGAATAATCCTAAGCATACCTTGGATAGTTGACTATGGATACAAACCTTGCTAATAGAAAACCTTAAGAGTAGTCATCACATGAGCTCAGACCAGGTCCTGGACTAGTGGAACAGTCCTGTGTAGGCATGAACATAGAGAAGAGTTCAAAGGAGGCCAAGGAAGGAAGGTTGTTTAGGCATTTTCAGTGTTAAGGTTCAAGCTTGGACTTGCTAGAAAGGCTCGGACAGAACATTGATTGCAAAATTAACATGTGGACAGAACTGTGCAGGACTGTTTAAGGGCAGTCTAAGGCTCTCTCTTACAGCCGTAGGTTGACAACCCACCTGCAGGCTCACTACAGCTCAGAATTACAGGCTCAATAAGACAGTCACATTTGAAAAGGGTTCAGACTGTTTTTATTTGATTAAGGCTTCCTCCATTACGACAGTAGACAGGTGTGAGTTTATTGTGGGTGTAGAACTCAAAGAATAATCACCCACAGTAATAACGCAGATTTGCACCTAGTCCTGTAGCTTGTGATTACAGAAGTTTGTTGCTACTATAGTGAAAACTTGTGTACAATCACTCACCTTGGACTATGGAAGAAACATGATTTGGGTTGGAAAGAAGGCTTAACACTTATACTCTCTGACAGGGCTGAAGTAGTGAAGCTTGGATTGAAGTATAGAAGTTGATAGTCACCAAAGGAAACTCGGACTATACTTTGACCAGTGGATACTTAGCCTTTAAAGGCTCAGTCCTATAGCAAACCTTTTTTTAAGGGCACCTTAAAAATCCCTCATGAAGTAGTCTTGGAATAAACAAAAGAAATGGTTGAAGTACTTGTTGGAGTAGCAGCATTATAAATCACTTGGAATAGTCATCTCCAAAGAAAATATTTGAAGATACCTTGAATTATTTTGAAGCAGAACATGGGAGCATAAAAAGAGCAGTTGGAGAAGAGTCCTACAAGCCCGTATCTGAGACTAAATATCTCATATTTGTGACTGAAAAATTCATCATTTGGAGATCAGTGTTCTGAGTACATACTACCTTTGCAGTGAATCTGTTGTGATAGTGACACCTTGCAGACAATTTTTTGAAGAATCCTTGAGCATCTCATTAGAAATAATTTTGAAGTACTGTTGAAGTAGCTCATTGATATCACTTGAAACAGTCTATTAAATAACCCTTGAAGAACTTTGTGAAGCAGCATATTGAAGATACGTAGAGATCCTTGGTGAACATGATAGATTGTTGAAGCCATTATGATGTGAATTGGAGAAATTTTCTGGGTACGATGAAGAGCAGTGGTGACAACTTCTAAGAAGAAAATTTTGTCATTGATGATGTGAAATGGAGATTAAGTGTGACAGGGCTTGTTGAAGAAAACTTTGGGAGCCGTGAAGAATAAACAAACATATTTTGTCAAAGTGAAGTTGAGGGTTGGAGCCCAAGAATTTGGAGTGTCATAGAGACAAGGTTGGTGCCTTGGAAGATAGGGTTGGAGCCCTAGAGGATTAGAGTCCTCAAGAAACCAGGTCGAAGCTTATACCAGAGGTAGGGTTGGACCCCTAGAGGTTGGTGCCTCAAATTGACAAGGTTGGAGCCTTGGAAAGACCAAGTTGGTGCTTGGAACTTACAGGTTGGAGCCTGGAAGATCGGAGTCTTCATATAGGGTTGGAGCCCTATATCATTATTGTACTTTACTTATTGTAAAGACTAAATTAATAAAAGTATCTATTACATCATTGTTCCTTTTGTGTTCTAAATATAAGTGATCTAACTGGTAAAATTAAAAATTGAAAAGAAATATTGATTCACCCCCCTCTCAGTATTTCCAATAGATCAGGGCCTACCAATGCACATGTGGGAAGAATCATGCAACACTATGGTTTATGTGCAAAACCATTGTCCTCATAGAGTACTTGGCATGAGTACACCTGAAGAAGATTTTACTGGTAAGAAATCAGATGTTTCTCACATTAAGATTTTGGCTCATCTATTTATGTTCATGTGACCAAGAACGCCAGGAAGAAGCTTGAGCTCACTACTGAAGTTGGGAAATTTGTGGGGTACATAGAAACAACCCATAATTATCATGTGTATTTTCCAAATAGTCGAATGACTGTGGTGCGACGAGATATAAAATTCAATGAGGAGAAAGCCATGAAGTTGTTGCTTGAGAGGGAGCTAGAATTGCATACAGAGGAGGAACTAATTGTTCCCAAAGATGAGTCTCTAGATGTGGATCATCCATAGGAGGAGGTTCATGGAGTGGAGGAGTCCAATGACACAGAGTCAAACATCAAGACTGGAAAAGGGCATACCATAGAAGCTGAGAGGTTGAAGCTTGATGCGGCACAGAATGTAGGAGTCCCTACTTCACAACAGAGACATAGACAGTCTCTTAACCAATATACTATATACATGGATCTCAAGAGAAAATGCATTGTGACTGAGCCATCTTCATTTCAGGAAGTAGTGCAGGAGCCCACATGGGTAGATGCAATGGTGGAGTATGACTCCATTTTTAGAAACAATGCTTGGGAAATTGTTCCAAGGCCAGTTGATAAATCAGTGGTAGGTTAAAGATGGATCTACAAGGTAAAGCAAGTTGCTGATGGGAGTGTTGAGAAGTATAAGGCAATATTTGTGGCCTGGGGCTTCTCACATATCGAGGGGATTGATTATGAAGAAACCTTTACACCTGTCGCACGGTATTCTTCCATAAGGACCATCCTTCCTCTCTCAGCCTAGATGGGTTGGCACATTCATCAGATGGATGTGAAGACTACGTTCCTTAATGGGATCATTGAGGAAGAATTGTACATTGAGTAGCCTGAAGGATTTGAGATCTTTAGTAGTGAGTAACATGTGTGCAGACTCAAAAGAGTGTTGTAAGGGCTGAAGAAAGCACCCCGTGCTTGGTACACTCGGATCGAAAACTATTTCACCGGACTTGGATTCACCAAGAGTGAGGCGGATGCAAACCTGTACCAGATTGTGGTGGAGGGTAAGCTTTTAATCATTGTTCTTTATGTTGATGATTTAATACTGACTAGTGATGAGCAGCTAATACACTCATGCAAGGAGGATCTTACAAAGGAGTTCCAGATGAAGGATATGGGTCTCCATTACTATGTTGATGCTCCCAGTTCCAAAAAAGGCAAGGAGAAGAATCAAGACAACAAAAAAAATGGAAGAAATTCTACTCTAAGGAGACTTGCATATGGTGTCAAGAATACAAAAGGCAATGAATGTCATCAAATAATCCCAAGGTAAAAAGAATTCAAGAGTACTTCAAGGAACTCTTCATCTCCCAGGTACCAAAGTATATTTCTTGGATATTGCTATTCTTGTACAAAATTTGGGCACGTGGCGAAAGATTGTAGGGAATATCACAAAGAAAAATATAATGACCCTCGTCTATCTCCTCGAAGAAATTTTTCAAGAAGAATTCATGATTTATTATTCATGAACAAGATAGAGTGCTTCTATTGCCATAACATTGGACATATGGCACGCGATTGTAACTTGACTTGGACCCCTACACAAGTTAGACCCATGCCAGAGAAGAAATTTACACAAGTATGGAGAAGGAAACAAGTTGAATCTGGAAGTCTCTTGAACACTCCAGTGAACAACACATGTTGTTGACTAGATGAAGTCATCCTTGATATTCCAATTATTTGATGGTGAAACCCTGCCAAAAAGAGACCATGCATATAGTTAGGTAGAGTTTGTGATTCTTGAGTATTCTTGTAGAAAGTGATCCGTGAGTGGGCCCTATGAAATCCTTGATGAGTTACACATGGAAAACCTTGATAAATCATCTCTCGGAATTAACTCCATTGAAGAAAAACATGATATTATGATGATTCCTTCTACTTGATCACACAAGGTGAGAAATCCTTCATGAGCTAAAGGAATTTGTGCAGACAAGGGGAGATGGTACATCACATGAAGAAATACAAACACATCTATCATGGAACATATTTCCAGAATAAAGAGCGCCATGGCAGGGGGAGTAACATACCTATGAAGGACTATAATTCATGAAGAAAAGAAGCAGCTGGACAGGGGGAGTATTTGGGCACCTTGTTTTCCATTGATGTCAAAGGGGGAGAGAAATTAGAAGGGAAAGAATATTTCCATCGATGACAAAGGGGGAGATTGTTAATCAAGGTTGTCATTGATGTCAATGTGGCATTGACCGAGATGTCAATATTCTTGAGATGTCTAGTTCAAGATGATGATGTCATGCCATCAATGAAGATGTCAAATCACGACGAAGTCAAACCACTAATGAAAGAAGCCCTAAGAATTCCTTGATATAATGTTGCATGCACTTGATAATCTAGATCTTAACCCTTGATGTTATGTGATGATGTCATACACTTTGATACTTGATGATGACATATGATGATCATGGTTGGAGATCATTTGAGGGTTGGAAAACTATTTTTGGAGTTCTCTTAATAATGATGCACTATAGCATATCACTACACCATTATGTGATGACATGGGTGATGCACTCATTGCTAGACATTATCATGATTACATGGATGTCCTACATGTTCCTATTATGATGAAGAAGCCAAATAATGGAGAAGACAAACAAAGGAGAAGCCAAACAAAGAAGCCATATTGTACTAATAATTTTCTGCACTAAATAATTCAAGGGCAGTCACAAAGTAAAAAAAAATTCACCACCTTAGAGGCAACCTTTACCATCTTGTAGTGTATATTTTACCCTTTATAACGATCCCTTACTTGCCCCAAAAATCCAAATAGTTTGGGAGATATTGATTTTTTTAAGTTAAGGAAATTAACTCTGACATTGAGCCGACCTAAGTCGACTTGTGTAGGCTTGACATGTTGTCCAAGAGACGTGTCTCTTCGTAAAATTTCAAACAAGTATAAATAGAAATTGATACTCTTCATCTTATTCATTATTTCGGTAAAGATTTCGGAGAATAATCACAAAAGGTGAACTGAGGCCGAGGATAAGTGTATTAGATGGGTTAAATCTATTTTAAGGGTTAAAAAAATCATAACGGTGGAAGTAGTGTTGAATAATCCTAAGCATACCTTGGATAGTTGACTATGGATACAGACCTTGCTAATTTCAAACATTAAGAGCAGTCATCACATGATCTTGGACCAAGTCCTGGACTAGTGGAACAGTCCTGTGTAGGCATGAACATAGAGAAGAGTTCAAAGGAGGCCAAGGAAGGAAGGTTGTTTAGGCATTTTCAGTGTTAAGGTTCAAGCTTGGACTCGCTAGAAAGGCTCGGACAGAACATTGATTGCAGAATTAACTTGTGGATAGAACTGTGCAGGACTGTTTAAGGGCAATCTAAGGCTCTTTTTTCAAGCCACAGGTTGAAAACCCACCTGCAGGCTCACTACAGCTCAGAATTACAGGCTCAATAAGACAATCACATTTGAAAAGGGTTCAGACTGTTTTTATTTGATTAAGGCTTCCTCCATTACGACAGTAGACAGGTGTGAGTTTATTGTGGGTGTAGAACTCAAAGAAAAATCACCCACAGTAATAACGCAGGTCTGCACCTAGTCCTGTAGCTTGTGATTACAGAGGTTTGTTGCTACTACAGTGAAGACTTGTGTACAATCACTCACCTTGGACTATGGAAGAAACATGATTTGGGTTGGAAAGAAGGCTTAACACTTATACTCTCTAACAAGGCTAAAGTAGTGAAGCTTGGATTGAAGTATAGAAGTTGACAGTCACGAAAGGAAACTCGGACTATACTTTGACCAGTGGATACTTAGCCTTTAAAGGCTCAGTCCTATAGCAAACCTTTTTTTAAGGGCACCTTCAAAATTCCTCATGAAGTAGTCTTGGAATAAACAAAAGCAATGGTTGAAGTAATTGTTGGAGTAGCAGCATTATAAATCGCTTGGA
The DNA here is from genome assembly GCA_034641835.2 of Pinus albicaulis. Lineage (NCBI taxonomy): Eukaryota > Viridiplantae > Streptophyta > Pinopsida > Pinales > Pinaceae > Pinus > Pinus albicaulis. Next base: position 452,571,411 of record CM076572.1, read on the forward strand.
ATAGTCATCTCCAAAGAAAATATTTGAAGATACCTTGAATTATTTTGAAGCAGAACATGGGAGCATAAAAAGAGCAGTTGGAGAAGACTCCTACAAGCCCGTATCTGAGACTAAATATCTCAGATTTGTGACTGAAAAATTCATCATTTGGAGATTAGTGTTCTGAGTACATACTACCTTTGTAGTGAATCTGTTGTGACAGTGACACCTTGCAGACAATTTTTTGAAGAATCCTTGAGTAGCTCATTAGAAATCATTTTGAATTATTGTTGAAGCAGCTCATTGATATCACTTGAAACAGTCTATTAAATAACCCTTGAATAACTTTGTGAAGGAGCATATTGAAGATACGTAGAGATCCTTGGTGAACATGATAGATTTTTGAAGCCATTATGATGTGACTTGGAGAAATTGTCTGGGTACGATGAAGAGCAATGGTGACACCTTCTAAGAAGAAAAGTTTGTCATTGATGATGTGACATGGAGATTAAGTGTGACAGGGCTCGTTGAAGAAGACTTTGGGAGTCGTGAAGAATAAACAAACATGTTTTGTCAAAGTGAAGTTGAGGGTTAGAGCCCAGGAATTTGGAGCCTCATAGAGACAAGGTTGGTGCCTTGGAAGATAGGGTTGGAGCCCTAGAGGATTAGAGTCCTCAAGAAACTAGGTCGAAGCCTATACCAGAGATAGGGTTGGAGCCCTAGAGGTTGGTGCCTCAAATTGACAAGGTTGGAGCCTTGGAAAGACAAAGTTGGTGCTTGGAACATTACAGGTTGGAGCCTGGAAGATTGGAGTATTCATATAGGGTTGGAGCCCTATATCATTATTGTACTTTACTTATTGTAAATAATAAATTAATAAAAGTATATATTCCATCATTGTTCATTTTGTGTTCTAAATATAAGTGATATAACTAGTAAAATTAACAATTGAAAAGAAATACCGATTCACCCCCCTCTCAAGATTTGGCCGTATCGTGCCTACCAATGCACATGTGGGAAAAATCATGCAACACTATGGTTTATGTGCAAAACCATTGTCCCCAGCAGGGAGTACTTGGCATGAGTACACCTGAAGAAGCTTTTACTAGTAAGAAACTAGATGTTTCTCACTTTAAGATTTTTGGCTCATCTGTTTATGTGCATGTAACCAAGAATGCCAAGAAGAAGCTGGAGCGGACTGCTGAAGTTGTGATATTTGTGGGGTACACAAAAACACCCCATAATTATCATGTGTATTTTCCAAATAGTCGAATGACTATGGTGCGACGGGATATAAAATTCAATGAGGAGAAAGTCATGAAGTTGTCACTTGAGAGGGAGCTAGACTTGCACGCAGAGGAGGAACTGCTTGTTCCCAAAGATGAGTCTCTAGATGTGGATTAGCCACAGGAGGAGGTTCATGGAGTGGAGGAGTCCACTCATGCAGAGCCAAACATCAGAACTGGCAGAAGGCGTACCACAAAATCTGAGAGGTTGAAGCTTGATGCAGCATAGAATGTAGGAGTCCCTACTTCACCGTGCAGACAGAGACAGTCTCCTGACCGATTCACTAGATACATGGCTCGCATGAGAAAATGTATTGTGACTAAGCCATCTTCCTTTCAAGAAGCAGTGCAGGAGCCCGCATGGGTAGATGCAATGGTGGAGGAGTATGACTCCATTGTCGTGTCAGCTTCTTGGGAAATTGTTCCAAGGCTTGCTTGATAACCGGTTGGTAGGTTAAAGATGGATCTACAAGGTAAAGCAAGCGTCGATGGGAGTGTTGGGAGGTTACATGGCAACACTGCGTCCGGGCTTCGCTGCATCGAGGGGGATTGATTATGAAGAAACTCATAATTGCCGCACTCGTATTCTTCCATATACCATCTCGTTTCTCAAAGACAACGTATGGGTTGGCACATTCATCAGATGGATGTGAAGACTATGTTCCTTATTGGGATCATTGAGGAAGAGGTGTACATTGAGCAGCCTAAAGGATTTGAGATCTTCAGTAGTGAGTCACATGTGTGTAGGCTCAAAAGAGCGTTGTACATTGAGCAGCCTAAAGGATTTGAGATCTTCAGTAGTGAGTCACATGTGTGTAGGCTCAAAAGAGCGTTGTATGGGCTGTAGCAAGCACCACGTGCTTGGTACACTCGAATCTACAGCTATTTCACTGGAATTGGCTTCACCAAGAGTGAGGCGGATGCAAACCTGTACCAAATTGTGGTGGAGGGTAAGATTTTAATCATTGTTCTTTATGTTGATGATTTAATAATAACGGGTGATGAGCAGTTGATACACTCATGCAAGGAGGACCTACAAAGGAGTTCCGTATTAGTGATGGGGTTCCCCACTTCACCTGGTGTTGATGCTCCCAGTTCCAACAAAGGCAAGGAGAAGAATCAAGACAACAACGGAAGAAATTCTCCTCCAAGGAAGACTTGCATATGGTGTCAAGAATACAAAAGGCAATGAATATCATCAAAGAATCCCAAGGCAAAAAGACTTTAAAAGTACTTCAAGGAACTCTTCATCTCCCAGGTACCAAAGTATATTTCTTGGATATTGCTATTCTTGTACAAACTTTGGGCACGTGGCAAAAGATTGTAGGGCATATCACAAAGACAACTATAATGGTCCCTGTCAATCTCCTCGAAGCAATTTTGCAAGAAGAAGTCATGATTTCTTATTCATGAACAAGATAGAGTGCTTCAATTGCCATAACATTAGACATATGGCACGTGATTGTAACTTGACTTGGGCCCCTGCACAAGCTAGAACCATGCCATAGAAGAAAGTTACACAAGTATGGAGAAGGAAACAAGTTGAATCCGGAAGTCTCTTGAACACTCCAGCGAACAACACATGTTGTTGACTAGATGAAGTCATCCTTGATATTCCAAGTATTTGATGGTGGTGTCTCACAAGAGAGACCAGGTACACAAGCTAGGGCAGAGCCAGATTCTGAGAGGTACTCTTGCAGAAAGGATCTGTGAGGCCTCAGTGAAATCCTTGATGAGTTACACATGGAAAACCCCTTAGACAACCATCTCTCATAAATCCATTGAAGAAAAACATGATATTATGATGATGTCTTCTACTGGATCACACAAGGTGAGAAATCCTTCATGAGCTAAAGGAATTTTAGGGGGACATGTTTTAGGGGGACATGTATATATATATCATATGAAGAACATAAACACATCTATCATGGAACACATATTTCTTAATAAAGCATACCCGAAGTAAGGTAGTTCACCCTTAAGGTGCAGGACTATAATCTCAGTAGCAGCGTTCTATTGTGTATATTTAAATGTCTTGTTTGTTTCTGATGTCATGGGAGAGAAATTAGAAGGGGTGAATATTTCATCGATGAAAAAGTGGGAGATTGTTAACTTTGTCAGTTTTCATTGATGTCAATGTGGCATTGACCGAGATGTCAATATTATTGAGATGTATGGTTCAAGATGATGATGTCATGCCATCAATAAAGATGCCAAATCATGAAGAATTCAAACCACTAATGAAAGAAGCCCTAAGAAGTACTTGACCTAATGTTGCATGCACTTGATGATCTAGATCTTAACCCTTGATGTTATGTGATGATGTCATACACTTTGATACTTGATGATGACATATGATGATCATGGTTGGAGATAATTTGAGGGTTGGAAAACTATTTTTGGAGTTCTCCTAATAATGATGCACTATAACATATCACTACACCATTATGTGATGACATGGGTGATGCACTCATTGCTATACATTATCATGATGACATGGATGTCCTACATGTTCCTATTATGATGAAAAAGCCAAATAATGGAGAAGACAAACAAAGGAGAAATCAAACAAAGAAGCCATACTGTACTAATAATTTTTTGCACTAAATAATTCAAGGGTAGTCACAAAGTAAAAAAAAATTCACCACCTTAGAGGCAACCTTTACCATCTTGTAGATTATATTTTACCCTTTCTAACGATCCCTTACTTGCCCCAAAACTCCAAATAGTTTGGGAGATATTGATTTTTTTAAGTTAAGGAAATTAACTCTGACATTGAGCTGACCTAAGTCGACTTGTGTAGGCTTGACATGTCGGCCAAGAGACGTGTCTCTTCGTCAAATTTCAAACAAGTATAAATAGAAATCGATACTCTTCATCTTATTCATTATTTCGGTAAAGATTTCAGAGAAGAATCACAGAATGTGAACTGAGGCCGAGGAGAAGTGTATTAGATGGGTTAAATCTATTTTAAGGGTTAAAAAAATCATAACGGTGGAAGTAGTGTTGAATAATCCTAAGGATACCTTGGATAGTTGACTATGGATACAGACCTTGCTAATTGCAAACCTTAAGAGCAGTCATCACTTGACCTCGGACCAAGTCTTGGACTAGTGGAATAGTCTTGTGTAGGCATGAACATAGAGAAGAGTTCAAAGGAGGCCAAGGAAGGAAGGTTGTTTAGGCATTTTCAGTGTTAAGGTTCAAGCTTGGACTTGCTAGAAAGGCTCGGACAGAACATTGATTGCAGAATTAACCTGTGGACAGAACTGTGTAGGACTGTTTAAGTGCAGTCTAAGGCTCTCTCTTCAAGCCGCAGGTTGACAACCCACCTGCAGGCTCACTACAGCTCAAAATTACAGGCTCAATAAGACAGTCACATTTGAAAAGGGTTCAAACTGTTTTTATTTGATTAAGGCTTCCTCCATTACGACAGTAGACAGGTGTGAGTTTCTTGTGGGTGTAGAAATCAAAGAAAAATCACCCACAGTAATAACGCAAATCTGCACCTAGTCCTGTAGCTTGTGATTACAGAAGTTTTTTGCTACTACAGTGAAGACTTGCGTACAATCACTCACCTTGGACTATGGAAGAAACATGATTTGGGTTGGCAAGAAGGCTTAACACTTATACTCTCTGACAGGGCTGAAGTAGTGAAGCTTGGATTGAAGTATAGAAGTTGACAGTCACCAAAGTAAACTCAGACTATACTTTGACTAGTGGATACTTAGCCTTTAAAGGCTCAGTCCTATAGCAAGCCTTTTTTTAAGGGTGCCTTCAAAATCCCTCATGAAGTAGTCTTGGAATAAACAGAAGCAATGGTTGAAGTACTTGTTGGAGTAGCAACATTATAAATCACTTGGAATAGTCATCTCCAAAGAAAATATTTGAAGATACCTTAAATTATTTTGAAGTAGAACAAGGGAGCATAAAAAGAGCAGTTGGAGAAGACTCCTACAAGCCCGTATCTGAGACTAAATATCTCAGATTTGTGACTGAAAAATTCATCATTTGGAGATCAGTGTTCTGAGTACATACTACCTTTGCAGTGAATCTGTTGTGATAGTGACACCTTGCAGAAATTTTTTTGAAGAATCCTTGAGCAGCTCATTAGAAATAATTTTGAAGTATTTTTGAAGCAACTCATTGATATCACTTGAAACAGTCTATTAAATAACCCTTGAAGAACTTTGTGAAGGAGCATATTGAAGATACGTAGAGATCCTTGGTGAACATGATATATTGTTGAAGCCATTATGATGTGACTTGGAGAAATTTTCTGGGTGGGATGAAGAGCAGTGGTGACACCTTATAAGAAGAAAATTTTGTCATTGATGATGTGACATGGAGATTAAGTGTGACAGGGCTTTTTGAATAAGACTTTGGGAGCCGTGAAGAATAAACAAACATATTTTTTCAAAGTGAAGTTGAGAGTTGGAGCCCAAGAATTTGGAGCCTCATAGAGACAAGGTTGGTGCCTTGGAAGATAGGGTTGGATCCCTAGAGGATTGGAGTCCTCAAGAAACCAGGTCGAAGCTTGTACCAGAGATAGGGTTGGACCCCTAGAGGTTGAAGCCTCAAATTGACAATGTTGGAGCCTTGGAAAGACCAAGTTGGTGCTTGGAACATTACAGGTTGGAGCCTGGAAGATTGGAGTCGTCATATAGGGTTGGAGCCCTATATCATTATTGTACTTTACTTATTGTAAAGAATAAATTAATAAAAGTATCTATTACATAATTGTTCCTTTTGTGTTCTAAATATAAGTGATCTAACTGGTAAAATTAACAATTGAAAAGAAATATTGATTCACCCCCCTCTCAGTATTTCCAACAGATCAGGGCCTACCAATGCACATGTGGGCATAATCATGCAACTTTATGGTTTATGTGCAAAACCATTGTCCTCATAGTGTACTTGGCATGAGTACACCTGAAGAAGATTTTACTGGTAAGAAATCGAATGTTTCTCAATTTAAGATTTTTGGCTCATCTGTTTATGTTCATGTGACCAAGAACGCCAGGAAGAAGCTTGAGCTCACTGCTGAAGTTGGGAAATTTGTGGGGTACACAGTAACAACCCATAAGTATCATGTGTATTTGCCAAATAGTCGAATGACTGTGGTGCGACGGGATATAAAATTCAATGAGGAGAAAGCCATGAAGTTGTTGCTTGAGAGGGAGCCAGAATTTGATACAGAGGAGGAACTACTTGTTCCCAAAGATGAGTCTCTAGATGTGGATCATCCATAGGAGGAGGTTCATGGAGTGGAGGAGTCCAATGACATAGAGCCAAACATCAAGACTAGAAAAGGGCGTACCATAAAAGCTGAGAGGTTGAAGCTTGATGCGGCACAGAATGTAGGAGTCCCTACTTCACAGCACAGACATAGACAGTCTCTTGACCAATATACTATATACATGGCTCTCATGAGAAAATTCATTGTGACTGAGCCATCTTCATTTCAGGAAGCATTGCAGGAGCCCAAATGGGTAGATGCAATGGTGGAGTATGACTCCATTGTCAGAAACAATGCTTGGGAAATTGTTCCAAGGCCGGTTGATAAATCAGTGGTAGGTTAAAGATGGATCTACAAGGTAAAGCAAGTTGCTGATGGGAGTGTTGAGAAGTATAAGTAAATATTTGTGGCCTAGGGCTTCTCACGGATCGAGGGGATTGATTATGAAGAAACCTTTGCACCTGTCGCACGGTATTCTTCCATAAGGACCATCCTTGCTCTCTCAGCACAGATGGGTTGGCACATTCATCAGATAGATGTGAGACTGCGTTCCTTAATGGGATCATTGAGGAAGAATTGTACATTGAGTAGCCTGAAGGATTTGAGATCTTCAGTAGTGAGTCACATGTGTGCAGACTCAAAAGAGCATTGTATGGGCTGAAGCAAGCACCCTGTGCTTGGTACACTCGGATCGACAACTATTTCACTGGACTTGGATTCACCAAGAGTGAGGCGGATGCAAACCTGTACCAGATTGTGGTGGAGGGTAAGCTTTTAATCATTGTTCTTTATGTTGATGATTTAATACTGACTAGTGATGAGCAGCTGATACACTCATGCAAGGAGGATCTTACAAAGGAGTTCCAGATGAAGTATATGGGTCTCCATCACTATGTTGATGCTCCCAGTTCCAACAAAGGCAAGGAGAAGAATCAAGACAACAAAAACAATGGAAGAAATTCTACTCTAAGGAGACTTGCATATGGTGTCAAGAATACAAAAGGTAATGAATGTCATCAAATAATCCCAACGCAGAAATACTTCAAGAGTAATTCAAGGAACTCTTCATCTCCCAGGTACCAAAGTATATTTCTTGGATATTGCTATTCTTGTACAAACTTTGGGCACGTGGCGAAAGATTGTAGGGAATATCCCAAAGACAAATATAATGACCCTCGTCTATCTCCTCGAAGCAATTTTTCAAGAAGAAGTCATGATTTCTTATTCATGAACAAGATAGAGTGCTTCTATTGCCATAACATTGGACATATGGCACGTGATTGTAAATTGACTTGGACCCCTGCACAAGTTAGACCCATGCCAGAGAAGAAAGTTACACAAGTATGGAGAAGGAAACAAGTTGAATCTGGAAGTCTCTTGAACACTCCAGCGAACAACACATGTTGTTGACTAGATGAAGTCATCCTTGATATTCCAAGTATTTGATGTTGAAACCCTGCCAAAAAGAGACCATGCATACAGTTAGGCAGAGTTTGTGATTCTTGAGTATTCTTGCAGAAAGTGATCCGTGAGTGGGCCCTATGAAATCCTTGATGAGTTACACATGGACAACATTGATAAATCATCTCTCGGAAGTAACTCCATTGAAGAAAAACATGATATTATGATGATGCCTTCTACTTGATCACACAAGGTTAGAAATCCTTCATGAGCTAAAGGAATTTGTGCAGATAGGGGGAGATGGTACATCACATGAAGAAATACAAACACATCTATCATGGAACATATTTCCAGAATAAAGAGCACCATGGCAGGGGGAGTAACATACCTATGAAGGACTATAATTCATGAAGAAAAGAAGCAGCTGGACAGGGGGAGTATTTGGGCACCTTGTTTTCCATTGATGTCAAAGTGGGAGAGAAATTAGAAGGGAAAGAATATTTCCATCGATGAAAAAGGGGGAGATTGTTAATCAAGGTTGTCATTGATGTCAATGTGGCATTGACCGAGATGTCAATATTCTTGAGATGTCTAGTTCAAGATGATGATGTCATGCCATCAATGAAGATGTCAAATCACGAAGAAGTCAAACCACTAATGAAAGAAGCCCTAAGAATTCCTTGATATAATGTTGCATGCACTTGATGATCTAGATCTTAACCCTTGATGTTATGTGATGATGTCATACACTTTGATACTTGATGATGACATATGATGATCATGGTTGGAGACCATTTGAGGGTTGGAAAACTATTTTTGGAGTTCTCCTAATAATGATGCACTATAACATATCACTACACCATTATGTGATGACATGGGTGATGCACTCATTGCTAGACATTATCATGATGACATGGATTTCCTACATGTTCCTATTATGATGAAGAAGCCAAATAATGGAGAAGACAAACAAAGGAGAAGTCAAACAAAGAAGCCATACTGTACTAATAATGTTCTGCACTAAATAATTCAAGGGCAGTCACAAAGTAAAAAAAAAATTACCACCTTAGAGGCAACCTTTACCATCTTGTAGATTATATTTTACCCTTTCTAACGATCCCTTACTTGCCCCAAAACTCCAAATAGTTTGGGAGATATTGATTTTTTTAAGTTAAGGAAATTAACTCTGACATTGAGCCAACCTAAGTCGACTTGTGTAGGCTTGACATGTCGTTCAAGAGATGTGTCTCTTCGTCAAATTTCAAACAAGTATAAATAGAAATTGATACTCTTCATCTTATTCATTATTTCAGTAAAGATTTCAGAGAAGAATCACAGAAAGTGAACTGAGGCCGAGGGGAAGTGTATTAGATGGGTTAAATCTATTTTAAGGGTTAAAAAAATCATAACGGTGGAAGTAGTGTTGAATAATCCTAAGCATACCTTGGATAGTTGACTATGGATACAGACCTTGCTAATTGAAAACCTTAAGAGCAGTCATCACTTGACCTCGGACCAAGTCCTAGACTAGTGGAACAGTCCTGTGTAGGCATGAAAATAGAGAAGTGTTCAAAGGAGGCCAAGGAAGGAAGGTTGTTTAGGCATTTTCAGTGTTAAGGTTCAAGCTTGGACTTGCTAGAAAGGCTCGGACAGAACATTGATTGTAGAATTAACCTGTGGACAGAACTGTGCAGGACTGTTTAAGGCTAGTCTAAGGCTCTCTCTTCAAGCCGCAGGTTGACAACCCACCTGCAGGCTCACCACAACTCAGAATTATAGGCTCAATAAGATAGTCACATTTGAAAAGGGTTCAGACTGTTTTTATTTGATTAAGGCTTCCTCCATTACGACATTAGACAGGTGTGAGTTTCTTGTGGGTGTAGAACTCAAAGAACAATCACCCACAGTAATAACACAGATCTGCACCTAGTCCTGTAGCTTGTGATTACAGAAGTTTGTTGCTACTACAGTGAAGACTTGCGTACAATCACTCACCTTGGACTATGGAAGAAACATGATTTGGGTTGGAAAGAAGGCTTAACACTTATACTCTCTAACAGGGTTGAAGTAGTGAAGCTTGGATTGAAGTATAGAAGTTGACAGTCACCAAAGGAAACTCAGACTATACTTTGACCAGTGGATACTTAGCCTTTAAAGGCTCAGTCCTATAGCAAACCTTTTTTTAAGGGCACCTTCAAAATTCCTCATTAATTAGTCTTGGAATAAACAAAAGCAATGGTTTAAGTACTTGTTGGAGTAGCAGCATTATAAATCACTTGGAATAGTCATCTCCAAAGAAAATATTTGAAGATACCTTGAATTATTTTGAAGCAGAACATGGGAGCATAAAAAGAGCAGTTGGAGAAGACTCCTACAAGCACGTATCTGAGACTAAATATCTCATATTTGTGACTGAAAAATTCATCATTTGGAGATCAGTGTTCTGAGTAAATACTACCTTTGCAGTGAATCTGTTGTGACAGTGACACATTGCAGAATTTTTTTTGAAGAATCCTTGAGCAGCTCATTAGAAATCATTTTGAAGTATTGTTGAAGCAGCTCATTGATATCACTTGAAACAATCTATTAAATAACCCTTGAAGAACTTTGTGAAGAAGCATATTGAATATACGTAGAGATCCTTGGTGAACATGATAGATTGTTGAAGCCATTATGATGTGACTTGGAGAAATTGTCTGGGTACGATGAAGAGCAGTGGTGACACCTTCTAAGAAGAAAAGTTTGTCATTGATGATGTGACATGGAGATTAAGTGTGACAGGGCTCGTTGAAGAAGACTTTGGGAGCCGTGAAGAATAAACAAACATGTTTTGTCAAAGTGAAGTTGAGGGTTGGAGCCCAAGAATTTGGAGCCTCATAGAGACAAGGTTGGTGCCTTGGAAGATAGGGTTGGAGCCCTAGAGGTTATTGCCTCAAATTGACAATGTTGGAGACTTCGAAAGACCAAGTTGGTGCTTGTAACATTACAGGTTGGAGCCTGGAAGATTGGAGTCTTCATATAGGGTTGGAGCCCTGTATCATTATTGTACTTTAATTATTGTAAAGAATAAATTAATAAAATTATCTATTACATCATTGTTCCTTTTGTGTTCTAAATATAAGTGATCTAACTGTTAAAATTAACAATTGAAAAGAAATATTGATTCACCCCCCTCTTAGTATTTCCAACAGATCAGGGCCTACCAATGCACATGTGGGTAGAATCATGCAACACTATGGTTTATGTGCAAAACCATTGTCCTCATAGAGTACTTGGCATGAGTACACCTGAAGAAGATTTTACTGGTAAGAAATCAGATGTTTCTCACTTTAAGATTTTTGGCTCATCTGTTTATGTTCATGTAACCAAAAATGCCAGGAAGAAGCTTGAGCTCACTGTTGATGTTGGGAAATTTGTGGGGTACACAGAAACAACCCATAATTATCATGTGTATTTTCCAAATAGTCGAATGATTGTGGTGCGACGGGATATAAAATTCAATGAGGAGAAAGCCATGAAGTTGTTGCTTGAGAGGGAGCTATAATTGCATACAGAGGAGGAACTAATTGTTCCCAAAGATGAGTCTCTAGATGTGGATCATCCATAGGAGGAGGTTCATGGAGTGGAGGAGTCCAATGACACAGAGCCAAACATCAAGACTAGAAAAGGGCGTACCATAGAAGCTGAGAGGTTGAAGCTTGGTGCGGCACAGAATGTAGGAGTCCCTACTTCACAACACAGACATAGACAGTCTCTTAAGCAATATACTATATACATGGCTCTCATGAGAAAATGCATTGTGACTGAGCCATCTTCATTTCAGGAAGCAGTGCAGGAGCCCACATGGGTAGATGCAATGGTGGAGTATGACTCCATTGTCAGAAACAGTGCTTGGAAAATTGTTCCAAGGCCGGTTGATAAATCAGTGGTAGGTTAAAGATGGATCTACAAGGTAAAGCAAGTTGTTGATGGGAGTGTTGAGAAGTATAAGGAAATATTTGTGGCCTGGGGCTTCTCACAGATCGAGGGGATTGATTATGAAGAAACCTTTTCACCTGTCGCACGATATCCTTCCATAAGGACCATCCTTGCTCTCTCAGCACAGATGGGTTGGCACATTCATCAGATGGATGTGAAGACTGCGTTCCTTAATGGGATCATTGAGGAATAATTGTACATTGAGTAGCCTAAAGTATTTGAGATCTTCAGTAGTGAGTCACATGTGTGCAGACTCAAAAGATCGTTGTATGGGCTGAAGCAAGCACCCCGTGCTTGGTACAATTGGATCAACAACTATTTCACTGGACTTGGATTCACCAAGAGTGAGGCGGATGCAAATCCGTACCAGATTGTGGTGGAGGGTAAGATTTTAATCATTGTTCTTTATGTTGATGATTTAATACTGACTAGTGATGAGCAGCTGATACACTCATGCAAGGAGGATCTTACAAAGGAGTTCCAGATGAAGGATATGGTTCTCCATCACTATTTCCTTGGATTGGAAATATGGCAGCGAGAAGGTGAACTATTTGTGTCTCAAGGAAAGTATGCAAGGGAGATACTTTGTAAGTTTCACATGGAGGACTGCAAACCCATGGATACTCCTCTTCCAGGAAACTGGAGGAAAGAGGATGCTACATAAGCAGAGGTAGCGGATGCTACTGTCTATCGACGTTTGGTGGGTTCACTCATGTATTTAGTTAATACAAGACCGGACGAATGCTATGTGGTGAACCAACTTAGTCAAGCGATGGTTAAGCCTACCAAGATCTTTTGGAAGGCATGAAAGCATGTCTTGAGATATCTCAGGGGCACATCTGGGTATGGCTTATGGTATAGACAGATGGATGAGGTGATGTTGCATGGCTTCATGGATGCAGATTGGACAGGCATCGCAACGGATAGAAAGAGCACATCAGGAGGGGTTTTCAGTATCGGATCTACTGTTGTTTCTTGGTACAGCAGGAAATAGAGATCTATGGCACTCATTTCAGTGGAAGCTGAATATATGGCAGCAAATTAAGCTGCATGCGAGGCTATCTGGATGAGGAAGATCCTGGTCGGTTTGTTCGATTCTCATTTAGATCCTACAGTGATTCATTGTGATAATCAGAGTTGCATTAAACTCTCGATTAATCTTGTGTTTCATGATAGATCTAAACATATAGATATTTGGTATCATCATATCAAAGATTGTGTGCAGCGGAAGATCATGTTGCTTCAGTACATTCCAACAGAAGATTAGGATGCAGATATTTTGATGAAGGCGCTCACCAGGAGAAAATTCGAATACCATAGAGACAGGATCGGGGTGAAGGATAATCCCTTTCTTGTTGAGAGGGAGTGTTGAGATTCAAGAAGATGATGATCCTAGTGAAAATTAAGTACCTACACTAGGTGGGGCCCGTAGGCTATTTTTAGGTGTATGTCTATTTTTAGAATGGTGAGCCTATTCTATTTATAGCGGGAGTATATTTATAGATGGTTGAGAAAATTATATTTATAGATGAGATTCTATTTTTATATGGATGGACGAAGTCTATTTATAGATCGCATGTCTAAAAATAGATTGGATGTCAATTATTATTAGTCCTTAATAATAATTAGACAATAAATAATAATCCATTCTCTTGAAGCACTTGATTTCAGTTAACTGATGTGGTAAACCAGTTAACTGAAGGAATTATGAGTTCTAAGGTTGGTTGGTGGGACATGCAGAGTAGACTTTGTTGTAACTGAGTGATACAAAGTTGTAACAAATTTGGATGTGTAGTTATGTGAGTTGTTATTTAGTTTAACTCAGTTAAGTGAGTTAAACTCAGTTAGGCTGGTTGTAACTAGTTGTAACTAAAGATACACTAGTGAGATATTAGTGAACTAATTATTTAATTAATTCACAAGCAGTGGTCTCACATGAAACTGAAGAAATACTATTGTTAACTACATGTGTGTCAGATCCAGTGGAGACCCAATTGAGAGATAGGTGAAAGGGCCTGGTTGACTATCAGTTGTGACTATAATGGTGCATTCAATGCAACTACACACACATTGGAGATGCCAATGAGGATTGTGTAGTCAAGGCAAGGCAAGATCGAATTCATTCAGGGATATTCATCAATAGGGAACGCACAGTCAAGGCAGGTTGTTAGGAGGCAGTAAATTGGTGCATGTGTGAGCCAATTTTTGTATGACAGTGTGAGACGATTGTATATTGTACTAAGAGCTCTTGGAGTAGATTTTTGTATGAGATTGTTTCATGATCCAGGATATACATAATATATGATAATTGGGGTTTTTAGCTTTAATATTTCCTATTAAAAACTTATGTGTTATGTGCAATTTATTTTTCTTCATGTGTTTGCAATTGGCGATTAAATTTCCGCAAAGAATTAAGTAGAAGGATTATGTATTTAGTAGTGGATATAATTGTTAGATCAGGAGAGTCTGGTAATACATCACAGTATTAATAAAATTTCTACAAGTTGTACAGGGAGACCAAGTTTGTTAAGACGGTTACAAAGGAGGGTTCTAGCAATTCTCCTGTATATAGTCAGGGAAATGATGAAATTTCATGTTTTATGTTGTAAGAAACATAAGATATTGTTGAAGACACTAAAGTGCATCTCCCTTCAACAATAGAGGCTCAGGAGAAAATAGTAATTGGAGTTTGGAAACTATATTTTGATGGTGCCTATTCAAAGTATAACAGTGGAGCATGAGTAATTTTTATTTCTACAAAAGGTCAGTTCATGCCTTTTTCTTATAAGTTATAATTTTACTCCACAAATAACATTACAGAGTATGAAGCTTTAATTCTTGGACTCCAAATTGTTAAGCATTTAGGAATTCAATTTATCTATGTTTTCAGAGATTCGTAGTTGGTAGTTAAACAGATCAAGAATCACTGTAAAGTAAGGCATTCGAGATTGAAAACTTACATAAATGAAGTTTGGGATTTGATAGAAAAATTCTTTGATGCTTTTAACATACAATTTGTTCCTAGAGAAGGAAACATGCTTGTTGATTCTCTTGCAGTTGCAGCAAGTACCTTCAAGCCTCCTTTGAATCCTAGACTGAAGTATGAAGTTGAGATTAGATACATGCCATCTATTCCAAATAATATTAAAAATTGGCAGGTGTTCGAGGATGAAGAGAAAACTAAAGATTTTCTAGAAATGATTGGTGAGTTTACTGATTTGGAAATTTATCAGGAGGGAGAAATTGAATAAAATTAGAAAGGAGGGTTATATTTGAAAGACTCTATAGGAAATCAGAAAATATTACAGCTTAAGGATAATGTCATACCAAAAGGCTTAGTACCTTTTGAAAGACTGTTCAATTTGAATGATGTTGCAGTCAATCTGAAAAAGACAGACTGAGGAGAAGACCTTGAAGATTGTAATATTGGAACACAACAACAACGAAAGATGGTGAGGTTAGCTAAGTATGTCCCAAAGAATTTTAAACAAAGGTATGTAAATATTTTTAAGTGTGTTGATGCTTTTTTCTTGGTCATATGAATATCTGAAACATATGACACCTGTATTATTTAGTACATGATTCCTTTAAAGCTAGGGGTAAAATATTTTAAAAATAAATTGAGATAGATTAACCCTTTGTTGTTTCCATCTATAGAAAAGGAAGTCAAAAAATTGTTGCAGGAAAAAATAATTGTCCCACGAAGGTACTCTAATTGGGTGGAAAATCTTGTTCCTGTGAAAAAAAAAATGGAAAAATAAGGTTGTATATTGATTTCTGAAATCTGAATAAAGCATCTTCGAAGGACAACTATCTGATTCCCAAAGTGGATTACATACTGCAGAAGGTAACAAGATCATACAAGTTATCAATGCTTGATGTTTTTTCTTGTTATAACTAGAGTTCGGTTGAGAAAGAAGATCAGAAGAAGACAACATTTACAACTCCTCGGGGAACCTTTATGTATGCTAAGATTCCCTTTGGGCTAATGAATGTTGGTGCCACTTTTCAAAGGGCTATGGGTATAGCCTTTATAGTAGAAAAAGACAGGTTTGTACTAATTTAATTGGATGATATAATAGTTTTCTCCAGGTCATATGATGAGCATCTAGATCATTTGGAATAGACTTTTCAAAAGTGTATAAAGTATGGTATTTATTTAAATCCCAAAAATTCACATTTTGCTTTGAAATAAGGTAAATTTCTAGGTCACATTGTATCAAAAGATGGAGTAAAAAAGATCCAAAAAGAGCGGAAGCAATAAAAAACATACCTCTACCTAGGAGTAAAAAGGAGATCTAGAGCTTCCTAGGAAAATTAAATTTCCTCAGAATATTTGTTCCTAATTATGCAGTGATTATTAAAAAAATAACTAAAATGTTGCGAGAAGGTGTGGAGGCTATATGGATAGCAACTGCCATGGAGTCCTTTTCAAGGATCAAGGAGGCCATTCAAGAAGCTCCTATGTTGGTAAGTCTTGATTATACAAAACCTTTTTAGATATTTTCATTTGCTTCTTCCACTACCATTGCAGCAGTGCTTTTACAGAGAAATGAAGAGAAGAAATAACAGCTTGTGGCATTCTTTAGAAAAGTGTTAAGGATGCAGAATTAAAATATAACATCTTGCAAAAGAAATATTACACTGTGGTTAAAGCACTGGAGGCTTTCAGGGTATAGATTCATCAATCAAAAAATAATGCTTATGTCCCAAATGTTGTTGTAAAAGATGTGTTAACTCAGGGTGCGGTTGAAGGAAAGAGAGGAAATGGATAACAAGAATTCAAGAATATGAGATGGATATAAAGCCAACCAAGATGGTGAAAGGAAAGGGTTTGGAAAATATTTTAACAGAAATAAATTGTCAGGCTATGGGGATTAATTTGCTGGCTGAAGTTGAGGAGAATAAAGCCACAACAGAGGGAAGTAAGGATACAGAACCTAATAACAGAGTTTAGTATAAATAC
Organism: Pinus albicaulis; assembly: GCA_034641835.2. Classification (NCBI taxonomy): domain Eukaryota; kingdom Viridiplantae; phylum Streptophyta; class Pinopsida; order Pinales; family Pinaceae; genus Pinus; species Pinus albicaulis. The sequence goes on from CM076572.1 coordinate 452,588,260, forward strand.
CTATTTTCTTAATGGTATAAATATATTGTGCATTATTTATGTTTTCTCTGATGTCCCCCTTCTTCAAATAGATCAAAACATAAGGCTCTCAGAGTAAAGGCTCAGAAATATATGATAGTAAATGGGAAGCTATATTGGAATGATCTAGTTGGCATCCTTTTACTTTGTTTAACAGGGGGAGAAAATATTGATATAGAAAATGAATATCATGGTTGTCTTTGTGGTGGCCTCTATGGATGGAAGGTAACAACTCACAAAATTTTAAAATCAAGATTCTTCAGGCTCTCTATTTTTAGATGTTAAATTATAGGTTTGTAAGAGGTTGTTAAAAATGTAATTTTTTTGCTAAAAAGAAAAAAATGGCACCATTGCCTCTAATTCATGTGTTTGTGGAGGAACCTTTTAGGTGATGGGGATTGGATTTCATAGAGGATATCAATCCATCATCTAGTGGACAGTATAAGTGGATTTTGATAGGCACAGACTATTTTACTAAATGGGTGGAAGCTATGCTACCAAGAAGAGAAAATGATGCAGTAGTGATTAAGTTCTTGGAGGAGAATATTTTCAGCAGGTTTGGTTGTCCCAAGAGGTTAGTAACAAAAAATGCACAAGTATTTAAATCTACAAGGTTAATTTATTTTTGTCAAAAATATCGTGTGATTTTGTCTCACTCTATACCTATCACCCTTATGGGAATGGGTTAGCAGAGTCTTCTAACAAAACTTTGGTGAAGATACTCAAAAATACTATTGCACAAAATGAAAAGAATTGGGATACTAAATTAAAGTTTTCCTTGTGGGAAAGTAGAGTAACTCAAAGGAGGTCTACTAGAAAATATCCTTTTGAGCTTATCTATGGGACAATTGCTCTATTTCCCAGCCAATTGGTAAAGCCTGTTGCAACATTTGTCCAAGATATTCAAAAATAATCAAGTCCCCTGATTCAAATAATGAACCAGTTGATTGAGCTAACTGAAGATAGAGAAAAATTCATGGAGAATTCAATCAATTATCAGGAGAATATCTAGATAGTGTTTGAAAGAAACACCAAAGATATCATTTTTTAGCCTAGATATGTAGTGCTCAGATGGGATGCAAGGAGGGAAGAAAAAGGTAAAAATGGTAAGTTTGATCATTTGTGGTTTGGTCCCTTCAATATAGAAGAATCCAGGGAAAACAATACTTTTGTTCTTCAAAATTTGGATGGTGAGCTCATAAAACTGCCAGTCAATGGGCAGTACCTCAAACATTATTTCCAACACCAATTTCAAGTTTTTTTTCATCATTTTACATACCGGTGTTCCATTTTTAATATCTCGATGATTAATCCATTGTAATATGCCAAGTTGCAATTTTGACTCCATGCCCGAGGTGAAGGCACTAATATGCGGTTCTTAGTATTTTTATTTCTGAAAAAACTATCCCAAGTGGAGCCAGATGTTGTAACTAGTTTAAATTTTCCTTTTTTGAAGATGTCTAGGATATATTGTTGAAAAAAATCAAATATCAAGGAAAAAAAACAAAAAAGAGAATAAATCTTGAATGCGCTTGGGATTACTTTTATTTGATAAAAGTTGTTTAAGGGTTATGATTTTAATTAACGAACTAATAAGAATTAGTGCACCATTAGTACCCTTGGTGGGACCCGAAACACATTTTCAAAAGGATTAAAGGTCGCACATGTTTGTAGGTGGAGGTGGGTTATGTGACGGGGCACACAAGATGGGGAAAACCCAAAAACACTAATCACTCGACATATAACAGTGGAGGTGCCTCTGCAATGACTTTTCAACGCGACCATGATCTAAAGATACATTAGTACATATGGTCAATTTTATGACACTTTAGCTCCAACTGTTTTGACGTATTGTCAGAAAGTTCCCCCTTTTTTCTCCACTTTTTTTAATCCCACCACGTAGTGTCGCTCTTACGACCTCGATGGTGACGTTGTCTCTCTTGTGACACTACGAAAATGCATCGCTATTGTGACCGACCCAATTAGGGTGTCATAATAGCGACGGTAATATAAGACAATGTCGTTATAGCTACGTCCATGTTATGTGCGTCGATATACTGATGAATATGAAAACAACATTGTGGAATGGTCACTTTCCCTTTGACAAAGTCAAAATTGACTTGGTCAACGAGCGTCGCAATAGCGATGGTTTATTTTACAATAAGACATCACAAGGGGAAAACTCTACCCTTTAACACAAAATATAATGTCGTAATATGTAAAAACCCTAACCGTGGGAAATCATGCAACAAAAGGAATGTGGACCTTGTGGAAGCCAGTTGATACATCAACTTCCTAGGACCACAATTTTTGTACACCAACTCTATTTAGGATGTTTATTTAGTTGTTATAAAGCTTAATCCATTCTATATGTTTTTGTGGGCCACCATGATTGGTGGCATATATAAATTGTTAAGAATGCAAGGGAAATTCTTGAAAAATGCACTAAAATGTTAGGCCCTAAAACACTATAATATAATTACCAAGATTTGGAAACATTTTGAGTCAGTGGAACAAGTCGATTGCCATCAATATCCACCCAGATCATGTGAATTATACCATCACGATAATAGTTTAAAGCTTAGAGATATATTGAACATTTTCATTCTTTAAAGCCCCTAACCTCCCTTTTATTTTAGGGTGCATAACCTTTTTGAATCTACCAATGACCACTAGGACTCCAAGTGAGGCCTTTGCAATAGGATCTTTCTTTATAATTGTTCAAGTTGTTTTGTAATATTAGGAGAAGTAGTGAAAATTATAACGAAATATAGTGTTACTACCTCAAGGATTGATTTGAGTAGGATTAATGTTGGTTATAAACCCTATATAGTCAATTTCTACGAAACATATTTTTAATAAAAAAATAAAAATAAATTGTGGCACATACACATTTAATACAAAAGTTTACCCTGGAAACTCAAACTAGGAAAACCAGAAATATTTTTTAGTAAAACCATGGGTTGAATCATCATGCACCACAAATCACTAAATGTGAAACTGTGTGTAGAAAACCACCAATAACACAAGCAAAAAACCACCCAAATGTTTTAAGTGGGCTTTGACCTCCTTGTGACCACCTGTGGATAGAGGGGGTTGCCACCATCCATAAAACCCCCAATCCATTAACCCTATATTAGAATACATTCATAATTCCTTAATTCTAATTAAAAGGCCATGGGTTGAACTACCATGTGCCACAAAACCACTAAAATAGAAAACCATGTCCAAAAAACCACAAAACGTAGATGCAAAAAACCACCCTTTTTAGGGAGTTGTGCCCCCGTTCCAACCCCCAAGGCAAGGGGGATGCCACCCCTTCTATGACCTCCCTTGCTACACTCAATTCATATGAATCTCATGTAAATAATATAAAAATAGTGTGGCAAAAGGAATGTGGATGTTATAGAGGCTATTTGATTCATCAACTTCCCAGGGCCTCATATTTTGCGCACAAACTTTGTTTAAGGTGTTTCTTGAGCCATTAAAAATCTTAATCCATTCTCTATGTTTTTTGTGGGCCACCATATTGGTCGTCTATATCAATTGCCAAGAATGCAAGGGAAATGCTAAAAAAATGCACCAAAATTTTAGGCCTTGAAACACTCTAATGTAATTACCAAGATGTGGAACTGCTATGTGTTAGTGGAACAAGTTGGTTGCCATCAATATCCACTTGGATCATGTGAATTATATGATCACCACAATAGTTTCTCACTCAGAGATATATTGAACATTTTCATTCTTTAAAGCCCTTAACCTCCCTTTGCTTTTAGGGTGCATAAATTTTTCAAATCTACCAATGGTCACCAGGACTCCAAGTGAGGCCTTTGCAATAGTCATATTTTTGTAATTGTTCCATTTGTTTTGTAATATTAGAAGTGAAAATTGCAAAGATAAAAATTGTAACTACCTTGAGGATTGATTTGAGTGGTGTTAATGTTAGTTTTAACCTTGTACAATTAATTTTTGCAAAGATATCCTCGATTAAAAAAATTAAATGGCACACACACATTCAACACAAATATTTTACTCAAGTTTTTTCAGTAATACTAGGAATACTAGAAATATTTTTCAGTAAAACCATGGGTTGAAATATCGTGCACAACAAAACCTTTAAAGCCCCTAACCTCCCTTTGTGTAGAAAATCACCAAAACCAAATGAAACCATGGGACTACCACTCCTCTTATCACCCCCTTGTTGTGCTCGATGCATATGAATCTCGTGTAAAGAATATAACACATACCCAAAAATTAACTCATTGTTGAGGGGTAGATAGTTGAAGGTCCAATGGTAGAATTTATGGTGAATTTTTATCAGATGGATTGATTAATTATTTTGTTTAACATTTTTTAGGGCTAAGGGGATGACTAGATATTTTCTCCAGAGAAATGGTTGTAAAAACCTTTAAAATTTGCTAATATGGGTTTGGATTGGGAAGGGAATACTAAATAATATCGCTGATTTTTCTTCATCACCTTGACACCTTGAGGCATGTAGAAACAACTCCAAACACTCTCGAAATAATGGAGCTTACTCTATTGTTTCTTCTCTAAGGAAAATCAAATGGACAACAAAATGTAAGGAGAGAGAACATTCATGTCTCCAATAATGTTATGTCTACTATTAGTTATTTATATTTGCAAGAGTTAATTTATTTGTGTAAACCCTCATCCATAATTACAAAGAGAGATGGTGATAATGCCTTTCTTGATGCTTGTAGGTTGTTTAAAGGGCTCCAACAAGGAATCGTTAAGTAATATTGAAATGAAATGGGTCGAAACATATTTGTACACTCATTAGGACCACAAAGATTTGAAACCAAAGGCCTCATGAACTTTTTTGAGGAAGGTACATTAATGTGGTCATATTTTCCTTCGATACAATTTGTCTAATATTGTAGAAAATTTCCCTCCCATCATTAGATTTCGACAATACAAAAAGTGAGGGTTTCTATTGGTCTAAATGTCCAATCAAGAATTTTGCAATTTGGGTTGTCTTGCAATGGGAAAAAACCCTTAAGGTAATTCTTTAACTAGGCACAAATCTTGATCGTGGTAGAAGCTTGCTCATGCTTGGAATTCTACAAGATTCTTATGACATTCATTACTATAGAGAAGGTCCATTTGCTACAATATTAGCTTAATCTCCACTTGCTATAACATTAGCTTACTCCCTTTAAACACATATAATTGGATTACCATCCATATTTTCTTCTGAGCCCTTAGATTCTACACCATTATTTAATCAAGGTTGATCCTATTTGAGATCTACATCCCTACAACAAAGCCTCTATTCTATTTGGAAATCATGGTATGAAATCCTTGATTAAATTGATTAGCAAGTACTTTTGTTATCTTATAAATGTTGTCACAAAGCCTTGTGAAGGCCTATGTCTAAGCATCATTCAAATTTTTTTTTTCTTTTTATGGACCTTGTCACCAAAGGCACATATTGTTATATCAATGGGAGAAAGAAGCATAAAAAGTTTCCATATTATAGGAACCCAACAATTTCCCTCCTACGCACAAGGTTAAGCTACAACTAGGGATAGTATCTAACCTTATGGATGGGACACAAGCTATATGTTACTAGAAAACACATGACCCACTGAAGAAAGACTATATGATAATACAAGGGATATTGAATTTCTTGCAGCTATTATCTATGTTGATATCGCCTTTTGATCTTGGAATAAAACTTGAAATTGCTTCTAATTCGCTGAAAACTCGTCTTCTTTGGATATAAAAAAAACATATTAATAACCCAAAACCCATATGCCTCTCGCAAAATTGAAAATATACCCTTTTATAAAACACTCACTACAAGGAAAATACCCTCTAGCAGAGGTTATAAAGGAGTTTTTTAGTGTTATTAAATTGGCCAAAATTGTCAAAAAAACATATGCTACCACATCCGTTTATGGTTACAGATGTTTTGGCGGAGCTTTTAACGAAAATTCAACACAACCAAAAAAAATGGGTGGCCGGAGGTTATTACAGATGTTTTTTCATCAGTGCACTAATCAGGATTTAACGCACCGGTGCGTACCTATGGACGATGCCCCGGGGTGGTCTAAGGAGAATGCACCAAGCCATTAAGGTATAAAAAATCACTGGGCGTAGTGTTGGTGATACAACGCATGGTGTAGTTATAATTGGTCTTTGGAATTGAGCAGTTCCCATAGGTCGTATCAACACGCCGGTGCATAGACTTATAGAAACGCACTGGTGTGTCCTTTCACACAAATGCACCAAGCTTTATAATTGGTATCGGTATTCGTGCGGTGCAAATATGTCATACAAATACACTGGTGCGTATAGACTCTTAAACGCCGCGGTGCACAGTATCACACAAATGCACAGATTTTTATAATTGGTATCGGTATTTGTGCGGTGCCCATAGGTCGTCTAAATGCACCGGTACGTATAGACACAAAAAACGCCCCAGTGCATAGTATCACACAAACACATCGAGATTTATAATTGGTATATATATTCGTGCGGTGCTAATAGGTCTTAAAAAGGCACTGGTGGGTAGATAGACATAAACGCACCGGAGATCCGTACCGCACAAACGCATCGATATTTTTAACCGGTTTTGGTATTTGTGCGGTGCCCATAGGTCGTAAAAACGCACCGGGGCGCTTAAGAATACAAGCGCACCGATGTAAGTATACATGCATTGGTTTTCATTTTGTATTTTTTAGAAACATCGACCTGTGATAGTGCAATTATTGTGATTGTTTTAAATTCATTATTCATCAAAAGTCGACACATCTTATAACAATATTCATATTAATTAATTTTTTATTAATGCATTTGAATGTGTTGTTTGGATTAATTAGTTATATCATATCAAAATTATTGTGGTTTTTTAAAATTCATTATTCATCAAAAGTCAACACATATATACCTTATAACAATATTCATATGAATTAAATTTTTATTAGTGCATTTGAGAACGCAATAGCGACAATAGAGAACGCAATAGAATAAATTAAAACAGTTGTTATTATATATATATATATATATATATATATATATATATATATATATATATATATATATATATATATATATATATATATATATATATATAGGTAAGTGTATTTAAAAATGGAACGATTATTGGTATCCCTTTATCTTTCAATTGGGACACTATGTCCATTACATTAAAAATGTCGATTTCACGGACAATTTCAAGCAAATACTGTAACTTATCCAAACATAGTGATCATCATTCTTCGCTTGAACTTCTGTCACTGCTAGAGCTACTTCCATGACTTGGGTTATTTTCAAAAATGTTTTGTTCATGGTGTTGATTGTTTTCTTCTTCTTCACCTTCCATCTAGAAACATAAAAATAAACTATAATGAGTGTATATACATTGGCGAGAATAATGAAAATTTCAATATTAAATAATATACATCAATGTAAATCGAAAAGAGATGATGTACCAATGCAATAATTGACTCATAAACTATACACATTCTTTCAAAACAATGTAACATGCCATATTTCAAGATTTGATCTGTTGGCGCAGTGCCATACTTTGTTTCCTACAAGTTATATACCCCATAACAAATCATATATTTAATATAAAAGATTTATTTTTTCTATTAATTATAGACGGAGCTAAGTAAAACAAGATCGATAGATGCTTACAAATTCCACAATTAAGTTCTGATATGCCAACATATATGCACAACCCATATTTAACCCAATTTCAATTAATTCCTCTGATGGTTCTTATTTGTATGCTAGCACCTGTTTGAAGACATTCAATGATGATTTTTGTCAAACAGCTTAAAGAATACAAAAATGAAATCTAGTTAAGTTGTTATAAGGAAGTAACAATTACTCACAAACTTAGATATCAATCCTTTTCTTCCTTGCTGTCCCATTTTATGTGCTGAATGGGTTCCATTTTCTTTCTTTTCTACAAGAAAATACTTGTAAATTAATATTTAATGCTAAATTGTTTATTTATTTTACCTAATGATCAAAAAAATCAATGATTACATATTACATTTGAAGCAAGTTGTTGTTGAGATGACTCCTCTAGCGATGCAATTTTCTCCATTTCTTTGACCATCTCTTTGTACACCTTTTTGGACATTCCTACTGGCATATTTTTGATATTAACTCGTTTATCTTTTGAGATTTTCATAATCTTCCTGAAAATGTAACATGACAATAAACTATTTAATTTTTATATTGATATATGAAAAATAAGTATAAAAAAAGTGATATTTATAAATAATTCTAAACAAACATCTAAAGGAATATTACTTTTTCATTCCTTCTTTTTTGTTGTTGTATGTTTTTGCTATTAAAATTCTGACATGTCTCATCGACCAACTCTCTGGAAAAGTTTCCTATAGTTTACATAAAATTTGGTTCTTGGAATCATTGGATTGGTTTTTGTATTGTAAGTGGAAATAATGTCTATACATTCGTTCTACTAGATCCCTCAAACTTTTGTAAAAGTTTTTCCCCCTTTCGTTAACCTCCAGCACCACTCCAGATGAGCTAAGGACCAATTCATTTTCATTTGCATGTTCTATTTTTTTTTTCTTGGAACAACATTCATTTTCTGAGTTGTTGGTCCCTATAGAACATTAATCAGATGTGAATTAATAGAATTTTCCACACATGTTATCTAATAATTTTAATTATATTATTAATGAAAACTAAAAAAAGAAACTCATATTGGATCGATAGTATTTTTTCATTCCCCTAATTCATCCTTTTGCAATTTTTCCATCAAGCTTTTACGCTCTTCTGGTGCTAGATCAGAAATAATCTTATCGAGCTTCGTCATTTTGTGGCTCTACATGATACACAGTAAAAAATACATATTAGTTAAACTTACATATAGTTCAAAAATAATTTTTTTGTAAAAGCACTTGAACAAAGAACTTTCCTTTTTTCGCTTTTCTTGATGTGTTATCAATATTTTTGTTACTTGATCTCTTTTCACTCATTTCTTTATCAATCTCAAACCTGTACCATATCATTCAATAATATATTTATAAATAAATTGTCAACTTTTCAAGTAAAAAAAAATCTCAAAAAGCCCAAATTGGGCCATTTATGGTTTACGCGTAATGATCAGTGCATGTCTCTCTTCCAAACACACATACATAATAGTATAATATACGATACGGTGCTCTATGTCAACAAGGAGCACCGATGTGTTATGTCAATGGGCACTTATAGGTTAACCATGATAAAAATAATAAAAATTTTCCAATGTTATTGTTTTAATTAATCGATTGTCATATTTTACATTTGGCACAGGAGTATATATATGTTTATATATATCACATTACATTATGCAGTCTTGCTTGTAAAATAAAGAGCCCTGGTGCGCTACGTACTCCAGGAACACTGATAAAAAAATCTGTTTTTTTTAAATTCATGCCAGGGCCCACATGGATTGGGATCCGACTATGCTAATCGTCCCGTCGGTTGGATGTATTAGGTTTATATTTAGCAATACAAACCCTATAAATATAAATTGAAAAGCCCTAATTCTGAAATCACAGAAAGAGGAAGAAGAAAGGGCAGAAACAAAAAGAATGTAAGGTTTTTATCTTCTGGAAGTTTTTTTTTTTTTTTTTTTTCGAAACAGAACGTCCGCGGTGGGCCATAATGAAATAGCGCACCGACTGCATATTTTACAAATGGTGCACTGAAAAAAAAAAAAAAATTCTAATTTTTTATCACAGTACTTGTGCGGTGCGCTGGGAGAACCAAGCGAACCGGTGCAGTATTTCGCATAGCGCGGACTGACAACTTTTTTTTTTTTTTAATACGCAAGGGCCGACATGGATTAGGATCAGACTATGCAGGTCCTCCCATTGGTTGGATGTATTAGGATTATATTTAGCAATACAAACCCTATAAATATAAATTGAAAAGTCATAATTCTGAAATCATAGAAAGTGGGAGAAGAAAGGGCAAAAACAAAAAGAATGTAGGGTTTGTTTCTAAAATGGTTTTTTTTTCAAAACAACACATTTGCGGTGCGCCATAATGAAATACGCACTGGTGCCATATGTTACATATGGCGCACTGATAGAAACATTTTTTATTTTTTTTATTTTTTATCACTATACCTTCGCGGTGCGCTGCTATAACCGAGCGCACCGGTGTGCTATGTTACGCAGGACGCACCAATGAAAAAAATCTGTATTTTTTTAAGATTGACGCAAGGGCCGACATGGATTGGGATCTGACTATGTAGATCCTCCTGTTGGTTGGATGTATTAGGCTTATATTTAGCAATACAAATCCTAAAATTATAAATTGAAAAGCCATAATTCTGAAATCACAGAAAGTGGGAGAAGAAGGGGCAGAAACAAAAGAATGTAGGGTTTGTTTTTAAAATGGTTTTTTTGCAAAACAGCCCGTTTGCAGTGCGCCATAATGCAATAGTGTACCGGTTCCATATGTTATGTATGGCGCACTAATAAAAAAAATAAAATTCACTGTACTTTCGTGGTGCGCTTCTATAACGGAGTGCACTGATGCGCTCTGTTACGCAGGGTGCACTGACGAAAAAAAAACCTATATTTTTTAAAGATTGACGCAAAGGCCAACATGGATTGGGATCCGAATATGCAAGTCGTCCCATGGGTTGGATGTCTTATGACTATATAAGCCCTATAAATCTAAATTGAAAATAAAGAGGGTAAAGAAAGGGTAGAAACAAAAAGAATCTAGGGTTTTGTTTGTAAAAATGGATTTATTTTTTATTTTTGTTTCTGAAAACTGCAGAAAAGGTAAAAAAAAACTGCAGAAAAAAAGAAGTTAAAAAACAATAAGCTTTGATTTTGTTATTTTACTTCATAAAAAAAACTACAGAAAAATGTAAAAAAAAAACAATAGACTTAGATTTCTTATTTTACAGCATAAAAAAAATTGTAGAAAAAAGTACAAAAAAACAATAAATTTACTCACATCGTTTGAAATGCTATGGTACAGGGTTTGACTAACTAGAGGTTTGGAATTATGATTGTCTGAATAATTTTGTTCGAACGTATTTCCCTGCTCCATAGTTCTCTCATGCTATGTTTGCTCAAAGTATGTATCTTGCAAATCTCTAACTGAAATTTTTTGCAAAAATAGTGAAGTAATGAAAAGTGTTTAGTATTTAAAGAAATCTTTTATGAAATTAGATTTTCGAAAATATTTTGTCGCCCATTTTTCAAATTACCTCTTTTTTTTCACTTAAAGAAAATAGGGTTGCGCTTTTTTTCTTTGCGGTTATTCATTTACCGGTGCGTCCTTTAATTTAACCACACCGGTGCGTCGTTTTATAAAACAGCACTGGTGCACAAAATAAAAAACTCATCGGTGTGGTTATCTGTACATTACACACTAGAATGAAATTGAAGTTTGTGCACAAAAATGTATTTTTGTTTTGCTCAAATGCAGGGAGAAAATATCATATATTATATGGAATGGACAATTCTTCAAAATCCAACTCATTCCATGTGGAGACGTAATATTTACTTCAGATTTGTTTTATTTTTTCACTATCTAATTGAATTTATATATGTTTTTTATCCATGTAGTCAATCACGCGTAACTTAATTAAATTTATAATGTATAAAAATTCATAGGTTCATGCAGATTCAACATCGATTTCAGATGCACAAAATATTCAAACTGCTCCAAAACGTCAGAAGTTCTTATCAGGAGCTGCATACTGCAAGGCGCATTTGGTAGATGAAAATGGACAACCGCTTCACACTGCCAATTGTAACAATATTGCATCTTCTTGCCACAATCCCGGGAAAATGATGGTAATTATAATTATAACTGTTTGGTATATATATTGATTAATATGTAATTATTTCAACGTCAAACCAATTTATAATCATGCAATATTGTCATGATGATTCACTAATTGATATCATATATTTTCTTAATCATGTTCAGAATTTTATTATTATTATTATTATTAAGATTCTAGTGATGATGAAAAACCTACCTACCATCTTCCGTTGCACCCCACGACAATGTAAAATCGAGAAAATTTGAAATTAAGAAAAAATCGGAGAGGAACGATACCAAGAATGGTTGAATCAACCACGGGATTCAATTCCCACTACGTCCCGGATTCACCAAATAGGAATGACTACAACAATAGTAGTTCTTCACAAGGCTGAAATGGAGGCAATCAAATAGAGTTTGGTATGGATGATTACTTAAAGGATACGAGCGCCATGGAACAATGTTGTTAGATGCATTCCAAAATGATGATCGACTAGAGGATGATGCTCATATCGCTGACATCTCTTTCGAAAGCCTTAAATCCTCTTCCACCACCCCTCTCTTTGGACCTGGCGGTGAGTCAAAGTCTACCAAGTTGGGGACAATAATGTTACTCTACAACTTGAAAGCAAATTTTGGCTTGTCGAATGCATGTTTCTCGGAACTTTTGAGGTAATTTACAATAAAGTACTCCCCTTATATAAATTTGAAATATAATCAGTACACTGCAATGACCATTACAAATGTTAAATTTTATGAATGTTAATAATTATATCGAAATTAATGTACATTTAATATTAATATATTTTTCGATGATCACCAACTACAGGTTATTCAAAGATAAGGTTCTTCCGAGTGATAATGTCTTGTCCGGTAGCTGCGAAGAGGCAAAGAAATTGTTGAAAATGTTGGCTGTTGAGTACAGATCATATCATCCATGTCAAAATGATTGTATTCTATATAAAGGATAATATGCAGACAAAGAGATGTGTCCGAAATGTGGGCATGACAGGCATGATAAATCAAAAAATAAGGGTAAATCACGTACTGGTCCTCCTTTTAGGATATTGAGGCACATGCCTATAATCCCAAGGATTCAAAGGCTCTTTCATTGCAAATAATTAGCTATGTTGTAGGGATGTCATGCCTCACACAGAAGTGAGTTGGGAGTTATGCAAATACCAACTGATTCAATAGCCATGAAGCATATAGAGGATACATGGCTCGAAAAATTCAAGAATGAAGTACACAGTCTACAACTCAGCATAGCCATGGATGGCGTAAACCCATATTCCATCCAGAACACGAACTATTCTGTTTGGTCTGTAGTAGTGATCAATAACAATATCCCCCCCATGGTTGCCCATGAAGAATGAACATCTTATGTTGGCTCTCATAGTCCCTGGTAGAAGACATGTGAAGAATATGGATGTCTACTTACAACCACTGCTAGATGAATTGAAGGAATTATGGGATGGGATAAATGTATACGATGTATCAAGACCCATCGCAACCAAGAGGAGTTTTACAATGTATGGAATATGTGCTTACACGACACATGATTATCCACGCTTAGGAGTTTGCTCTGGTAAATTACATGTTTAATTTATTGATTTGTTTATATATAATGTAATAATATTCTTTCACATATTAATGATTTAATTCATTGTAATAATATTTTTTCTGATATTCATGATATTCTTTAACGTGCCATGCATATTAATTAATGTATACAAATATAATCTCGCAGGTCTTGTAACAAATGGGTATTTTGGATTTAAATGTTGTGGACCTTCTTTGAAAGCTAGATGGTCCAAGAACCTACGAAAGTCAGTGTATGATTTCTCCAAGATATTCCTACCAGAACAACACCCTTACAGAAGAGAAACATCCACTTTCAATGGTAAATGAGAGAGAACCCAAAGGCCTCCAATAATGACACCAACTGAATGGCATAGAGCATATGAGAGAGAGAAGGAGAAGGATTTCATAGAAATGTTAGATTCAAATGGGGAGCCTAAGTTTGATGATCCAGATTTATTCAACACCTATGTTGAGAAATTTCCCATTGGGATGAAAAGGAAAGCTATCTTTTATGACCTCCCATATTGGGAGCATCTTAAGATTGCCCACTTATTAGATCCCAGGCATATATTTAAAAATGTTTCATCTTCTTTATGGAGGCACATATCATTGAAACAAAGTGACACATTGGCTGTTAGGAAAGATCTTATTACTTAAAAAATTAAAAAGAAATATTGGCCAAGATGATTAGAAAGTACGGGATCAGAGGCAGGCACTGGTCCCTCTAATTCATGGGTTTTCAAAGAAGGTGATGTCCCATGGATTTTAAAAAAAGATGATATGTCTTTGGCAAGGGAAGTTATAATGGATGTGAGGGTGCCAACTTCATACAGGTCTTCACTACGACGTTGCTTCACCGTGGATGACCATTTGTCGAGGTTGAAATCACATGATCATTTGAATCTTCTAAGAGTATGTATAATGTCAAAAGCATGATTTTATTATTTATTATATTAATAAATTTTATCCATGCGAGGATCATAAAACATAACTAATTTTGTATATTATTGCACGTGTTTATAACTTTGCAGTGTCATTATCCTTTATTTGTGCGTGGGTATGTGAAACATGAATTCCCTCAAGACCTAGGACGTGCCATATCTAAATTATCTACACTTGTACGTTGGATCAGGTCAAAGGAGATTCATGTGGCTATCATTCCACGGTGGCATTAAGAGATAGTTGAGATTGTTTGTATGTTTGAGAAGGAACTACCAACGAGTTTCATGGACTTAAATGTTCATGTTCTAATCCACATGGTAGATGAGGTTGAATTAGTTGGATTTGTTTCTTGTCGTTGGATGTTCTTCTTAGAGAGGTACATGAAGAAATTTAAAGGTTTTGTTCGACAAAGGCAAAAACCCGAGGGGTCTATGGCAGAGTGGTATGTATTGTATGAGTATTTATACTATGCCATTGAGTACATTAAGTAGATCGAAAAGAGACTAGGTGTAGTGATTTGGGACGATCAAATGGATGAAGACAAAAGAGAAGGAGAGTTGCTCCAAACGAGTGGAAAAAAGCGCTTGATAAAGATTAAGCAACTTATAATTTTTCAAATTTACAAAAAGTAATTAATATTCATGTTGAACTTCAATATAATGTATATTTAAATCTCTAAGTACTATATAATGTTGTTTTGATTTCATCAGCGAATGCAGAAATTGAAGCAATCAATAAATTCATTCTTTACAATTCTGAAGCGACACAGGCAGATCGCATTGTATGAACAAAACTAGATGAAATGGGATAGTGACGGAAAATTCGGACGATTGAATGGTAAGTGTGCCTTATCTAGATCCCACATTTTAAAAGAAAATATGCAAAAATATGCCCCAACGGTTGGGTTGCTGACGAATCGAAATGCGGTGCTACGGTTGTTACACGTCTTTGAAAGGATGCGCTAAACATAGAGATTAGGTGCAACAAATCGATAATAATCTTTTTAATTTATATGTAAATTTGAAACTTATATTAAGACATCTACATTTCATATTTTAACTCTGTGGATTGTGTTATAAGACACACATAACACTATGATTTTTTAAACTTTTATAATAGGTGCATTTGTTCCCATCTATGTGGGCATATGGACACCATTTTCGCACAGAAAATGCCGATGCTAGAAACATCACACAAGATTGTGGAATGGAAGTTGAGTTCGATCAATCTAGTCAATCTAGCCACCGTGATCAAAACCTAGTACGAGGGAGGTTAGGTTACGTCGAAAAGATACAAGAGATCATTGAAGGGGATTTTTCTTCTTTCCAATGTGTTATTTTTAGGTGCAAGTGGTGGGACACCTTTGATCGGAATAATGTAAAGCAAGATCGCGATAGTAGGCTGCTATGTATCAACTCTAGAAAGATGTGGGATAAAGCTAAGGAGCCTTATGTTTTCCCTAAACACCGAAACCATGTGTTTTTTTACCTGGATGTGTTGGATAGGGATTGGTGGTTCGTATTGACACATCACCCTGGATCAAAACATATTTTGAGAACAATAGTGTTATCATGCCATGCGAGTTAGAAGATAATGAGGGTGATCATGAAAACCGATAGGGATATGGTACATGTGTTATTTCATCAATATTTATACTTTTTATGATGTTTTTTTCGAAATATTAATATAATATGTATTTTGAATTAACTGGTAATTTTCATTGTGTTAATGTTAAAATCAATAATTCACTTGATAATTTGATATTATGTTGATCTCGAAACAATGGTGTATTGTATAAACTAATACTTTTTTTGTATCTAAGATCATAGTAAAATAATTATAATTCTGAAGTACAAGAATTTATTTGCATTATTTTCTAAACTTTATTATGTTACAATAAATCATATTATTCTAGATTTATTATTTTACAATCATTTAAAATTTACAAATTTTAATAAATTCATTTCACATTAATACTATTAAAATTTTACAAATATTTTACATACAATTAAATTAAATTAAATTAGAATTAGAATTTTTACAATTTCACGTACAATTACAATTACAATTACAATTTTACAATTTCACATACAATTACAATTACAATTTCACAAATTAAAAAATTACATTTACAATTACAATTTTACAAATTTAAAAATTACAATTACAATTACAATTTTATAAATTTACATATATATCATTACAATTACAATTTTAGAATTTTAAATACAATTAGAAATACAAATATTACAAATTTACAATATCATGATCATTTGGTATTAAATTAATTAATAAACATCATGTTCATGATAACCATCGTACAAACATGATATTTGACTAAAACACATTCAAAATTGCTAACTGCATCATCGTGATCATGCTCATCTAACAAAACAAAATTAACCTTATATATTAACATCATCAGTACAACACAAACATCAAATATACATCTCATGCTATCACATACACATCTATATGCAGGCTGCACATTAAATGAACATATCTAACATGACCTAACAACATACACATCATGATGATCAACAACATATAAATTAAGTACAACTGCAACATGAACATAAAATACATGGACCATATAATATATATATATATATATATATATATATATATATATAACTAAATAATGTTAAAAATATACAACTGTAATATAAATTTCATGGATCAGTTGGTGGTAGTACAACATCAATATCAGTACTACTGGCCGATGGTCCAGCCTCATCTCCATGATGACTACTGGTAGATGCTAGTGGAGGCTCATGCAAATCTGGCGTAGCGCGAGGTGAATGTTCATGAGATGATGGTAAGCTACGCCTCAAAGACTGTCCATCATGTGCTACAGTTCGATTGTAGCATGCAACAATCCTCGTCAGTCGTGTAAAAGCTGTCGTAACTCCTACGACATGCCACATCAGGCTATAAATTTCACACAGCATGCCTCTCCACATCCATGATAGCTTTCAGCTCATATGCGAAATCGACGGGCATGATGCATAGCAATCGATGCGATGAGATGGTTGCCAACTCCATCTTGTATCTAGCATCACTAGACGTTGACGGCGCAGATGCACCGATGAGAGCAGATCTCTAATATGGACCGACCTCTGATGATCCTCGGCCAATATCATGCCTCATCCTCATCATGAGAGTCCACAGATCGAGTGGTGGTGGCGGAATCTCCTTGCCATCAAAAGAGCCAATGTCTGCAAAATATATACAAGTACACAACAATAATTAGAGGATTTTATTACACAATTTAATAAAAACAAGTTAGAGAACATGTTAGAATAAATTTAAATAAAACAATAATATTACCTCTATCATCTAGCAGCTCATCAGCTGTGAAGAGGATGTTGGCACACCCTTGCCAATCCAACCCTGCATAAGGACAGGGGACTAAAATGAAGGGATGCTCATCAACACTGGCTAGCAACTCCAGTGCATCATCTGATATCCTCGCTGGAAAAAGAGTCTCCTCCCTGTTGGGCATCATACGCATGTGCATCGTGCCTCGTGTCTGACCTACGAGGTTTCCGAAGAAAAGAAGGCCTCGTCTCTGGAAACCTCTCAAAAAATAAACAAAAAATCTTTGAAGCAAAAGGGAAGTTGACCTCCCTTGTGTTGAAGATTCTGACATGGCAGTGAAGGAGGCATCACGAAACATCATTTACGATCCTAGTTGGAAAATAATCACCTAAACTAGGTGGGGCCCACACGAGGTGATTTTTGTGGCGCAAAATCTATTTTAGACTATGTCTATTTTTAGACATGTCGATCATATTCTATGAGTAGCAAGATGCTGTTGTGGATAGTTGGTCAAGTTGGAAAAATAGATGGATTTCTATTTTTAGATATATTGGGCGGAATCTATTTTTAGATTGTCAGTCTAAAAATAGATATGTCGAATATTATTAGCTCTTAATAATATTTGGACTCTAAACATTATCTTATTCTCTTGGAGCACTTCGATTAAGTGCACAGATGTGGCACAGGAGCTAACAGAAGGAATTACGCTATTCCTGAGGGTTTATTGGAGCTATTGCATGGAGACTTCAGTTAGAACTCATGTGACAGAGTTTGGTGGAGTTGTAGAAGTAGTTGATGGAGTTGTGTTCAGTTTAACTTAGTTAGACACAGTTGAGCTAGTTGTATCTAGTCTAACTGATTGATACACTAGTGAGAGTGGTGTGAATTAATTAATAATTAATTCACTAAATATTAACTCATTAATCAAATAAAGAATACATCAGTTAACTACAGTGCATGGACAGTTTCAGTGGAGACCAATGGAGAGGTAGGTGAAAGAGCAAGTGTGACTATCAGTTGTGACTATAGTGTTGCATTGTTTGCCCCACAAATTTAGTGGAGATGCCTTTAAGGATTGCGTGAGCAAGGCTATAGAAATTGGAGTTCATCCAGAGCCATTCTTCAGCAAGGATTGTGCAGTAGGGGCAAGCTAAAGGCTGGCAAAGATCGGTGCATGGATTTGCAAGATCGGGCCTGATTAGTGTGTAGCAATTGGATTGTACTGAGAGCTTGTGATAATATTTGTATGATGATTGTTACATGATCTCTATGAAATATATTATATACATATATTTGGGGTTTTTAGCTTCAGGCTTTTCCGTTAAAACACTATGTTAATGTGTGTGAATTTTTATGGTTTCATGTGTGCATTGCAATTGATTTAATTTATGCATGTGATGATCAATGGTGGAATAGATTCTGTATTGTGCATGAAGTTAAAATAGTGTGTGATCAGGAGAATCTTGGACATATGCATGCATAGTGCATATAATTTCTACATGGTATCAGAGCAGTTGATCATTGGAGCAGATTGCAATTATTGAAGGGATTGAGTTTTGTGCTGGTGGAATTCGAATTTGCTGCAGTGTTTTCTTGGTGTCAAAGTTGAGCATTCATTGAAATGTCTTTCAACAGATTTTGATTGGAGTATGCCCTTGATGGGAGCTCAAATTATATTGCATGGAAGGACAGGATGGAGGCAGTGTTGGATGATAATGGGTTGAAGGAGTTCATCGATAGTGACGTTCCTAAGCCGGGTCATAGCGATGCAGCCGCACTTGACGCATGGAAAAAGAAGGTAGCAAAGTGTCGAAGGATTCTGTTGGAAGGTGTGAAGGACCAAATTGTGTCCAGTATTCACGGTAAAGCCACTCCATTCTTAATGTGGAAGGCTTTGACAGAATTTTTCCAAAGCAGAAGTGACCAGAGGAAGTTGGCACTTAAAGACAAGCTCAGAAAAATAAAAATGGAGAAGAATGACACTATTCTGGTATACTTGAAAAATTTTGTCCACTGCAGGGATGAGCTTGGGAGTGTAGGAGTCACTGTGGATGAAGAATACTTGGTGATATTGGCTCTCCTTGGGCTTCTAAAGAGTTGGCATAGCTACGAGGAATCTATCAATGGACGGGAGAAACTTCCAGGATGGGAGCGACTTTGGTCAGATCTTGTGCAGGAGGAGATAAGGTGGAGTACTAGGGATGGCTCTTGATCAAAGAATGATGATGAAGAGGATTGCGCTTTGGCTGCCAAAGCAAGGAAAGGGAAGGGGAATAAAAATCCTTCTCAATTCGGTGCGGATGGAAAAGAGTGTGACATGTCCAAAGTGAAGTGTTTTCACTGTCACGAACATGGGCATTTCGCCACACATTGTCCACAGAAGAAGAAGAACAAGCAGGTTGCTGGAGCTGCAGCTGGTGAGGCTCTTGCCTCGAAATTTGAGCTAGACTTCTCATTGATTTCATGCATGGTGTCTAGTGCATTGGGATCGGGGTGGTACTTTGATAGTGGCACTTCCTTTCACATGACGGGAAATGTGAACCTTTTCAGTGACTTGGTGGAGAAAGATCTCCAGTTGCATGCTGAGTTGGGGGACAATGGAAGATACAATGTGACTGACATTGGTACCATTACCTTTGAGAGGGAGTCAGGTAAACTCATTCTTTTACAAGATGTAGTGCATGTTCCAGGTTTAAAGAAGAATTTAATCTCAATCGCAATGTTAGAGGATAAAGGGTATGATGTTGTCTTTAGTGAAGGAAAAGTTTTCCTTCAGTACAAAGCAACAGGACAAGTCAAGAAGGTTTGGATTCAAGCCAAGAATCTCTACAGACTTGAAGTAGATGGGATTTCTACGGAGCTTCCTATTGTTGGGAAGTGCAAGAAAGACATGCAATTGAAGCTTGAGAGGGAGCAGGATTTGCATGCAGGTAAGAGTGAACCTCTGGATGTGGAGCAGCCACAAGATGAGGATCATGGAGTGGGAGAAACCACTCATGCAGAGAAATTTTGTGCCAGATGGGCAGAGGGAGTGCATGCAGTTATAGCACAAGGTGAGAGGTGGGGCGACGTGCATGAGTAATCCCAAGAGGATATTTCTGGGTAGGATTCATTGAGATAGTGTGGATATCATGAATTGAACCTGGCTATGAGGTGCCATAGAGCAGCAATAGCATGATCAGTTAGATTGATGCAGGCAGATCAAAGTGACAGTGTCAGATACTGGAGCGCGGTTCAGAGTTGACAACAAGTGCAGAGTGCATGGGTGTAGATTTAAACAACGCAATGGGTCCTGAAGACATGTGCAGTAGCTAAGAAGAAGTCAAAGACTTTGATGATAGATGCATTAGACTGATTGAGTTGTTTGGAGCCTTTTCAATTTCGGAAGAGTTGCAGAGCAGATGCATGGAGTTGCATGGTGCTTGCAAAGGTTGCAGGGCGAATGCATGGAGTTTCATGTCGCATGCAAAGACAATACTTTCTTGTTGAGAGGGAGTGTTGAATATTGCAACAAGAAATAGTGAAGGAGGCATCCTGAAACATCATTCCTGATCCTAGTTGGAAAATAATCACCTAAACTAGGTGGGGCCCACACAGGTGATTTTTGGCACAAAGTCTATTTTTAGACTATGTCTATTTTTAGACATGTCGATCATATTCTATGAGTTGCAGGATGCTATTTGTGGATGGTTGGTGAAGTTGGAAAAATAGATGGAATTCTATTTTTAGACATATTGGGCATAATCTATTTTTATATTTTCAGTCTAAAAATAGATATGTCGAATATTATTAGCTCTTAATAATATTTGGACTCTAAACATTATCTTATTCTCTTGGAGCACTTCAGTTAAGTGCACAGATGTAGCACAGGAGCTGATATAAGGAATTACACTATTCCTGAGGGTTTACTAGAGCTATTGCACGGAGGAATTTAGTTAAAATTTTGACTCATGTGACAGAGTTTGGTGGAGTTGTAGAAGTAGTTGGTGGAGTTGTGTTCAATTTAACTCAGTTAGACACAGTTGAGCTAGTTGTATCTAGTCTAACTGATTGATACACTAGTGAGAGTGGTGTGAATTAATTAATAATTAATTCACTAAATATTAAATCATTAATCAACTGAAGAATACATCAGTTAACTATAGTGCATGGACAGTTCAGTGGAGACCAGTGGAGAGGTAGGTGAAAGAGCAAGTGTGACTATCAGTTGTGACTATAATGTTGCATTGTTTGCACCACAAATTTAGTGGAGATTCCTTTAAGGATTGCATGAGCAAGGCTAGAGCAATTCGAGTTCATCCAGAGCCATTCTTAAGCAAATATTGCACAGTAGAGGCAGGCTAAAGGCTGGCAAAGATCGATGCATGGATTTGCAAGGTCACGCGTGATTAGTGTGTAGCAATTGTATTGTACTGAGAGCTTGTGAGAAGCTTTGTATGAGGATTGTTACATGAACTCTATGAAATATATTATATACAGATAGTTGGGATTTTTAGCTTCAGGATTTCCCATTAAAACAACTGTGTTAATGTGTGTGAATTTTTATGGTTTCATGTTTGCATTGCAATTAATTTAATTTCCGCATGTGATGATCAATGGTGGAATAGATTCTGTATTGTGCATGAAGTTAAAATAGTGTGTGAATAGTAGAATCTTGGACATATGCATGCATAGTGCATATAATTTCTACACCTTGTGAATCTAGTGTTGTACAAAACTGCCGCGAAAAATTGGCAGACCACCTGACAAGTCGTGGCTGCTGTAGTAAAGAATCAACATAATATAGAAGCTGGAAACTAATGTGTTTCCCATCACTGGTGTTGTGCGAAATGGTAAAAATGATAATTAAGAGACACTGGACCTCCTCACGACCAAACACACCAATACGTAACTTCCCTCCAGTGACGTGAAGCTATGCAAGAGATACTAATTTTTCTCCAATGTATCTCTAGGAGTAAACTAACTGACTCCCTACCACACAGCCAGCTGGAACCTCGGGGAACGAGTGAAAATAAACCCCTCTCCTCGATAGCCCTGTAATAAAATATACATCCCCCTCAGTGGGCGTGTACCACTGGTTGATACCAACCCGGAAAACCTATTGTTAGGAATTCCACCTTTGGATAAGATGTCTCAAAAAAAAAATATGGGACTTTAGGGAAGTAGCCTCTCATAGAACTTGAGGAGGCCTACCTGCCTAAGGAGCCCCTGCGTCGCTGTCGTAATAGGGCAAGGGTACGCATCTCTCTCCCTCTCCCTTGACTCCCATAGGCAAACCATGTTATGTTGTTCTGCCTGTTTTTGTTGCCCCTCTTCTCTCCTTTCACATCTTTGAATCATTGACATATTAAACACAATTTTTTATTAAATGACACATGTATTTACAAATATAAGTATATATTTATTTTTTGAAAAATAAATAAAACAAGAGTCGGTGTGCCAAAAACACGGTCATGCACCAGTCCTAGTGCATCACACCTCAGAGCGCACTGGATATGATGCACCTCATGATATCGACCACACCAAAAGTGGTGCTCCAGAAAATGTTTTTAGCGCACCGTTCACTACATGCGGTGTAAGGAGGCCGGTGCGCTGACTTCACTATCCGCCCGGGGCTTATAACTAAGTCAACACACCGCCCTCCTGCTACTGTACATAGTCGTCATTGTGGTATTTTAATATGTCACACCGTTGACCTAGGCCAAATACGGTAAGCCGTGCGCTGACAAAAATAGCCGGCCCGGGGCGGTTATCTCAGTCAAGGCACCGCTCCACCACAATTGAACTAGGTCAACGGTGTGGCCAGGTAGCCGACCGCACCGCTCTTTTTAAAGAAATTTAAATAACACGGTGCGCCTGTGGTATCCGCCCCGGAATCAGTGCGAATGCCCTTAGCACCAGTTTACCAGATCGAATCATTGACAATGTCGAATTGCGGTTCCAGTGTGCTAAAAACATTACCCACCCCGGGGCTTGAAAGTCCATCAACGCATCGAGTTGCTGCAATACACCATTTTCAACGGTGGGCCTAGTAACTGACCACACCGCACTTTTTAAATTTTATTAAAATAACACGGTGCGCTGTGAGGTATTGCGCCGGAACCGATGCGGATACCGTCAGCATCAGTTGCGATGCGACCTGTAAATTTACAGGCAGCACCGCAAACCGGTGCAAACCGAACGGCTCGAGCGCACCGCGCGACAATTTTTTTTTTTTTAATGGTTAATTTTAAGGTTTTTTAAAATTCTAATCCGATAAAAGGTTTAATTATGGAAAAACAAGAAAAATACCTATACATTTACCCGTCGAGGAGGCATATTGGCTATACAATTTGCAAAAGAAAATTTGTCCACTATTTTATAAAATTCAAGCTGGAGATTGGTGGCAATGCACAACAGCAGTGCATGCAATAAGTGCAATGGGAGCACAATGTCAGTGCAGCTCAAAAAAGGATAACTTGCATCGGTGCTTGAAAGCTCTGTAGCACTGAAAAAAGTGAAAATTGTGGTTTTTTGGCCGTAATTTTTTTTTATTTAACCCTGTTCAGTGCGCAGGGTTTTTATTAGCATTCTGGTGCGTTTGCACTATGCCGCCCTGGGCGATTTCTGTTTTCACGCACATTTAGGAGGCACTAGGATGGCCTAGCAGTAAAGCATTGGAGCTCTATAGTAATAAGACGCACCGGGCATGCTGTCCGGTGAACCAATGATTTGTGCGGTTTTTTGGTCGTAATTTTGTTTTTTTTTTAGCCCTTTTCCGGTGCGCTGCATTAATGGGGCCACGATGCGTTTCGTTCATTCCGCACCGAGTGGTTTCTGTTCCGTGCACTTTTTATGAGACACCAAGGCGGCTTAGCAGTAACACACCAGTGCTCTACAGTAATAAGACGCACCGGGAACGCTGTCCGGTGAACCAATGATTTCTGCGGTTTTTTGGCCGTAATTTTGTTTTTTTTATCCTTTTCCCGGTGCGCGGTATTACTAGAGCCCCGGTGCGTTTCAGTAATTCTGCACTGGGCGGTTTCCATTCCGCGCGCTTTTTATGTGACACCGAGGCGGCTTAGAAGTAATGCACTGGTGCTCTACAGTAATAAGACGCACCAGGAACGTTGTCCGGTGAACCAATGATTTCTGTGGTTCTTTGGCTGTAATTTTGTTTTTTTTAACCCTTTTCCGGTGCGCGGTCTTACTAAAGCCCCAGTGCGTTTTAGTAATTCCACACTGGGTGGATTTTGTTCCGCGCGCTTTTTATGAGACACCGGGACGGCTTAGAGGTAACGCATCGGTGCTCTACAGTAATAAGACGCATCGGGAACGTTTTCCGGTGAACCAATGATTTGTGCAGTTTTTTGGGCGTAATTTTTTTTTAACCCTTTTCTGGTGCGCGAAATTTATGGGGCCCCGGTGCGTTTCACTCATTCCACCCCGGGCGGTTTCTGTTCCGCGCACTTTTTATGAGACACCGATGCTAACGAGTTGACATGCATTGGTGTTGTTCCTTAATAAAAGGCATTGGGCGAGTGTGTACGGAGCGCACGGTTTTCGGTGTGCCAATGTTTTATGCAGTTTTTTTGCCCTTATTTTTGTTATTTAACCATCTACAGGTGTGCGCGTTTTATGGATGCCCTGGTGCATTTTATTAATTCCACACCGGTGTGGAAGTTATGTAAAGTACCAGTACTCTACATAATTACAACACACCGACCATGTGTGTATGAAGTGCACAGTGTCCAGTGTGCCAAATTTTTAACCACACCAATGCTATGTCGTGTTGAACGCACCGGTGCGTTTTTCGGTGATAAGAGCACCAGACGAAATAAAATTGCAAAAACCTCCACCTGCCAACCTCCTCTAGGAACCTCTGCTAGAAACAGATGTCTGGGGTATTTTTATAAGGGGTTCCTCAAAACAATCCGCTAGAGGGTCTTTTCCTTGTAGTGACTAATAACTCATTTAAACTAATGTTTGTTTTCTTGATTATGAATAAATCAATGTATTCTTGATTAAGAATAAATCAATGTATATTAACAATGATTACTATCATGGAGTATGGGATTTTGGAGTATGCGAAGCAATAACCCTAGTTGTCTAAATTAATTCTCCTCCTTACCTCGGTTTCTCTACTAGGATAATTCATTTGTTCGGCGGCCAGTGGAATTGTTTTCATTTTAGCAGTTTTCTGCTTTTTACCTCATTTGTCTATCAATTGAGAAACCATTTATCCATTCCCTTATCATCATCATATGTGGGTATCTGCTTTCCTATGATGATCGTTTTCACACAAACTCAGTTAGTGTCTGTTTGTTGAACGATGACATTCACAACCTAGGTTGTAATATCGCCTCTCTTCAGCACCTTGTAAACATGGAGTCCTTCGAGCACATGTTGAAGAAATCCAGTGGTTATGACACATATGGTGCTAATGGTACGCCCTGGAAGTCATCCTCGTCTGCTTGAGATATGAATATCAATCCTGGCATGAATCTCAGTTCTGGCGTTAATTATCACTCTGGACCTAACCCCAACCAGGGTCATCGGTTTAATCCCAATGCAGCAGGGGCTAACCCTAACCCTAACCCCACCCTCAACCCTAACACCAGGGCTAACAAGGTTATTCCAGGGCCACCCGAGGGAGGATACCCACTTGCGATGGGCAGAGGGCCATATGGAGGAGGCTCAGGAGGGTCATATGGAGGGGGGTCGTATGAAAATGGTAACCATTCCACCCATTTTGTAGGGTTAGGGTTTCAATAGCAACATCAACAGGGAAGTAACGTGGGGGATCTCGAGTGCAAGTATTATAAGACTGATGAGGGATGTCCTTATGGCCTCAGTTGCCGCTACAAAAACAACCCTACAGGTATGCATTATTTCTCCTTCACAATCCATCCCTTAAGTCTATTATGTGTTAATTTGATTGATTTATGGGTTTCTTATTTTTTTGTTCTTTTGTGTGGGAACGACCTATTAACACGAAGTGGATACCATAAACACACCTGGACATAGTGAGATGCATCGCATTACATGCACTTCATTTGGGTAAGGTCCCACATTTGAGCAGTATCTATTCTGCTTCACAAACCAGAGACTTGACACAATCATCAATCTCTTTATTTTTAACTTCCCATTTGAGTAGGGAATATACCACAAGAAGCATCGAACCACCTGTAGATGGGTTTACAATATTTTGACCTCACCAATGAACCAAAGTCTCATTGGCACTAGTTCTTAGATTGAATACTCTATTATGTTGAAATACTTGTTTTCCCAAAACTTCACATATGTTTTGACCGTAAGTTACATAAACCTCCTCTCTCTGCTATTTTTTTGTTAAGTTGTGTACCACTAGAACTTTGAGGTTTAACGCTATCTATATGCACAAACACATATGTATTGTTTTTTTTTCTTTGAACGTCCTTTTGAAACCAACCAGTAGTATATATGATCTCTTTTTTTTCTTAATTTTAAAATTTTGAATTCACTTTGGTCATAATTCAATTAAAAATGATTACCGATGTCTAGAGTGGGCATGTTTTGTCTTTTATTTCTACCCTATTATGGAATTCAAAGCTTATTTCTTCGCGATAGGTTCTGGGTATTGTCCAATGCCCCGTTTCACATGGAAGTGTTCAAAATTTTCCATATTTTGGCAATGTTGTTGCTGTTGTTTTTTATTCCTTTTACCCTTTTCCATCCTATTGTGTGTGATATAATCATCTTGTATATCTAGTTCATTATCATTTTTGGCCAAAGTTTTAAGACTTTAGATCCAGATATGATACTGAGAAAATTAGAGATATAAATCTGGCGTGGTTAGCAGCCTTTTCCAATAGAAAATTAGAAATATCATTTGTTTATATAACTTGATGATGCTATTGGGTTCAATTGTGTTGGAAGACTTACATTTTTTTTTTGAGTGTGTGTAGAATTGGATCTGGTATATTTTTGGACTAGCCCCAAAAACAATCATCTAGTGGTATTTTTGAGGTCTTACATTGACTTAAGATATTTGTATCCTATTTTTATGTTGGAGCCATATTTCAATCAAACCCCCCCAAAATATCTACATATTCATTGGATCTACATTGTTCAACTCTACTTTAGAATTTTATTAAATTCAGAGAATATTGATTTTGTATTTATTTAATGAGAAAATTCAAAAACATACTAGAGAGTTTTAAGATTTAACACCTTAAATTGTAATATTAATATTTAACTCCAATTGAGGCCTTTGCAATAGTAATATTTTTGAAATTGTTCCATTTATTTTGCAATATTGGTAGTAGTGAAAATTGCAAAGAGAATCATTGTAACTACCTTGAGGATTGATTTGAGTGGGGTTAATGTTAGTTTTAACCTTGTACAATTAATTGTTGCAAACATATCCTCGATTAAAAAAATGAAATGGCACACATAGATTCAACACAAAGATTTTACCCAAGAAATTCATACTAGGAATACTAGAAAGATTTTTCAGTAAAACCGTGGGTTGAAATATCGTGCACCACAAAACCTTTAAAGCCCCTAACCTTCCTTTGCGTAGAAAAGCACCAAAACCAAATGCAAAAAATTCCCTAATTTATTTTAGGGGGATTTTCCCCCTTGTGAACCCCTTGAACCACGGGGCTACCACTTGTCTTGTTACCCCTTTGTTGTGCTCGATGAATATGAATCTCGTGTAAAGAATATAACACATACCCAAAAATTAACTCATTGTTGAGGGCTAGATAGTTGAAGGTCCAACGGTATAATTTATGGTGAATTTTTATCAAATGGCTTGATCAAATAATTTGTTTAACATTTTTCAATGCTAAGGGGATGACTAGATATTTTCTCCAAAGAAATGGTCATACAAACCTTTAAAATTTTCTAATATGGGTTTGGATTGGGAAGGGAATACTAAAGAAGATCATTGATTTTTCTTCATCACCTTGACACCTTGAGGCATGTAGAAACAACTTCAAACACTCTCGAAATAATGGAGCTTCTTCTATTGTTTCTTCTCTAAGGAACATCAAATAGACAACAAAATGTAAGGAGAGAGTGTCTCCAATAATGTTATGGCTACTATTGCCTATTTATATTTGCAAGAGTTAATTTATTTGTGTAAACCCTCGTCCATAATTACAAAGAGAGATGGCAATAACGACTTCCCTGATTCTTGTAGGTTGTTTAAAGAGCTCCAACAAGGAATCGTTAAGTAATATTGAGATGAAAGGGATTAAAAAATAATTGTGCACTCATTAGGACTACAAATATTTGAAACCAAAGGCCTCATGAAAATTTTGGAGGAAGGTACATTAATGTGGCTATATGCCTTTGATACAATTTGTCTAATCTTGTAGAAAAGAGCTCTCCCATCATTAGATTTCGACAATACAAAAAGTGAGGGTTTCTATTGGTCTAAAGGTCCAATCAAGAATTTGGAAATTTGGGTTGTCTTGCAATGGGACAAAACCCTTAAGGGAATTCTTTCACTATGCACAAATATTGATCATGGTAGAAGCTTGCTCATGCTTGGAATTTTACAAGATTCTTGTGACATTCATGACTATAGAGAAGGTCCATTTTCTACAATATTAGCTTAATATCCACTTGCTATAATATTACCTTACTCCCTTTAAACACATATAATTGGATGACCATCCCTATTTTCTTCTGAGCCCTTAGAGTCTACACCATTCTTTAAGCATGGTTGATCATATTTGAGATCTACATTCCTACAACAAATCCTCTATGCTATTTGGAAATCATGGTATGCAATCCCTGATTAAATTGATTAGAAAGTACTTTTTTTATCTTATAAATGTTGTCACAAAGACTTGTGAAGGCCTGTCTCTAAGCATCATTCAAATTTTTTTTTGCTTTGTATGGACCTTGTCACCAAAGGCACATATTTTTATATCAATGGGAGAAATAATCATAAAAATTTTCCATATTATAGGAACCCAACAATTTCCCTCGTACGCACAAGGTTAAGCTTCAACTAGGGGTAGTATCTAACCTTATGGATGGGACAAAAGCTAAATGTTACTAGAAAACACATGACCCACTCAAGAAAGACTCTACGATAATACAAGGGATACTGATTTTCTTGCAGATATTATCTATGTTGATATCGCCTTTTGATCTTGGAATAAAACTTGAAATTGCTTCTAATTCACCGAAAACTCGTCCTCTTTGGATATAAAAAAAATATTAATAACCCAAAACCCATATGCCTCTTGCAAAAGTGAAAATCTACCCTTTTATAAACCACTAATAACTCATTTAAACTAATGTGTTATTTTCTTGATTATGAATAAATAAATGTATTCTTGATTAATAATAAATAAATGTATATTAACAATGATTACTATCATGGAGTATGGGATTTTAGAGTATGTGAAGCGATAACACTAGTTCTCTAAATTAATTCTCCTCGGTACCTTGGTTTCTCTACCACGCTAATTCATTTGTTCGGTAGTCGATTGGAATTGTTGTCATTTTAGCGGTTTTCTGCTTTTTACCTCATTTTTCTATTAATTAAGAAACCCTTTATCCACTCCCTTATCATCATAATATGTGGCTATTTTCTTTCCTCTGATGATCATTTTCACACAAACTCGGTTAGTGTCTGTTTTTTGAACGACGACATTCACAACCCAGGTTGGAATCTCGCCTCTCTTCTGCAACATGTAAACATGGAGTCCTTCGATCCCATCTTTAGGAAGTCTCGCGGTTATGACACAGATGGTGCTAATGGTATGCCCTATAACTCATCCTTGTCTACTTGAAACATGAATATCAATCCTGGCATCAATCTTAGTTCTGGCGTTAATTATCACTCTGGACCTAACCCCAACCAGGGCCATGGGTTTAATCCCAATTCATCAGGGGCTAACCCTAACCCTAACCCCACCCTCAACCCTAGCATTGAGGCAAACAAGGTTATTCTAGGGCTGCCCTAGGGAGGATACCCACTTGCGATGGGCAGAGGGCCATACGGAGGAGGCTTGGGAGGGTCATATGGAGGGGGGTCGTATGAAAATGGGAACCATTCCACCCATTTTGAAGGGTTAGGGTTTCAATAGCAACATCAGCCGGGAAGTAATGTGGGGGATCTCAAGTGAAAGCATTATAAAATTGATGATGGATGCCCTTATGGCCTCAGCTACCGCTACAAACACAACCCTATAGGTATGCATTATTTCTCCTTCAAAATCCATCCATTGAGTATATTATGTGTTAATTTGATTGATTTAGGGGTTTATTAATTTTTTTTTCTTTTGTGTGGGAATGACCTATTAACACGAATTGGATACCATAAATACACCTGGACATAGTGAGCTGCATTGCAATACATGCACTTCGTTTGGGTCAGGTCCCAGATTTGAGAAGTATCTATTCTGCTTCACAAACTAGAGACTTGACAGAATCGTCATTCTCTTTATTTTTAACTTCCCATTTGAGTAGGGCATATACCACAAGAATAATAGAACCACCTGTAGATGGGTTTACAATATTTTGACCTCACCAATGAAACAAAGTCTCATTGGCACTAGTTCTCAGATTGAATACTCTATTACGCTGAAATGCTTGTTTTCCAAAAACTTCACATATGTTTTGGCCATAAGTTACATAAACCTCCTCTCTCTGTTATTTTTGTGTAAGGTTGTGTACCACTAGACCTTTGAGGTCTAACGTTATCTATATGCACAGACACCTATATATTGTTTTGTTTTCTTTGAACGTACTTTTGAAACCAACCAGTAGTATATATGATCTCTTTTTTTTCTTAATTTTAAAATTTTGAATTCACTTTGGTCAGAATTCAATTAAAAATTATTACCGATGTCTAGAGGGATAATTTTTTGTCTTTTATTGCTACCCTATTATGGAATTCAAAGTTTATTTCTTTGCGCTCGATTTTGGGTATTTTCCAATGCCCCGTTTCACATAGAAGTGTTCAAAATTTTCCATATTTTGGGAATGTTGCTTTTTTTTCTTCCTTTTACCCTTTTTGATCCTATTGTGTGTGCTATAATCATCTTGTATATCTAGTTCATTATCCTGTTTCTCCAAAGTTTTAAGACTTTAAATCCAAATATGATACTGAAAAAATCAGAGATTTAAATCTCGCACGGTTAGTAGCCTTTTCCAATAGAACATTAGAAAGATCATTTGTTTATATAACTTGATGATCCTATTGGGTTGAATTGTGTTGGAAGACTTACATTTTTGTTTTAAATATGTGTACAATTGGCTCTGGTATATTTTTGGACGAGCCCCAAAAACAATAATCTAGCGGTATTTTTGAGGTCTTCCATTGACTTAAGATATTTGTATAATATTTTTATGTTGGAGCCATATTTTAATCAAACCCCCCCAAAATATCTGCATATTCATCGGATCTACATTTTTCAACTCTAATTTAGCATTTTATTAAATTCAAAGAATATTGATTTTGTATTTATTCAATGAGAAAATTCAAAAACATACTAGATAGTTTTAAGATTTAACACCTTAAATTGTTGTACAATTACATAGTATCTATGCTTGGTTGTCTTTTGAGCTGAATAAAACACAATTTACAGCCCCACTATTTCATGCATTTTATTCGTATTACTTCTGTTAAATATTGCAATGTGCGGATGTCAGTCAAGGTATTGACCTCCTATACTAATTTCCAGTTATTATGCCATGGATGAATTCTAAACATTTTTGTTGGTTGTTTTTTTTTTTGGTAGAAATGAGATGCATTATTCATAGTATGAATAAAAAGGTAGTGGATTTATGCATTATGAAATATTCAGATAGGGTTGTGTTCATAAGTATCTCTAGCAATGAATGTTTGTGAAATCATGCATGATGAGAAATTGATGCATAATTCATAGCATGAAAAACAAGGCTATGGATTTATGCATTATGAAATATTCAGATAGGGTTGTGTTTGTAAGTATCTCTAGCAATGAATTTCTATGAACTCATGCATGATGAGAAATTGGATAAGTGTTAAATCCTAACTAACCTACTATTATTGGCACAATGCAAAGTTTGTTGTCTAAATGAGTGATATGTTGTGGGCTGGAGGAATTTATTGAAGATCTGTCTAGATGAAGGTTGTTATGTTGAATTTTGATGGGGTATATCCATTAAGCATTCAACATTCAAGTAAATTCAATTAATATTTAATGGGAACAATCAAGTTTCTAGCATAAAATGTAATTTTGTCTTGTTCTTTCTGTAAGGATGATCTAGTCAAAAGGCTGCGCATCTGTAGCACATCTAGAGATGTACATATTAGCATATTTTCTTTTAAGTTCAAGTTATTCTCAAGTAAGCATTTATAATCTTAAGCCAAGGTTTCTCCTCTGGCATTTGGAACTCTTTTCTTGAATGGGATTTGTTTGTTATAAATTTTACACTCCCTTTGCCTTGAGATCTTTATGAAGTCTTCCACTTTTGTGGTGGTATAGAAAAGGACAAGGTAATATCCTTTGACTTATAAGTGCCTGAAGCCTTCTCACTTGTAGCTTCCCATTTAATCTATCCAGAGTCCAGACAATCAAGCTTTGCCTAGACTCGAATGTTTTTTTTCAGAAATCTCTGCACACTATTCGAAAAGCATTGTGATGCCTTACAATATTGGTGCAATGGTAAATGTTCATAGATTGGAACACTAGTACTTTTGTGCCATGGTGTACCATACAACATTTTCATCATGTTTGAATTATAATTCGAATATTCTTAGAAAATTCCAATGTTATAGCCAATAATAATCTGTAAACTTGCAAGGAAAACTTTAGAAAATTATTTTGCCCATTTTATCACATATGCCTTACAGTATTGGTGCAATGGTCAATGTTCATAGATTGGAACACTGATACTTCCATGTCATTGTTTCCCATACAAAATTTCCCTCATGTTTGAATGATAATTAGAATATTCTTAGAAAAATCCAATGTTATAGCCAATAATATTCTATAAACTTGCAAGGAAACCTTTGGAAAATTATCTAGGAATAGCGATTTAGGGATAATATCATAAGGGAACGACGTGTCTCAATATCCTTCTTCTGATGGGAGGTAACTCAAATACAAGTTTTCCACCCACTTCACGACATTATTCACTCACTGCGAATAGAAGCCATTCACTTATTTCAATCTCTCCGTCAGATATGTTTGAACGAGGTATGATTGAACGAGTAGTGCTTCTCTCGTTGTCTGTTGATACTGTGGTAGAATTATCCTCTCTTGGGTATATATGAATGATGGGTGTAACATATTTCTCTCCAGGGATGGGTAAATAATTCTCCTCTCGATGGATGGGGACTCCCCCTCTCGGGTATGTCATGGTAGCATTGCTAATGGCAAATGTGATTCACTCACCACACCGTCTTGGGTATAATAAGTTGTGATGGTAATATCAATCTCTCAAGAATCAATCCATCTCTTTTGAGTAACACGTGATAGGGATTTCTTTCTCCTCCTTGGTCATTGATGTGTTTCTTCTCTCGTCTGAAGTAATAGTTTTGTTGTCTGGAGGCAACTTGGAATAGTCGAGTTTGGGAAATGTTTGATAGTGATCACTTACCCCTGTTCCACTTCGATATGGCAAGAAGCATTAGAATAAGATGAATTTCTAAAATCAATCTGTGAAATCAATCAATATTTTATATTAGTAACATGGCTCAATATTGATACGCTCATATGGAAGAAAGCCTGGCTAAAAGTCTTCCAGTGGAACATGGGTAGCTTCAGATTTTCCCGCCCCTTCTGGTGCAGTAACACCAATTATAATTCCGTCCTCCCTAAAACAGGTGTTGCGAGTTGATGAATCTAACAAGCCAAACATTTTCCTCTCTTCTTGCCTAACAGTTTCTACTGGGCAGCCCTAGTTTCATTGACTAGCCCCACTCGGTTCCTCCCCTACCCCAGCAAGTGGGAAAGAAATCAATTCCATCCTTCCTAACATGGAGAAACGTTTTGAAAGGTCCTATTTCAGTAAGAAGAAAATATAATGAAGTTCCCCAATAAATGGATTACCTATAGGTTTTGAGTAGTTGTTACAAAACAACCTAATCACACTTTGTACATGAACTTAACATAACTCCTTGTAAGATTGTTTCCGCGTACCTTATTCTTGTAATCATTACTACTAATAAATATTACAAGTAAACACATAGGTAATTTTTAAAATCCCATTGAACCAAGACTTATTCACTCTTATATCAATACTAGCACTCAATTAAGCCTATTCAATGGAAACAACGGTACTAGTTACGAACCTATCGAAATTGTTTATATTAACTAAGTAGTAGCAAGTTTACCATAATGATTCAGTTGTGTTTACTCATAGTGAATACTAAACTAGGTTAGCAGTAACATGGAAGCTCAACTTACTTAGCACTATTGATTGGTTTGGATTATTCCCTAATCAATGAAAATCCTCATTCCTATCATATTGAGACTGATAAACTCATAATAACATCTTAGCATAACATTAGTGTTATTAGATATGGTGTAATTTATGATGCTTCATGACACTTAATGTGATTAGTTTGATTACAACAAGTAACAGTAATTGCGTAATTAGTGACATAACCATACCATTTTTTCGTAGTTTCAAGTA
Organism: Pinus albicaulis; assembly: GCA_034641835.2. Lineage (NCBI taxonomy): Eukaryota > Viridiplantae > Streptophyta > Pinopsida > Pinales > Pinaceae > Pinus > Pinus albicaulis. The sequence goes on from CM076572.1 coordinate 452,623,528, forward strand.
CCAATTAGGTTAGATTGAATATATGAGCTTTATTACTACAACTAGTGAGTTCTATCTTATATCGATACGTGATGTACGATTATGAAATACAATGGCAGTATGATTACCATTAATTATATAAGCATATCCCCAATTAGTCTCTCTATACAGGTTACTAGTTATGTGAGATAAATTTATATGATTCACTATTCAAATTAGAGTGATGTATATTATGGACCTCGTATGACCTTATAACACTCCTACACACTTCTTACATAAATGCTTATGATAGTTTAATAGATATTAAATTAGTATCACTATTAACAATGACAGTAATGATAAGGCTTACATAATCATAAACAAAATGAACTCCACTTGTTTGATCTGAGTAATCCTTTAGACTCATTTAGGCTTGTAAGCTCCTTGTTATCATTCATATTTCTTAATTAGGGAAACATATAAGTTGTAAAGTAAAGCACTTATATTAGTAGCACAAGTAATGCTAATGATAGAGACTTGGTATAGTATTCAAACACCCTTATTCCTTGTAAGCTAATAGAAGTGATACGTATATGTATTACTTAAGGTGAAAGGGCTATAATATTGGAACCAATAGCTTGTATCAACATAACACATGAGCACTTAAATTGTAATATTAATATTTAACTCCAAGTGAGGCCTTTGCAATAGTAATATTTTTGTAATTGTTCCATTTCTTTTGTAATATTAGGAGTAGTGAAAATTGGAAAGAGAAACATTGTAACTACCTTGAGGATTGATTTGAGTGGGGTTAATGTTAGTTTTAACCTTGTACAATTAATTTTTGCAAACATATCCTCGATTAAAAAAATGAAATGCCACACATACATTCAACACAAGGATTTTACCCAAGCAATTCATACTAGGAATACTAAAATTATTTTTCAGTAAAACCATGGGTTGAACTATTGTGCACCACAAACCTTTAAAGCCCCTAACCTCCCTTTGCATAGAAAAGCACCAAAACCAAATGCAAAAAATTCCCTAATTTCTTTTAGGGGGATTTTCCCCCTTGTGACCCCCTTGAACCACGGGGATACCACTCGTCTTGTCACCCCCTTATTGTGCTCGATGCATATGAATCTCGTGTAAAGAATATAACACATACCCAAAAATTAACTCATTGTAGAGAGGTAGATGGTTGAAGGTCCAAAGGTAGAATTTATGGTGAATTTTCATAAGATAGCTTGATCAATTAATTTGTTTAACATTTTTCAGTGCTAAGGGGATGACTAGATATTTTCTCCAGAGAAATGGTCATACAAACCTTTAAATTTTGCTAATATGGGTTTGGATTGGTAAGGGAATACTAAAGAAGATAGTTGATTTTTCTTCATCACCTTGACACCTTGAGGCATGTAGAAACAACCCCAAACACTCTCAAAATAATGGAGCTTCTTCTATTGTTTCTTCTCTAAGTAACATCAAATAGACAACAAAATGTAAGGAGAGAGAACATTCATGTCTCCAATAATTTTATGGCTACTATTGGCTATTTATATTTGCAAGAGTTAATTTATTTATGTAAACCCTCATCCATAATTACAAAGAGAGATGGTGATAATGCCTTCCCTAATGCCTGTAGGTTGTTTAAAGGGCTCCAACAAGGAATCGTTAAGTAATATTGAGATGAGAGGGGTTGAAACATAATTATGCACTCATTAGGACCACAAATATTTGAAACCAAAGGCCTCATGAACTTTTTGGAGGAAGGTACATTAATGTGGTCATATATTCCTTCAATACAATTTGTCTAGTCTTGTAGAAAATTTCTCTCCCATCATTAGATTTCGACAATACAAAAAGTGAGGGTTTCTATTAGTCTTAAGGTCCAATCAAGAATTTGGAAATTTGGGTTTTCTTGCAATGGGACAAAACCCTTAAGGAATTCTTTCACTATGCACAAATCTTGATCATGGTATAAGCTTGCTCATGGTTGGAATTTCACAAGATTCTTATGACATTCATGACTATAGAGAAGGTTCATTTGCAAAAATATTAGCTTTACTCCCTTTAAAAACATATAATTGGATGACCATCCCTCTTTTCTTCTAAGCCCTTAGAGTCTGCACCATTCTTTAATCAAGGTTGATACTATTTGAGATCTACATCCCTACAACAAAGTCTCTATGCAACGTGGAAATCATGGTATGCAATCCTTGATTAAATTGATTAGCAAGTACTTTTGTTATCTTATAAATGTTGTCACAAAGCCTTGTGAAGGCCTATGTCTAAGAATCATTCAAAAGGTTTTTTTCTTTGTATGGACCTTGTCACCAATGTTAGCCTCTCTAAAATAACAATAATTAATCCAAAATAATTAATTAATTAATTAATTATTCCTAGTTAGGAATATGTGCCTAATTCTTGGGTTGTTGGGTTGTTCCTAAAATGTTGGAGTTTGTTTAGGAACTCCTATCTTGGTGGGTTTTTGGTGACAAATTATCTCAACCAAAAGAGTCTAAGATAGCACGGACTATCTTCTCTCATCTATTTAAATTGTAAATTTTTTTTTTTTAATAAGAGATATTACATGAGGAAGCCATGAGGCTTCTGCCTTTTCCGCCAAAGGCACATATTGTTATATCAATGGGAGAAAGAAGCATAAAAAGTTTCCATATTATAGGAACCCAACAATTTCCCTCCTACGCACAAGGTTAAGCTACAACTAGGGGTAGTATCTAACCTTATGGATGGGACACAAGCTATATGTTACTAGAAAACACATGACCCACTGAAGAAAGACTCTACAATAATACAAGGGATTCTGAGTTTCTTGCAGATATTATCTATGTTGATATCGCCTTTTGATCTTGGAAGAAAACTTGAAATTGCTTCTAATTTGCCGAAAAATCGTCTTATTTGGATACAAAAAAACATATTAATAACCCAAAACCCATATGCCTATCGCAAAAGTGAAAATCTACCCTTTTATAAAACACTAATAACTCATTTAAACTAATGTGTTTTTTTCTTGATTATGGATTAATCAATGTATTCTTGATTAAGAATAAATCAATGTATATTAATACTGATTACTATCGTGGAGTATGGGATTTTGGAGTATGCGAAGCGAAAACCCTAGTTCTCTAAATTAATTCTCCTCGTTACCTCGGTTTCTCTACTCTGCTAATTCATTTGTTCGGCAATCAGTTTGAATTGTTGTCATTTTAGCGATTTTATGCTTTTCACCTTCATTTGTTTATTAATTGAGAAACCCTTTATCCACTTCCTTATCATCATAATATGTGGGTATCTTCATTCCTTTGATGATCGTTTTCACACAAACTCAGTTAGTGTCTGTTTTTTGAAAAACGACATTCATAATCCAGGTTAGAATCTCACCTCTCTTCGGAAGCTTGTAAACATGGAGTCCTTCGAGCCCATGTTGAAGAAATCCCATGGTTATGACACATATGGTGCTAATGGTATGCCATGGAACTCATCCTCATCTACTAGAAACATGAATATCAATTATGGAATCAATCTCAGTTATGGCGTTAATTATCACTCTGGACCTAACCCCAACCAGGGTCATGGGTTTAATTCGAATGCAGCAGGGGCTAACCCTAACCCTAACCCCACCCTCAACCCTGACTAGGGGCCAACGAGGTTATTCTAGGGCCGCCCTAGGGAGGATACCCACCTATGATGGGCAGAGGTCCATACGAAGGAGGCTCAGGAGGGTCATACGGAGGGGGCTCGTATGAAAATGGGAAACAATCCACCCATTTTGAAGGGTTAGGGTTTCAACAGCAACATCAACAAGGAATTAATGTGGGGGATATCAAGTGCAAGATTTATAAAAATTACAAGGGACGCTCGTATGGCCTCAGCTGCATCTACAAACACAGCCCTACAGGTATGCATTATTTCTCCTTCACAATCCATCCCTTAAATCTATTATGTGTTAATTTGATTGATTTAGGGGTTTATTATTTTTTTGTTTTTTTGCATGGGAATGACCTATTAGCACGAAGTGGATACCATAAACACACCCAAAAATAGTGAGCTACATTGCATTACATGCACTTCATTTGGGTCAGGTCCCATATTTGAGCAGTATCGATTCTGCTTCACAATCCATAGTCTTGACACAATCGTCGTTCTCTTTAGTTTTAACTTCCCATTTGAGTAGGGCATATACCACAAGAAGCATGGAACCACTTGTAGATGGGTTTACAATATTTTTACCTCTCCAATGAACCAAAGTCTCATTGGCACTAGTTCTCATATTGAATACTCTATTATGTTGAAATGCTTGTTTTCCCAAAACTTCACATATGTTTTGGCCGTAAGTTACATAAAACTCCTCTCTCTGCTATTTTTGTGTTAGGTTGTGTACCACTGGACCCTTGAGGTTTAATGTTATCTATATGCCCAAACATGTATGTATTGTTTTGTTTTCTTTGAATGTCCTTTTGAAACCAACCAATAGTATATATGATCTCTTTTTTTTCTTGATTTCAAAATTTTGAATTCACTTTGGTCAGAATTCAATTAAAAATGATTACTGGTGTCTAGAGTGGGCATTTTTTGTCTTTTATTTCTACCCTATTATGGAATTCAAAGTTTATTTCTTCACAGTAGGTTTTGGGTATTGTCCAATGCCCCGTTTCACATGGAAGTGTTCAAAATTCCATATTTTGGGAATGTTGTTTTTTTTTCCTTTTACCCTTTTCGATCCTAGTGTGTGCACTATAATCATCTTGTATATCTAGTTCATTATCCTTTTTGGCCAAATTTTTAATGCTTTGTATCCAGATATGATACTGAGAAAATCAAATATTTAAATTTGGCGTGGTTAGCAGCCTTTTCCAATAGAACATTAGAAAGATCATTTGTTTATATAACTTGATGATCAAATCAAATTGAATTGTGTTGGAAGACTTACATTTTTTTTTTTAATGTATGTAGAATTGGCTCTGGTATATTTTTGGACTAGCCCCAAAAACAATCATCTAGTGGTATTTTTGAGGTCTTCCATTAACATAAGATATTTCCATACTATTTTTATGTTGGAGCCATATTTAAATAAAACCCCCCCAAAAGATTTGCATATTCATCAGATCTACATTGTTCAACTCTACTTTAGCATTTTATTAAATTCAGAGAATATTGATTTTGTATTTATTTAATGAGAAAATTAAAAAACATACAAGATAATTTTAAGATTTAACACCTTAAATTGTTGTATAAGTACACAATGTCTATGTTTGGTTGTCTTTTGAGTTGAATAAAACACAATTTTCATCCCCACTATTTCATGCATTTTATGCCCATTACTTGGGATAAATATTGCAATGTGCAAATGTTAGTCAAGGTATTGACCTACTATACAAATTTCTAGTTATTACGCCATGGATGCATTCCAAACATTTTTGCTGGTTGCTTTTTTTTTCTGGCAGAAATGAGATGCATTATTCATAGTATGAATAAAAAGGCAATGGATTTATGCATTATGAAATATTCAGATAGGGTTGTGTTCATAAGTATCTCTAACAATGAATTTTTATGAAATCATGCATGATTAGAAATTGATGCATAATTCATAGCATGAAAAACAAGTCTATGGATTTATGCATTATGAAATATTCAGATAGGGTTGTGTTTGTAAGTATCTATAGCAATGAATTTCTATGAACTCATGCATGATGAGAAATTGGATAAGTGTTAAATCCTAATTGACCTACTGTTAATGACACAATGTAAAGTTTGTTGTCTAAATGAGTGATATGTTGTGGGCTAGAGGAATTTATTGAAGATCTGTCTAGATGAAGGTTTGTTATGTTGAATTTGGATGGGGGATATCCATTAAGCATTCAACATTCAAGTAAATGCAATTAATATTCAATGGGACCAATCAAGTTTCTAGCATAAAATGTAAATTTTGGCTTGTTATTTTTGTGAGGATGATTTGGTCAAAAGGCTATGCATCTGTAGCAAATCTAGAGATGTGTAGATTAGCATATGTTTTTTTAAGTTCAAGTTATTCTCAAGTAAGCATTCATAATCTTAATCCAAGGTTGGCCCTCTGGAATTTGGTACTCTTTTCTTGATTGGGCTTTGTTTGTAAATTTTATACTCCCTTTTCCTTGAGATCTTTATGAAGTCTTACACTTTTGTGGTGGTATAGAAAAGGACAAGGTAATATCCTTTGACTTCTAAGTGGTTGAAGCCTTCTCACTTGTAGATTCTCATTTAATCTATACAAAGTCTAGACAATCAAGCTTTGCCCAGACTCGAATGTTTTATTGAGAAATATATGCACACTATTCAGAGAGCACTGTGATGCCTTACAATATTGGTGCAATGGTCAATGTTCATAGATTGGAAAACTGATACTTTTGTGTCATGGTGTCCCATACAACATTTGCATCATGTTTGAATGATAATTGGAATATTCTTAGAAAAATCCAATGTTATAGCCAATAATTGTTTGTAAACTTGCAAAGAAAACTTTGGAAAATTATCTAAGAATAGTAATTTGGGGATAAGATCATAAGGGAATGACGTGCATCAATCTCCTTCTTTTGATGGGAGGGAACTAAAATATAATTTTTCCATCCACTACATGACATTATTCACTCACTGCAAATAGAATCCATTCACTTATTTCAATCTCTCCGTCGGAAATGATTGAGTGAGGTATGATTGAACAGGTAGTACTTCTCTCGTCGTTTGTTGATAAAGTGGTAGACATCTCCTCTCTTGGGTATTTATGAATGATGGGTGTAACATATTTCTCTCTAGGGATGGGTAAATAATTCTGCAAATAGGTAAATAATTCTCCTCTCTATGGATGGGGAATTCTCCTCTCGAGTATGTTGTGGTAGCATTGCAAACAACAGATGTGATTCAATCACCATACCGTCTTGGGTATAACATCTTGTGATGGTAAGATAAATCTCTCAGGAATTAATCTGGCTCTTTTGGGTAACACGTGATAGATCTCTCTTTCTCCTCCTTGGTCATTGATGTGTTTCTTCTCTCGCCTGAAGGACTAGTTTCGTCTTCTAGAGGCAACTTGGAATGGTTGAGTTTGGGAAATGTTTGCTAAGTATCACTTCCACCTGTTCCACTCCGATACGAAAAGAAGCATCAAAATAAGATGAATTTATCAAATAAATATGTTTAACTCAATCAATATTTTATATTAGTAACATGGCTCAATATTGATACGGTCATATGTAAGCAAGCATGGCTAAAACTCTTCCAGTGGAACATGGGTAACTTCATATTTTCCCGCCCCTTCTGGTGCAGTAACACCAATTATAATTTTACCCTCCCTAAAATGGGTGTTTTGAGTTGATGAATCTAGCAAGCCAAACGTTTTCCTCTCTTCTTGCCTAATATTTTCTACCGGGAAACCCTCGTTTCATTGACTAGCCCCCCTCGGTTCCTCCCCTACCCCAGCAAGTGGGAAAAAAATCGATTCCATCCTTCCTAACATGGAGAAAGGTTTTGAAAGGGCTTATTTTAGTAAGAAGAAAATATAATGAAGTGCCTCGATGAGTGGATTGCTTATAGGTTTTGAGTAATTGCTACAAAACAACCTAATCACACTTTGTACATGAACTTAACATAACTTCTTGTAAGCTTGTTTCCACGTACCTTATTCCTGTAATCATTAATACTAATAAATATTACAAGTAAACACATAGGTATTACATTTGTACAAGCCCATTGAACCAAGCTTTATTCACTCTTATATCAATACTAGCACTTAATTCAGCCTATTCAATGGAAAAAACAGTACTAGTTACGAACATATTGTACTTGTTTATATTCACTAAGTAGTAGATATTTTACCATAATGATTCAGCTGTGTTTACTCATAGTGAATACTAAACCAGGTTAGCAGAACATGGAATCTCAGCTTACTTAGTACTATTGATTGGTTTGGCTTATTCCCTAATCAACGAAGATCCTTATTCCTATCATATTGAGACTGATAGACTCGTAGTAACATCTTATCATAACATTAGTGTTATTAGATATGGTGTAAGTTATGATGCTTTGTGACACTTAATGTGATCAATGTGATCACATCAAGTAACAATAATAGTGTAATTAGTGACATAACCATACCATTTTTTCATAGTTTCAAGTACCAATTAGGTTAGATTGAATATATGAGCTTTATTACTACAATTAGTGAGTTCTATCTTATATTGATACACGATGTACGAGTATGACATAAAATGGCAGTATGATTACCATTAATTATATAAGCATATCCCTAATTAGTCTCTCTATATAGGTTACTAGTTATGTGAGATAAATATATATGATTCACTATTCAGATTAGAGTGATGTATACTATGGACCGCTTATGACCTTATAACACTCCTACACACTTATTACGTAAATTATTATGATATTCTAATAGATATTACATTAGTATCACTATTAAAAATAACAGTAATGATAAGGCTTACATAATCTTAAACAAAATTAACTCCACTTGTTTGATCCAAGTAATCCTTTAGACTCATTTAGGCTTGTAAGCTCCTTGTTATCATTCATCTTTCTTAATTAGGGAAACACATAAGCTGTAAAGTAAATCACTTATATTAGTAGCACAAGTAGTGATAATGATAAAGAGTTTGTATAGTATCCAAACACCCTTATTCCTTGTAAGTTAATAGAAGTGATATGTATCTGTATTACTTAATGTGAAAGGGCTATAATATTGGAACCAATAGCTTCTATCAACACAACACATGAGCACTTCATGATTTGGTAGAAGTAACTGTAATCAAAGCACATATATTAATATGGAACGATAGTTATGGTTAAGTAACAAATATAACCCATAGTATAAGCATATATGTAATGTTTAAGATGATTAAACTAGAGCTATTACATATCGCGTATATACTTGGTATTCTTAGTAGAAACCATAGACTAGTGTAAGGTATGAAACAAGCATTAAACATGAGCAACTTCGTCATATGTTACTATGGAGTTACTACTCGTCATTGATTCCATATAAGTATTACTATAACATGATTGCTCTTATGGAACTAATAACAAGAAAGTTAAGTAATTTCAACTTGTTGTTTAGCTATGATCTTTACATAACTACTTACATAGATTAATCTTTGTGATCTCTGCTTATACATAACCTTTCACTATCATTGAATCTAATTAGGCTAATAACGTAACTAGTAATGAGTGATGTAAGATCATAACAAGGCTTATTACACTAGTAAGATTGAATAAGCTTATGTTAATAACAGGTATAGCAATATCCATAATTTTAATGATGTAACATTTTCTAACCTAATTCCCTAATGAACTCGAGCTCTTAGTAATCAAAAAAACAATGAGATAGTGAAAACTCGGTACAGATTAGTGATATGTTGTGTACAGTAATGTGTATTAATCATCGATATTCATATCACACTTTATGGAAATACAATAATCTAAATTGATGTGTTCTATTACATTACTATCATTACCTATGTTAACATGCAAATACACAAGATATGTAAGCTAATACGTTTGGTTTACTTGTACTGAATGAAACTAGTAGCAAGAGGTAATGAGAAACAACATAAGCCCGTACTCTATACTAATTCAATATGTTATGTTATGGATATTTCCTTATATTGAACCAGTATTGTGCTTTAATGATGAGTACTATTACCATAGCTATGATGGTTAAGGTTAGTAAGATCAACTTCGAATGGATAGCTTAATCTAAAGCAGCGTACTCATAATGCGTACCATAGATGTTTGAATCATATTTCAGCTTATATGTATATAATAGAGTCTAACTATTACATGTGGTTTATGAGCCTAATGTGCATCTTACCCTTATATATTAGGGAAATAATGTGTACTAGATTCAAACTAGTAGATCACTATTACAAAAAGAGGGATTTTCTTAAGCTTCGAACTAGTCATAATCAGGTTGTAATGCTTATAGTAACTGCATAAGATATGAACATGAGTAAGCTTGACCTGGATATGGCGTATTTATAGTACTCATATTTACTAAGTTGTGTGAAATGGCACTAAATTTCTTAACCTATGGCGTACATAACATATCACCTATTAATAATTTGAAGTAAGCTCATTCTACATGTAACTATAAGGAATAACAGAAGAAATCACATACAAATAAACATATGTAATAAAAAAGACTAGTATTGATTACTATGATCCATATATTGAGTCTATGGTTTTCGTATCTTATACTAATAGTGTTCATTATTGGTCTTTTATTACAATTACAATGATTAAGCAGGTAGTTTGATATAGTTAATTATTATCATTGGTTTGATTACATAGGTGTCATATCACTATTAACATATGGTGTCTTTTATTCCATTGAATCAGATGAAGTACAATGTGCCAATCAGTAACACTATCTTATGAACACTTATAGAAAGCTTACTAGTATATAGGGAAGCTTAGTTCTCCATGGTTACTAATTATCCTGAATATAGCCTAATATAGTGAAGCATGATTCCCATTAGTCTTACTTGTTACTAGATGATAACCAATCCCTAGAGCACTATACTTACACTATATTAGCTATGCGATATCCTGTATTAATCACAGATAGGAAGCTTGATTAGGGAATATACGTAATATCGTAATTAGTAACACTACTGGTTTATCTGAGCTTACTGTACTAGTGGCTTTCCCATTACTTGATAGCTGGTTATGGATTTCCATTTCTCCTTGTAATAGTTACACGTAGAAGCATAGCTTGAACAATATAGGTATAAGTTACATGTATAAGCTATAGAGTATGAACACCATTGTTATGTTAATATCCAAGTATAAGCTGTAATAAATACGGGCAATGATAATAAGGCTTATATGTTAAGCAATAAGACAGATCTAATACTATATCTAATATGGTTCATTACTGCTATGTTAGTAATAGAGAAGCTTAGTATGTTCATAGGTGTATATTATCCCAGGAATCAATGGTAATACAAGAGCTTATCTATACATATTCCGTAATCATTAGAGAATTATTAGTAACTCCATTAAGCTAGTGATATCCTTCTAGTGTAGAGTGATAGCGAAATGGAACAGTATTAAACAGCTTTGATCACTGTTATAATGCTTGAAGCACTTAACCTTATGATATTGAAACACTTAACCCTATGATATAAGGTAATATGAATGAAACATATGGAAATAGTATGAGTTATAGGTAAAGGATAAGCATATTGTGTTATTTTAATTAAGATGAATTTAAAATGCTTGGAACTAATAGTATGTATGATTAATATTTCATGTCCGTAATCTATGTAATTAATGCTATTACATTATGTGGATAACGTGCCATAACTTGGTATGATATGGATTTAATGATAGATGCAACCATTTCTTCAATATGATTGGTGTTGTATACTCTTTACCTTGTAGTTACTATGCTATTACCTGTATTGATATTTATGAGATAGAACACTCTAAGTTGGATATGCTTGAATGGTAACAATTGACTATATTACTTCTCCATTACTCTTAATTATGTAGATAGTCGGTATGTGATCTGAGTGTGATAGGAGACCATACAAGCTTGAACCATATTCCAGAGTGTGTTAAGCCTCCATATCAATGGAAACAGTACACTCTATTACAAATAAGCTCTAAGCTTCCATATGTAGGTTATATGGATTACTATAGATATGTTATCCCTTATTTCCATAATATATGTATACTAGCTAATTACACTTAACTACTATTCTAACCAACTTCTATCACATAGGTAATGATTACCCTTATTTACATAATAGAATAACCATTACTTACTTGAATATTACTTATCCCATTGATTCAGTATATACCTAATGAAAGCTGATCATTATAGCTACCTAATGAAAGTAGTGCAACACGTGCGATACTATGGAAAATATGGATAGAGAAAATTTCCTTAAAAGTACTTGCTTGACTTTGATTGCATAAGAGTTTGTAAAGTGTTTTGTTGGAGTACTCATTTCCTGCAAGCTAGAATGAAGGTGTGGCAGGTGAAATACTATCAAAAATATGGAAAAAGGAATTAAAAAAAAACAGTTAAACTATTAAAAACTTATAATGATATCAAGGATTTAATTGACCTTGGAATTATTCTTACAAGTCCCAACAATTAATTATCTTAATAACTTGGTTGCTATATGATAACCTGTTATTAGATGTAGAAAATTAGTAACCAGAATCAATCAGATATGATAGACTTTGGAATTGCACTCTGTTGTGGAGGTAAATCCCCTCTACGGATAGAGGCGATCCCACTAGCCCCAGAGTGGGTCTAGCAACAATCGAAACACACAAAGTTGTTGGTTCCTAGTTACAAAGAGTAGAATCGCGATAGATCGCTTACCATGATTACTTCGTTGTTTTTGTTGAATAATAGGTGGTGCTTCCGTTCGTAACTGGACATGTCACGGTCCATGAGCTTGTAGCATCCAGATACATGTACACATGCAAAGAAGAGAGACAACATGCAACACAATATTTCAGACTTTATAACTATCAATCAGTCAGAGAGGAACAAATGAAATTGCATTATATCATGGACAAACACAATCATGGAACCAATAGCATAGTCATGTATATTAAGATACGAGAGAACGATTACAACCGATGCTATGACGTCATGATCTTCCTTCGACAAGATTCTAGCGGGACGTGTCTCACAAAGCTCATCAGGGATTTTACAGAACTCTCTCTCTCACAGGTTTCTCCTTAGCTCTGCCCTTGATTATCACTTAGCTATAATTTCCTTCCCAAAAGTTTAGCTAGCTAGAAAATGGAGAGGGCAGGCTTTTATATAGGGAGAAGGAGAGGTTAGGCTGCCTATAATCATGGGGGAGAGTCCTATATCTTAGGAAAGTTCCATGAGAGGTGGAAAACCACTTCCTAATCAAGGAGATCCGGAGGCAAACAACCCAACCCCTTTTGATGATTTGTTCTGAAGTTGTTAGAATCAAACTTTCGCCTTCTATTGCTAAAAAAATTCCTTAATAGGCTTGGCGCGGGCACAACACAGGGAGAAAGCGCCAGCTGGAACGCCCACTAGTGTGTATTTTCCCCATTGGCGCGAGGGATGAAATGGCTACCCGCGCCAATGCCAAAACATGGGGTTTTAGGTTTTTTCAAAGGAAATGTTCTTGAGGATAATTCTTGCCCTTATGCAGAAGGATACCATCAAGATGTTTTTAGGACATTTTACTGTTCACAGGTCATGGGAATACTCCTCCAATGTATGGGATGAGGGATTGCAGGGATGGTGAAAAAATGTTGTGTAACAGATGCCCCGTAAAGCAGGAGGTCCGAGAGAGAGGGAGGGGTGAAATGCTTTATGAGAACGTGTCCAACTAAAAACATTGCCGTCGGAATACCTGTGAATACAAATACAACTGATATCTCTGATACATGATATGTGGTATGGGTGCAGCCATCCATAATAGAGTGTACAAAAACCGGGATCTAAGGTATGGACACAACCATCTAGTAAATAAGGATCAACAAGTAGACTCAGGTATGGTAGTAGCCATCCAATCAAAAGAGTCATGTAATAAATCATAATAATCCACAAAGAACCCGAAGCCTAGATGTTCATCAGACAAAATCCAAGGTCTTGCGCTCCATCTCGACCCGAACAGAGTACAAGTTCGAGCATGCGAATATGTGATCTGAAGTCAAACATGCAAGAACATCGTTTAATTACCAACCAATAATGAAAGCCATTAACAGATGCGAGAGAAACCACCAATAATGATGATGGCCCTCAAGGTACAAGAGGTACAATCCACGAAGTGTGAACAGTGATCTGGCGTCGAACACCCGCAGAATCATCCGATCGAAGGCCAATATGAAAACCTTGCGTCGAATGCGAAGAACCTGCCATTGAGGCATGCAGGCTCCAAGGCACCTGAAGGGAGTCTCTAGATCAACTTCCTGGAGAATGAGCTGAAGTTGACAGGAATTTACCTTGATCAAAGGTGGGCCATAATGTTTCCCACATCATCGACACGAGACAGAGGAACATGATGTTTGTGAATCAAGACCAACAGAGAATCAGAGGGAGGTTTAAAACTGCAAAGGCCAACTTCTCTTGAACATATAAGCAGCACGACATTGGATTTGGAAGTAATTGACATCAAAGGATCTGAGGTCATGGTGACATGGAAAAAAGCAGATGAGCGGTCAAAAGAGATTACCCAAACCCATGAAGGCAAGCAGATAACGAGATGAGATGTCCCCAACCCAACAATAATGCAGACAAGTGCCATGTTCAAGAGAGACATACTACCAACACGACTACGATACTCATTCCATTTTCCCCCACCATTTCTGGTGAGTACCCCAATTATTTTTTGGAAACAAGCTTGAAGGGGATAGCATGTGCTTGCTATATAATTTTTTCCTTCGGACAAATCCAACCTAGTACATTTTACGAGCCCTAGGAAGGAGGAACTCGAGTAACGTCATTACAACGGAGTCCGATGTCATCAGTTTTTAACGAGTCTGACAAAGAAAGAACTCGATGTCTTTTCATGTTTAGAGAGTTTGAAAAGACAGCGGAAAAGAAAACTCCAGCAGTCCCTTTTCGTAGATAGTGCCACAGATCCGAAAAGGTAGAAAACTATGTCTGGGAGAACCTCCTAGTCACGATAGGCTAGGGTATTCCTTTTTCGTAAATAATCTATCCTAGCTCGAAAAAGGGTTAAATGTATACTGGGTAGATGTTGTTTCGCAGCCATTTAACGAGTTGAAAATGACAAGTGTCTCGGCAATATTTTCATTTTTAGAGAGTCAGAAAAGAGCTGAAAGATGACTCCAATAGTGAATTTTTCATGTTTTTACCGAGTCCGAAAAAGTATAAAATACAACTCGTGTCTTTGTCCTAATCGCGTGAAAACTTGTCGCTGCATAAAAGGCAAGTGTAAAACCCATTTTTTAACAAAAATATAATAAAATATCGGAAAAACAAGTCTTAAAACCTAATTTAGATTTGAAAAGTTATAAATATTACAAATAGTAAAAACTTATTCGCTTTTCACCTTTTTACCTCTTTGCAGAGCAATAGTGAGCCATTTCCTTTGCTATCTTGAGGCGACGATTGTGAACAATCTAGTGGACTAATCCAGATTTCGTCTTCTTCAGGTAAGAGCCGCTTCCATTAGCCATCTTTTAAGTCATATTTCATATCTTTTCATTGTCATTTGGCATCCCTAAGGGGAGGAATCGCAAAATTAGGGCCTCCGCGGTTGGCGCAGGTTTCAGGCACGGACCCGCGCCAGTTGACCATTTTTCACATAGGGGTCGCGCTAGGTGGCGCGACTGTTAGCAAAATAGCCGCTCCAACTAGCAACCCAACATTCCGTTTAAATTTAACAAAAATAGAGCCAATGAATTTTTTTTTTAAGTACCCAAGGGATCTTACAATGTGTTTATTACAAATTGATGCAGGTACAAAGCAAAAATGGTAATTGAATGGAAAGAAAGAGAGCACAGTGAAAAATATGAGCAGGCAATGGGGGGTGAACAATGTATGAGTGCTCTTAAGAATTGTGGGCTCAAGAAATTCTTTATGACACCGTGTCTCTGGGCCCAACCCGAATTACTAAAATATCTTATCAGTATCTGGGACGAGGATCATGTAGAAATTTGAATAACTAATATATTATTCACTGAGATTCTCCTGATCACACACTATTTTAGCTTCATGCATAATACAGAATCTCTTCTACCATTGATCATCACATGCGGAAATAAAATCAATTGCATGCATACATTAAAACCACAAACAATCACACATATGAACACAATATTTCATGGGAAAGCTTAAAGCTGAAAACCCCAACTATCTGTATCTTATATGTCATAGAGATCATGTAATAATCATAGTACAAAAGCTCCTCACAAGCTCTCATGCACACCCTCAATTTCTACACAATATCAAGCTAGATCTAGCAAAACACATGCTCCAATCTTTTGCCACTTGATAGCCAACCTCTATTGCGTAATTAATGCTATGGGATGGCTTCATTAAATAGATAAACCACCTGGATTGTACTGCGCAATCCTCATGGGCTTCTCCACCTATCTGTGTGTTGCAAATAGCAACTGTATAGTCACAAATGATAGTTAACCTGCTCTTTCACCTATCTCTGCACTGGTCTCCACTGAAACTGTCCATGCACTGAAGTTAACTGATGCATTCTTTAGTTGATCAATGAGTTTATAATTAGTGAATTAATTAATAATTAATTCACACCAATCTCACTAATTGTATCAATTAGTTAAACTGAATACAAATAGCTCAACTATGTTTAGATTAGTTAAACTGAATACAACTCCACTAACTTCCTCAATCAACTCCACCAAACTCTGTCACATGATTTCTAACTGAAGTATCCATGCAATAGTTCCACTTAACCCTCAGGAATAGCATAATTCCTTCTGTCAGCTCCTGTGCCACATCTGTGCACTTAACTGAAGTGCTCCAAGAGAATAAGATAATGTTTAGAGTCCAAATATTATTAAGAGCTAATAATATTCTACATATCTATTTTTAGACTGGCAATCTAAAAATAGATTCCGCCCAATATGTCTAAAAATAGAAGTCCATCTATTTTTCCAACTTGACCAACCATCCACAAATAGCATCCCGCAACTCATAGAACATGATCCATATGTCTAAAAATAGACATAGTCTAAAAATAGACTTTGCGCCAAAAATAGCCTGCGGGCCCACTTAGTGAAGGCGACTTCTTTCCACTAAGCTCATCATCTTGTTGCAATCTCAACACTCCCTCTCAACAAGATAAGGATTATCTGCAACCCCTATCCTGCCCCCGTGGTATTCGAATTTTCTCCTGGTGAGCGCCTTCGTCAAGATATCAGCATCCTGATCCTCCGTAGGAATGTATGAAAGTAACATGATCTTCCGCTGCACACAATATTTGATATGATGATACCAGATGTCAATGTGTTTAGATCTATCATGAAATACTAGATTAACCGAGAGTTTGATGCAACTCTGATTATCACAATAAATCACAGTAGGCTCTAAGTGTGAACCGAACAACCCGACCAGGATCTTCCTCATCCATATAGCCTCGCATGCAGCCAAACTCGCTGCCATATACTCGGCCTCTGCTGAACTGAGTGCCACGGATCTCTGCTTCCTGCTGTACCAAGAAACTGATGTCGACCCGATACTGAAAATCCCTCTAGATGTGCTCTTTCTGTCCATTGGGCTCCCTGCCCAATTTGCATCCGTGAAGCCACACAACTTCACCTCATCTGACTGTCTGTACCATAATCCATATCCCGATGTGCCTCTGAGATATCTCAATACATGCTTCCCTGCCTTCCAAAAGAGCTTGGTTGGCTTAACCATAGCTTGTGAAATCTGGTTAACAACATAACATATGTCAGGTCATGTATTGACCAGATACATAAGCGACCCCACCAACTGTCGATAAACAGTGGCATACAATACCTCCGCTGAATTAGCATCCTCCTTCCTCCAACCACCAGGAAGAGGAGTATCAACAGGCTTGCAGCCATGCATGTTGAACTTCTCCAGTATCTCCCGGGGATACTTACCCTGAGAAACAAATAGTCCACCACTGCGCTACCAAATTTCCAATCCCAGGAAATAATGAAGGAGGCCCAAGTCCTTCATCTCAAACTCCTTTGCAAGATCAGCCTTGCATGAGTGTATCAACAGTTCATCACCTGTCAAAATCAAATCATCTACATAAAGAAAAATGATCAGCAACTTACCCTCCACCATAATCTGGTATAGGTTAGGATCCGCCTCACTCTTGGAGAATCCAAGTCCGGTGAAATAATTTTCTATCTGTGTGTACCAAGAATGAGGTGCTTGTTTCAATCCATACAACGCTCTCTTGAGCCTGCACACATGCGACTCGCTGCTGAAGATATCAAAACCTTCGGGCTGCTCTATGTACACCTCCTCCTCAATGACTCCGTTGAGGAACGCAGTCTTCACATGCATCTAATGAATGTGCCACCCCATCTGCGCTGAGAGAGCAATAATCATCTGTATGGAAGAATACCTTGCAACAGGTGCAAAGTTCTCCTCATAATCGATCCCCTCAACCTATGAAAAGCCTCGGGCAACAAATCTTGCCTTTTACTTCTCCACACTCCCGTCAGCTACCTGCTTCACTTTGTAGATCCATCTTGAACCCACCACTGATTTCCCTTCCGGCCTCGGGACAATCTCCCATGCATTTTTTCTGACAATAGAATCATACTCTTCCACCATGGCATCTACCCATGCAGGGTCCTCCACAGCTTCCTCGAAAGAGGATGGCTTTGTCACGATACACTTTCTCATAAGAGCCATGTATCCAGTATATCGGTCAGGTGACTGCCTCTATCTGTTCTGTGATGTAGGTGCTCCTACAACCTTCTCTGCATCTTGAGCCAGTTGCTCATCTTCTATAGTGCGCTTCCGCCCTCTGAGGGTTGGCGTTGCCTGAGTGGTCTCTTCCACTCCATGAACCTCATCTTGTGGTTGATCCACATCCTGAGACTCATCCTTAGGAACTGATAGCTCCTCATCTGCATGCAAGTGTGGCTCCCTCTCAAGCAAACACTTCATGGCTTTCTCCTCATGAAATTTGATATCCCGTCGCACAACAGCTTCTCAGAACCACTGAAAATGCGTCACTATAAGTTGTGGGGTGTATCGTTGTACCCCCAAATATCCCAACCTCCGCAACTTGGCTCGTTTCTTCCCGGCATCCTTTGTCACATGAATGTAAACAAGTTGTTTTAAAATCATACATTCTGTGTAAAATATCGTAGCTCCTTACTCTCGTAAAACGCCTCCTGCATCATGCCAAGTATCCTATGAGGACAACGGTTCTGCACATATACTGCAGTATTGCATGCCTCCGCCCACAAGTGAATGGGTAGGCCCTGATCATGCAACATCACCTGTGCATCACCCACGATCATTCTATTCTTCCACTCAACAACCCCATTCTAATGTGGGTTATGAGGTGCTATGAGCTCTCTTCGAATTCCTTCTGCGCTGTAAAAGTCCTTGAATTCGCCAGAGATGAATTCACCACCATTTTCACTCCTAAGAGCCTTCACCTGTTTCCCCTATTCTTTCTCAACCAGTGCCTTGAACTCACAGAACTTTGAGTATGTCTCGCTCTTCTTCTGCATGAATAAGATCCAGCACTTACGAGAAAAATCATCAACAAATATCACATAACACTTGTGCTTTACTGTCGAAGCTGCTGAGAAAGGTCCACACACGTCTGTGTGAATTCTCTCAAGGATCATCATGGAGCGACTATACTTCTCGTGAAAGGTGGCTTTCACAAATTTTCCCAAGGTACACTCGCACCGATCCGATCAAGAAGAGTACCCTTAGGAAGCCCAATAGAAATCTGCTGCAGTATCTTCAAAGCTCCATGGTGAAGGTGGCCTAATCTCCGATGCCACAACTCGCCATTATCTCGGCTCACCACTCCTTCTGCCTTGCCTACCATTGTTGTGCAGCCATCTACCTGCAATTGATAAAGGTTCTTAACTCGAACCCCTATCCTCTGGGTCTCACCAGTTTCCTTACTGCGCAGGAAAGCCTTTCCCTCGCTAAAGACAACATCATATCCCTTGTCTTCTAACATCGCCACAGAGATTAGATTCTTCTTCAATCCTGGAACATGCATCATTTCCTTCAATACGAAGGGTTTACCAGACTCCCTCTCAAAGGAAATGGTACTGATACTGGTCGCATTGTATCTACCATCATCGCCCATCTCGATGTGCACTCCAAGATCTTTCTCGTCCAGATCAGTAAACAAATCTCGATCTCCTGTCATGTGAAAAGACGCACCACTATCCAGAAACCACGCTGATCCCACCATACTTGAAACCAAGCATGTGATCAGCGAAAAATCCAGCTCAAACTGCGAGGCTAAGGCCTCTCTTCAGTCGTAGTTCCTTCAACAGCCTGCTTATTTTTCTTCTTTTGTGGACAATTAGTGGCATAATGTCCGTGTTGGTGACAGTGAAATCACTTCACCTTGGACATGTCCTTCTTCTTGCCTTTCGCACTGGAATGAGAAGCTTTTTTTCTCTTCCCATTCTTTGATTTGGTAGCCAAAGAAAAATTCTCTTCATTAGATGCCTTTGATGAAGATCCGTCCCTGGTACTTCGCCTTATCTCCTCTTGCACAAGATCCGACCAAAGTCGCTCCCATCCCCGGCAATTTCTCCCGACCATCGATGTAGCCGTGATATGCCAACTCTTCTGAAGCCTAAGGAGAGCCAAGCCACCAAGTCCTCACTACAGCCAGCTCACCTCACACTTCCCATCTCATCCCCGCATTGGTGAACTTCGTGAGGTACTTGGGCATACCGTCGCCTTCTCCATCTTTATGTCAAGTCGATCCTTGAGCGCCAACTTCCTCTGGTCGCTCTTGCTTTGGAATAAATCTGTCAAGGCTTTCCACATCAAGAATGGAGAAGCCTTACCATGAAGGCTGGACACTATGTGATCCTTCACACCCTCCAACAGAATCCTTCGACACTTTGCTATCTTCTTTTGCCATGCGTCAAGTACGGCAGCATCAGTAGAAGTAGGCTTTGGGACTTCAACATCTATGAAATCCTTCAACCCATTGTCATCCAGCACCGCCTCCATCCTGTCCTTCTATGCAATATAATTCAAGCTGCCCTCAAGGGCATACTCCAATCGCAATCCATTGAAATACATCTCAACTTCGACACCAAGAAAACACTGCTGCAAATTCAAATTCCACCAGCACAAAACTCAACCGCTTCAATGTTTTGCAATTGCTCCAATGATCAATATCGCTCTGATACCATGTAGAAAATTGAATAACTAATATATTATTCACCGATATTATCCTGATCACACACTATTTTAGCTTCATGCATAATACAGAATCTCTTCAACCATTGATCATCACGTGCGGAAATAAAATCAATTGCATGAACACATTAAAACCACAAACAATCACACATATGAACACAGTATTTAATGGGAAAGCTTAAAGCTGAAAACCCAAACTATCTGTATATTATATGTCATGGATATCATGTAAAAATCATAGTACAAAGCTCCTCACAAACTCTCATGCACACCCTCAATTGCTACACACTATCAAGCTAGATCTAGCAAAACACATGCTCCAATATTTTGCCACTTGATAGCCAGCCTCTATTGCATTTTCAATGCTATGGGATGGATTCATTAAATAGATAAACCACCTGGCTTGTAATGCACAATCCTCATGGGATTCTCCACCTATCTGTGTGTTGCAAATAGCAACTGTATAGTTAACCTGCTCTTTCACCTATTTCTGCACTTGTCTCCACTGAAACTGTCCATGCACTGAAGTTAATTGATGCATTCTTTAGTTGATTAATGAGTTTATAATTAGTGAATTAATTAATAATGAATTCACACCACTCCTCACTAGTGTATTTATCAGTTAGACTAAATACAACTAGTTCAACTAAGTTAAACCGAACACAACTCCATCAACTGTCTCATCAACTCCACCAAACTCTGCCACATGAGTTCTAACTGAAGTCAACCATGCAATAGCTCAACTAAACCCTAGGAATAGCGTAATTCCTTCTGTCGGCTCTGTGAGGCATTTGTGCACTTAAGCAAGTTCTCCAAGAGAATAAGATAATATTTTAGAGTCTAAATATTATTAAGAGCTAATAATATTCAACATATCTATTTTTAGTGGCAATCTAAAAATAGATTACGCAATATGTCTAAAAATAGAAGTCCATCTATTTTTTCCGACTTAACCATCCACAAATAGCATCTTGCAACTCATAGAACATGATCCATATGTCTAAAAATAGACTTTGCGCCAAAAATAGCCTGCGGGCCCACTTAGTGAAGGCGACTTCTTTCCACTAAGCTCTTCATCTTGTTGCAATCTCAACAGATCAGGAGAAGTTCAAACTTCGAGATTAGGAACTTGAACTCAAAGTGTTAGATGTATATTTCATCACCGGACTGTCATGCAGAGGTGAAATCCCTATTTTGAATGGTACAAGCCTTCTGGAGAGAACATGAAAATGGTCATGAACAGGGTGTGCCCAGGGGCACAAAAGGGAGCAAGGAGCGGCAAGGTAGACATTCAGACTGTCCCCGATATAGCACTCAGAGTAGTGCTAAACACCATTTCACGGGCTACGAGGTCTTAGGCACTGCACGAAGCCACCAAGACACAACTACTGCTTGCTTCGGAGTGCATGAGCCCCACCATTTTCAATTGGGCAGAGGTTGTAACAATGAATTCAAGCGGAAACTCACAAAATGCAAAGAGACTAAACTGAAATAGTTTTGATATGGATCGATTTTTGTGTCATTCTTCCTGGAACGACTACTTATCTTCCAGTGCCAGGAGGCCATAGTCCCAGATCCACCACTAAGGGAGCCACGGATGGCTCGATGGGCGGCACTGATGCCGAGGGCAGGGGGCAGCTAGCAGATGTCTCGGAGGCCTGAATTCTTTGGGTGGCTTCGATGATAGCTCATCATCATGGAGGACTGGCCCTATGCCGGCACAGATTTTACAGGAGACCCGGACCTCCCACTCCCGGAGGGAGAGGACTAGGACGAGGAGCTTGGTAAGACTCTTTTTAATTTTATTAGTTTTATGATTTTTTGGTATACATTCATGTTCTAACAACTAATCCTATAAGAATGCAGATGTTGGCCCAGAGAGGCCCGCCGGAATATCACCAATAGCGAGGAGGACCCCTCTTTCTTATGACCCTCATGGTGAGGGGGGCGAGGGGGGCGAGCTTGTACAAAACCTAGAGGGGATCACTCGCGGAGTTCCGGATTATGCTTGTTTAGCTGATGTTCCCCTAGCTTAGAAGAGGCATACCGTATGGGTGCCGAGTCGTCTCCACCGCTTATTGAGGCGGTTGGTGTGGGCAGTGACATGCTACCATGAGCACCATGCCGATTAGTCACCTAGGCTTTTTACTTGCATATTTTTGAGAGACATGTCATCTCCGGATGTAACTGAAACAAACATGTATATTTTTTGGTTTTATATGATGCACACGTTGCAAACACTCGACATATATATACATCTATTTTCTACATGGATCTTACTTACATATGATGATGTTTTACAAATTTCATAAATGTCTATCTAATACCATGTTGGCTACTACATCTGTTAGTGTATTCATTCATCTGGGTATATGTTGATATGTGATGTAATCAAAATTTCTTTCAAGTAAACGAATACGTAGATACAGTCTTAAAATGCATGGGTTTCTAACTGAATAATGACCATTGAGTTGTAAAACCACAAGATGTGAGTCCAGATGTACAAGTAACGCGTGAATTCTGAGGATAAAATCCTCGGTTAATAATTCCAAAACGACACTATATTCCACGACATTATTGGTAGCAGGTCGTAGACAAACACCTTGTAAATTAACCAACTCACCAGCAGGATTGTAAATTACCGAGGTTGCCGAAGACAAGTTCCTGGTACTGCGGGAGGCACCATCCGCGAAACTGACATAAGGAGTAATAGACATCTACACAATCAGGAACACCCAATAAGCAGAAAAACACTTACAAAGCACACCACACCACACATGCACAAAAATGATAAATCACCTATGTACATATACTACGCAAGAATGATTCAAGCATAATATTTCTTCAGGTACAACCCATTTCTAGGTTGTGCCAAAGGAAGACCTTCATAAGCGATTAGCTCATAAGCCCCATTTTTCAATACATGTTTAACGATATAGGGCCCATGCCACATAGGTTGGAATTTTCCTGCCCCAAGCTTTTCATAGGC
This sequence comes from Pinus albicaulis, assembly GCA_034641835.2. Taxonomy (NCBI): domain Eukaryota; kingdom Viridiplantae; phylum Streptophyta; class Pinopsida; order Pinales; family Pinaceae; genus Pinus; species Pinus albicaulis. The sequence continues at coordinate 452,647,407 of CM076572.1, forward strand.
TTGATCATACAAGAGGACAAGGTCACCTTCAATAAAAGAGCGTTGGAGAAACCATTTGATCGAAATGAGTTTTAACCTGCTTTTTCTCGATAACCAAAGCAACCAAGTAGCGAGTTTCGTCCAATCTCTCGAGATATAGGAGATGTTCTTCCTCCGGGGAAGTATCAGGCAGTAATTCCACAGCCAATTTTAGTGAAGGGATCTCACATTCAACCGGAAGAGTAGCTTCCAGACCATACACCAAATGAAATGGTGTGAATCCGGTTGCACTCTTCACTGACGTTCGGTAGGCCCAAAGAGCTGAAAACAACTGGATATGCCAACTTGATTTGTGTATACCAATTGTTCGTTGAAGCATCGTGACAAGCACCTTGTTCACGGCTTTAACCTGGCCATTTTCCTGAGGGTAATATGGCGTTGAGCTGTCGTGACACAAGCCCAACCTAGATGTCAGCTCTGCCATCATGTAATCCTGAAAATGAGAGCCATGATCAGTGACAATGGCTTGAGGGACGCCGAAACGAGTGATCACATGGTTGAAAATGAACTATGCAGCTGTCTTACCGTCTACAGCCAGTGTAGGCATTGCTTCGGCCCACTTGGTGAAATAATCTATGGCAACGATGATATAAGCATGCCCCCCGGCTGAGTGAGGGTTACATGTCATAAAATCAATGCCCCATTTGGAAAAAGGGCCCACGGTAATGACAGGATGTAATGGGAGAGGTGGCGCACGCATCTTGCATTGGAAGATCTGGCACGTGTGACACTTTCGTACTGCAACAATACAGTCTTTAAATATAGATGACCAGAAATAGCCCGCACGAAGGATATTTTGTGCGGTAGCATAACTGGACATGTGACCGCCACAGGCACCATTATGACAGTCATTCAGAACTTTCTCAGCCTCTTCTAAGGTCAAACACCGGCGGAGTACAAAATCGACTCCAACATGATATAGGGTATCTCCAACAATGCAATATGGTTGCGACTGATGTCAAATGCGGTGTCGAGCATCCTTCGTTAACTCGGACCGGAAGGTCGATGTCTGGAGGTACACAATGATATCACCATACCATGGATCGAGAGTGCTGATTAAGAAGAGAGTTTCATCCGGGATATGATCCTCGGATTGAGATAGAACAGAGTCAGTAGGGAGAGAACAAATGAGATCAACAAAAACTAGTGATTTCTTAGATTTGGCAGTAGTGAACTCCAAATCGAACTCTTGGAGGATCACAATCCACTTTGAGTACTTGCCCCCAGCAATTGTTGAGACAAAATGTAAGTCATGGGTTGCAATCGGAAATCACGGTTACCGTACGTAACAGGATGTAATGGCAAAACCGCTGAATGGCCTAGACCGCGGCCAGCGCCAACTTCTCGACATGTGCATAATGTGTTTCAGTGTCGAGAAGGTTCTGAGACAGATAATAAACCACATGTTCATTATCGTCATTGTCATCATGTACTAGAACCATGGCAATTAAACTGAATGCGGTAGCCAAATAGAGGGTAAAGTCGTAATGATAATTTAGAGGACGTATTAATGGAGTGTTGACAAGAAATTTCTTAAGGTTATCAAAATATTGCTGAGCAATCTCATCCCAACAGAAAGGGACGTCATGTTTTAGAAGTCTTGTAAGCCCTTTGGCTACCTCCGCATGGTTCGGGATAAAACAACGTAAGAAATTCGCTTTCCCTCGAAGACTCTGAAGCTGATGCAACAAGGATGGGGAGGGGAGATTAACGATAGCCTCAACCTTGAGGGTCAAGGAGAATTCTGTCCTTAGAGAAAATGAATCCTAAAAGTCAACTAGAGTCAATGCAGAAGATGCACTTGTGAGGATTAAGCCTAATGTTGTAACGTCTACAGTGGATAAAAATCTTGCGGACATGTTCTGGATGGTCTTCGCGTAGAGCTGAATGAGCCAGAAGGTCATCCAGGTACGGCTGAACAACATTACGTATGTCGTGAAAGGCATAAGACATGGCACGTTGGAAGGTAGCCCCAGCATTTTTTAAGCCAAAAGGGAGCTTCTTATAGGCGAATGTTCCCCATGGACAGATGAAAGCGGTCTTATGTTGATCGGATGGAAGGATATTGATTTGATTGTAACCTGAAAAGCCGTCCATAAGGGAAAATATCTCACTCCCTGCGCAATCGTCAATGATCTGATCGATAAAGGGGGTGGAATAGTTTTCCTTAGGGCAAGCCCAATTGATGTCTCAATAGTCAACACAAACTCGAATTGTGCCCTGCTTCTTATCCATAGGGAAAATATTGGAAACCCACTCTATCAGAGGGATCGGATATATGAAACCCGCTTTAAGAAGTTTCTCAACTTCAGCTTTTATAGCAGTAGCTTTTCAAGGATGCACTGGACGCAGACGCTGGTGCACAAGCTTCGCACCAGGATAGGTGGGAATTTTGTGCACGACGATACTGGGATCAATTCCAGGCATCTCTTCGTAAGACCATGCAAAAACATCACAGAATTCGTGGAAGAGACTAGTGTACACTTGAATCTCATCAGGAGAACAAGTGACTCCAACATGGATGTTCTCGACGACCCCTGGTTTAATGGAGATGTCGATAGGCATCGTTTGGGTAATATTACTTAGATTTCCTTCCAAAAAAAATTCATGAGTCAATATTGGCATTTGGAGTGGCGGGGAGGGAACCTGAGATGAAAAACGCTTGAGACAATTAGACATTGCCCCCAGGCTAGGCATGAACGAGGAACGATGATGCCCATCTCTCCATGGCAGATCTTCGAGAGACATAGTCTCCAAGATAGCTTCGTCAGACAGAAAAACTTCTCTCAAAGGATCGGGCGAATTTGCATCGCTGAGCCAAGGGAATTGAGAATAAACATCAAGAGCCATGCTCAAAGGAGCATTATCAGCAGGAGGAGGATCCGATGTGGCAATGATCTCACAATAATTGATTTCAACCGGGGTCAGAGGCATCGATTCTCCAAAAGAGGCAACCTGTTCAGGAGAAGGGATGATCCATGGGTCATCTGACCTAGAGATCATATTGACTTGAATGGTGTTCGGTGGTGGAATGGGGAAAATACCCATGAGAACGGGATCCTTGAAAAGACCCAGTCCTATAATATCGGGGGATAAGGAATTTGATCGATGTACGACACGTTGTTCTCAGAAGATGAGGTAAAGAAAGACAACCGATCGACAGTAATAATCTTGCTCTCATGTGGAAACTTCAAAAGTCAAAAGAGGGTGGATGAAACGCACAACATGGCGTGGGTCCAACTGCGACCGAGTAGGAGATTATAGTTGAGTTTTGCATCAACGACTTCCACTTCAATGGTGATAGTCTTTCCTTGCAATGTAATGAGTAGACTCGCGAGAACACCCAAGGGTTTTGATTCCCTTCCATCGAATGCCTCAAGGGCATTGGGAGATGAAGTGAGGGCTAGAGAGATGATGGCCTTCCAGCAAGAAAATGACATAATGCAGGTAGATGCACCTTCATCCACAACGGCTCTGTGAATATTGATGCCGTTAATGCCAACTTGTATAACAAGCGCAATCTGGTGCGGAAGTTAGGGGACGAAATTCTCTAGATCTAAGGTGAGAAGGATAGAATTGGCAGGATCAATTCCGCCGATTGCAGATAAAAAATCTTTCCGTTGATATGGAAAACTCTGAAGTACTTCCAATGCAGACATCGCAGAAGGTGCCTGTGCCAAATCCTCAACAATGTTGTAATGTTCAGCATCATGGGTGTTCGGATTATAGGAAGACTTTCGGAGAACACCTTTGGAAGGTGGCCATACAACGGGTTCAGTACTGGGACTTTAAATCTCAAGAGGACCAAAGGTAGGCAAGGGAGGAGGGCCATCAACGACTTCCTTCCCAGTTGCCTGGCGTGACCCAGCATAATCCTTCGACCGAGTGGCTATAGAATCAGGTGCAACACCATTCATCATGAAAACCTGAGACCCAAACGGTGCAGATGGCGAAGGCTGCTCGACCATCTGGGTCTACTGATATGGAAAAGGTTCCTTAAGAACTACCGGAGTTCCCTTAGAGCCCTTAAGAAGTTGACTAACCTCAGATCATCTAGGAAAATATTTGGTGTAGCGGTCTTCATCACAAATCAGGCAAGGGTACTTCGGTTTTCACTATGAACCATCATCAGCACGTGGTTTGGAGGATTTTGGTTTTGGGGCATCAGATTTGGCTTTGCCTTTGCCCTTATTTTTCCCTTTGGAAGTCTTGTCCGCAGGATTGGCCTAGACGGCGTTGAGATCCGTGGTCTTACCAGAATCTGGAGCAGGTTGAGGAGCAGAATTGTTGGAAGAATTTGATTTCTGCTTCTCGTTGGAAGACTTGCGAGAATTCTGAGAGACAGAACCAATAACACCGTCAACCGATGGGGTAGCTAGTGCTTTAGAGGTCCCTGGTCGTGGGGCATCTGTAAAGATGTTGTATAATGTGCCAGATTGAGAGTAAACTAAATCGAGGTACTGGGCATGAGCAATGGCTTGTTCCTCGGTTACACATGCCCCAATAGCAATGTCTTGTGCAATATTATTGACAAAAGAGGTAGTGAACTAGTGAGTTAGAAGTTGATCAAGAATGTCAAACTTGATCAGACAACGACGACGTCTCCATTCGTGAATGTGATCTAAAATATGAGTAGCTTTGTCCTGTTTCAGAGATGTCAGGAGATGTGTCCCAGCTTTGTAACGAACTGGTAACTAGAAATGCGTCAGGAATGCCATAGCTAGAGTATTAAAATCTTGAAAAATACCATGGGACAGTTCTATGTACCATTTAGCAGCAGCGCTGGTGAGAGTGTGCTGGAAAAAACGTAGACGAATCGAGTCATCTACCCAAGAATTCGAAGAACACCACAAATGGTATGTCATGACATGTGCTTGGGGGTCTTCACCAAATTTTCCCTCAAACTTAGGACAATCACCAGGCACCTTCGTCAAAACCGGAGGCCAATATGGATTATGAAGAATCGGATCATTAGTCGATTTGGACACGTCCGGTAACTCCAACATGGCGAGAAAAGTTAATTGAGGGTTAAAAGGCATGTCAGGTCCTCGATAAGGACCTGTACCTGTACTCCATCCTGGTTGAGCATAACTATGCCCCCATTGGTTCTGTCCCGAAGGATTCTGACCATAGGGGGTATAAGCCGGATAATTGGGTTGATAACCAGGGTACTGATTCTGATTATACGTGGGCCCCGATTGAGCAGTGTACGGATTTTGCTGCGAAGTATACGTATAGCCTGGCTATTGAGGATAATAACCAGAACCTTGAGGCGGGTTGTAAACCAGTCGAGACTGACCTTGAGGGTAATAGCCACCTTGGGGTCGAACGGGCTACTGGTAAGTGGGACCCTGCTGAGTCGAATAAGTCGGGTGCACAAGTGGATTCGGTTGTGGCATAGAATAAATCGGTGGCTGAGCAGGGTTAACAGGCTGTGCAGGTTGTCCTGGTTGAACAGGTTGACATGGCTGATGAGGGACACCAGGTTGCCCCTGCTGAGCAGGTTGGCCTGATGGCGGGAGTGGGCCAGGTTGCGCCTGATAACTAGGTTGACCTGGGATAGGACTATAGGATGGCCCTGGCTGTGAAACATTTTGACCAATCGGAAAATGAGGTTGCTGAGGTTGCACCAAAGGTTGAGAAATATGGGTTTTCCCCCTAGGACCGTATGAAAGCCTAGGTTGATACCCCGGTTTCCCTTCCAGTCCTTGAGGTTCCCCTGATTGGACCACAGGGTGAGGCTATAGAGGTTGACCTTGAGGATTGTAAGACTACCCTTGCGGGCCGTAAAATAATCCCTGCTGGACCGAAGGTTGTCCCTGTAAGGGTTTCCCTTGCGGGTCATATGCATACCCTAGCTAGGCTGAAGTTTGTCCCTGGAAGGGTTGTCCTTGTGGGCCAGCAACATATCCTTGCTGAAATAAAGGTTGTCCTTGTAAGGGTTGTCCTTGTTGGTTAGAAGGTTGCACAGGCAGGGTAGGTATGAAACTGTTGATATAATGATAAGCCTTAGGAGAGGGAAATAAATGGGATTGTCGTGCTCATCATATTGAAATGGATATGAATAGATCAGGGTACCATCCACTCCATAATGATAAAATTAAGGACGATTAAGATCCTGAGAGGACTGACCAACCTCGGAGATCGGCAGCTGTAAAGACATCCGATACTCCTTGGGAGAAATGTTCTCGAGAATGGTAGAAGCTATATAAACATCTTCAGGAACAGCCGAGGTCCTAGTTGACTGAGTGGTGACAACAGGCATAGACACAGCTACACAGACATTAGGTCTAACAGGTGTCGATGTGACAAAAGGAGATGCCATGAGCAGTGTCTGTGGCAACATCCCTAACGAGGGAATGATCGGTTCCATGGACAGATTCGATATCCCCATAGAGGCAATAGCAGCCATGACCTGACTTAAAGACCTATATCTAGCTGGGAGTGACGGACCAGGTGAAGACAGAACAGATGGTTCGGGGATGTCTTCGGGAAAAAGTTAGTAGTCTTCACCAGAAGTAGGAATTCCCTCGCTAGGAATAGGACTAGATGAGTCCATATCTGACCCTACCGTAAGATCTTCTAAAAGATGACGGGGACTAGGAGGTATGACAGTAGCCAAAAATGGTGATCCCAATGTAAGAGGAGGGAAGTTTTCCCCAACTCCAAATCCAAACCAAGCGTTGGATAAGGGCCAATTGAACTCAACTAGTCCTCTAAAGGGAAGTTCAGATATAACCGGTCCCCTGTCGAGAAACTCGGATACAACGGGATGCTGATGCTCAGTAGAGGACTGAGATACCTCTGAAAAATCATCTGTATAAGGTTTAATAGTAGACGAAACTGATGGTTCTGCCACTGTGACTATAGAAAAAAGAGGAAGAGATCAAAAACAAAGACACACGGGCAAAAACCAAGGCAAACAAAAACATGCCGAAAAATCAATCCCTAAATGAGCATGTGATTGTAGGTGATTAATTTTACCACATTAAAACTGGAACTTTTACTGTTTCATGCTTTAAGAGTCTAGAAACGAGTAAAATATTACTCTATCACTTTCAGTTTGGAAACAAGTGCAAAAGGACAAGTGCTTGATGATCTTTTCAAATTTAGGGAGTCAGTAAAGATCAAAATGACTGCTCTAGTAATCTAGGTAAATGGGTGTACCAGATATCCGTGAACTGCCTATACACCTTGGTAAAAATGAAAGAGAAATAAACCAAGGACTTAACGTACGTGCAGGTAATCTCTCCGAATGTTGTGTCCGGTGTATCACGAGTAAAAGGTGGCAGACTCGACTTCCTATGGATAAAGGATTTGCAACCTAATGGGGTCTCCCTTTATATACACGACGGTATGGGGAGCACAAGTCAGTACTAGCGTTGTCTGTAGCCAGATGGCGAGTGACATCTACTAGGCTTAAATACATCGGAACACGTCTCTACCTTAGACTACTAGATGTTCCGTTAAGTTTCAATGCTACCTTAGGTTAATTCAGTAAATTTTAAAGTTGATCTTCAATTTACGTTTCAATTTCAAGGCCCTACCGAATGTTGGATCTCATAAAACCTCTAAATGCAAACTACATGCCACAAAACATCATTTTGTTCAATGAAGAGCTATCTACGGGAGAGTTGAGAGCTTTCAAATGACAGCAAAATGAACCCAAAAAAAACATCCACTACTGTTTTCAATGAAAGCTAATGAAACTAGAAAACTTTTCTCTAGAATTATATAGTGCTAGTAATGCGAAAGAGTTTTCAATTTTCACTATGCCAATTGAAAAATGCAAAATATTTTGTTTTTGGTATTTTTCAATATATTAGAGAAAATGCACTAAATAAATGAAAAACTAATGAAAACATCAACTTGAGAATGATAAAGAGAGAGCTAAAACCAAACAAGTTCACTCAACTCAAACAAGCACAATCAAGACCCAAACCGATGACGAAATCCCTCAAAGCGAAGAAGAATCTCGAAAGAGACTTAAATAAACCGTGCGATCTAGGCTTGGAGTAACACAAAGCGAAACTGAACGAAAGAGAGGAAAATAACTCAATAAACACAATGATTCAAATGGATTCAACAAGATGAATGCAAAGAAGCCAAAATAAAGTTGACCGGGAAAGAAAAGACCCAAAACTCCCACGGGAGGCTCAGCACACTGAAGCACCTAGAAGCCCTAGGGATAAAATGAAAAAATGACAGAAAAGGGCAAACAACTAGAGGACAAGGGCTAAACACAGTAAAAAATGAACCAGGACCAAAACTCAAGCTCAGAGAGTCCAAGAATAGGCGAACCTTAAAACCAAGCAGGGTTGGCGCGCCTATTTGGCTGTAATCTGCGCCAAACAGGGAATGGCGCGGGTGCCTAACTAGCAACTAGTGCCAGTTGACATGACTATCAGAGGTATAACCGCGCCAATCAATTTTACCCTAGAAAAATGATGAAAATGAACTAACAGAGGCTAGATCTGGTCTTCAGGGGGCTGCACAAGGGTTTAACACCAAGGAAGGTGAACCAGAAAAGCAGACTAATAAAAAAAAAAAGCCAAAAAACAACCCAATGGAGGAAGGATCAACTACCACTGATCCCTAATGGATTCGCCATATTTTTGTGGAGGTAAATCCCCTATACAGACAAAGGCGATCCCACTAGCCCTAGAGTGGGTCTAGCAACAATCGAAACACGCAAAGTTGTTGGTTCCTAGTTACAAAGAGTAGAATCGTGATATACCGCTTACCATGATTCCTTCGCTTCTATTGTCGAAGAAGAGGTGGCGCTTCCATTCATAGCTGGACAGGTCATAGTCCATGAGCTTGTAGCATCCAGATACCTGTACACATGTAAAGAAGAGAGACAACATGCAACGCAATATTTCACACTTTATAACTATCGATCAGTCAGAGAGGAACGAATGAAATTGCATTATATCATGGACAAACACAATCATGGAACCAATAGCAGAGTCATGTATATTAAGATACGAAATAACGATTACAACCGATGCTCTGGCGTCGTGATCTTCCTTCAACAGGATTTCAGCGGGATGTGTCTCACAAAGCTCGTCAGTGATTTGACAGAACTCTCTCTCTCACAGGGTTCTCCTTAGCTCTGCCCTTTATTGTCAATTAGCTATAATTTCTTTCCCAAAAGTTCAGCTAGCTAGCAAATGGAGAGGGTAGGATTTTATAGAGGGAGAAGGAGAGGTTAGGCTCCCTATAATCATGGGGGAGAGTCCTATCTCTTAGGAAGGTTCCATGAGAGGTGGAAAACCACTTCCTAATCAGGGAGATCCGGAGGCAAACAACACAACCCCTTTTGATGATCAGTTCTAAAGTTGTTAGAATCAAAATTCTACCTTCTATTGTTAAAAAACATTCCTTAATAGGCTTGGCACGGGCACAACACAAGGACAGAGCGCCAGCTGGCCCGCCCACTAGTCTGTATTTTCCCCATTGGCAGAAGGGATGAACTGGCTACCCACGCCAATGCCAAAACATGGGTTTTTAGGGTCTTTCAGAGGAAATTTTCTTGAGGAGAATTCTTGCCCTTATGCAGAAGGATACCATCAAGGTGTTTTCAAGACATTTTACTGTTCACAGGTCACGAGAATAGTCCTCCAATGTACGGGACGAGGGATTGCAAGGACGATGACAAAATGCTGTGTAACACACTCAGCTACTCCAAATGAAAAACAGATAATCTACAAAATGGTACCATAGTAAAGAAAGGATAGAAAAAATACAAGATATAGTGGAGGGCACCTTGAGCATCTATTTTCTAAGAGTAAAAAACTACATGTGTTGTCTAGGACATTTCCCACTTTGTTTTCTCAACACAGTGCTAAAAGAAAATGAGTTGAAATCTTCATAATTTTTTTGTTATGCTAAATTTTATGTGCTTATTTTAATTTCATGTTTTTCATTTTCCTCTTGCCCTTCTCTATTTTGAGTTATAAAGGGGGGATATTTGGGGTAATGCTTGGGCACTTTTGGGCTATGTTATCATAACCAGATTGGACTGGACTGGCTCAACTAACTGATCCAACCTCTTTTTAGAGGGAATACTGGTCTGGACTCAAAGATGACTTCATGGAAATGGTCAGAACTTTTATTGTTAAATTCATCGCTAATATGGCTCTCTCTCTTTCCATCTTTTTGTGCATTCCTTTGGAGCATATGGATTTATTTAAACTTATAAGTTTCAATGCCATAGTATTTCTACTTATACTTGGAGACTTATTCTATTAATGGCTACACATATTTATTTCTTTTTTATGATTCTTGGATTCACACTTTTTTCTTGTGCTTATGTTTGTTAAGATTGCTTGACATTAAAAAGATGCAGTCTAATTTGACATTCATCATTCTATATTTGGTATTCTTTATGTTACAAGTTCCATTGAAACCACTTTCTATGCAGATTCACCACCATCCTCCATTATGTCAGTTCATGTCGAGCAATTTGAAGTAGCATATACTTCTATCAAAATTCTTCCTGATAAGGGATTACACATTTTGGTTTAGGAGCTACTAGATATGTGGGAGACTTGAGGTTTTCTATACATCGTAGGATGTTGGAATATGCAGCATTTGTGGAAGAATTGGAGGCTTTTGGAAAATTGTAGAAAGGAGATGTGGGTGTGGCCTGGAATAGAATGTACGTGGAAATGGACACAATTTGTAGGGAGTGGGAAGTTGATCATTTTGGATTAGGAGAGAAGGCCTCTTTCTCCTGAAATATTTGATTATATTTGTAGTGGTATTACATAGGAATAATTTTTTCCATAGAAATTTTCGCATAGGAATATTGCAGAGGTTGATAATGAGCTATTGTGTAGGTATAGGCAATCTGATCTAGATGAATTTGAAGAATATTTTGTTAATAGTGCAAATCATATTGTGTTTATAACACTAAGTGACCCAAAAGGATTATTCATTTTTTCGATCGAGCTAATTTCAACTGTGTTTTGAGCTATTTCTTCTTGATAGTGGTGACAAGTATTTTTTGCAAATGAACCTTGCAAAGGAGGATGGGGAGATTCTCTATAGAAATGGGAAGAATGATCTGGATGAAGTTGAAGAATATTCAGTTTCTTTATTGTAGATCAGGGACACATTTATAATATTGAGTGATACATTTTTCAGCTCTCGGTCTTTGATAGGTGATTTTAAAAGTTCCATTTACTGCCTTTCAAAGACTTTCCTCTCATGATTTGTGATAAATCTTTGTTTGGAGACCAATTTTTTTGCAATAGACTATTTCTTTTCTTTAGATTTGTGTTATGTTTATATTCATTATAGTTGAAATTTTTTGTGTAATCTTCACATTTGGCCTCAGCCAATATTATTTGTATATTTTATACTATATTTCTAGTTTTGGTTAAGGATAATGTAGTCAGATCAATGTAGGTCCATAACCAAATTCTTACCGGAGACACCTTCGTAGGGGCAGAAGTAAGCCTGAGATGATCATCCACTTTAGGAAGGAAATCAACTTTTTGCTTCTGGCATGATGCCAATAGTTTATAAATGAGAAATTAATATCGACGACCTCCCAAACGAGCTAGGATAGGATGCAAGACAAGTGAGACAGTTATCTTGCATCCTAGCTTGCTTGGGAGGTTGTACATCTTCCTTTCTCCTTTATCAACTATTGCTATCATGCCATAAGCCAAATGTGAGTTCGTTCTTAAATTGGATGATCATCTTAGGGTTACATCTTCCCCCAAAAAAAAATTCTAGGAGGAGTGTTGCAATTCCGACGGTTTTTTCCATCGCAATTTCAATAGTTGTTTCCGTCTCAATTCTGATGGTATGACCCAAACGTCGCTAAGACTAGTGTTGGACTAGCTACGGAAAAGGTGGCATTATCGACGGTTGCTTCCATCACTGATATGGCCCAATAGTCGCAAAAATGTTATGCCATATGTCGAAATAGTGAAAACTGTCGCAACACTTCCGACAGTTGTTTCTGTCACTAGAAAACTAATAAAGTCGGAAGTGCGATGACATTCCATCGATATTGCGACAAATTCTGGGAAGGCATCGGTGTTGTATTACCGACGTCTCCACATGATGTCAAAATAGCGAAAATAATATATCGATTGTAATATTGACTAAATCAATACACGTGTCATGTCTAGTGTCGCTCTACCGATAGTTATTATAAGTGTCGCATATGTGATGGTACAGGAAGCGGTGTTTTGCTCAACCTCAAAGTGTCTCTCTTGGGATGCCTATGTGTCGCAATAGAGACATTTTGGCCGTCGGAAATTGGGCCAAATATACTAGTGATATACGACTCATATTTTTTGCAGGGGCACTCTCCTGACTGTGAACTGTACCAAAGGCTTCTCCCGCAATGACGTAAGCAAGCGAGCCTGATGACATCAACAAGCAAGCCCAACCCCACCACACATTTTTCCACATCACTTCTCCTTCTACCACCTGTCAGTCATGCATGTCATTTCCACTATTAAATTCTCTCTTTCAACTTTCATTTAATTCCCTGCAGAAGCATTAAATTCACCTTTTCCCCATGATTTGCATAATTGGCCTATAAAAGCCTATTTTTAACCCATTTTCTCGTACTTCTCCTGCCTAGTCCTGCTGTCATTGTCTTCGAAATCATCAGTGAAAGATCCTAGTCAGCATTCCTTTTCACTTCTAGCTGAAGTATGAAAAGGAAAATTGAAGGGATTTGTCAAGTCACATTGAGGATTTGAAGAAATTTTTTGATAAATTTTGGAGTAAATCCTGAATACATATGTGAAATTCAAAACTTGTTGCAAGGTGCTGAAGAAGAAATTAAAACTACCTTATGGAGAGCATCCAATGACTTCTAAAGTAGCCCAAGTTGAAAAAGAAAAGGAAATTTTAAATAATGAGTTATTGCGGAGGAATGAGGAGGTAGCTAAGTTGAAATAAAAGAATATTTATTTACAACAACATATTGACTCACATGTTTGCACAATTCTAGTATAGATAGATTCAGAAGACCCAACTACTAAACTAAATCCAATTATGACTGAGTTAAAGCTTACTGAGAATGAGATGAAGAAAACCTAGAGTGATTTTGATAAAGAAATGAAGGTCATTAAAGTTACTGAGCATGAATTTTATATGACAAAGGAAATTGTTGAAAATTATAGAAAGGATTGCCAACTTTCATACTAGGAGGTTAAGGAGTTGAAATAAATTGTGAAAGGGAATATTTTCCTTATCCAAGCAAGAGATATCTTATGGAATGATATTATAGCTACTGTTAAAAACATCTAGGAGTTTTTACTAAATATAAAGGAGGAGAAAAAAATTGTCAGAGATCTGGAGGGTGAAATCATGGCCCCTAAACATAAGTTACAACAAAGATCCCAATTTTCAAAAAATATAATTGACTTTCTGAATTCCAACTCTGCACACAAATTAAATGATTTTTGGATAGAAAAAAGGATTGATTACGTGATTGAAATCAACAAGATGACAGTGAATAATTTGCACAGGAAATTGGTCGAGAAGAGATTAAAGGAGGTGAAGGAATTTGTAGTAAAATTTAATACTGATTTTGTTAAGAGAGACACGACAGGGTTGCCATCTTGCTGGGATTAGCATGGAAATATATTATCTTGGGAGACCTTTGAAACAATGTTACTAGAAGCCAAAACCAAAATTGGCACAACTTATGAAAATACAATAGTATTGAAATGGGCTACTACTTTTAATTATCTACAAATAGATTCCAACTTCTTTGGATGATGAGAACTCTATTTATTGAAAAATTCAACCTACAGAAAGATCGCCGAATTTAGAATGGCTCATGTAAAGTTCATTAAAATCCCAAAATAAAAAAGCAGATATGTGGAAGTTGTGCATAGAATGGATTTCACCTCAAGTAATTGATGCATGAGTTGGACCTTCCATTTTTCCTGAAGTAAAAATCATCCAATGATAGAGAATATTCCAACGTGGAGTTTAATTTTTATTTTCATAATGTTTGGCAAAAATACTTTATTTTCTATCTAATTTCATTTTCCAAATGTAATATGTTGAGGACAGTTAGTTCCAAGGTAGTTTAGGGAGTTGACAGTTTCATAACTATCTTTTGAATTTTGTATAAAAAAACTTTGAAAGAAGAAGCGAGGTTCCAGATTTTTGGACCTCAAAGGAAACTATATTTTTGTACTTTACTTTCATATGCTCATGAATAAAATTCTCAGAGTTTCCAGAATTTTTTGGGTATGATTAGTTTTTCTAGTTTAATCTTCTGTTAATGTTCTTCTCTTAGAATTTAATAATGAAGTTGTTGGTCTCTAATGTTACAGTTTTTTGCTCTGGATGCAGATGGCTCCAGCTCATGATGGGACGCTCGTCCCTAGTCGCCTCCCGAGGCCATCACTTTGGGCTGGCCATCTGGCCTCCCACACTCGCATTAACGGTGGAATTCAATTTGCCACCCCACGCTGTCTTAATTATGCTCTCTCTAACCGTCGATGCACTACGCATTCCATTTGGTTTTCTTCGGCTCCTGGTATGGATTGTGACCTTCTGTATGGTGCTTGCCCAGTCTACTCCACCATTGTGATTCACCGTGGTTCTTTTCCGCCCGCCTGCGCTGAGCCTAGTGCTCGAACGCAGACAGGTAGACGGTGCAAGCTTCTGTGTTGTCTGGAGACAGTCCCGAAATTTCACCAGTCGCATAGTCAATTCTTCTACTCGAATTCGCTGTGCAGTTCTCCTGGCCCTCCGCTATCTCTTCTCCTTTGTCCGTTTCATCAACCTCTCCCCCTCACCATGCCTTGATTGCACCACTGCATGTGATGTCGCCATGGCTCCAATCGTGGTCGTGTCTATCACTCTCCATCTTCTCCCACTTCTGACTCTTCTTCTGAAGATCTCCCCTGCGACCACATTCCGGAAACCAGAAGTCGTAGGGGTAGGACTCGCTGCCCTGACTCCGCTTATCCCTCAGTGCGTCCTCCGCCTCCCTTTGTCTTCTCCTCTGCGACTCATGTCCGCCCCTCTGATGTTCCCTTCGTTCCCCACCCGTCTTCCTCTCCCACCCTTCGCCAATATTCTCAGCGTTCGGAGTTCACATTCAATTGCGAGTTTGAAAGAACGGTCCTCAAGGCGCATGTCACGGTCACAGTTTGTGAAGAGTCCTCCCGCCTGGCGCCACCTCCGCCTGCATTTCCCGGTCCCTCTGTCGCTTTTCATGGCCCTACTGCACCTAGCCCCACCTCTACTGAAATTTCCAAGGACGCCTTGGCCCAGCTAAATATTGTTCTAGACGTTTCAATGCAGGTGCAAATTATGGAAGGCGAGGACAAAGGTAAAGTGCTCCCCTCGACTGATGAAGGAGGGAGCAGCGACGAGTTTGGATGCAGAATTGTTGAAGAGACGCCCTCCCCAACCAATGAACAGTAGTCTGAATATGTCCCAGAGGTTTTTATTTTCCATGCACAATGTCTTTAAGTTAATTCTAGTTTTCTTGTCTCTTCTCCCTCTGCTTGCAGAGTGGCCAGCTATAGTTTTTGTATTTTTGTTAAACAATTTGGATGTAAAGTCGGTTTCCCCTATCAGGGCGGCTACTCTTAATTTTCAGGGACTGGTTTCCCCTCTGTGGGCAGTCCAAACTCTGGTTTTTCATGGCATTCAAGCCCTGTGCTCAAGCTCCCTCAGCTGAGACAGCGACAGTTTTGTAGTTTTATGTTATATATTAATAGATTTAGTGCTACTTAGAAAAAAAAAATGTTACAGTTTTGTGAGTTAGAGTTAAAATCCTTAATAATGTGCACCTCTATTCTAAATTTCATTTCATGTTTATCATTTTTCATTTTTCTTCAATTGCACATTCAGACTTGTGTGCATGACTTCTATTTAAGAAACTCATGTATGTACATCTTCTTTATGAACATAAGTATCAAATATGCATATTACTTATTTTCATTAATTTCATCAAAAATTATTCCATTACTTATTCATTATGAAATGACCATGAGTACTAAGGAGCCACCAATACAAACGGGTGTAAACTCTGATGGAAACATCCAGTGGAAGGGATAAAATCGAAAAAATTGTCAGAAGTTAAATGTATTTTTTGTTTGTTTTTTTTTTTTAATCTTGACGGTCGTTGAATATCTAATGGGAGTTCCTTTACCATCGAATATTTGATGTTTGGTCGAATATCAACAAATGTCACAGAATCGTTGTATAATGGCCAATTCCACCATTAATGACTTCTTCTCGTTGGACAACTTCTAATTTGGGACCTCTTTATGTTGATTTTAACTAATTATAATAAATATAGGATTAAAATTAATATCAATAATATTTTCATTAATATAATATATAATTAATATATATATATATATATATATATATATATATATATCTTCAACATAATTTCTATATTATTTGTGATTGTTTTTAAAGGTTGTAGGCCTATTTTGAGGTTATTTTTTGAAGAAACTCATCACTGAAATTTTGGTGAGGAAAAATGTCACATCATATTCCTCAAGGAGGCCAAGGAGAACTGGGATCAGCATTGGGGGAGAACTGGGATCAACATTGGGGGCTTCGAAGGATGGACAATGTTATTTCCCTTGTAAAACATGCAAGGACTTGAAGATAAGTAGACTTCTAATAAAAACAGCTAAAAGGCATTTTAGAGACTATGGATACGTTGAAGGAGGACATGAATATCATCTATCAGTAAGTCATTCATTATATGTCTTTGTATTGTATATTGTTTTTGTAAAATTTTATATGTATATTGTATTTTAGATTATATGTCTTTGTATTGTAAATTGTACTGTCTTTCTATTGTAAGTTTTTATATTATTTTGGGAGATATTTCACCTATGGTGTCATCTTGATGTGGATAAATATTATTTGATTATTATGGTTATGTTTGATTAAGGGGTTAGGTCGAGTTAGGGGTTAATTAGTTTATGGGCTTAGGGATAACAGTTATTGTATAAGGGTTTAGGGGTTAAGGTATTAGGGTTTAGGGGCTTAAGGGGTTAGGGGAATGGAGTCAAGGGATTAGGAGAATGGGGTTAAGGTGTTAGGGGGTTAATGTATGTTTAGGGGGTTAATTAGGACCTAGATTATTTAGAGGTTAATGGGTTTTTACGGAAAATTTAAATAAGTTCTTAAAGTATATTATGCACATTTAAAATATGGACATAGTGAATACAATTTTATAGGAAAAGAAGAAAATAATTATAAAATATATTGTATAAAAATTTATAAGAAAAAATTTAAAAATATAAATATCATTAAAAAAAAATTATATAAAATTTTGATTAAAAATAAAATTATTATAAAGAAAGATGTTTGGATGGAGATAAAAGGAGTCCATTTTATTAATTTAGGTAAGACAATAATTAATAAAAAACCATTTTTCATGAAAAATATTATATAATAAAAATTGCATTTATTAAAAAAGTTTAAATTTATAAACCAGAATTTATTAAAATATTATGTTTCTAACCACAATATATTTCACTCATAAAAAAAATATCTTTCTCATTTTTTAAGGAAAAGAGTATGGGACACAAGTCTTGCACTTAGTGTTTCAAAATGTTTTTGGTGGCAATGAACGTTTTAAGCCCGAGTGATATATAGTGAAAAAATATCTATATAAAGTCTCTTTTTGTGATAAGTAAAGGGTCTCATTTGTTGTTATAAATCATGAGAAAACTTGAAGTAATATAAAGCTATAATAGTTCTAGGAAAAGGGTAGATTAATTAAATGTTGGATAAATCATTAATAGTTATTTTTTTCAAATTTATCTCACTTATTATCACATATGCAAGGTAGAATATTCCATTTTGAATGTCCTTTGAAGTAAGGGAAATTTTTTTATTCTATAACATTCACTTACCACTTAGTACAATGGAGTGACTTTTTGACATTTTAGTCAAATTCAATAAGTAGTCAAAAAGAAAGAATACCCCATTTTGTATATAAGTAGAGATTGACATCGTGTCGTAGTAAAAAATGGTTTCCTATGAAACAATTCTTTAGTGGTTTCCCTACCACTTGCCTAAAGAAAATAAGGAATCATATCTAATTTTCTTACATAGGCTATTGATTTCAAAGTTTATAAGTGAAAACATATGATGAAAATAAAAAATAAAATGCAACTAACAAGTTAGATCAAAAAACACATTGTTTCCTTGATTTTGATAAGCTAACCTAGACAATATGAAACCTACCTATTTAGGAGCAATAATGCAAAAATAGGAAATTACGAAAAAAAGGGTATAAAAAAAATAATTAGAGACAAACACAAGACCAAAAAATAAATAATAATAAATACTTATATTCCTCTTGTACATTACTAGACCCATCTAACCACCAACTAATTTTAGTGGTAGCTTTCATTGTGACAATACCTTTCATATAAGATTAAAAGTCTACATCCTCTTTAGAAATCATTTTTTAAATTAAAAATAATAATATAAGATCCACCCTCCACTTTTCAAAATATAATATTTGAGAGGAGTTGGGGATAAAATAAATTTTCTATCCTTTCCCCTCTCGTTCTCTTGTCTTATGTAATCCATTATGAACAATATTGTAGTATTTACCTTCAGGTTTTCTTGCTTGAACTTAATTGGTATTGCATGTAATAATTGGTATTATTTTTTGAGTGTTGTACTTTGAGTACATTTTTTGTTGAGATTCAACAAGATGATGAGCTTAGTGAAAAGAGTCGCCTTCACTAAGTGGGCCCGCAGGCTATTTTTGGCGCAAGTCTATTTTTAGACTATGTCTATTTTTAGACATGGTGATCATATTTCAGAATTTGCAGGATGATATTTGTGGATGGTTGATCAAGTTGGAAAAATAGATGAAATTCTATTCTTATAATATTGGGCGAAGTCTATTTATAGATCGCTAATCTAAAAATAGATGCATGTCGATTATTATTAGCTCTTAATAATAATCAAACACTAAACAACAACTTATTCTCTTGGAGCACTTCAGTTCAGTGCATAGATGTGGCACATTAGTGGACTGAGGGAATTATGCAATTCCCAAGGGTTTACTGGAGCTAATGCATGGAGGAAACAGTTAGAACTCAAGTGGCAGAGTTATGACACAGTTGGAAGAAGTAGTTATGGAGTTGTATTCGGATTTAACTCGGTTAGACTTAGTTGGCTAGTTGTATCTAGTCTAACTGATTGATACACTAGTGAGAGTGGAGTGAATTAATTAGTTAATTAATTCAAAAATAATAACTCATTAATCAACTGAACAATACAGCAGTTAACTACAGTGCATGGCAGTTTCAGTGGAGACCCAGTGGAGAGGTAGGTGAAAGGGCAAGATAGACTATCTGTTGTGACTATAGTGATGCATTGATTGCATCACACACACATTGGAGTTGCAAATGAGGATAGTGCAGTCAAGGCAAGGGTAATTAGAATTCATTCAAATCTATTCTTCAGCAAGGATTGCATAGTGGAGGTAGGCTAGTAGGAGGCAGAGATCGGTGCATGGATTTGCAATATTGGTCCTGATTAGTGTATGACAATTGTGTTGTACTGAGAGTTTGATAAGCTTTGTATGAGGATTTTCATATGATTCCATGATACATAATATGTATTTGGGGTTTTCAGCTTCAGGCTTTCCCAGTTAAAAATTGTGTTATGTGCGATTGATTGTTTTTGTTTATGTTTCACATATGTGTGAAATTAATTTTTCCGCAAAAGATTAACAAGTGGAATTGATTCAGTATTTTGCATAAAGTTAAATAGTGTGAGATCAGATGAATCAAGGACATATGCATGCTTATCACATATAATTTCTACATGGTATCAAAGCATTGTTGATTGAATATTGAAATTTTGAAGTGAGTTTGTGCTGGTGGACAATTCGAATTTGCTGCAGAAGATTATTGGTGCAGAAGTTGAGTATACATTGAAATGGATTTCAATGGGTTGCGATTGGAGTATGCCCTTGATGGGACCTTGAATCACATAGCCTGGAAGGACAGGATGGAGGCATTGCTGGAGGATAATGGACTGAAGGAGTTCATTGATATCAATGTTCCTAAGCCGGGATCTAGCGATGCTGCATTACTTGACGCATGGAAAAAGAAGAAAGAAAAGACGAGGAGAATTTTGTTGGAAGGTGTGAAAGACCATATTGTGTCCAGCCTTCATGGGAAATCCACTCCATTCTTAATGTGCAAGGCTTTTACAGACTTCTTCCAAAGCAGAAGTGACCAGAGGAAGTTGGCGCTTAAAGACAAGCTCAGAAAAATAAAAATGGAGAAAGGCAACAGTATTCCAAAATACCTCACGAAGTTTGTTCACTGCAAGGATGAAATGGGAAGTGTGGGGGTTACTGTTGATGATGAAGACTTGGTGAGCTTGGCTCTCCTTGGGCTTCCAAAGAGTTGGCATAGCTACGAAGACTTTGTCAATGGACGGGAGAAACTATCGGGATGGGAGCGACTTTGGTCGGATCTTGTGCAGGAGGAGATAAGGCGGGGTACCAGGGATGGATCTTCATCGAAGAATGAAGATGAAGGGAATTGCGCTTTCGCTGCCAAATCAAGGAAAGGGAAGGGAAAGAAACATACTTCAAAATCCGATGCTAAAGGCAAGAAGCAGGATTTGTCCAAAGTGAAGTGTTTTCACTATCACGAACATGGACATTTCGCCACTAACTGTCCACAGAAGAAGAAGAACAAGAAGGCTACTGGATCTGAAACTGGAGAGGCCTTAGCCTCGCAATTTGAGCTTTATTTCTCCTTGATCGCTTGCTTGGTTTCAAGATGTATGGGATCGGTGTGGTATCTTGATAGTGGTCCGTATTTCCATATGACGGGAGATAGAGAGTTGTTTACTGACTTGGAGGAGAAGGACCTCCAGATGCATATAGAGATGGGAAATGATGGTCAGTATAGTGTGACTGGAATTGGGACCATTACCTTTGAGAGGGAGTCTAGTAATCCATTCTTGTTGAAGAATGTTATGCATGTTCCAGGGCTGAAGAAGAACTTGGTCTCAGTCACAATGAAGGAAGACAAAGGTTATGATGTTGTTTTCAGTGAGGGAAAAGCCTTCCTTCGACATAAAAAAATGGGTCAAACCAAGAAGATAGGGGTTTGAATTAAGAATCTCTACAAGCTGGAGGTAGATGGCTGCACTGCAATGGTAGGAAAAGCAGAAGAAGTGTTGAGCCAGGATGAGGGCGAATTATGGCACAGGAGATTGGGCCATCTTCACCATGGCACTTTGAAGATTTTGCAGAAAATTTCTACTAGACTTCCCAAGGGTACTCTAGCGCAGTCAGATCAGTGCAAGGGATGTACTATGGGTAAGTTTGTGAAGACCATCTTTCATGAGAAGGAGAACCATGCTTCGGTGATCTTGGAGAGAATTCACACAAACGTGTGTGGACCTTTCTCGGTTGCTTCAACAGCAAAACACAGGTATTATGTTATATTTGTTGATGAATATTCTCATAGATGCTGGATCTTATTCATGCAAAAGAAGAGTGAAACGTTCTCAAAGTTCTGTGAGTTCAAGGCATTGGTGGAGAAGGAGTCAGGGAAGCAAGTGAAAGCTCTATGGAGCGATAATGGTGGTGAATACATCTCAGGCGAATTCAAAGACTTCTATAGCAAAGAAGGAATTCGAAGAGAACTCATAACGCCTCATAACCCACAGCAGAATGGGGTCGTGGAGAGAAATAACAGAACGATTGTGGGTGTTGCACAAGCTATGCTTGAAAGGTAGCTAGACTTTCATGCAGTGAAGGAACTGCTTGTTCTAAAAGATGAGCCTCCAGATGTGGATCAGCTACAAGAGGAGATTAATGGAGTGGAGGAGTCCACTTATGCATAACCAAACATCATACAAGATAGAAAGCGTACCACAGAAGCTGAGAGACTGAAGCTTGATGCGACACAGAATGTAGGAGTCCCTACATCACAGCGCAGACAGAGACAGTCACCTGACTGATTTACTGGATACATGGCTCTTATGAGAAAGTTTATCGTGAAAGAGCCATCTTCTTTCCAAGAAGCAGTGCAGGAGCCCACAGGGTTAGATTCCATGGTGGAGGAGTATGACTCTATTGTGAGAAACAGTGCTTAGGAGATTGTTCTAAGGACGGTAGGAAAATCAGTTGTAGGATCAAGATGAATCTACAAGGTAAAGCAAGCTGCTGATGGGAGTGTCGAGAAGTATAAGGCAAGATTTGTTGCCTGGGGCTTCTCACAGATGGAGGGGATTGACTATGAAGAAACCTTTTCACTTGTCGCATGGTATTCTTCCATACGGACCATCCTTGCTCTCTCAGCGCAGATGGGTTGGCACATTCATTAGATGGATTTGAAGACTGCGTTCCTTAATGGGATCATTGAGGAAGAGGTGTACATTGAGCAGCCTGAAGGATTTGATATCTTCAACAGTGAGTCACATATGTGCAGGCTCAAAAGAGCATTGTATGGGCTGAAACAAGCACCCCGCGCTTGATACACTCGGATCAACAGCTATTTCACTGGACTTGGCTTCACTAGGAGTGAGGCGGATGCAAACCTGTACCAGATTGTGGTGGAGGGTAAGCTTTTAATCATTGTACTTTATGTTGATGATTTAATACTAATAGGTGATGAGCAGTTGATACACTCATGCAAGGCAGATCTTGAAAAGGAGTTTGAGATGAAGGATTTGGGCCTCCTTCATTATTTCCTTGGATTGGAAATATGGTAGCAGGAAGGTGAACTGTTTGTGTCTCAAGGCAAGTATGCCTAGGAGATACTGGAGAAGTTTCACATGCAAGGCTACAAGCCTATTGACACTCCTCTTCTAGGAAATTGGAAGAAAGAGGATGCTACATCGGCAGAGGTAGTGGATGCCACTGTTTATCGACAGTTGGTGGGTTCGCTCATGTATTTAGTCAATACAAGACTGGACATATGCTATGTGGTGAACCAGCTTTCACAAGCGATGGTTAAGCCTACCAAGCTCTTTTGGAAGGCAGGCAAGCATGTCCTGAAATATCTCAAGGATAGATCTGAGTATGGTTTATGGTACAGACAGACGGATGAGGTGAAGTTGCATGGCTTCACGGATGCATATTGGACAGGAAGCCCAAAAAACAGAAAGAGCACATCAGGAGGGATTTTCAGTATCAGATCTACGGAATTTTCTTGGTACAGCAGGAAAAAAATATCCATGGCACTCAGTTCAGCGGAAGCGGAATACATGGCAGCAAGTCAAGCTACATGTCAAGCTATCTAGATGAGGAAGATCTTGGTTGGTTTGTTCGGTTCACATTTAGATCCCACAGTGATACATTGTGATAATAAGAGTTGCATTAAACTCTCTTTTAATCTTGTGTTTCATGATATATCTAAACATATTGATATCTGGTATCATCATATCAGATATTGTGTGCAGTAGAAGATCATGTTTCTTCAGTACATTCCTACGGAGGATCAGGAGGCAGATATTCTGATGAAGGCGCTCATCAGGAGAAAATTCGAATACCATAGAGGCAGGATCGGGATGAAATATAATCCCTATATTGTTGAAAGGGAGTTTTGAGATTCAACAAGATGATGAGCTTAGTGAAAAGAGTCGCCTTCACTAAGTGGGCCCGCAGGATATTTTTGGCGCAAGTCTATTTTTATATTATGTCCATTTTTAGACATGGTGATCATATTTCAGAAGTTGCAGGATTCTATTTGTGGATGGTTGATCAAGTTGGAAAAATAGATGAAATTCTATTTTTATAATATTGGGCGAAGTCTATTTATAGATCGCTGATCTAAAAATAGATGCATGTCGATTATTATTAACTCTTAATAATAATCAAACACTAAACAACAACTTATTCTCCTGGAGCACTTCAGTTCAGTGCATAGATGTGGCACATCAGTGGACTGAGGGAATTACGCAATTCCCAAGGGTTTACTGGAGCTAATGCATGGAGGAATCATTTAGAACTCAAGTGGCAAAGTTATGACACAGTTGGAAGAAGTAGTTATGGAGTTGTATTCAGTTTAACTCAGTTAGACTCAGTTGAGCTAGTTGTATCCTGTCTAACTGATTGATACACTAGTGAGAGTGGAGTGAATTAATTAGCTAATTAATTCACAAATAATAACTCATTAATCAACTGAACAATACAACAGTTAAATACAGTGCATGGAAGTTTCAGTGGAGACCCAGTGGAGAGATAGGTGAAAGCGAAAGATAGACTATCTGTTGTGACTATAGTGATGCATTGATTGCATCACACACACATTGGAGTTTCCAATGAGGATTGTGCAGTCAAGGCAAGGGTAATTAGAATTCATTCATAGCTATTCTTCAGCAAGGATTGCGCAGTGGAGGCAGGCTAGCAACTGGCAGAGATCGGTGCATGGATTTGCAAGATTGTCCCTGATTAGTGTATGACGATTGTACTCTACTGAGAGCTTGGTAAGCTTTGTATGAGGATTTTCATATGATTCCATGATACATAATATATAGTTGTGGTTTTCAGCTTTAGGCTTTCCCAGTTAAAAACCGTGTTATGTGCGATTGATTATTTTTGTTTATGCTTCACATGTGTGTGCAATTAATTTTTCCGCAAAAGATTAACAAGTGGAATTGATTCAATATTTTACATAAAGTTAAATAGTGTGAGATCAGGTAAATCAAGGACATATGCATGCTTATTTCATATAATTTATACATGGTATCGAAGCATTGTTGATTGAATATTGCAATTGTGAAGTGATTTTGTGCTGGTGGACAATTCGAATTTGCTGCAGAAGATTCTTGGTGCAGAAGTTGAGTATACATTGAAATGGATTTCAATCAGTTGCGATTGGAGTATGCCCTTGATGGGAGCTCAAATTACATATCCTGGAAGGCCAAGATGGAGGCAGTGCTGGAGGATAATGGACTGAAGGAGTTCATTGATAGCGATGTTCCTAAGTCAGGATCTAGCAATGCTGCATTACTTGACACATGGCAAAAGAAGACAACAAAGACGAGGAGAATTCTGTTGGAAGGTGTGAAGGAACATATTGTGTCTAGCCTTCATGGGAAAGCCACTCCATTCTTAATGGGGAAGGCTTTGACAAACTTTTTCCAAAGCAGAAGTGGCCAACGGAAGTTGGTGCTTAAAGACAAGATCAGAAAAATAAAAATGGAGAAAGTCGAGAGTATTCCAAAATACCTCACGAAGTTTGTCCACTGCAAGCATGAACTGGGAAGTGTGGGGGTTACTGTTGATGATGAAGACTTGGTGATATTGGCTCTCATTGGGCTTCCGAAAAGTTGGCATAGCTACGAAGACTCTGTCAATGGACGGGGGAAACTGTTGGGATGGGAGCGACTTTGGTCGAATATTGTGCAGAAGGAGATAAGGCAGGGTACCAGGGATGGATCTTCATCGAAGAATGAAGATGAAGAGAATTGCGCTTTGGCTGCCAAATCAAGGAAAGGGAAGGGGAAGAAAAATCCTTCAAAATCCAATGCTAAAGGCAAGAAGCAGGATTTGTCCAAAGTGAAGTGTTTTCATATCACAAACATGGACATTTCGCCACTAACTGTCCACAGAAGAAGAAGAAAAAGAAGGTTGTTGGATCTGCATCTGGATAGGCCTTAGCCTCATAATTTGAACTTGATTTCTCCTTGATCGCATGCTTGGTTTCAAGCTGTATGGGATCGGTGTGGTATCTTGATAGTGGTGTGTCTTTCCATATGACGGGAGACAAGGAGTTGTTTAGTGACTTGGAGGAGAAGGACCTCCAGATGCATATAGAGATGGGTGAATATGGTTGGTACAGTGAAAATGGCATTGGGACCATTACCTTTGAGAGGGAGTCCGGTAATCCATTCTTGTTGAAGAATGTTATGCATGTTCCAAGTCTGAAGAAGAACTTGGTCGTAGTCACAATGCTGGAAGAAAAGGGTTATGATGTTGTTTTCAGTGAGGGAAAAGCCTTCCTTCGACATAAAACAACGGGTCAAACCAAGAATTTATGGGTTAGAATTAAGAATCTCTACAAGCTGGAGGTAGATGGCTACATTGCAATGGTGGGCAAAGCAAAAGAAGTGGTGAGCCGGAATGAGGGCGAATTATGGCACAGAAGATTGGGCCATCTTCACCATGGCGCTTTGAAGATTTTGCAGCAAATTTCTACTGGACTTCCCAAAGGTAATATTGCGCAGTCATATCAGTGCAAGGGATGTACTATGGGTAAGTTTGTGAAGACCACATTTCCTGAGAAGGAGAACCGTGCTTCGGTGATCCTGGAGAGAATTCACATAGACGTGTGTGGACCTTTCTCGGTTGCTTCAACAGCAAAACACAGGTATTATGTTATATTTTTTGATGACTATTATCGTAGATGCTGGATCTTCTTCATGCAAAAGAAGAATGAAATGTTCTCAAAGTTCTGTGAGTTCAAGGCATTGGTGGAGAAGGAGTCGGGGAAGCAAGTGAAAGCTCTACGGAGCGATAATGGTGGTGAATACATCTCGAGTGAATTCAAAGACTTCTGTAGAAAAGAAGGAATTCAAAGAGAACTCATAGTGCCTCATAACCCACAACAGAATGGGGTCATGGAGGGAAAGAATAGAACGATCGTGGGTGTTGAACAAGCTATGCTTGAGAGGGAGCTAGACTTGCATGCAGTGAAGGAACTGCTTGTTCCGAAAGATGAACCTCCGAATGTGGATCAGCCACAAGAGGAGATTCATGGAGTGGAGGAGTCCACTCTTGCAGAACCAAACATCAGACAAGGCAGAAAGTGTACCACAGAAGCTGAGAAACTAAAGCTTGATGCGGCATAGAATGTAGGAGTCCCTACATCACAGCGCAAACAGAGATAGTCACCTGACTGATTTACTGGATACATGGCTCTTATGAGCAAGTGTATCGTGACAAAGCCATCTTCTTTCCAAGAATAACTGCAGGAGCCCACATGGGTAGATGCCATGGTGGAGGAGTATGAATCCATTGTGAGAAACAGTGCTTGGGAGATTGTTCCAAGGCCGGTGGAAAAATCAGTTGTAGGATCAAGATGGATCTACAAGGTAAAGCAAGCTTCTAATGGGAGTGTCGAGAAGTATAAGGCAATATTTGTTTCCCGGGGCTTCCCACAGATGGAGGGGATTGACTATGAAGAAACCTTTGCACCTGTCGCACGGTATTCTTCCATACGGACCATCCTTGCTCTCTCAACGCAGATGGGTTGGCACATTCATCAAATGGATGTGAAGACTGTGTTCCTTAATGGGATCATTGAGGAAGAGGTGTACATTGAGAAGCCTGAAGGATTTGAGATCTTCAGTAGAGAGTCGCATGTGTGCAGGCTCAAAAGAGCGTTGTATGGGTTGTAACAAGAACCCCGTGCTTGGTACACTCGAATCGACAGCTATTTCACTGGACTTGGCTTCACCAAGAGTGAGGCGGATGCAAACCTGTACCAGATTGTGGTGGAGGGTAAGCTTTTAATCATTGTACTTTGTGTTGATGATTTAATACTAACATGTGATGAGCAGTTGATATAGTCATGCAAGGTAGTTCTTGCAAAGGAGTTTGAGTTGAAGGATTTGGGCCTCCTTCATTATTTCCTTGGATTGGAAATATGGCAGCGGGAAGGTGAACTGTTTGTGTCTCAAGGCAAGTATTCCCGGGAGATACTCGAGAAGTTTCACATGCAAAGCTCCAAGCCTATCAACACTCCTCTTCTATGAAATTGGAAGAAAGAGGATGCTACATTGGCAGAGGTAATGGATGCCACTATTTATCGATAATTGGTGGGTTCACTCATGTATTTAGTCAATACAAGACCAGACATATGCTATGCGGTGAACCAGATTTCACAAGCGATGGTTAAGCCTACCAAGCTCTTTTGGAAGGCAGGCAAGCATGTTCTGAGATATTTCAGGGGAACATCTGAGTATGGTTTATGGTACAGACAGAAAGATGAGGTGAAGTTGCATGGCTTCACGGATGCAGATTGGGCAGGAAGCCCAACAGACAGAAAGATCACATCAGGGGGGATTTTTAGTATCGGATCTACGGTAGTTTCTTGGTACAGAAGGAAAAAAATATCCGTGGCACTCAGTTTAGCGGAAGCAGAATACATGGCAGCAAGTCAAGCTGCATGTGAGGCTATCTGGATAAGGAAGATCCTGGTTGGTTTGTTCGGTTCACATTTAGATCCCACAGTGATACATTGTGATAATCAGCGTTGCATTAAACTCTCGGTTAATCCTGTGTTTCATGATAGATCTAAACATATTGATATCCGGTATCATCATATCAGATATTTTGTGCAGCGGAAGATCATGTTTCTTTAGTACATTCCTATGGAGGATCAGGATGCAGATATTCTGACAAAGGCGCTCACCAGGAGCAAATTCGAATACCATAGAGGCAGGATCAGGGTGAAGGATAATCCCTATCTTGTTGAGAGGGAGTGTTGAGATTCAACAATATGATGAGCTTAGTGAAAAGATTCACCTTCACTAAGTGGGCCCGTAGGCTATTTTTGGCGCAAGTCTATTTTTAGATTATGTCTATTTTTAGACATGGTGATCATATTTCAGAAGTTGCAGGATGCTATTTGTGGATGGTTGATCAATTTGGAAAAATAGATGAAATTATATTTTTAGAATATTGGGCGAAGTCTATTTATAGATCGTCAATCTAAAAATAGATGCATGTCAATTATTATTAGCTCTTAATAATATTCAGACACTAAAAAACAACTTATTCTCTTGGAGCACTTCAGTTTAGTGCACAGATGTGGCACATCAGTGGACTGAGGGAATTATGCAATTCCCAAGGGTTTACTGGCGCTAATGCAAGGAGGAATCAGTTAGAACTCAAGTGGCAGAGTTATGACACAGTTGGAAGAAGTAGTTATGGAGTTGTATATAGTTTAACTGAGTTAGACTCAGTTGAGCTAGTTGTATCTAGTCTAACTGATTGATACACTAGTGAGAGTGGAGTGAATTAATTAGTTAATTAATTCAACTATAATAACTCATTAATAAATTGAACAATACAATAGTTAACTATAGTGCATGGCAGTTTCAGTGGAGACCCAGTGGAGAGGTAGGTGAAAGGGAAAAATATACTATTTTTTGTGACTATAGTGATGCATTGATTGCATCACACACACATTGGAGTTGCCAATGAGGATTGTGTAGTCAAGGCAAGGGTAATTCGAATTCATTCAGAGCTATTCTTCAGCAAGGATTATGCAGTGGAGGCAGGCTAGTAGGAGGGCAAGATCTGTGCATGGATTTGCAAGATTGTTCCTGATTAGTGTATGATGATTGTATTGTAATGAGAGTTGGATAAGCTTTGTATGAGGATTGTCATATGATTCCATGATACACAATATATATTTCAGGTTTTCAGCTTCAGGCTTTCCCAATTAAAAACTATGTTATGTGTGATTGATTATTTTTTTTTATGCTTCACATGTGTGTGCAATTAATTTTTCCGTAAAATATTAACAAGTGGAATTGATTCAGTATTTTGCATAAAGTTAAATAGTGTGAAATCAGGTGAATCAAGGACATATGAATTCTTATTGCATATAATTTCTACATCTAACAATATTTATCTTCTTGCTAAATACAGAATCCTTCCACTATAGTTCTTGTGGAAATTTAGTCAACAATTGCAAAACACATGAAGCAATAAAAACACACATAACACAGTTGTTTAACGGGAAAGCCTAAAGCTAAAAACCCCAACTATCATATATTATGTATAATGGAGATCATGTAAAAATCTCATACAAATATTAGTACATCAAGCTCTCAGTATAATCAATCATCACACACTAATATAGAATAAATCTGCAAATCCATGCACCAATCTCTGCCCTCTTGCTAGCCTGCCTCCACTGCGCAATCCAAGATGATTACAAAGACCAATTCAATGCAATCCAACTCTCCTTGACTTTGTAATCCTCATTTGAAAATCCAATGTGTGTGTGATGCAATCAATGCATCACTATAATCACAACAGATAGTCTATCTTGCCCTTTCACCTACCTCTCCACTGGGTCTCCAATGAAACTGCCATGCACTGTAGTTAACTGTTGTATTGTTCAGTTTATTAATAAGTTATTATTTGTGAATTAATTAACTAATTAATTCACTCCACTCTCACTAGTGTATCATTTAGTTAGACTAGATACAACTAGCTCAACTGAGTCTAACTGAGTTAAACTAAATACAACTCCATAACTACTTCTTCCAACTGTGTCATAACTCTGCCACTTGAGTTCTAACTAAGTCCTCCACGCATTAGCTCCAGTAAACCCTTGGGAATTGCGTAATTCCCTCAGTCCACTGATGTGCCACATCTGTGCACTGAACTGAAGTGCTCCAAGATAATAAGTTTTTGTTTAGTGTCTAATTATTATTAAGAGTTAATAATAATCGACATGCATCTATTTTTAGATCAGCGATCTATAAATAGACTTCGCCCAACATTCTAAAAATAGAATTTCATCTATTTTTCCAACTTGATCAACCATCCATAAATAGCATCCTGCAACTTCTGAAATATGATCACCATGTCTAAAAATAGACATAGTCTAAAAATAAACTTGCACCAAAAATAGCCTGCGGGCCCACTTAGTGAAGGTGATTCTTTTCACTAAGCTCATCATCTTGTTGAATATCAACAATCCCTCTCAACAAGATAGGAATTATCCTTCACCCCAATCCTGCTTCAATGGTATTCAAATTTGCTCCTAGTGAGCGCCTTCATCAGAATATTTGCATCCTGATCCTCCGTAGGAATGTATTGAAGAAACATGATCTTCTGCTGCACACAATCTTGGATATTATGATACTGGATATCAATATGTTTAGATCTATCATGAAGCATATGATTAATAGAGATTTTAATGCAACTCTGATTATCACAATGTATCACTGTGGGATCTAAATGTGAACCGAACAAACCAACCAGAATCTTCCTCATCCAGATAGCCTCACATGCAACTTGACTTGCTGCCATGTATTCTGCTTCCGCTGAACTGAGTGCCACGAATGTTTGTTTCCTGTTGTACCAAGAAACTGCCATAGATATGATACTGAAAAGTCCCCCTGATGTGATCTTTCTGTCTGTTGGGATTCCTACCTAATCTACATCCGTGAAGCCATGCAACTTCACCTCATCTGTCTATCTGTACCATAAACCATAGTCAGATGTGCCCCTGAGATATCTCAGGACATGCTTGCCCGCCTTCCAACATAGCTTGTTAGGCTTAACCATCGCTTGTGAAATTTGGTTCACCGCATAGCATATTTCTGGTCTTGTATTGACTAAATACATGAGAGAACCCACCAATTTTTGATAAACAGTGGCATCCACTACCTCTGCCAATGTAGCATCCTCTTTCTTCCAATTTCTAGGAAGAGGAGTATCGATAGGCTTGCAACTTTGCATGTGAAACTTCTCCAGTATCTCTCGGGCATACTTGCCTTGAGACACAAACATTTCACCTTCTCGCTACCATATTTCCAATCCAAGGAAATAATGAAGGAGGCCCAAATCCTTCATCTCAAACTCCTTTGCAATATCTGCCTTGCATGAGTGTATCAACTACTCATCACTTGTTAGTATTAAATCATCAACATTAAGTACAATGATTAAAATCTTACCCTCCACCATAATCTGGTCTAGGTTTGCATCTGCTTCACTCTTGGTGAAGCCAAGTCCAGTGAAATAGCTATTGATTCGAGTGTACTAAGCATGGGGTGCTTGTTTCAGCCCATACAGCGCTCTTTTGAGCCTGCACACATGTGAGTCGCTGCTGAAGATCTCAAATCCTTCAGGCTGCTCAATGTACACCTCTTCCTCAATGATCCCATTAAGGAACATAGTCTTCACATCCATCTGATGAATGTGCCAACCCATCTGCGCTGAGAGAGAAAGGATGGTCCGTATGGAAGAATACCGTGCGACAGGTGCAAAGGTTTCTTCATATTCAATCCCTTCAATCTGTGAGAAGCCCTAGGAAAAAAAAATTGCCTTATACTTCTCGACACTCCCATCAGCAGCTGGCTTTACCTTGTAGATCCATCTTGATCCTAAAACTGATTTTCCCACCGGCCTTGGAACAATCTCCCAAGCACTGTGTCTGACAATGGAGTCATACTCCTCCACCATGGCATCTACCCATGTGGGCTCCTGCACTGCTTCGTGGAAAGAAGATGGCTATGTCACGATACACTTGCTCATAAGAGCCATGTATCCAGTAAATTGGTCAGGTGACTGTCTCTATCTGCGCTGTGATGTAGGGACTCCTACATTCTATGCCGCATCAAGCTTCAGTCTCTCAGCTTCTGTGGTACACTTTCTGCCTTATATGATGTTTGGTTTTACATGAGTGGACTCCTCCACTCCATGAATCTCCTCCTGTGGCTGATCCACATCCAGAGGCTCATCTTTGGGAATAAGAAGTTCCTCTTCCGCATGCAAGTGTAGCTCCCTCTCAAGCGACAACTTCATGGCTTTCACCTCATTGAATTTTATATCCTGTCGCACAACAGTCATCCGACTGTCTGGAAAATACACATGATATTTATGGGGTGTTTCCATGTACCCCAAAAATATCCCAACTTTTTCAGTTGGCTCCAGCTTCTTCCTGGCGTCCTTCGTTACATGAATGGAAACAAGTGAGCCAAAAATCTTCAAATGAGAAATATCAGGCTTCTTACTAGTAAAAGCTTCTTCATGTGTACTCATGCCAAGTACTCTATGAGGACAACGATTTTGCACATAAACCGGAGTGTTGCATGCTTCCGCCCACAAGTGCATCGATAGGCCCTCGTCATGCAACATCGCTCGTGCAACACCCATGATCGTTCTGTTATTTCTCTTCGCGACCCAATTCTGTTGTGGGTTATGAGGCGCTATGAGTTCTCTTTGAATTCCTTCTTTTCTACAGAAGTATTTGAATTTGCCCGAGATGTATTCACCACCATTATCACTCCATAGAGCTTTCACTTGCTTCCCCGACTCCTTCTCCACCAATGGCTTGAACTCATATAAATTTGAGAATGTTTCACTCTACTTTTGCATGAAGAAGATCCAGCATCTACGAGAATAGTCATCAAAAAATATAACATAATACCTGTGTTTTTCTATTGAAGCAACCGAGAAAGGTCCACACATGTCTGTGTGAATTCTCTCCAGGATCACTGAAGCACGTTTCTCCTTCTCATGAAAGGTGGTCTTCACAAACTTACCCATAGTACATCCCTTGCACTAATCTGACTGCGCAAGAGTACCCTTGGGAAGTCCAGTATAAATTTGCTGCAAAATCTTCAAAGTGCCATGGTGAAGATGGCCCAATCTCCTGTGCCATAATTCACCCTCATCCCGGCTCACCACTTCTTCTGCTTTTCCCACCATTGCAACACAGCCATCTACCTCCAGCTTGTAGAGATTCTTAATTCGAACCCCTATCTTCTTGGTTTGACCCATTGTTTTATGTCGAAGGAAGGATTTTCCCTCACTGAAAAAAACATCATAACCTCAGTCTTCCAACATTGCGACTGAGACCAAGTTCTTCTTCAGACCTGGAACATGCATAAAATTCTTCAACAAGAATGGATTACCAGACTCCCTCTCAAAGGTAATGGTCCCAATGCCAGTCGCACTGTACCGACCATCGTCGCCCATCTCTATATGCATCTGGAGGTCCTTCTCCTCCAAGTCACGAAACAACTCTTTGTCTCCCGTCATATGGAAAGACGCACCACTATCAAGATACCACACCGATCCCATGCAGCTTGAAACCAAGCAAGCGATCAAGGAGAAATAAAGTTCAAATTGCGAGGCTAAGGCCTCTCTAGGTGCAAATCCAACAACCTTCTTATTCTTCTTCTTCTGTGGACAGTTAGTGGCGAAATGTCCATGTTAGTGACAGTGAAAACACTTCAGTTTGGAAAAATCCTGATTCTTTCCTTTAGCATTCAATTTTGAAGGATGTTTCAAAGCGAAATTATCTTCATCTTCATTATTCGATGAAGATCCATCCCTGGTACCCCGCCTTATCTCCTTCTGCACAAGATCCGACCAAAGTCGCTCCCATCCCGGCAGTTTCTCCTGTCCATTGACAGAGTCTTCGTATCTATGCCAACTCTTTGGAAGCCCAAGGAGAGCCAAGATCACCAAGTCTACCTCATCAACAGTAACCCCCACACTTCCCAGTGCAGTGGAAAAACATCATGAGGTATTTTGGAATAATGTCTCCTTTCTCCATTTTTATTTTTCTAAGCTTGTCTTTAAGCGCCAACTTCCTCTAGTCACTTCTGCTTTGGAACAAGTCTTTCAAAGCCTTCCACATTAAGAATGGAGTGGCTTTCCCATGAAGGCTGGACACAATATGGTCCTTCAAACCTTCCAACAGAATTCTCCTCGTCTTTGCTGTCTTCTTTTGCCATGCATCAAGTAATGCAGCATCGCTAGATATCGGCTTAGGAACATCGCTATCGATGAACTCCTTTAGTCCATTATCCTCCAACACCACCTCCATCCTATCCTTCCAGGCTATGTAATTCAAGCTCCCATCAAGGGCATACTCCAATCGCAACCCATTGAAAGCCATTTCAATGTATACTCAACTTTTGCACCAAGAATCTTCTGTAGCAAATTGGAATTGTCCACCAACACAAACTCACTTCACAATTGCAATTTTATCTATTTTTCACATTTGACCAGCCATCTACAAATAGCCTCCTGCTACATATAGAATATGCTCACCGTGTCTAAAAATAGACATACACCTAAAAATAGCCTGTGTGGGCCTCACCTAGTTTAAGTGATTATTTTCCAACTAGGATCAAGGATGATGTTTCATGATGCCTCCTTCACTGTTTTTGTTGCAAACTTAAACACTCCCTCTCAAAAAGAAAGGAATGTCTTTGCATGTGACATGAAACTCCATGCATTCACCCTACAACCTTTGCAAGCGCCCTGTAACTCCATGTGTCCGCTCTGCAACTCTTGTATGCAACACTTACGAAACTGAATAGCCTCCAAACAACTCAATCAATCTAATGCATATGTCATCAAAGTCTTCAAATTTTTCTTAATTACTACACATTTCTTGAGGAACCACTGCGCTGTTGAACTCTGCACTTGCTGTCAACTCTGAACCACGCTCTAGTATCCAACACTATCACTTTGATATGCCTGCATCAATCCAACTGATCATGCTACTGCTGCTCTGTGGGCACCTCGTAGCCAGGTTCAATTCACGAGATCCATGCCATCTCAATGAATCCTACCCATAAATATCCTCTTGGGATTACTCATGCATGTTGCTCCACCTCTCACCTGGTGGTATAGCTGCATGCACTCCCTCTTCCCATCTGGCACGAAATTTCTCTGTATGAGTGTTTTCTCCCACTCCATGATTCTCATCTTGTGGCTGCTCCACATCCCAAGGTTCACTCTTACCTACATGAAAATATTGCTCCCTCTCAAGCTTCAATTGCATGTCTTTATTGCACTTCCCAACAGTAGGAAGCTCCGTAGAAATCCCATTTACATCAAATATATAAAGATTCTTCTGCATCTGTAGTTGTGGCTGCTCCAAAACCTTCTGAGACTGCTTCTCAGGTTGCATGTTGAGAGGCTCCCTCTCAACCACCAAGTCACTAACCTATAATTTGCTCCTCAAAGCTTTTCATGCATCTTGTACCTCAGTGCATGTAGATTCTTGTCTCGTGCACATTGTAATTGTCCCTCCGCCGCAAAATTTTCTAACAAAAGAGCTTATTTTAAATCGACGATATCTCCCTCATCCGAGCTCCAATTCGACCGATTTGTTTTTTCAATTTGGGTATTTTTTCGCAAGGAATCCAAATACGCTATTTTTTTCTAAAAATATTTCACCAAAAATTTCAGATATTCTTTGCAAACTCGCATGCCCAAAAATTCCTGATCTCATTCCATGTAGAAAATCTATAACCTAGCCGCAATCCCACTCTCCTTGACTATGTAATCCTCATTGGCAACTCCAATGTGTGTGTGATGAAATAAATGCATCACTATAGTCACAAAAAAGAGTATATCTTGCCCTTTCACCTACCTCTCCACTGGGTCTCCACTAAAACTACCATGCACTGTAGTTAACTGTTGTATTGTTCAGTTTATTTTCACAATGGAGGCAGGCTAACAGGAGGCAAAGATCAGTGCATGGATTTGCAAGATTGGTCCTGATTAGTGTATGACGATTGTACTGTATTGAGAGCTTGATAAGCTTTGTATGAGGATTGTCATATGATTCCATGATACATAATATATAGTTGGGGTTTTCAGCTTTGGGCTTTCCTGGTTAAAAAATTGTGTTATGTGCGATTGATTTTTTTTTTTATGCTTCACATGTGTGTGCAATTAATTTTTCCGCAAAATATTAACAAGTGGAATTGATTCAGTATTTTGCATAAATTTAAATAGTGTGAGATCAGGTGAATCAAGGACATATGCATCCTTAGTGCATACAATTTCTACATTTTTAATGTGATGGAATGAAAAGGTTTTGATGATTGTGAGGTGATTTTTCCTAAAAAATTTCAGCATGATCTTAAACATCTTGCTAAATTGTACAAGCTTCATGATCGCATTGATTTGTTATATTTATTGTTGAAATATGTAACTAGGTTGGGTCTTCATAATGACACATGTAATCATGATTTAATGTATTTAATGTAATAAGAAAATAAATTTTTTAATGTTTTCTTAAGGTGTGGGTTTCATGCTTAAGAGGAAATTATTTTTAGGTCTAGCTCCCACTGTGAGCTCCTAGGGCTTATCATTGAGTCTACAAGTCAAGAAAGTCATTTTCATGTATGAATGACCCATTTGGGCATGTTAAATATTGTAAGAAAAACTATTTTGAGTCAGATAAAGAGTCAAAATGACCCTCCAAGACCTTGTCAATGTTCTACAATCAGTTGGCTTATCAAAAGGACATGTCGGCCTAGGAAGG
This sequence comes from Pinus albicaulis, assembly GCA_034641835.2. Classification (NCBI taxonomy): domain Eukaryota; kingdom Viridiplantae; phylum Streptophyta; class Pinopsida; order Pinales; family Pinaceae; genus Pinus; species Pinus albicaulis. The sequence continues at coordinate 452,684,465 of CM076572.1, forward strand.
ATGTCAAGTCAGCCTAAAAGCATGAGAGAGGAGCCTATATGTAGGAGGACTCAGCCTCACTCAATACACATATCGATGAAGCATTGAAGTCAAGGAAATAAGTGTGAAAAATAAGGAATAATAATCCTCTTAAATAACGAAGAAAAGGAGAAATAAAATCGAGAATTTTGGATATGTTTTTAGGCTAAAACATCTCACACATGCGAGGATAATTAGGGTTTTCAATGCTATAGGAACAAAAACTATTAAATTCACTCTATAGGTTTGAACTTGGGTGGAAAAGGGATCATTTTTAAGGCTGAGTTGTTGAAGAAGAAGTATTTCACCTCTTGAAAAGTGTAAGTAGGTATGTCTTCATGTTGACTATGTAATTGTGTATTTATATAAATAAGAAGACAAAGATAATAAAATTTATTTTATTGTACTTGCTTCATGGGTTTCATGAGAAATATTTTATTATATAGGTTAATAGACTTATTCTTGATGTATATTAGCTTCATGTCTTCTAGGTATAAAATATAATTATGTGTCATGTTCATGAAGGATCTAGTCTAGCAATATATGCTCCAAGACCTTGTGGAAGAAGGACACCTAATAGACCTTAAACAATGTTGGAAGACAAGATCTGTATACAGGAAAGAAATCTACATCAATGTTGGAATTACCTCTCTTAATTTGGCCTAAATTCACAATGGAGAATTTGGTTGCATGGTGGGCCTAAAAGACATAATAGTGCCCTATATATACTCCCGAACTGTGGATCATTTGGGTAGCACAGACTGCGGATTGCTTTGATGTGTAATGCGGATTAAATACTAGAAGAAATTGTGGATCTCAGGCAGGAGTAAGCTCAGATCTCAAGGGTGAATTAGTGTGGATAATAAGACAAGAAAACAGTGTGGACTTCTCTGTGTTTACAATACGGATTTCAGGAGTCTGTTACATAAGGTCAATTGCGGATTTTTCTAAGCTATCTCCGATAAGGTGAGGATATATCACAACCATAATACACTTTTTTTTTATCCCAGAACTAAAAAAAGATCCTGGAATATAAAGTTAATGGAAATCATATTGAAGGAAGAATTTGTTGAAGTTGGGACATTGATCATAATAAGAAAAGCAGTCTTAAAAGTGGGAGAAAGTGAGGAAGGTAAATATGAGATTTAGCTTCCTAACTACAACTCAAGGAATTCAGCTAAAAGTATATGCAAAGAGAAGATAATTATGTCCCTATATTTGACTGAGCTATAAGAAGAGAAACTTAGAGACCGAGTTCTCTAGTACCAGTGCAGAACAATGCATATTGGTGAAGAAGAGAAGAATCAAGTTTGAAGAAGTTGTATCAAGGTCTTGGAAGCATATCTAGGTCAAGGGTTTGATTCTTGGTCATGGTAATTTTCATTTGAACACCTATAAGAATAATTATTTGCGAGTTTTCCTCTCCAAGAGGGAGAGGTTTTGCCTTTGATCTAGGAGCCTAATTTTGTGTCTTGGTTATTTTTGTTAATTGACTTAATGAAATACTAAATAACATATCGAAGAGAAGAAATAAGTAATTCAAGTAACCTCACAAGTAATTATCAAGAAGAGAATTTGAATTAATCATCAACCCTCCAAATTATCAACATGGTATCAAAGCTAAGGTGCTGAACTCAAGGGCTACTTGACAAAGAGATTCCAGGAAGCACAATCAACGTTTGGGTGAAAAGTCAAATAAGTTTGTAAGGAATACTCTCCAACTATTTTCAAGAAATATATTCATCTCATTCAAAGGATAAAATTTTCAAGATAATAATCTTTGCCATCAAATATTTTCATTTAAAAAATTGATTGAAGAAGACATTTTTTTTTCAGAGATATCCTTTGCCATCAAGGATTTAAGAACACCTAGATTGAAGATTTTTGTCTTAGAATAAGCTCCTAACTCCTTCGTCGTCATCAAGGAAGCTGCAAGCCACTCTACTGAAGTAAGTATCTATGACCTTACTTAAATCTGTCAAGATGACTTATTGGAAAGAAAGAAACAAGCTAGTTGGGTCATCAAACTTTAGCGCATGGAAGAAGAGGAAAGATCTGAATTTAATTGAAGATGAAGTTATGGAATACATCTATGGATCAACAATTCAACCACCAAAAGAAGATGCTCTAGCTCATACCAAATACATGAAGGGAGAAATATGAGCCCAGAGGATTCTCATAGAATCCATCAAGGACTTACTCATTCCCTATGTATCAAAACTAAAGTCCCCTAAAGAAATATATGAGAAACTGGTGGAGCTATTCTCTGTGAGTACTGCAGGAGAAGAAATATCTCATATAAAATTAAATTTCCAAGGGAAGAAGGAATCACTCCATACATCATGAGGATTTCTGAAATAAGAGATCAAATGGAGGAACTGGGAGAAGTAATGTCAGACACTGAGATGACTACAATGGTGTTGAATGCTCTACCAAAGGAATGGGGAAACTTTGCTTCAATTTTATATGAGAAGAAAGAAGCCACTCCACTCCATTCCATGATTTATGGTCTCTATGTAAAATAGAGGAAAAAAGAATAAAATCCAAAGCTGATACAGGACCAAGTGAAGGGAATCAAGCCTTTGCAGCCACATACAGGAAGAAAGGAAGTTTCATAAAATATGGCCCTAAGAATAAAAGAAGGAATATGGACAATGTACGATGCTTTGGATGTAATGAACTTGGGAATTATAAAAGATATTTTCCTAAATCTGACAAGGAAAAGAGGAAAAGGGGAGAATCCCATATCTCAGATGTGAGGGAAGAACTTGATGCTAAGAAATCTAAGAAAGAAGAAGCAAGGGATCTCTACTAGATCATCTTCTCCTTTAAGTTATTTTTGTTGGTTGTAAAATAGTACGATAGGAAGCAATGTATATTATAGCATCATGATAAAATTCATGTTAGGAGCTCTTGGTGAATCAGCTCTAGAAAAACCTCTCTGATAACATTACTAATGGAAAGTAGTCATCAAGATCAAGGGTCATCATGGAAACAAAATTCTGGGATATGATGACATATTGATGGAGCAGGCCAAGGGAATGAAGCTATTCATTCTAGAGAAATTGCTACAGGATGAATCAAGGGAAAAAGGTATTAGGTCTATATATATTTATATGATGACACTGATGATGTGAAGTCATGTCATGTGGTTGCAGGTAATAGACTTCCATATTTATAAGTATGAGCTATGAAGAATGATATGTCGGTGCACTGACAGATGAAATCAACATAATATGTCCTCATGGAATATGAGGTGGTTATATATGAATGAAAAACTGGAAAATTTGTAAGTTCCTTGGAATGAATAATGTGAATAAAGGAAGAGATCATGAAATGCAACCATGTCAAGAGGCAGTTATCATCCGGAAGCAAAGAAGATGTGACTAGGAGATCTCTTGGGAGGATACGTAGACTCTGATAAAATATTGTAAATAAGAATACCATTGACAAAACATATCATTAGGAGATGTGTTAATATGAATAGAGGATGTTGATGCCTACAGGAAGATGTCATGGTGAAAGATCATCACTGAGGTAACTTTTGTTTTAAAATTTTATATGTATATGCTTATCTGGATGAATTTGTGCAGGGTTTTTAATCATGAGAAAGGATGTATGATCCTTAGAGATGATTTGAAGGAAAGAAAAATGGCACAATGGTGAACCAGATGAGAAATACTAATGAATCAATTTCTGATAGTGGACATGACTTGTGACTAAAAGTGATGGATGATTTGTGCCCTATGAAGCCAAAATTTGAAGATTCCTCAATATCGAAATCCATGACATCAAGGGGAGGAATTCTTCATGAGTAGCTGGATTGTTGCTACAGGACCCTCGTCAAAAGGGAGCCTAGTGGTAAGTTTCTTACTTTAAAGAAACTTGAAGTATGTCCTTCCTATGTTAAGAGGGAGTGACATATGTGATTCTCTAATACATGTGTCATTCACTAGACCTGGACTAACAATCGTAAGTCTTAGTGAAGGCCATGTGGAAAGAATGGATAGACACATCATTCTGGTATTCACCTAGAAGATAGAATGGAGGATTGGGTAATCATCTGTCATTCGATACTCTTTGATAATGAGATAGGGAATTCAATATAAGAGTAGTTGAGGACTGATATTCTTTGAGGGCTGGCTACCCAAGAGAATAATAGTCCAAGAAGGTCATACTTTGGGAACACTTGGGTGGAGTATGTATCTTAGAGAGACAATGACTGTGGTGTCTATTAGTCATGTGTCTCGCCAGCATTGTAGCCCATTGTCTCATTAAGAGATGGTACTATTAGTCAAGGCCTTGCACTAGGAAAATGTCGGTTGATATGATGTTATACAATGTGATTACCAATCCAATTCTTCTTATGAGATTCTTCAGTTTGAAAGTGGCCATGTACTTGTATGAATACCTCCCTAGTTAAGAGGGAGTGTTGAAAAGTGTAATTAGGTCAGTCTTCATGTTGACTATGTAATTATGTATTTATGTAAAGAAGAAGACAAAAATAATAAAATGTATTTTGTTGTACTTGCTTCATGGGTTTCATGAGCAAGATTTTATTATATAGTTTAATAGACTTCTTCTTGATGTATATTAGGTTTGTGTCTTCTAGGTATAAAATATAATTAAGTGTCGTATTCATGAAGGTTCTAGTCTAGTAATATATGCTCCAAGACCTTGTGGAAGAAGGACACCTAACAACCCCCAAAAAATGTTGGAAGACTAGCTCTACATACAGGAAAGACAATTACATCAATGTTGGAATTACCTCTCTCAAGTTGGCCTAAATTCACAGTGGAGAAATCGGCTGCATGGTCAGCCTAAAAGATAGAACAATTCCCTATATATACTCTTGAACTACGGATCATTTGGGTAGCACATATTGTGGATTGATCTGATGTGTAATGCAGATTAAAGACTAGAACAAAGTGTGCATTTCAAACTAGAAGAAGTGCGGATCTCAGGCAAGAGTAAGCTTGGATATCAAGAGTGAATTAGTGAGGATAATAAGACAAGAAAATAGTGTGAACTTCTCTGTGTTTACAGTATGGATTTCAAGAGTCTGTTACAAAAGTTCAATTGTGGGTTTATCAAAACTATCTCAGCTAAGGTGAGGATATATCACAGTTGTAATACACATTTTTTTGTGATGCCAGAACTAAGAAAAGATCCTCGAATATAAAGTTAAGGGCAATCGTATTAAAGGAATAATTTTCTGAAGTTGGGACAGTGATCATAAGAAGACAAGCAGTCTTAAAAGTGGGAGAAAGTGAGGATGGTAAATTAAGATTTACCTTCCTAACTACAACTCAAGGAATTAAGCTAAAATTATATGCGAAGAGAAGATAATTATGTCCCTATATTTGACTGATCTATAAGAAGAGAAACTTGGAGACTGAGTTCTCTAGTACCAGTGCAGAACAATGCAGATTGGTGAAGAAGAGAAGAATCAAGTTTGAAAAAGTTGTATCAAGGTCTTGGAAGCATATCTAGGACAAGGGTCTGAGTCTTGGTCATGGTACTTGTCAAGAATACTTTGCAATTTTTCCTCTCCAAGAGGGAGAGGTTTTTCCCTGGCTCTAGGAGCCTAATTTTTTGTCTTGGTTATTTTTGATAATTGACTTGATGAAGGACTAAATAACATATTGAAGAGAAGACATAAGTAATTCAAGTAAGCTCACAAGTAATTATCAAGAAGATAATTTTAATTAATCATCATCCCTCCAAATTCTCAACATCACCAAGTGAAGAAGAAAGGAAGACTATTTCTCCATGTCCTTGCTCACATGTACGACCTAGGGTTTCCGCAGTTAGGTAAAATTGCAGTTGAAAAATTGTAGGTCAGAAAAGTAGGTCAAAAGAGAAGTTATTGCTACTGGAAGGTTAGTTTGACTGAGGTTTACATTGTGAAATAAAGGAATTGACTTCGTCTTGGAGGGGTTTTAGTCAAGGGTCTAGGTCATGGAATTCATCAATTGAAGATTCTATAAGAAGAAGAATTCTTGTGGATTTTCCTCTCAAAGTTGGAGAGGTTTTAGCCCTATATGATCACATATACCTTGTGTCCTTTGTCCCATTGTTTTTTATGGTTTGGTAGTTTTTTTATGAAGAAAAAAACTAATAACAATAAGTGAAATAAGAATCTAACCAATCAAAGAAAAATACATCACAAACAGTTATCATTGAAGAGAAATCACCTACACTTTATGTCCCTAGATTTCTCGACATTTGTTTCTTTCTCTCACCCAATCTCATGGTTGCTCACCCATCCTCTTAAAAATTGTGGTCTCTCAGTGAAATCAAGAAGGAATATGACATTATAATTATGAATGAAAAGTAATATCAATATGTTTTTTACTATGGTTGTTACTATATATCTCAAAAAGTGTCTCTCTTCCTACATGTCAAGAAAAGTAATGTATTTCCTATATTTTTTCAACATATTCTTAAATATCTTGATAAATTGCACAAGCATCATCATTGATTTTTTGTCTTTTTTTTTCACTCTCGCCTAATTAGTTGTCTTTGTCTTTTTATTTGTTGTCTTTTTTTTCCTATATTGTATTTGGAAACATTTGTATCGATGTTTAAATATTTTCTATATCTACTAATATTAATTTATTGGTTATAATTGTATAGTATCAGCTCCCTAGGGCATTGCTCAATGAGGAAGAGGTGGTTGTAGTACAAGCGCATGTTCAAGAACATGGAGCGAATATTGAGGATTAAGCTAATTATCCTATGGAAGAAGATAATGATGTTGATATCATAGTTGAAGAAGATGGGGAAAATATATTGATCCATGAGACATTTAATAATGTTGGAATGGATGATGATGGAAACCAATATGATGGTCGTGCTTTTGATAAAATTGTACTTGAGAGGGTAATTTAACCTCTTTATGAAGGCTCAAAAAAATCTCTTCTCTATGTTATATTTTTTTTGGTTAAATTAAAGGCGGTGAATGGTTTGTCAAACACATGTGACACAACCCTTAAGGTATGCAATATATTTTGTTACATGTTGTATCTTTGTAGACAGTCCCCGGCTAAAGAACCATGCCAAAGCATCAATGTGAGGGGTATGTATGGAATGGAAGACTCAAATATACAAACCATTTTTTATGCTTATAATCCTTACTAATTAAGATCAATAAAATTGTTGGTATCCCATAGTAATAGCATACCATTCTTGCAAGTTATTTGAAAGAATAATTAAGAAGAACTCAAAAGATCAAACATCCTCCCTTAATATCGAATCATATAAGAAGATAATAAATGTATATAAGAAAATCTATAATGAACATAAATACATATAATTATAGCATAGAAGCAAAAATTTAATGATTTTTTGATAATCAATTAAACATTTTTTTCAATCTATTACTCAGTACAAAACATAACATTGCATAGGAACATCATGGAGGCTAATACTCAACCTACATCTATACTACCTCAAATATATGCAGAAAAATATTATGAAATCACTAGAAACACTCACATGTACACAGTGTTGTCATAAGTAGAAACCAAAACCACTTGATTATCTCCAAGGTGAAAGTATTAGAACAATATTACAAAAAATTTCTCTAGGTATCAACCCTTTTTCATTATAGAAAAATAATATATATAGAGTGATACAAAAATATATTATCTTATATATATATATATATATATATATATATATATATATATATATATATATATATATATATATATATTTCTTTATCCAAAATTTTGGATAATTTCCGTAACAAATTGACTTAAAATATAAATTTTTCCTTTAATGTCTCCTATTGTGGCTTGGTGACTTTATTTGGGGACGTTTTTACTATGAATAAATGCTTGATTTCATAGAAAATAAAAATATCATCAGCTAACATCTATAGTAAACTTGAACCACTTAGTTCCCCCTCTATTCTAGCAAATTTTGACCTATGCAACACTTCCCTGTTCAATAATATTGTATACTACTCCTTTGTTACCATGTGCCCTTGTGAATTCTTGAAAAGGGCCCAGGGGAAGACCTTTATGTTGTAGAAAAGAAAATTTTCTACAAAAATTACTAATTTATACTTGCAAATTCTCGCACTTCTCTTTGGTCTTCAACATAAGAGTTTTCTTCATAAGAACTTTCCTGGCTTGAATTTCTTTGTCAGTTCTTCCCACACTCCCTAACTCTTCCAATTTTTCTCTTGACTTTGTATTCAAAGCTTTAATAATTTGACTTGTAAATCCAAGTTTATTTCCCATTTTAGTTTTTATTTCCAATAACCATTCTTGCTCCACAATTATTTCAATATAAGGCCATAAGTCAGATAAAATTGGCATAATCTCCATCCACATTTTCTTCTTTTCCTATGTAAAACACTTAATTTTGTTAGAACTACTCAAATGTTGTTTTTGAAAATTAGATTTTTTCTGTATCTCAACCACTAAAGAATTATTTTACTTCATCTTATTATGTTCAGCTATGTCCAAATTTTCTTTCAATTTATCAATCTCTACATTCTTGAATGTGAGGGAAGATAATGCTTCAGTCAATATTTCTGCAGTATCATCTCTTCTTGAACCTTTTCCCAATGTTAGAATCACTATACTTCTAGTTTTTTCTTTCTCCTTTAATAATTCCCCCATTTTTGTTTCCATATTCTATATTTGCAGGTTTTGTTCAATTATAATGGATAATAAAGATTCCTTCTCCTTTTCTAGTTCCCCTATTTCCAGAGTTTTTGGATGCTCTGTTGTAGGCAGTTTGATGCAGGAGAATTAGACCAAGCTCGTGATGAATAATTGGAGGGGGCTTGACAATGTGGTGTATTAGCCACATTTTTAGTTGGAAAATCAATTTTGTCACCTTTACTTAATGTAAATACAAAATTTGAATAAGTTGAAGAGTCTAGGAATGAAGAGTAATTTTTGTTGTGTCTTTTTTAATTCCCTCAATTAGAGAGAAAGGGAAGTGAATCAGTTGAAAAATTTGTGCATAAAAAGAGTATTTATTGGAGAGGAGTGGAGCTTCTTCTCCGACCTCCAAGTATGTATATGTAAAATAAATAAAATAACTTGTGTGCAGCACATTTGTTCATTAATGGGTTTTTTATATATGGGCTGAACTATACACGCTTCTTTGAGATTTACAAATTCATGTGACCGAAACCTGCAATGTTATATGTTTGCTAACACTTCATTTATGATGTTAGTGGTTTTTTATACGTTCTTTTTTTGCGACCTACAAGCCTTTTTTGAGGTGCCCATGTTTTGTAGGAAGTGACATGTTTTTTATTGGGGGTGCGACCCATTAATTCAATAAGGGAGAACCCGTGATGAGGAAAGTCAAGAGGAGATTATTCCTAAGTGTGAGTGACGTGTTAAGATGGTGGAGAGTGGAGTTGTAAAGAGAGAAATTTGTTTTTCCTTACAAATTCTGAAAATAGAGTTTCTGGACGCACTATGAAAATATTTCACAATGCTTACAATTTTTTTTAATGGCGCTACGAAAATATTTCGCAGTGCCTATAGCCAATTTTTTTTTTTTTCTGCACTACATTGAGCCAGTTTCTCATTTCAATCTACCTTTCCCATCAATTTTTGGTATCATAGAAGTTTTGAGGTAGAGCCATGTATGTGGTAGAACTTATTTTGAAATCAGTGGTGTTGTCTATGACAAAGGGAGATGGAAACGCGAGACCGTAGCTAATGCAAAACTCCAAGAAGAGATACATAGGTTGCAAGCTCGTTTGGAGGCCATGGAGAGTAGCAGGAAGTGGTACCCTAAGCCTATAGATTATAGTGGGTTGGAGGAATAATCCATAGTATAAATATCAACACCTGTGGATGAAGATCTGGAAATTAAATTGTTGAGGTTAGTATTAAGCTCAATTTTTTAAACCAAAACCTGAGTTGTCTACCTATGATGGCAGTATGGTAGCCAAGAATTTGATGGATTGGATTAGTGTACTAGATAAGTATTTCATGTATGATGAGATTGAAGAATATAAGCGGTTAAAATTTGTTGTAACTAGGTTGAAAGGCCATGTTTCATTATTGTGGGACAATGTGCAGTCAGAAAGAAGAAAACAATGGAAGCCATTGATAAAAAGTTGGGACATGATGATAGCAAAGATGAAGTGGATTTTTCTGTCAGAATACTATCAGATGTCCATCTACAGACACGTTCATAACCTCAAGCAAAGGTTTTTGACGATCAAAGAGTGTATTGATGAGTTTTACAAGGTGAATTTTAGCTCAGGTTATGTAGAAGACACCTCGACGAAGACAAAAAGTTATATCAATGGATTTGTATGCTTTAACCCTCTACATAAATTATCTGCAAACAAATTCTTAAAAAATAAAATAAACAATAGCGAGAGCATAAAACATAAAATATATATACACATATATTTTTCCCCTGGATCCTAAATCAGGACTACCAGCTTGATTTTTCATTATATTCATTTTAGTGTTAAAACAAATATATATACATGCTAAAGCATTCATAAGCCCAAATCAATTAACCCTGGATTAGAACATAATTTTATTTCCCTTCATTGGCTCTACAAAATACCAAGGGCTAAAAACCATCATGCCCCAAAACCATAGGCGGGTCCGCCCACTTAAAATAGGGTCCAAAAAAAATTCCCGGGGCAGGGGTCTACTCGCCCCCTCTAAACCCCTAAACAGGGGGGGCTTCCGCCCCCCAACTGCACCCATCGCAATGAACATTGTGTGCTATCACCCCCCCTCTGAACCCCCGCGTGTGTGACTATTCGTGGAAATAATATAACACCTACCCAACATTCTCCCACTTTTTTTTTTCTTTCCGTAGGGGGGCATAGGAGATATTAGTCATTAGTTCATCCCTGCAACACCCATTGTTTCTCTACATCAATAGAACTTCTAAGTGCTCACAGACTTCGTCAATGCATCTGCAACATTCTTCAAAGTGTCCACCTTTACCAGAAACACCTTTTTATTCTCAACCATATCTATCACAAAGTGATATTGAACATCAATGTGCTTTGTATTTGAATGATAAGAAGGGTTCTTTGCCAAGAAAATTGCATGTTTGCTATCACAGTCTATCGTTATAGTTCGTTGCACCAACCCCATACTTGAACACAATATTTGCAACCAAACTGCTTCCTCGCTTGCATGAGTGGCTGCCATGTATTCTGCCTCTGTAGTTGAAAGAGCCACTACAGACTCTCTTTTAATCATCCAACTACTTGTGACTATTCGTGGAAAGAATATACCACATACCTAACAGTATTGGAGCTGGATATTCAAGATGAAATCAACATGCTTTCTCCTAGGATGATGGAAGAATTATACTAGTTTTCCTTGAATAAATAAGATAATATAATGAGGAATCACAATTCAAGAAAAGGTTGTGGTTTTTCTAGAGGAAAAGGATAGATAGTTGGAAGAGGGAAAGCTTCAGCTTAAAATAATGATGTCTAAAACCCAAAACAATAAGGAAAAAAAGATAAATAAGGTGACTCTAGAGGAGGAATACCTTATCAGAGAGGTAGGGGTTGAGGAATAGGCAAAGAGACTGTCTATCAGTGCTATAAATGTGGGCAATTGGGTCATAGATATGTTTAGTGTCCTAAGAATGAAAAGGGAGGACAAAGAGATGCATATGTAGCTCATTTGGAAGTAGGAGAAGCATAGAGACCTATGGCAGAAAATGAACAAGATACGGGATAATATTTAATGATGAATAATGTCTTGTTGAAACCAACCAAGGATACTCTTGAACCATCATAGAGAAAAGATTTGTTTTGTATTGTTTCTAAGGTTGAAGGAAAATGTTGCAAAGTCATGATTGACAATGGAAGCATTGACAATTTAGTTTCCACATAAATGGTGGAAAAAATTGGATTGAAAAGGTTGAAGCATCCAACACCATATAAAGTGTCATGGTTGTAGAAAGGTCACCAATTGTGGGTAAGTGAGTAGAGCGAAGTGGAGTTCTAGATATGCCAATATAAGGATAAGGTAGTTTGTGACCTCATGCCAATGGATGTCTACCACCTTCTTTAGGGATGACCTTGGAAATTTGATAGGAAAGTGGTGCATGATGGAGAGAACAACATATATAAGTTTGAAAAGGATGCTATCAAGCACACTCTTGTACCTTTGAAGGAAGAAAATAAATTTTGGACAAGTAACTCAAAAGCACTAATGTTGGGAGGAAAATAATTTGTGCAACAAATGGAAAACGAAGAGGTCAACTATGTGGTGGTATGCAAACCAAAGGTAATACTTTTGTACACTGAAATTTCAGATTTACTTGTTGAGATTCAGGAAATTTTGCATGAGTTTAGTGATATCATGGTATATCACTTTCCAAGTGAGTTTCTTCCTAAGAGAGGTATCAACCATCACATAGATCTAATACCAGGAGAAAACCTTTCAAATAAATTTGATTACCGAATGACACACAAGGAGAATGAAGAGATAAGGAAGCAGGTTTAGGGACTGTTTGAGAAGGGTTTGATAAGGGAGAGCATGAATCCATGCATTTTCCTTGTGGTACTTAGTCCAATGAAATATGGAGAATGGAGGATGTGCACAGATTCCAGAGGAATCAACAAGATTACAATCAGGTACAGATTTCCATTTCCATGAATGGATGTCATGATGGATTGTTTGAGTGGTGCAACCTACTTTTGAAAGGTTGATTTGAAGAGTGGTTACCATAAGATTCGGATTAGAGAAGGGGACCAGCGGAAGAATTTTTTTAAGAAAAATAGCAGACTATATGAATGGTTGGTAATGCCATTTGGATTGACAAATGCAATAAGTACCTTTATGTGGTTGATGAACGAGGTCTTCAAGGAGTTTGTCAGTAAATTTTTTATTGTGTATTTGGATGATAATTTGATTTTCATATGAACAAGGTAAGAACACCTTAAGCATGTAAGGTATGTTATAAAAAGGTTGCAACAAGAGAAACTATTGATTAACCTGAATAAATGTACTTTCATGAGGTCAGAGTTGGTATATTTAGGCTTTTTCATTTTAAAGAATGGGATGAAAATGGGTCTGGAGGAAATAGAGTTGATTGTAATTTGGACTTCACCCAAGAATATTTTATTATATTTCATGGTTTAGCTAGCTTCTATCGAAAATTCATCAAGAATTTCAGTAGTATTTGTGCACCCATCATTGAAGTAATGAAGAAGGATAGACAACCATTTTGTTGGATAGCAGTATCAGAGAAAATTTTCCAGCTCTTAAAGAATAAGATCACTAAGAAACCGATATTGAACCTACCTGAATTAAATCATATTTTCCAAGTCATATGTGATGCTAGTGGTACATCCATTGGAGCTGTATTGAGTCAAGCAAGTAGACCTATTGCATATTTCAGTGAGAAGTTGAATGGTTCAAAGAAAAAATACTCCTCTTATGACAAGGAATTTTATGCGGTGGTTCAAACCATAAATCATTGGAGACATTATTTGATGCCCAGGTAGATTGTTTTTTTCTCCGACAATTATGCATTATAGTATATAATGAAACAACACAATTTAAACCATAAGCATGTCAAGTGGGTAGAATTACTACAAAGTTTCACCTTTTTTCTAAAACATGTGAGTGGACAAGAGAATAAGGTAGTCAATGCTTTGAGCAGGAGGAGTTTGATTTCTAAGAGGCCTTTGAAGTATGCATGAACCCCATGAGCAGAGGTAACAACCCATGGATGGATTTATGTTTCATCATGGTTTGTTGTTTAAGAATAGTTAGCTATGTATCCGTCATTTTTCAATGAGAGAGAATATGATACAGGAAAATCACAATGGAGGATTTTCGAGGCATTTTGGTGTGGAAAATACACTTTGGTAGCTAGAACACTTCTACTTCTAGCCAAAGATGAGAGATTATGTGAAGAAATATGTACGAAAATTCGGATTGTGGAAACATATGAAGGGGAGAAATCAAAATTCTAGACTGTATACTCCTTTGACCATTCCTAGCAGACCATGGGACTTGGTGAGTATGTATTTTGTCTTGGGTTTACCAAGAACCCGGCAAGGGAAGGACTCTATACTTATAGTTATGGAAACATTTATGAATATGTCTCACTTTATCCCATGTCGCAAGACTAGTGATTCTACTCATGTGGATCATTTGTTCTTCAATGAGATTGTTCGATTTCTTGGATTTCCAAAGAGTATAATATCTGACAGGGATCATGTGTTAGCTCAAGCTAATTTTGCATACAATGATTCACCAAAGAGGAACACCGGGAAGATTCTGTTTCAAATCTTGTATGGAATGCATCCTAGAGGAGTTTGTGAGCTGAGATATTTGGGAATACTTGAGCAGAGGATTTTATGGGTAGGATTTTGCAGAAAAAATGAGTGACCTACATGAGGAGATCAAACAAAATATATAGGAAAATAGTTAAAAGTACAAAAAAAGAGAAAATTTAAGAAGAAGAGAGGTAAATTTTGAGGTATGTGACATGGTCTTAACACACTCGAGGAAAGATAGATTCCTAAGAGGGGAATATAAAAAATTAAAAATGAAGAAAATAGGACTATGCAAAATACTCATAAACTTTTATGTGAATTCTTATGAATTGGAGTTAATGATGGGCATAGGTATCTCACCTATCTTCAATGTGGTTTATTTTTACCCCTGTCAATATGGTGATGAAAGTGCCACCACAACAAACATGAGTAGTGGATAAGTTAGTGAGAAAATTTGGATGAAGTAGATGTTATGGCATAGGATCCAGAAGCTGAAACAATCTTGGAAACCATAGTTGCAAAGCATACCAAGGGAAAATAATATCTAGAGTTTTTGGTGAAGTGTAAGGACCAACCAATGGAGGATTATACATCGATGAGTGTTGCAACTCTATAGAAGCTAGGTTGCTCTATAGAGGAAATTATGAGCAGGATCTCATGAGTTTTCCTTCCTACGGAGTCTGATGCAGGAGAATTAGACTAAGATCGTGATGAATAAATGGAGGGGGCTTGAAAATTTGGTGGATTGGCCACATGTTGAGCTGGAAAATCAATTTTGTCACCTTTACTTAATGTACATACAAAATTTGAATAACTTGAAGAGTATAAGAGTGAAGATTCATTTCTATTGTGTATTTTCAACTTCCCTCAATCAGATAGAAAGGGAAGTGAATCAGTTGCAAATATGGTGCATAAAAGGAGTATTGATTGCAGAGAATGGGGGGATTCTTCTCTTGCCTCCGAGTTTGTATATGTGAAATAAATGGAAGAATTTGTGCACAACACATTTGTTAATTAATCTATGTTTTATCTATGGTGTTGTGAAGACAATCCCCTCTATGGACAGAGGAAATATCTCTAGCCCTAGAGTGGGTCTAGCAACACATGAGACTATATAATATACCATTTCATAGTTTATATTCAAAACGAAAGAGGAATAATAAGAAACTACCCCTTCTTGATGTTATCGTTCAATCCTTTGATGAAGACCTTGATCCACGATCCTTTAGGCTCACTCCTTACTGCTTGTGACATTCAAAAACCTGTAGGAGATCAAGGGACAACAACAAATGAAACACAAAACATAGCATACATTGAATACAAACTACCTAAAAAATCAAGGAGAATTAGGATACTTGTATAGATATCTAAACAAATAGGGAAAGTGAAACACCATATGTGTTATTGATAACATAAAAGAGGAAGCTTACAATCATGTCCTTAATGTTGGAGGCCTCCATTTAGTAATTTCCAAGTCCAAACCGAGGCTCTTCAAGAAATCCTTCTCCTGAATGGAAATTTAGGTATTATCATAGTATATGGATACAAAGGATTAATGATCAGACCAACCGAACAATGACCAACCAGTAGTGGAAGGATGGGATTCAATTTATGGGAAGGGAGAGGAAGTTAGGAGCCCATAAAATAAGGAGGAAGGCCCACTTCTCAAGGTAAAATACCTATTGATAAGATCAAGAGCTCAAAATGAGAGAGCTCGACCATATCTCCACCAAAAAATATCCAGCTTTTTGTTATGGAAGCTTCTAGTGCACGCAGCTTCTCCTCCATTTGAGGAAATGCTGCCAGAAAGGGATCAGCATAGTTTTTCCTATCAAAATAAAGGTGGTGGCATGAGGTCAAATTGTTGCAACCTGTCATCATCATGGGAAGGAACTGGCTAAGTGCGTTGACCTAGAAAATTAGAGTTTGAGCTAGGCTTCCTCAGAAATTCTCCAAGGCAGTTTTATTTCAGTATTCAAAATATATATTGATTTAATCTTTATGGTGGATACATTGCACAATATTCATCACATGGAACTTCAGTATCAAGGATAGGAAGTGAATGGGGTGACAAATTACTTTGTAACAGATGCCCCCTAAATAATGAAGGCAAAACGGGGAGTGATGGGTGAATTGCTTTACAAACCAAAGAAATGACTCAGACTACCACCAGGAAACCTCCCAAATCAAACACAATACAATATATGATATCTCTGATATGAATATTCCTAATAACATATCTTTTAATAGGCATCAAATAACACATGAACTCGCGGCATGTTCTTATCCATCCGTCTGAAGGAGATCATGGAAATGGATCCACGGTATGGTTGCAGCCATATTTTTAGAAAATATCGTGTGTATAATCATGAACACTCAATAAATACATGCAGCCTAGATAATAACATATGTGATCCATGGTCTTCGTCTCTATCTCGATCCATTCACTATACGAATTTAACCATGTGAATAGATGTACTGATTTCGAAAATGGTAGAAACCACCTGATTATTGGTCAATGATGTAAATTGTTAACAGGCACGAGAGAAACCACCAATGATGATGACGATCCTCAAAGTACAACAACATGATCTATAAGTGTGAATAAATGAGTTGAAATCAAACACTTGTAGAATCATTAGATCAAAGGCCAATGATGTGAACCTATCATCGAATGTGGAGAAATTGCCATTAAGGCATGCAAGCTCCAAGGTACTAAAAAGGAGTCTCTAAATAACCTTCCTGAATAATGAGTTGAAGTCGACAAGAAGTGATCTGAATATTAGAGTCAGTTTATTAGTGATCAAAAATAGCTCTTTTGAGAGTTTTTCATCAGGTCATTAGTCAATTTTTTTTTTGTTTTCAGTTAGTTTTCAACAATAATTTTGGTCACTGAAGAAGTCTTATCATGGTATGTTGCTCCTTCACACCATTTCATCACCATGTAGAGGTCTAAATTTAGGTTTTTCATCTCATATAGGTCAATTCTAGGTTTCTAACTTCCTATGGAAAATCTTTACATTTCCATTATCAAATAAAGCAGTTTACCTTCTGTTCTATTCACAAATTCTAGTTAAAGGAACAAGCTTGTTCTTACAGTTTGAATAAATTTTTTCATGTCACATAAATCTTATAATCTGTTGTTGTATTCAGGAAGAAAGGAAAAGCATTGTTGAGAAAAATATTTCAGACCACATGCTTTATAAATGTTTATTCTTCAAAAATTTGAAATATTATTTGCATGACCATAGGACTAATCCTATTCATCATCCTCCATTACCCATCTGACACGTTACATATCACTTACCCGTCATTTAGCCAAGTCATATCACATTTATTATCCATCCTACATCACCATTCATTAATTGTCATTATATGTTAATTCTCGCTCATCTCACCATTCATCTACCGCACCATGATTTAATCTAACGGCCTGCACATGACTTCGGCCTCCCCTCATCATCTGAAACTTAACGTCAGGGTGGGGTACGAAAAGGGTGGTTTCATAACTCGTCCCCACCACTACGTGGCAAACTTATATGATTTCGCACCCCCCCCCTCATAAAACCACTTACCGTCGATGGACCCCTCCTAAATTCCGCTTATCCAGCACATGAAACCACCTGCTCCGCCCTCCATTTGTGTCATGCCACATGGAATGTGCCACTGTCTAATCAATTGAATTCCCGCATTTGTATAACCGTTAGCCAATTAAATTCAATGCTAACTGTTAAAGTTAACGTACTCACGCTTGTTTCAATAGGAATTAAACCAAAATGTTTATAAATTCATCACTAAATAAGCTAAATAAACCTTCAATTTGATTCAATCTACTCCGTACAGGACAGTTACAAATTCATAGAGATCGCCAGAACTCCAAAAATATATCTAACCGTTTAAAGCATCCTTTGCAGTTCTCGACAATTTTCCAATATGCAGAGCCTTCTCTCAGTATCGCCCTCTGTTTTTCCATCATAAAATCTACCTCTTCCATTCAAATAGAGCCATTCATGCCTCCAAATAACAAAGCACCGGAAGAACCAGTAAGTTTTCTACTTTATCCTCAAATTGACTTCCATCATATACCATTAGTAGACAAAGACCATAAGATTCATGAAACCCTCTGTAAGCTTGAATTGTTTGAAATGTATTGTTGGTTAGAGGATAAATTTCTTGATAAATTTGATTATATAGGGCTGTGGGATTAAAACTTGCCTCATTATATCTTTCCTCAAACCCACAGTTCCCCAGAATTTGTGAGAAAATTCCAAGCCTAGTATGTGCCCTACCAAAGAGCTATTATTGCTCCTACAAGAGATATTTTAGTAACCATAACCGCCCAAACCATAGAAAAAATGGTGCAAGCCCCCATCACAGATAATTCCACACTATTTTCTCAAGAAGCACTAATTGAAATATATCAGAAATCGGATTTTTCAAAAAGGGCTCAAACTCTTGAGCCCAAGACGAATCCTCCATTTCCATCATCCATTTTCCCTGAAAGAGCCAAAAAAATCATCACAGTTATCTATTATCTTCTTGGTTATTATTCAGACTAATGGGTAGATGAATCCATCATAGGATTCATGTCCATTTTCTCCACAGATTCCAAACTCTCCATAATATTCAATTTCAGTCAATTCATTGTAGATTCCATTCATGAGCAGTTTGTTAAATTCGCAACTTAAGAGGTATTCAAATATTCCTTTGTGTTATTTTATCTATTTTTATATTCTCAGGGAGATAAATTCAAGTTTTCATTACAAAAATTGGATGAGGAAGGAAATCAACAATTATTTATTTTATAGACTTCATTTGTGATGAAGTAACAAAAGGAATATTCATATAAGCAGTTTGTAGAATTGTTTCTACATCTAGCACTCAATTTACTAAACAGCACTACAGATCCCATGATTAGTGAAGAAATCAAAAAAGTGTTGCAACTATCAGATCAAGCCAGAACAAGATATTGGTATCTCTATCATAATTACACAGATCTTGGAGTCTATGGCTGTGACCTTCCCCCTTGCAAATTGCCAAAATTCCTCCCAATGAGGATTTTTGCATTAGAATACAACATATAAATGCTTAATGTTGATGAAGTACATTTTGTGACTGCTAAAAAGAAGTCCCAATTCAAAATCAAAACACAGATAGGACCTTTTATCTATAATAGAAGGACAACAGGGGAAGAAGCAGAAAAAAATATGAAAGAGATGCAATTCAGCCTCAGTTTCACATGGTCATATGATCTAGTTGGTGTTATTTCTAAACTAAGGGTAGAGAAAAAATCTACACCTTATTTTCATACACACATACCATAAATTGAGAGATATATGAATTAGGTTGAATGGACTAAGGGTACTTTATAGGAAGTTGAAGAAAAAACAATGTCCACATCAGCATTACAGACTCCTGTTGCGCAGGAGAGAGTAGGAAAGAGGATCAGAGAAGATCAGTCATCTCTAGTGATTGACTCATCCAGCAAAGAATTCAAAATCCATTACAGAAAGAAGACAAAAATCAATCCAAAAGTCAATCCTAGCAAGGATTCAAAGCAAGAATTGGTTGCTATTACCAAAGAGATACCTCCTTCCACACAGGTAGGTGGTCAAAATTCTTCTACTCCTACTACTTCATCATTTTCTCAATATCAACATCAAATCATTCAACCTAGTACAATTGTTACAGGGGAAAAGGAGAAGACTATCTTTGATACCTTCAAGGAGATAAAGTTGAAGAATGAAATTTCGAAGACCAGCACATAATATCAATTTTGGAAGCAAACTCCCAGCTCTTATAGAAGGTTTCTCTCAACTTTTGATTTAGATAAGGGAAAAATGTAGTTTTCTTTTCTTCAAGCACAAATTCCACAGCCAAAGTCAGTAGCAGATTCAAAAATACTACATTTGAGTTTGATACTAAGGAGATACATCCAATATATAAAACAGAGCTACATAAAGAAACTGGTGAGATGATTTCATCCACTCTCACTAATATTTCTATGATTTTTTCAAAATTGCAGGTTTCTTTGGCTAATGTCTAATAACAACTGAAAATAGAGAAATTTTATTCATTTGTTAAAGACACAAGAATCAAAACTCTGGAAGACCTGTGATCAAAGTCGAATATGATCCTTCCAATATCAGTGCAGAAAAATAGATCATCAAAAATAAAAACGTTGACATAACAGCATTAAGGAGGCAATTGAAGATTCCAGCCATAGAAGATCCTCTAGCAAAGGACATTGAAGAGACTGAATCCCAGAAAAAAGAAATGATGAAGATAATTATGGAACAGAATGCTCAAATAAAACATATGGAATCAGAAATGGAGAAAATTATAAAGGAAAAGGAACAAGCAACAAAAACATCTAAATTTCCTTTAGAATCAATGCCTCTTGCAGTTATTCCTACAACCAAACCTTCTACAGCAAGTACTGCAGATGGAGCTGAGTAGCTCACTAAAGCAATGCATAATATTTCAATTCAACAAGAAGAGATAAAGAAATTACAAGACCAAGTACAATTGTTACATATCAAAAGTCTAAAGATGAAAGTTCACATGCAGCTAAAGCACAAAGAGCTAAAAAGCTAATTGAGAGGTTGCAAAAAGAACAAAGTGAATCAGCCATTGGAAACACTTTGGACCAAGTAAAAGAAATAATATAGGAAGAGATCATGGAATCTATTAACGAAATTTGGCCAAGTATACAAATTATATTTGAACAAAAGGATTTGATATAGAATGCAAATAAGGCCATCGCAACAATTAAAGCACAACTTGGAGACAATCCTGCTGCAACAAACAACATTATCAAATTCATGAATTCAAAGAACAAGCATGAGTTGGATGATTTGGGCATAGATGATAAAAAAAAACAATCCTAGAGGTAAAGAAGGTTCTCACAAAGAAGAATTTAATTCTTCAGCTTGAGGATAAGTGTCACAGACTAGAAATCACAGTGCAAAGATTTTTTAGCAGAATAGAACCTCTGACACAGAAGGGATTTCCTTCTCTATTTGTAATTAATGACAAATTGATGACGAAAGAATATTATTTGAGAAGACTTAAAGAATTTTCCAGAGATACTGCCAATTTTTAAAACATCAAAGGCACAATGATAGGAAGGGCGTTGTTGGGAGCACTAAGCAATGATATTTTTATTTAGTATGAGATCAAACATGTTTCGTGGTGAGGCCAACTTTTGCCAAGTACACTGAAATGGATGAAGTTTACCGTAAGGTAATAAAATTGACCATCCCGGATGAAAGTTGATGGGAAAAACTGTGTGAATTTTAGGAGTAAATGGTAAAAGAGAAAATTCAATCTTTGCCAGATCATCAATCAACTAACAGCTAGCGCAATTCACAATTCTCTCCTTTCAACAACCATTTTCTGTTAGAGCAGCGCCAGCACATCAAATCGACTTTATTTCCATGTTACAGTTAGAGTCTAATTCGGAAAATAAAACGCTATCTGTTAAGATAAAATTTATGTAATATGTTGTAAAATATTTTTTCTATAAATACTTCACTCTACGAAGTATTCTGGGTTGGATAATTTTAGTTTTGAGAACTCTTTGTACTACTGTGGAGATCTTGTACACCTTTTAATGAAATCAAAGAAGTTGCAACAAATATTGTGAGATTCATGTGGTATTTCTTTTGGGCATTGTGCTTTCCTCTCTGTTATTTCACTTCCATTTTAGCTTCTATATGAAAATCTTATTATTTTATAAACATAAATTAGTAATATGCTCTATTTATTAATATTTTCACAAATGTGCATTTCTTCTGAAGAATGAATTATGTTATATGCTCATTCAGACTCCTACCTTTTCTATCATCACATACACAATGACAACTTAATTGTGCTCAATAAGTCTACCTACCTTGCCTTATTTTATTCTCTTCATTTCAACCTTTGAAATCAGCTTTAGTTTCATTTATCATTATTTTTATCCAGCAAACAAATTATTAAACAAATTTCAAACATATTAAACTTATATCTAGCCTAAAATTTGGTACTCAGCCTTATATTGAATATTTTAAAAAGTGACATAGAGAGAGCCCTCTCTGGTTAGGTAGGGCTAGCTACCTAGCTAAAATTTGGTTTGTGGTTACCTCTCTTCGATCCTATTTTCAGCCTAGGAAGTTGGGAAGAGTGATAACATTTCTAGCATCATTTCCGAGAAAAGGATTGCTAAATATTCCCTGGGAAGATTTTTTTGAACGGGTTGAAGTCAAAACTTGAGCCTAAATATGTAATTATGATCTTAATTTGGTTCCAAAAAGATATACCAGGTCAAACCGTGACCCTAATCCATCGCCACTTGTATATAATCCTGAAAGTATTTTGAGAAAATAGAAAAATAATTCTCAACAGCCAGGAAAAGGTTTTCCTCCACTGATTAAATCAAATTCCCTACCTACAAGGTTTGTTTTAGAAGATTTGGTTTTTTCTCCAGAATCTAAAAAATATTTAATTAGAACCAAATCTGAAACTTTTCTCTCAGAAGATACTTTCGACCCTTTTGAATTTGAGTCCTTTACACCATTTTCTAAAACCTTTGAGCCTGAAATTGATACTGCAGTTTGGTCCAATTTCCATAAACTTAAAGGCTTAGTAGATAAATTTTAAGAAACCTCTAAAAATTCATATTTTCAATATCAGCAACATATTTTTGGTACATATTTGACCTCATCTTCTCATACATCTACACCATTTGTTCCTCCTTTCATTCCATCTTTGCCTTTACAAAATTTTGTTCAATCCACATCACAATTCACACCTCCACCACCTCCTCCATTAACCATGGCCAAATTTTATCCACTGATTCTACTAGGTCAGCTTACTAATCTACCTCAAAACTATGGTCAAAGGCTACCTCTCTTTTATGGAACATCAGAAATTATATTCTATCAGCATGTGGCTAAAGTAATTGATTTTATAGACCTTGAAGAAATAGACAATGATGATGCTAAGATGCGTATTATTTCTCAAAGTTTTTCCAGAGAAGTAAAGAAATGGTTTCGCTCTGTTGGAGCTAGTACAATTGGTACCTCACAACAGCTAATTGATTTATTCATGGAAAAATGGGAAGAGAAGAAAAATCCACTGCAAATTCTAGCTAAATATAATGCATTGAAAAGGAATACAAATGAATCTATCCAAGAATTCATAGCTAGATTTAACAAGATATGTGATTCAATTCCTTATAATATCAAGCCTCCCCCAAGCCTTGCTTTACTCCATTATCCTGATGGTTTTGATCCCGACATGGCCTATAAGCTAAGGGAGAGAAACCCATCAACTTTGGAAGAAATGCAAAGAAATGAAGTGAGTGTAGAGGCCAGTTTGATTATTAAAAATTCCAAGGTCAAAATAGAGAAAAGAGTCACAATAAAAGAAGAAGCATCCACTTCATCAGAAGGAAAATTTGATACTTTGATCAAATCCATGGAGAAAATGATGGATAAGATGTCCAGTGTTGATCGACAAGCTGAACCTTCTATAAGAAATCCCAATTTTAGTGGTCAAAATCAGCAACCCCAACACAGGATCAAAAAAAGGGACAAGATGGTTCAAGATCCACAAATTCAACAATAATTTTGAACAACATTCTAGTAGAATTACACTGAAGGTCCTAATGAAGATGATGAAGAAGAAATTTTTGGAGAAAACCATTAGTTTGAGGAAAATAAACAACCTTTCTTCCTCACTGAAGAAGATCAGTATTCTGCAGAAATTTGTGCATCAGAAGACCAACAATATGTCATGTCAAATGAAGACTTAATGTGCACTGAATATTATCATAGAGGATATCAAAATGCCCTCACCCAAGTTCAAAGGCAGTATTGTTTGAGGAGTATAAATTTTCCTCTAATTTCCAATCAAAAGAAGCATAATTTTCAAAACAATACTCAGCAAAAAGAAGCTGCTACACCAAACAGAAGCAAAGAAAAGGCACTTTCTACTTCTACCTCTCCCAAAGCTAATGAAGCATCCACCAGTAATCAAAGAAAAGATCAAGAAGTTCAAGAAGGAGGACAGAAGAAAGATTCTACATCCAAATAACTGCCTGAAAAGAAATACACGTCACTGAAAGAGGTAGATAAGCATCCTACTCATTTTTCCCTTGAAAATGAAATTGCTAAATTGAAGGTCTCTATTCCTCTAACTGAGATAATGAAAAATGATCAGTACAAATTTCAAGTTGCTAAGTTTCTTAGAGTTTATCAAACATATGATATGGTTAACTTGAGCGATGACCATCGTGATCTTCTTTTTGGTCCCGATGTTGATGGAAAGTCTGAAGATAGTGAAGTTAATCCCTTTTACTTAAGCCTCAAGATCCATGATTTTATTCTTAATAATGCAATGCTTGACTCTGGATCATCCCACAACCTCATGCCTAAATCCATTATGGACAAATTAGGACTAGACATCACAAGAAATTACCATGATCTTTATTCATTTGATTCATGGAGGGTGAAATGTCTTGGTCTTATCAAGGATTTAATGGTCTCATTAGAACAAATTCCAACCAAGAATGTCCTCATGGATGTTGTTGTGGCTGACATCACACCTAGGTATGGAATGCTACTTTCTAGATCATGGGGAGAAAATCTTAGAGGAACATTGCAGCTTGAATTTTCATATGCAATAATTCCTATCTTTGGACAATTAAGGAAACTTTACATAGAAAGAAAGATGAAGTATATGATCAGTACTAGAGAAAAGCCTAACAACCATACCATTCATGTTGTACATACAAATTTAGAATCTTTTATTTTATTAAATGAAGAATGCTCAACATCTTCAGATTTTTCGATTGAAGAAAAATCATAAGATCCATAAATTTAAAATTATGTTTTAGAATTGGAAAAGATAGAATTTTTTAAAATAGTGCCAAAAAATTTAGAACGGAAGACATATACTAAGTAATAAAATAAGAAAACAACAGAAAAAACAGAAATTTTGGATACAGCAGAGATATCTCAAACAAAAAAAATCAGCCATCTTATTTGCATCTTCCAAATGAAGAAAATAGTCTCTGGACTATGAATTTTGATGGAGCCATGGGAAAAGAAGGTGTTGGCATTGGAATATGGATTCACAGCCCAATAATTCAATCATTGGACATCCCTCCAAATTTTAGGATGTCTTCCTACAAACTAGCATTTGACTGCAAAAATAATGAAGCTGAATATGAAGCCCTGATTGCTGGCCTAAAAATTTTAAAAAATCTTGGTGCAAAGAAATTTATGTATATGGTGACTCCGAGTTAGTTATCAAGCAAGTCAAATGAGAGTATCAGGCCAAACATCCCAGAATGAGAGCTTACCAAAATGCAATCCTAGATATTCTCAAAACATTTCCTGAATATACTTTGTCATTAATTCCTAGAAACAACAATGTTATTGCTAATTCTCTTGCAACTTCTACTAGTATGTTCAAAATCCCACTATATATAAACAAAAAATATGAAATAAATGTCAAACATCACCCTGTTGTCCCTGATAATGTCCAATATTGGCAACTGTTTCAAAATGATGAGAAAATCAATAACTTCTTGCAAACAGAAGAAGAATTCATCAATGCCCAAATAGATGACCAGGATATTCATGCTACAGAGATGCAAGTACTACAACTTAAGGACAATTCTATTCCAAGAGTTTTGGTACCTTTGGAAGAGCTTTTTGACCAGGATGATATTGCAAGAAAGGCTACTATGTCACCAACAGAAGTGGGAGTGGAAGATCTAAATATTTGCACTTCAAAAAAGCCAAAGATGGTGCAGATTTCAAAATCCTTAACTCCAGAAATGAAAGATAAGTATGCAGTACTTATGTTTCAATTTTCAGATGTAATTTCTTGGGAATATTCAGATTTAAAGGTTTATGATAAAATCATTATTCAGCACACTATTCCTTTGAAGCCAGATCAAAAACCATTTCGCCAGAAGCTTAGAAGGATGAATCCCAAATTTTTTCCTTCTATTCAAAAGGAAGTAAACAGATTATTCACTGCTGGAATAATTTTTCCTATCCATTTCTCAAACTGGATGTCTAATCTAGTGCATGTGAGAAAGAAGACAGGATAAATTCGATGGTGCGTCTATTTTTTAAATCTGAGCAAAGTATCATTAAAAGATAATTATCCACTACAAAAAATGAACCACATTCTGCAAAGGGTAGTTGGATCATCTAGACTTTATTCGTTAGATGGATACTCAGAATACAATCAGATTCTTGTATACCTATATGATCAAGAAAAGACATCTTTCACCACACCTTAGGGTACTTTCATGTATGCCAAAATGCCTTTTGGTTTGAATAATGCAGGGGAAACTTTTCAAAGGGAAATGGATATTTAATTTTCCAATGAAAAAGATCTGTTTTTGTCCATTTATCTTGATGATATCATTGTTTTCTCAAAGACATATAAGCACTATTTGCAACATTTAAAGACATTTTTTCAAAGATGTAGAAAGTTTGGTATTTCATTAAATCCAAATAAGAGCCTGTTTTCTATGGAAGAAGGCAAATTTTTGGGACATATTATATCTAAAGATGGCATAAGATTAGATCATTCAAGGATTGAAGCAATTCAAAACTTAAATTATCCTAGGAGAAAAAAGGATATTCAATCTTTCAATGGTAAAATTAATTTTCTGAGAATATTTGTTCCTAATCTTGTTGAACATTTGAGGCAGATTACTAACATGTTGAAGAAATATACTTAAGTAAAATGGTCCGAGGAAGCGAAAAAATCATTTAATAAAGTCAAGTTAGCTCTATCTCATGCTCCCATACTCATTAGCCCAAACTATACACTTGATTTTATAATTTTCTCATTTGCTTCAAAGCAACACTTGTTGTTGTTTTAATGAAAAATAAAAATCAAAATACAAAACACCCCATTGCTTTCTTTAGCAAAAAATAAGAGATGTTTCCTTAAAGCACAATATCATTGAGAAACAAGCTTTAGCATTATTCAAAGCATTGAAGGATTTCAGAGTGTAGATTTTACATTCCCATGGCATTGCTTATGTGCCAAATGTTGTTGTTAAAGAAGTACTCACACAGAATGATCTAGAAATTTATATAGGTAAATGGATCGTTGCCTTTCTAGAGTATTATTTGGATATTAATACCACAAAATTAATCAAAGGAAAAAGCCTAGCAAAGTTGATGGCAGATTCTAACCTTCATGCCTTAGACATAACTTCATTGTTGTATTGTCTGATGAAAAAATTGTTGAAACATTAACTAAGATAGCTAAAATATTTTCTTTATCTCCCTATTCTACTAATATAATATATATTTTGCAAAAATTGAATCCTCCTCTTGGCATGCTAAGTAGTAGATCAAGAACATTGAAGTTCACAGCATTAAAATACTGCATTCTAAATGGTGTCCTATACTGGAAAGATCCTGGTGGAATAATGTTGAACTGTTTAGTTGAAGGTGAAGTTGAGAAAGTGATGAAATATTTCCATAAGGGTGACTGTGGAGGTCATCTTTACTGGAAAACCACAGCAAATAAAATTTTGAGAGCAATTTTTTATTGGCCGGCCTTATTTTCTAATGTCTACAAAACAGTCAATAGCTATCACGAGTTTCAAATATTTCAAGGAAAAAGGAAACTTTTGATTTTTTGATCCAGGTGGATATTGGTGGCCACCCACATATTCCACTTGGCCCCCCACCATTGTCTCTTTCAGTTTTTCAGTTTCGGCATAACTTACTATTTTTAGCAGTTTTTCGGGTCCTGAACTTCCGGAGCCGTTTTGAGGCCCTAAACGACGTTTTTTGGGTATCGTTTTACCAACGAATTGGATCATCCAATTCGTCCCGACAGTTGTAGTCCTCGGATAGAGCTTTCTAATGATGTATCATGTGCATCAAACGGAGATAGTATGCCAAAGTTACGTCCCTGGGAAGTTGAAACACCAATTTACCCAAACGGGGCCCATAGTTTGGCGCTTCATCTCCTATGGTTAGGTTTTTGGGATGTTTAGAGTTCTCCATTGTTTCTTAATAATAAATAGGCCCTCGAGCCTCATTGTAACTCAGTTCAGAGGCCTGTAGCCGCCACATCTCTTCTCAGAGATAGCTACCAGTGCCCTAGCTAGTTTTATTTCCATTCTGTCTGTAAGCAAATTTCAGTTCTTTGATATTAATGAAATAAAGTGTTATTTCCGCTGCATCTCTGTATTTATGGTTATGTGTTTATTCTGTTGCGTTCCTGCATAAATCCGGATCAGTGGTATCAGAGCGGTCTACTTTTTCTCGATCCTTCTTTGCATGTCCCCAACGAGGTCGGGGTATAAGGAGCTAGGGCTTGATCTGGTGGAACCTTTGCAAGATCAGCCTCGCAAACCTCGACGGACGCCCATGGGGGACGAAAATAAATATGAGGGAGCAGGAGATCCTATCAAAATATTGCTCGAGGAGGCCCTCGAAAAACAAAGGAACACGATGATGGATGAATTTGCTCAGATCCTTCAACGGCTGCCCACCGGCGGCGCATCTGCATCCAGTAGCCACTCTGGAGTTGCGACTCCCTTTAAGGTACAAGTAAATTTTGACATTCCCATATGTGAGGGTCAAATAGACCCAGATGTCGTAGATAGATGATTGAATCTATTAGAAGGATATTTCTCTGTTCATGACTTTTCAAATCGGGAGAAGATTATTTTTGCACTCCTCAAAGCTACCCCCCATGTTAAGGACTGGTGGGAAACCTACTGTGAGAACAAGGACCAGACAGAACCCTCTCTGTTCTCAGCCATACCAACTTGGAATTCTTTCCGAGACGCCGTCAAGGAATAGTACTATCCCGTGGGGAGCTATGAGGACAAGTACATACAATGGACCACACTGCGACAACAAAGGGATCAAGATGTGCATGAGCTGACGAATCTGTTCCATACCCTGCGTACAAAGTTGGGTATCAAAGATTCAGAGAAACATTTGGTGCTAAATTATCGCAGCTGTCTGCACAGATACATTCAGGAGGAAATGGAGTTCCTCGACATCTCCTTGCTTGGTACGACATATCGGTATGCTGCCAAGATTGAGCAGAAATTCAAACAGAAGAAGCGAGACTTTGGATCTGCGAATCAAAAGCAAGGAAAAGGTGCTTCCAAACCGCAGAACAAAGGACAGAGCCAAGGCATGGCGACTAAAGACAACCCGTCAAAGCCACAAGAAAAGAACAACACCGTAAAGCCAAAGAAGGACACGGGAAAGTGGTGTGAGTTCCATAAGAGCTCCACTCACAACACAAGTGAGTGTCGGGCCAAGCAGTCGCTAGTGGCCGAGATGAGGGCTTCTGAGTCAGATGCATGCTCTGACTCCGAATCAGAACCTGAAAAGGGGAATGAAAAAGGGAAACAGATTATTGATGCGGAGCCCAACGCCACCGTTGCCACTACAAAGGTCCAGAAGGAGGAACCGGAAGATCCAGAGGAGGAGGAACGTCTCTTCCACTCCCAGATGTGGGTAAAGGGCTCCCCCGTACAGTTCATTGTCGACAATGGGAGCCAAAAGAACCTCATTTCTGCAGACGCCGTGAAGCAGTTGGGCTTGCCGACCACAGCTCACCCACATCCATACACCATCGGGTGGCTTCACCAAGGACGAGATCTCCGCGTCAGCCAGCAGTGTCGCCTTCCCTATAGCATCAAGCCCTTCACTGATGAGGTATTATGTGATGTTGCTCCTATTGATGTTTCTGATGTATTATTAGGACAACCATACTTGTGGAAGCGTCATGCTGTGTATGAGTCTCGACCTCGTGCTGTTATTATTACTTTGGGAAATAAGTTGTACAGAATACCAGAGGTACCACCTCCTACGACTATCTCTTTGGTTACTGCAAAACAATGCAGTAAGCTCATTTCCCAAACCAGGAAATTCGTTTTCCTGATGATCCGCCCCCAGGGCAAGAAGAAGACTGTGGCCACGACCTCCAGACAGGGCCCCTCTGCACGAAAACAACAAATGGATAAGGTCGTGGAGGAGTACGGGGACATCTTCACCTCACCCACAGGGGTTCCTCTGCACTGCCAGGTCAAGCACCCGATTGATCTGACCCCAGGTGCGCCACTACCCAATGGACCAATCTATCGACGCTCTGTTCTAGAAAATGATGAAATCAAGAGGCAGATTCAGGAGCTGTTGCAGAAAGGTCACATCAGACCAAGTTCATCGCCCTGTGGGAGCCCGATCGTGTTGGTACAGAAGAAGGATGGGACGTGGAGACTCTGTATTGACTATCGGGCGCTGAACAAGATCACTGTCCGGAATAGGTACCCAATCCCAAGGATTGATGACCTTCTGGACCAACTCCAAGGTGAAAAATATTTCAGTAAGATCGACCTGAAGTCTGGGTATCACCAGGTACCAATTGAACCCTTTGATGTGTGGAAGATTGCCTTCAAAGCTAAGGAAGGCCTTTTTGAATGGTTGGTCATGCCTTTCGAGTTGACGAATGCTCCCGCAACCTTCATGAGGATGATGGACGACATCTTGCGGCCATTCACCAACTCATTCGTAGTGGTGTACTTGGATGACATTCTGATCTTCAGCAAGACCTGGGAAGAGCACCTTCATCACATCCGACAAGTCCTCCAAACACTGCGGCAACACAAGTTGTGTGCCAATTTGGAGAAGTGCACGTTTGGCATGACCCAGGTTCAATATCCGGGATACATTATTGATGAAAGGGGGGTGCATGTGGATCCAGCCAAGATCCAAGTCATTCGGGATTGGCCAGCCCCGACTACTATAACAGAGCTTCGGAGCTTTCCGGGTCTTGCTAATTTCTACCATAGATTCGTGTTGGGATTCTCTCATATCACTTGGCCCTTGAGTCAAGTCACCAAAGGAGGAGCGAGAGCAAAATTATTTTGGTCAGAACCTCAACAGAAGGCGTTCAAAGAATTGAAAAATCGCCTCTGTTCTGCCCCAGTGCTCACCTTACCAGACTTGCAGCAGCCATTTGAGATCGAGACAGATGCCTCTGACTATGCTATTGGGGCAGTTCTTACTCAACAGGGACATCCAGTGGCATATCACAGTGAGACATTGTCTGAGACAGTTCACAAGTATCCCACCTATGACAAAGAAATTTATTCCATTGTGCAAGCCTGTCGACAATGGAAGCATTACATTTTGGGGAAGGAAATAATCATCCACACAGACCACCGGCCCCTGCAGTTCATACAGACACAAGGGAAGTTGCAGAATGATCGCCATCAGAAGTGGTCCACATATCCGCAACAGTTTCATTTGAACATCAAGTACAAGAAGGGTAGCACCAATAATGTTGCAGACTGCCTCAGCCGACCACCGATCGTGGTGCTCACCACCGTGCTCAACTCTTGTGGGCACGAGACTTCTGATTGGCCGCTTCTCTATGAGAGTGACCCAGAATTCGGCCACACTTACAAGGCACTCTTTGGGGGCACGCAAGTTCCAAATTTTCACCTCCAAGATGCACTTTTATGTCACCTGGGACACCTGTGTGTTCCTTCAAGCGAGCGTGCCAAGATGATATGGGAAGCACACTACAGTCGAGTTGCTGGGCATTTCGAGGTCGAGAAAATAGTAGCAATACTACAGAAGTATTTCTATTGGCCGAACCTTCGAAAGGATGTCGAGAAGCACATCAGATCCTGCACTGCTTGTGCCATTGCCAAACCGACCAACAAGAAGCAAGGCCTATATACTCCACTACCTACCCCTAGTCGACCTTGGGAATCCATCTCCATGGATTACATGTCGGGCCTGCCCTCTACTAAGAATGGCAATGACTGTGTTTTCGTGGTCGTTGACAGATTCTCGAAGATGGCCATTATAGCGGCCTGTAAGAAGAATATCACAGCAGAAGCCACTGCTAAACTCTTCTTTGAACGAGTGTGGGTGCACTTTGGGATCCCACAGTCTATCATATCAGATCGAGATAGCAGGTTCCTCAGCACATTTTGGTCCAGCCTCTGGTCAATGTTGGACACAAAGCTCACAAAGTCCACAGCTTTCCATCCCCAAACAGATGGCCAGACAGAGGTCGTCAACAGAATGATTGTACACATTCTGCGCATGTACAACTCAAAGCATCCACGCACATGGGACGATAGCCTCCCCTATGTACAACACAGTTATAACCGGGCTCTCCACAGTTCAATTGGCCATAGCCCCTTTCAGGTGGGCTTGGGATTCCAGCCACTATGTCCCATTGACATAGCCATGCCGTTTGCAGCTGCTCAGGCCGATTCAGCTCATGTCCAGTCTAAAGTTGACAAAGCAAGTAGCTTCATCGAGCGCATTCAACACATCCGCCAACAGGTTCATGATATATTGGACAGAGCCAATGCGAAGTACAAGCAGCGCCATGATCAACATCGGGTGCCACACAACTTCCAGGTGGGCGACAAAGTATGGCTGCATTTGCAGAAGGAGCGCCTCACTGGACCTCACCGCAAGCTTCGCCCGCTCCGATACGGGCCGTACACCATCACCAAGGCTATAGGGAACAATGCTTTCGAGCTTGGTATTCCACCATTCCTTGGTCTGCACCTAGTCTTCAATGTGGATCGCCTTCGTCCTTACTTCCCACCTCTACTGGACACTTCGGACATTGCAGAACAACTCACACCAACAGAGTTAAACCCAGACTGCATGGAACAGGCCACCACAGATTGTATCATGGACATGCAAATTAATAACACTCGCCAACAGAGTATCCAACTGTATCGGGTTGTCAAGGCTGGCCAACTCCTGCACCAAGGAAAGTGGTTCACCAGGGACCAAGTTCAGCAGAAATTTCCTCATCTCATGGAGGAACTTAACGCAATGGGGACCATTGCTTCCTAAGGGGGGAGGAATGATCCAGGTGGATATTGGTGGCCACCCACCTATTCCACTTGGCCCCCCACCATTTTCTCTTTCAGTTTTTCAGTTTCGGCATAACTTACTATTTTTAGCAGTTTTTCGGGTCCTGAACTTCCGGAGCCGTTTTGAGGCCCTAAACGACGTTTTTTGGGCATCGTTTTACCAGCAAGTTTTATCATAAAATTTGTCCCAAAAGTTGTAGTCCTCGGATAGAGCTTTCTAATGATGTATCATGTGCGTCAAACGGAGATAGTATGCCAAAGTTACGTCCCTGGGAAGTTGAAACACCAATTTACCCAAACAGGGCCCATAGTTTTGGCTCTTCATCTCCTAGGGTTAGGTTTTTGGGATGTTTAGGGTTCTCCATTGTTTCTCAATAATAAATAGGACCTCGCGCCTCACTGTAACACAGTTCAGAGGCCTGTAGCCGCCACATCTCTTCTCAGAGATAGCTACCAGTGCCCTAGCTAGTTTGATTTCCATTCTGTCTGTAAGCAAATTTCAGTTCTTTGATATTAATGAAATGAAGTGTTATTTCCGCTACATCTCTGTATTTATGGTTATGTGTTTATTCTGTTGCGTTCCTGCATAAATCCGGATCATTTTTCCTCTTAACCCAATTGAAGTCCAAGCACCATTCCAGCAATGGGGACTTGCTTTATTGATGAAATTCATCCTCCATCTTCAGCTCAACACAAATGGATTCTCACTTCTACATATTATTTTACCAAATGGATTGAGGTTATTCCCACTAGGAAAGAAACTAATTCTGTTATCATTCAGTTTCTTGAAAATAATATTTTGTCTCGATTTGGCTATCCATACAATATTATCACTAATAACGCATTTGATTTGAAATCTAAGAAGATGATTGATATTTGTGATAAATATCACATTAGACTTGGTCATTCTACTACATATTATCCTCGGGGAAATGGACTTGCAAAATCATCTAATAAGTCTTTGGTGAATATTATCAAGAAGATGTTACGGGAAAATAAAAGGAATTGGCACAAAAAACTTACAAATTCTCTGTGGATTGATAGAGTGAGCACAAAAAGATCACTTAACATGTCTCCATTTCAGCTTGTTTATGGAGTTGACATTTTTTTCCCTTCTTCCTTGGTTGTTCCAGTAATGAATATTTTGTAGAAGGTTAACAGTGAGCCTAATGACATTCAGAGAAGGATCAATCAAATGATACATTTGTAACAATCAAGAGATGAAGTTTTCAACAATACTTCAAAGCTGCATGAAAAAATTAAAAATATTTTTGACATAAAAACAAAGGCTTATGACTTCAAGATTGGAGATATTGTTCTAATATGGGATGCCAGAAAGAAGATAAAGGCAAGCATGGGAAATTTTACAATCTATGGAAAGGACCTTACAATATCGTAGCATTCAAAGGAAACAAGGCATTTTTGCTAGAAGATATTGAAGGGAAGGAAGTGCTGGGAGGACCTATCAATGGTAGGTTTCGAAGGAATTATATTTCTTGAAATATTAAGAAAGAAATTCATTGTCATTGTATATACTAGTTTTCATTTGATATCCAAGAAAACACAATAATTGTTGTTGAAGTTTGAAGCCTGAGGAGAAGTACATAATACTCTTACAACGGTTCTTGTTTGCTTTTAGAGTTCATAGTTTTTAGTCAGTTATTGAGTCACAGTCAAGTCAATATTTTCTAATTCAGAATTTTCAGTCTATTTAAATTTTTTCATAATCCAGTTGACTCTGTAGCCCAATGGTAAGGCTACTTGATCTATGGTGTTCTTGACACCTCCTGAAGGAGATGCCATCCCCAGTTGGAGCCAATGTCAGAGTCAGTTTATCACTGATCAAAAATAGCTCTTTTGAGAGTTTTTCATCAGGTCATTAGTCAAAATATTTTTCTTTTTCAGTTAGTTTTCAACAATAATTTCAGTCACTGAAGAAGTATTATCATGGTATTTTTCCCCTTCACATAATTTCATCACCATGTAGAGGTCTAAAGTCAATTTTTTCATCTCATATAGGTCAATTCTAGGTTTCTAATTGCCTATGGAAAATATTTACATTTCCATTATCAAATAAAGCACTTTTCCTTCTGTTCTATTCACAAAGTCTAGTTAAAGGAGCAAGCTTGTTCTTATGGTTCGAATAAAATTTTGCATGTCACAGAAATCTCATAATCTGTTGTTGTATTCACAAAGAAAGGAAAAGCATTGCTGAGATAATTATTTCAAACCGCGTGCTTTATGAATGTTTATTCTTCAAAAATTTGAAATATTATTCGCATGACCATAGGACTCATCCTACACGTCATCCTCTATTACCCATATGACATGTTACATAACACTACTTGTCACTTATCCAATTCATATCACATTTATTATCCCTCCTACCCCACCATTCATTAATCACCGCTATATGTTAATTGTTGCTCATCTCACCGTTCATCTACCGCCCCACAATTTAATCTAATGGGCCCGCACATGACTTTAGCCCCCCATCATCATCTGAAACTTAACGTCGGGGGGTCTGAAAAGGGTGGTTTCATAACCCGAACCCACCTCTACAGGGAAACCGCGCATGATTTCGCACCCCCCTCATAAAACCACTTACCGCCAACGGACCCCTTCGAAATTCTGCTTATCCGCCAGATGAAACCACCTGCTTCACCTGTAATTTGTGTCATGCAAAATGGACTGTGCCACTGTCCAATCAATTGAATTCCTATGCTCGTATAACCGTTAGCCAATTAAATTCAATGCTAACCGTTAAAGCTAACATACCCGTGCCTCTTTCAATGGGAATTAAACCAAAATTTTTATAAATTCATCACTAAACAACTTGTCTAAACATTCAATTTGATTCACTCTACTCTATACAAGACAATTAAAAATTCATGGAGATCTCCAGAACTCCAGAAAGTGATATGACCACAGTTTAAAGCATCCTTTGTAGTTGTCAACATTTTTCCAAACTGCAGAGCCTTCTCTCAGTCTCGGCCTCCATTTTCCCCTCAGAAAATATGCCTCCGCCATTCAAACATAGCCAATTATGCCTCCAAAGAACAAAGGACTGAAAGAACCAGTAAGTTTGCTACTTCATCCTCAAATTGACTTCCATCATATACTATTAGCAGACAAAGACCATAAGATTCATGAAACGTTGTGTGAGCTTTAATTGTTTGAAATGTATTGTTGGTTAGAGGATAAATTTCTTGATAAATATGATGATATAGGGTTGTGGGATTCAAAATTGCCTCATTATATATTTCCTCACACCGACAGTGCCCCGGAATTTGTCAGAAAATTCCAAGCTTGGTATTTGCCCAACCAAAGAGCTATTATCGCTCTTACCGGAGAGATTTTAGTAACGATAAATTCCCAAACCATTGAACAAATGATGCAAGCCCCCATCAAAGAGAATGCCACTCTATTTTCTCAAGAAGAATTGGTTGAAATATATCAGAAATTGGATTTTTCAAAAATGGATCAAAATCTTGAGCTGCTTATGACTGAAAATTCTCCATTACCCAAGAAGAATCCTCCATTTCCATCATCCATTTTCCATGAAAGATCCAAAAAAATCATCACAGTATCTCTTACCTTCTTGGTTATTATTCAGACTAATGGGTAGATAAAGCCATCATAGGATTCATGTCCATTTTCTCCACAGATTCCAAACCCTCCATCATATTCAATTTCAGTCAATTCATTGTAGATTCCATTCATGAGCAGTTTGTTAAATTCCCAACTGAAGAGGTAGACAAATATGCCTATGTGTTAGTTTATTTGTTTTTTATTCTCAGGGAGACAAATTCAAGTTTTCATTGCAAAAATTAGATGAGGAAGGAAATCAACAATAAGTTATTTTCTGGACTTCCTTTTTTATGAAGGAACAAAAGGAATATTCATATAAGCAGTTTATATAATTGTTTCTACATCCAACACTCAGTTTACTAAATAGCACTACAGAGCCCAGGATGAGTGAAGAAATCAGAAAAGTGTTGCAACTATCAGATCAAGCTAGAATAGAATATTGGTATCTCTATCAGAATTACACAAAACTTAGAGTCTATGGTTGTGATCTTCCCCCTTACAAATTGCCAAAATTCCTCCCAATGGGGATTTTTGCATTAGAACACATTAGAAAAATGCTTAATTTTGATGAAGTACATTTTGTGTCTGCTAAAAAGAAGTCCCAATTCAAAATAAAAACACAGATAGGACCTTTTATTTATAATAGCAGGACAATAGGGGAAGAAGTAGACAAATTGCTGAAAGAGATGCAATTCAGCCTCAGTTTCACATGGTCATATGATCTAGTTGGTGTTATTTCTAAACTAAGGGTAGAGAAAAAATATACACCTTATTTTCATACACACAGACCATAATTGAGAGATATATGAATCAACTTGAATGTACTGAGGCTACTTTACAAGAAGTTGAAGAACAAAAAAATTCTACATTAGCATTACATACTCTTGTTTCGCAGGAGAGAGCAGGAAAAAGGATCAGAGAAGATCAGGAATATCCAATGACTGACTCATCCAGCAAAGAATTCAAAATCCATTACAGAAAGAAGACAAAGCTCAATCCAAAAGTCAATCCTAGCAAGGATTCAGAGCAAGAAGTGGTTATTATTACCAAAGAGACACCTCCTTCCACACAAGCAGGTGGTCAAAATACTTCTACTCCTACTACTTCAATAGTTTCTCAAGATCAACATCAAATAATTCAACCTAGTATAGTTCTTACAGGGGAAAATGAGAAGACTAGCTTTCATACCTGTAGGAAGATAAATTTGAAGAATGAAATGTTGAAGACCAGCACATACAATCAATTTTGGAAGAAAACTCCCAACTCTTAGAGTAGGTTGCTCTTAGAATTTTGATTCAGATAAGGGAAAAAATATTTTTCTTTTCTTCAAGCACAAATTCCATAGCCAAAGTCAGCAGCAGATTACAAAAATACTGATTTTGATTTTGATACTAAGGAGATACATCCAGTAGATCAAATGGAGTTACATAAACAAACTGGTGAGATGATTTCATCCTCTCTCACTAATACTACTATGATTCTGTCAAAATTGTAGGTTTCTTTGGCTAATGTCCAATCACAGCTGAAAATAGAGAAAATTTCTTCATTTGCTAAAGACACAAGAATCAAAACTCTGGAAGACCTGGTGATCAAAGTCGGATATGATACTTCCAATATCAGTGCGGCAAAAGAGATCATCAAAAATAAAAATGCTGACATAACTGTCTCCTCAACTTAGTGTTCCTAAATTGATGTCATAAATTGTCAAGCAGGGCTAGTGAAATGTTGAAGTGAAGTGCACTATATGTGCCTAGGTATTTGCTTCCTACTTCGTTGTGTTTAGTGTTTTTTGGTTTTGTGTTTTTATGCTAAGAGGAAAGTAAGTTTTTTTGCAAAGAGGAGTTATTAGTCACTTCTAAAAACAGAGTAAAATCTAGACTATGTATGACACCTAAGAACAGAGAATGCTAACTTCCAAATTGCAAAACTTGACAAGAAAAATAACTCATAACATAGACTCAATCCAATTCATTTCATTAGAATTATGTTGGCACAACTAGAGAAAAGGATAAGTTTAATGTAATGAGGTTCTTCTAAGCAAACAAAAAATTACAAAATCACAGAGAAACTCTCATCTTTGGTTAGAAATTTGTTGGAACACATTTAGAAGAGAGTATCTGCAACATAGTAAGAAACCCTACTCTAAATTAACTTATGACACTAAAATTAATCTATTCTGCAACTCAAAATATCACTGTCAAGCCTCATTCAAGTGTTAGAAATCTTTTGGAATAGTTTTGGAAAGAGGCAGTTTGTAAAATTATGAGAAATTGCGGAACAGTCAAGACTTCAAAATGACGTTACCAATTATTGTTCCTATGATAATGATGTATTAACAGAAATTAAGAACAAGAGAAGTTTGTAAATAATGAAGGCCTTGAAGTCTAATGGAACATAACTAGAATACAACTAACTGATAAAACTTAAAATACATTAAACAGAACTAAACTAGAATGCAATCAATCAAACTTGAAATACAGTGAACAGAGCTGAACTAGAGTGAAATTAACCTCCGGAGTATTACAGCTGAACTAAAATGCAACTAATCTCTAAAATAATACAACTATATCTTATTCAGTGTTAGTGATATTTTTGAACAATTCATAAGAACAAGACTGGTTGTAACATCTAATGTAGGTGAGCATAAAACATAAAGTTCAGAAAACTGCTTAAATTGGGAATGAAACAGAGCTAAAGTTACTTATCTAAACAATATGCACAGAGATTCTTGAGCAGTAGGGTCCCTCTACCACCGGATTAGCACAAAAATCTACTCAATATTTCCTCAGATCATGTATTAAAGCTTCTCTTCTTTCATTACAGGAAATGCTTCAAAAACAGAGTATTACGGTCTTGGACAATCTTAACAATAAAACATCAACCTAGCTAACTGTCTCTCGGTCTCCCGAGTCATTCTTATAAGAGAAATACATAGCTACCCTTGAGAAGAAATAGGGATAAGTGTCTTTCCCAATTAAAATCAAATTAGAACTCTTGTGGAAGCCTCGTACTTTTGTTGAAGACATTTGTAGAGTTCTTTTCCCGGTAGAAGTCCACCTCTTAGTTTTGATTTCTTCCACGTGCATAACCACTTGGAGACTTTTTCTTAGACTTTGTAGAGGACAAGGGAGGATGTAGATGAGGTCTGGAATTCAACCATATGCGTTTTTTCTTAAAGTGACAACTGTAACCTGTGTGAACATGAAGATAGCTACAGAATAGGCGACTGGCTACAAAATGGCCGCATT
Source organism: Pinus albicaulis (assembly GCA_034641835.2). Lineage (NCBI taxonomy): Eukaryota > Viridiplantae > Streptophyta > Pinopsida > Pinales > Pinaceae > Pinus > Pinus albicaulis. The sequence continues at coordinate 452,724,498 of CM076572.1, forward strand.
CTGTAGCTGAATCTAGTCAAAAATTATTACAACAAAAAAACCATAAAAGTGTAGCAATTTAGTCATTATATACATTCTTAAAGTAACTTTAATCAATCCTATTGATATTTTAAGCCTGCAACTGATAAAGGACAAAGGAAATGAAGTGAAATTTGGTGAAAGAGAAGGACATATTTGGGGCTCAACATACCCCCACTGCAAAGATTTTGCATGTCCTCATGCAATTAATCCATGTATTATGAAACTTCTTCTAGGACATCCAGATTCCTTTTTCTGCTTTGCTTGATGTTCAATGACCTCCTGGGCTTCCTTATGAACAATTTGAATCTCAGGTTTATAAGTGCCCTACTCAACTTTTTTTTTTCTTTTTCAGCTTCTCATTAGCCTTGTACAATTTTTCCATTTGCAAAGAGAGAGTTGTTTTCATGTTACTCTTCAGCTTTACTTGTTCCCTGAGAATTTCATTTTCATTTTTTATGTGCCTATTAAGTGCTTCCAGTTCATATTTATCTCTTCTTAGTACTTCAATTGCAGATCCCGGTGGGCTAGGAGTTCTTCTTCTTCTTTCCGAGGCTCTCCTTTCTAATGTCTCAACGTAATTATAGATTTTTTGTTGTGCTGGGTCTATCTCCAGAGTTTCTTCATCAAGGTTCTCTTCGTACTTGTATTCAAGAGATTTATCAGCTGGTGTCTCTTCATCTTCAATGTTTATGATGCATGTTTGCTTAACTCCTGTCTTCTCCAATATGCCTCTAAGCCTATGGCTTCATCTTAGTTTAGATGGTCCTTCACCTCTCTCCTTAAAATATTTTCTTATTATCTTCTCCTTTTTAAGCTGTTTCTTAATTTCAGCCAATTTCGCAGAAATAATCTCCTCACTATCCTCTTGTATAGACTTACCAGTTTTAATTTCAACAGATTTGGAAATTTTCCCTCTCCTGCTTCTTCTTACAAGTTTTCCTTCAGATGGAGATTCCTTGGGTTCTTCAAAGTGATTCCTCAGTAGGAACTCATCCCAATTGTCTCCCACCTTTCTCAAATGATGTTCAATTAGGATTTTAACTAGGCTATGGTGATACAAAGTGGTTTCCAAGAATTGAACCCTCTTTTGGACATTAGAGGCCATTCTCTTTAGGCTATGAAGTAAGAAGAAGGGTAAATTGATTTCTTCATCGAATAAATGCATCATAAATCAAATATGATAAAAATATAGGGTACCAAAACTTCCCTCACAAGTTATAAAATTTTGCAAAATGAGCAACATATTTCACCATTTATTCTTCAGTGCTGAGCTAGGGATGCCCTTCTTAAAAACTAAAATATCCATACTTGGTGTTTTGAGCATCTGCCTCCATGCCTCATTGTGAAATTCCTTGTTTTTGAACCATCGTTCACCTTGCCTTGGTAATTTCACTGCTTCTGAAATGAAGGATTCTGTAATAGTGAACTTGACATCTCCTATTTCAACCTCTGCTCCATTGAAGGACCGTGCAAATGTCTTGGTTACTTCCTTATGAAAACCATTGAACTTTTCCAAAAACTGTAACCACCCAACCTGCTGTAGCATTTCTCTAATCTGTGGGTAACCCTCTAAGTATTTGGTTCCGACTGGTTTGGACCTTAGAATGAGACCCATGGCTTCTTCTCTCAACCTTCAATTTGCTGCTCTTCTATTCACGGTAAGAATGGCTATAGAGAGTTTTTTTTACCCCAAAGATGCTTTCTTTGTTTATGCAGCAGGAATTAGCTACGGAAAGATGGTATGAAGTGGTTATGGAATGAGTGAAATATGGTGAAGGTGATTCACACGAATTAATGAGTTTGAGAGCTATCATGAAAGAAAAGACCGCGGAAAAATCTCGTGAGAAATTCAAAATCATCACTGAATACTTCGGATTAGTGACGTGACTGAATAGGTCACTTCAGTACTAACCGTTAATTTTTAATAAATGATGGTTTGGTATGGCGGAATGGAAGGGATTTTGTCCAAAGTTTTTATGATAGGTTTAATAGGCTTAATCAACACTAATAATCAAAATAACTTTATGAATCATACATGACTTAACTATACTATAACTTTCATAATCTGTCATCATAATAATTTCACAACTTTACCTTAGCCTTTCCTTTAATTTTTGTGGTTTTAATATGCTTTGTCCTCCTTTGAAAATCATTAATTCTTCAGTCTTCATAATTCCTTTGATTTTGCTTGTTGACATAGGTTTGCAGGGTCAATTTGCTGTTGAACAAGTGGTTGCTGGATAGTTGCCTGCAGGGTATCTGGATGTAGAATGTCTGGCTAGCTGCAGAATGTCTGGCTGGCTGCAGAATGTCTGACTGCATAATATCTGGCTGCAGAATATACCTGTAGGAGCTTTGAAACATGAAATGAAATGATTTAAAACATAGATGGAGTGTAGTATGAAATGAATTAATCATGGATCATGAAATATGGTGGAATGAAGTATGAATGAAGTGGAATATAATGGAATGGAATGAATCACAAATGTGAAGTGGCATAAAAAGTGGTCTGCAACTTATGATTTGTAATACTCAATTTGCAGAAAGAGATCAAATTTAGAAATATGAGATGGAAATGAGATGGACCATGAAATGGAGTGAATGAGATATGAATGAATGGAGTGAATGAGTTATGAATGAATGGAGTGAAATGGATCATAAGTGGAATGTGATCACTTATGATTTTATGATAGCTGCTTGTAGGAAAAAGAACAATTTTGAAAAGGTAAAGTGTCAGAAGGATTCTGATTTTCACTTTATATTTTTTGTATAAACATGCTAATCAAAGATTAGTTTTCATGTTTATACTTTATTTTTTTATTTTTTTTATCATCTGATTTCAGAAAATACAATTAATTTGATGAAGAAGAAGGATTCTTCTTCATTAACTTCACATCACTATTCTCTTGGAATTTCTTGACAAATTCTTCTCTTGAAAGTGGCTTGTGATACAGCTTCAATCTATGACCATTTACAAGAAAAGTAACCTCTTCTTCATCTATTGTCCTGATTTTTATTGCTCCATTATCAAAAAATTTCACAATTTCATATGGCCCAAGCCAATGTGTTTGGAATTTACCTTGAAAATATTTGAACTTTGAATCAAACAAGAGGGCCCAGTCACCTTCTTTGAATTTATTTTCCCTTATGTACTTATCATACCATCTAGTCCTTTGCTGCTGGACTATATTTGTTCTCTGGACTGCATCCTGTCTAATCTCATCCAATTCATTAATCTTCTCCAATCTGTGCTTTTGTGCCTATGTTAGATCAAGTCCTAGCTTAATTGCCATTTTAAAAGTTTGAATCTGAAACTCTATGGGAAACAAAACTTGTTTTCCATAAACAAGTTCATAAGGAGTATGACCTGTTGTGCTTCTCCATGTAGTTCTATAGGCCAACAAGGCTTCAAGAAGCCTATCTACCCAATCTCTTCTATGTAAATGGACAGCCTTTGTTAGGATCCCTTCAATAACCTTATTAGTAGATTCCACTTGACCATTTGCTTGTGGATGATAGGGACTAGATTTTATGTGTCTGATTTTGTATCTCTCCATCATTTGTTCCACTAGCCTTGATGTGAATTGATCTCCTTGATCTGTAACGATTTCCCTTGGGACACCAAAACGAGTAAAAATATCCTCAAAAAGAAATTTAACTACAGATAATTTAGTAGTAGAAAGCAATGGCTTGGCCTCTACCCATTTGGTAACATAATCAGTGCAAACTAATATATATTTCTTTTATCTTGATGGAGGACTAATAGGTCCTACAAAATCTAAAGCCCATTTTTCAAAAGGTTCAATATGTACCTGAGGCTGCAATGGCATCTCACCTGAAGGAGAAGATTTTCCTACCCTTTGGCAACTCTCACACCTTTTGACATACTCTTTAGCATCTTTAAAAAGGGATGGCCAATAGTCTCCTAAATGAAGGACCTTATAAGCTGTCCTTTTATCAGCAAAGTGTCCGCCACAAGGTTCATCATGACATGCCTTGAGGATCTCAGGCATCTCATATTCCCGAGCACATCTCCTAATGATAAAATCTGGACCTGCTTTGTATAACTCATTAGCAACCCATGAATATTTTTCACTGTCATAAATGATCTTTCTTTTGTCTCTTGCATTAATTATTGAAGGAAATTTCCCTGAAACTAAATAATTAGCAATGTCAGCAAACCAAGGAGTCTGAGTAGAAATTGCAAAAAGATATTCATCAGGGAATTGATCTTCAACTGGAGTGTTATCTTTAATGTTTTGGAGTCTAGATAGGAAATCAGCTACTGTGTTTTGTTTTCCAGGCCTATCTAGAATGGTAATGTTGAATTCTTGTAAAATCAATAACCATCTTATGACTCTGCCATTAGTAATTGATTTGTTCATTAAATATCTAATTGCAGAGTGATATGTGTGAACAAAAGTTTCATAGCCTGTTATATAGTGTCTGAATTTGTTTATGGCATGAAAAACAACTAAAAACTCTTTTTCAGTTACAGTATAGTTTAACTCTGAAGGAGTCAAATTTTTACTGGTATAGTAGATGGCATAAGGAATCAGGTCTTTTTGTCCCAATACTACTCCTAGAGCTGTATCCGAGGCATCTGTTGAAATATGAAAAGGTAACTTCCAGTTAGGTCCCCTTAAAATAGGTGCTTCAGAGATTTTTGTTTTCAGGGTCTCAAAGGCTAACTGGCAATCAGGATTCTACTTGAATTCATATTCCTTGGTAAGTAATTTGAAAAGTGGAGATGCTATCTTGGTGAATTTTTCTATAAACCTTCGATAATATCCTGTAAATCCTAGAAAACTCCTAACATATTTTTGAAAACCTGGAATAGATAAGTTAGAGATGAATTCAACTTTTGACTCATCAACTCTAATCCCATCCCCTGAAATGTGATGCCCCAAAACAATTCCTTAAGTAAACATCATAAAATACTTCTTATGACTTAGTGAAATATTTGCTTCTTTACATCTCTTTAAAAAAATTTCCAAGTTTGCTAAGGCTTCTTCAAATGTGTTTCCATAAACTGTGAAATCATCCATATATACCTCTACACAATCATATATTAGATCTAAAAAAATTCCTAGTACTGCCCTTTGAAATGTTGTAGGTGCATTGCATAGCCCAAATGAAAATACTCGGTAAGAATAGGTACCCCAAGGACAGGTAAATGTGGTTTTGTCTTGATCTTCAAGTGCTACTTGAATTTGGTTATAACCACTAAACCCATCTAAAAATGAGAAGTACTTTTTTCCAGCTAATGTATCTAATACCTGATCTATGAAAGGTAGGGGAAAATTATCTTTAAGAGTAGCTTTGTTTAATTCCTAGTAGTCAATACATACCCTCCATTTACCATTTTTATTTGGCACAATTACCAAAGGAGAAACCCACTGACTATCTGAAATGGGATAGATAAAGTTGACATTTAAAAATTTCTGCAATTCTTCTTTAACAATCTCCCTAAGATTTGGATTCATCCGTCTCTAAGGTTGTTTGATTGGTTTACAAATTTCCTCTATGTAGATGTGATGAGTGCAAGTATTAGGGCTTATCCCTTTCATATCAGTGTACTCCAATGCATATGCAGAAGAATGTCTCTGTAATATCTTGACTAGCTCTTCTTGTTGAGATTTCTCTAGGTTCTTGTTTATGTTTAAAGTTTTTCCTGGAAATATCTCAATTGTAGAACTTCCAAATTTATCCATGGAATAAAGAGACATCTGTCTTGATGATAAAAACTCAATTTTGGATTCTTCTTGAAATTGTTCATGTTTGTATTCCGAAGAGGATTCAAAATTTTCTAAGGTATTTAGAATCTGGTTATCTTCACTAATTTTTGAAATTGTGAAGAGAGGTTGTAAGTCTTCTTCATCCTCTATCCATTGAGTATCATATAATTCTGTAATTGTCTTTGCTGGAGGATACAAGGTAAATTTCTTGGTTGAACTACCATCAGAGATGTACATATCACTGGATCTACAACTAATGAAAGCATCAAATGTAGCTAACCAAGGTCTTCCTAATATAATAGGATGTCCTCCTAGATTATTCTTAGGAGTTAGGATCATAAAATCCACAGGATACTCCCAAGAATCTAGGGACACTGGAATGTCTTCTATTACCCCATCAGGTTTGATCACAAATCTTTCTGCTAGTTGTAATAATGTGGGTGTAAAAAGAAGATTATGAAGTTTCAGTTTATCCATGATTTGTCTACTCATGATATTGATTGCTGCTCCTAAATCAATAAGCATGTTTTGGATCTCAGTTCCATTGATGTGTATTTTAACAACTGTATTTCCTGGGTCTAGATACTTTGGAATGGAAATCTTACCCATCATGATATCTGCTATTTTTCCTGCCAGTTGAATTTGATTTGTCTCTCTTATTCTTTTTCCTGTTTTCTTCATGCTCTACTCCTTTATTGTCTTTGCTAAGATTGGAATTTCCTTGATAGCTTGTAATAATGGGATCTTAATACAAACATTTCTCAGCTCATCTAGGAAATCATAATTAGGCACCATAATTTGTTTTTCTACACCCCTATCAATTTGTAATCTTTCTGGAAAGGGAGGTGTAGAGGTGGATGTTGATGGCTGCTCTAATATAGGAGTTGAAAATATTGGCTCTTTTTGTTTTGATTTTGGGTCTTGGAAAGGTGTGTTCTCTTCAAGACTTTTATTCACCAGTAGAGAATATTCCTCAGAATTGTTTTGCTCTTGTATGATTACAGAAGGTTTATTCTTTTCAAGTATTCTTCCAGACCTAAGTTGAACATCACTAAGGTCTAAAGGAGTAATCAAATAAGTTGGAAACTGTTGGCCTTCTATCATATATGTGTTCTGAGGATTTTTATTGTTGGGGTTTGGTATGGGTTAGGCAGGTAACTGATTTTTTTTCTGAGGAAATGGTAATGGAAGTGGTTGATTTTGATGTTGTGGATTTTGAGGATTTTGTTGAGGATTTTGTTAAGGAGGGAAATGTGGATATGGTGGATAGGATGGTGGGTATTGATAGTACTGAGAGTATCTTCCATAGGGATTTTGTGCTCCTTGTGCCCAAGTTTGAGATTGATTTTGAAATTGGGGCCAAGGTTGCTGCCAAGAATTCCAATTTGGTGGGGGTTGATTATACAGTTGATCATGGAATCCTTGTGTTTGAGGTCCTTGCCAAGGCCTTCTAGAAAAAAAATTTAGAGATTCTATGGAATTTGTAGGAGTTTCTTCTTGAAAGACAGCTCTAAGACTAGGAAGTGAAGGACAACTCATGGTCTCATGTTTTTCTGAACAAATTATACAGTTCTATACTACTTTTTCATCCAAAGGACATTCTCTCAAGGCATGCTTCTTTCTACATTTGGGACAAAAGATTGCTAAGGCATCAGATTCAGCCTTCTGCTTGTTTTGTAACTTAATGGTGTCTATTTGTTCACTAATACTCCCTAAAATATCAGATTTGAATTCATCAAGCATATGTCCTATTTCTACCCTACTTACTGTCCCAGAAGCAGACTTACTTACCCTTGCAAGAGCAGGGTCTCTTGGTCCTTTTACAGTTTTAGATTTCCCTCTTGAAAGGTTGATACATAATTCAGCTATTTCAGGTAATGTGAGCTGAGATATATCCCCTTTTCCCATCATGTTAAGGATATCTAACCATTTTGTTGGAAATTTTGTCATTGATGGCAAAGGAGATGGCAAAGGAAGAACACCTGAGGCAGCAACAAGGCAAAGGAGATGGCAAAGGAATTTTTTTAAAATAGCGCTGCAGGTATAAACATGAGGAAACATAGGACGACAGACCCTTTCGTCAGTTCATGGCATGATCCTAGTGAAATGCAACGAAGTGGAACAAGCGAGACACCTAATAATGAATATGCAAAAGACGAAATGATCACTGACGGAGGGCTGCAAGGGCCGACTCTAACATAAATTAAGGGTGTCTATTTGTTCACTAAGACTCCCTAAGATGTCAGATTTGAATTCATCAAGCATATGACCTATCTCTGCCCTACTCACTGTCCCAGAAGTAGATTTACTTGCCCTTGCAAGAGAAAGGTCTCTTGGTACTTTTATAGTTTTGGATTTCCCTCTTGAAAGGTTGATACATAACTCAGCTATTTTAGGTAATGTGAGCTGAGATATATCCCCTTTTCCCATCATGTTAAGGATATCTAACCATTCATCCCTAATTGTCTTTGACAAGAGAGCTTTCAAGGTGTCTTGGTCTAAGTTTTCCATTTTTTCTCTTTTGATGTTGTAATGAAATCTCTCCAACAAATCTTCCAGGTTTTCATCTTCTTTTTGTAACATCTTAAACACTTCCTCCTTACGGTTGACTGGCATATAGTAGTCCAAATACCTCTCTAGAAATGCTTGTTTCATGTCTTCCCATGCCCTAATAGAACTTTTGATCAAACTCATAAACTGTTTCAATGCTGCTCCTTTCAATGTTGAAGGAAATAGTTTAAGTTTTTGAGCATATTGTAAGTAGTCATAGGTTCTACATAGGACTTCAAATTCAAATAGGAAGGTTTTAGGATCTTCAGTTTTGAGTCCATAAATGTTTGGAAGGACAGAGGGTGAAACGTTTATCATAGTTGCATTGGTTTCTTCATCTGCTATAGAAAACCCAAAAGAGCTTCCCATTTCTCTGCTACCTCTTCCTCTACCTCCTTCACCTTCTGCACCTCTACCTCCTTCTCCTCTACCTCTACCTCTACCTATACCCCCTCCAAATAGTTTGTGTTCACCATTAAAGACTCCCCCTCCCCCTTCTTCTGCCATAGTTGATTCTTTTGTGGAAATGGAAAGTTTTGTGTCTCTAGCAGGGGTCCTTGAATCTTCTTCTAAGACAGGTTCAGTGGATGAAGTGGAAGGTATTTCTAATGGAATATCTAATCTTAGGTCTTCTAGAAGTCTACGATCAGTAAAAGATGGAATGTGGGTTTGATATGGAGATGTACTGGCTCTTGGTCTAGGTGAAACAAGTGGTGTTCTAGGAATCAAGCTTCTGCTTCTTATGAATATACCCCTTGAGTCTCTTTCTCTACGCATATCATTGTTTTTGGGATTTAAGAAACAAGGCTACCTAGTTACACTTCCTCAGAAATGGAGCCAAAATTTAGTGCTCAACTTAGTGTTCCTAAATTTAGTTCATTAATTGTCAACCAGGGCTAGTAAATTGTTGAAGTGTGGTGCACTATATGTGCCTAGGTATCTTTTTCCCACTACGTTGTGTTTAGTGTTTTTCTGATGTTTCTGGTTTTATGGTTTTATGTTAAAAAGGAAAAGAACTAATTGATGGAAAAGAGCAGTTGTTGGTCACACTAAAACAGAGCAAGACCTATTCTAAACTATGTATGGAAGAACATAAAATGAAAAGCTTGATAATGACTCATAAATCACAACATGAACTCAATAACATGAACTTATCCAATTCATTCATTAGAAATATGTTGTAATAGCTTGAGAAAAGGAAAATTTTAGTGCAAATGAGGTTCTCCTAAGTAAAACAATCATCTTACAATATTACAAAGAATCTTATCCATGGCTAGAAGTTTATTGGAACACAATTGGAAAAAATTACTTGTGGCACAATAAGATTTCTACTATGAATTAACATGTAATTCTAAGATTAATCCATTCTTCAGCTCAACTTGTCACTACTAAGCCTTATTCGAAAGTTAGAAATTTTCCAGAATCGTTTTTGGGAAAAAGGCTTATTTGTGAAATTGCAAAATATTGCAGAACAATCAAGGCCTTAAACTAATATCACCAATTCCTGTCCATATGATGATGCATTAATAGAAAGTTAGAACAAGAGTAGTTTGTAAAAAATGAAGGCCATGAAGTCTAATTTTGACAGTTAATACAACTTAAAGAACAATGGATAACACTGAACTAGAATGAAATTGATCAAACTTGAAACACAGTGACCAAAACTAAACTAAAATGCCATTAACCTAACTTGAAATACAGTGAACTGGAACTGACCTAGAATGCCACTAATCTAACTTAAAGTACAGTGAACAGAGTTGAACCAAAGTGCCATTATCAAACTTGAAATATAGTGACAGAATTAAACTAAAATGACATCTACCTCCGGAGTATTTCAACTGAACTAAAATGCACTAATTCTATGAAATGCTACAACCCTCTCTCGTTCAATATGAGTGATGTTTTGGAAGATTTTGTAAAAACAATTCTGGCTGTATCATTCAATGCAAATGAACATAAAACATAGAGTTCAAAAAAACGAAGTAAGCTCTGAAACACCACAGCTATATCTCATCCGAAGTTAGTGATATTTTGGAAGAGATTAATAAGAAGAAGACTAGCTGTACAACTGATGTAATTTGAGCATAAAAACATAAGGTTAAAATAAATGCCACTAACTCCTAAAACACTACAGTTATACCTCATTCAATATTAGTAGTATTTTGGAATAACTTGTAATAACAAGACTAAACTGTAGCATCCAATTCAAGTGAATATAAAACACAAAGTTCGGAAAATTGCTTAAACTAGGAATGTAGTTACTTATCTAAATCATATGAACAAAGGCTTCTCAGGTAGCAGGGGCCCTCTACCACTAGATTAGCACGCAAATCTACTCAATATTGACTTATATCTTGCAATAAAGTGATGCTTCTTTCATTAAAGGAGAAAATACTTCAAAACAGAGTGTTATAGACTTCTGAAATCTAGCAATCAAAACGAAATCTAACCAGCTGTTTCTCGGTCTCCCGAGACATACTTATAACAAAATTACATAACTGTCTTTGAGATAACATAGGAATAAATGTCTTTCCAAATTAAAATAAAACTAGAACTCTGGTGGTGGTTTCATACTATGATTAAGGACATCTGTACAGTCATTGTCCTATTAGAAGCCTATCTCCTAGTTTTGGTTTCCCACGTGCATAACCACCTGTAGAATTATGTTCAGACTTTGTGGAGAGCAAGAGATGATGGTGGAATGATGTGCAATATGCCCATGTGAATTTTTCCTTGAGGTGACACCTGGAGCCTACGTAGACATGAAGACAGTTTCAGAATCGGCAACTAACTACAGAATGTCTACATTATGTAGCTAGGTCTAGTCAAAAAGTACTACAACAACGAAATCATGAAAATATAGCAAGTTAGCCATTATATACATTCTTAAAGCAATTTTAATTAATCATATTGATCATTTAAGCCTATAATTAATAAGGGACAAAGGAAATGAAGTGGAATGTGGTGGAAGAAGAGAACATCTTTGGAGCTCAACAACACCCACTCTGAGTATCTAACAGGGACAATAATTCCAGCATCATACATTTTTTTTTATTTCTTTCTCTACCAAAGGTAATTTAATAGGGTTGATTCTGCATAATTTTTTCTTAAAAGGTTTCTAGTTTTCTTTGAGAGGTATCTTATGCTGAATTATTTCTGTATCATATGATTTCAGATTTTCATAGCTCCATGCAAATACATCAGAAAATTCTTTAAACAGCTCAATATAATTCAGTTTAATGTGAGCTAGCAGTGTTTTAGATAATTTGATCATCTTGGGTTTTTGTTCAATGCCTATGTTGCATTCTTCCACTTCAGTTTCTATGGGTTCCAGTTTTGGATTCTTGGCCACATCATTTAAATCAAACAATTCCTCTAAAGGGACCAGTCCTTTTGGTAAGCTTTGGTCTTTAGATTGCAGCACTTCTAAGTCTTCATCTTCTAAATATGTGCTAATTTCTGTCATATGCGTGGGTTCATCAGTTGACAGATTTATTTCAGCAATCTCTGGAGAGTTTACTTCTTCAGTAAGTGGATTGTCTTCAGTAGGACAGTCTTGATCATACCTTGAATCTAAGTTTGGTGTTTCAAATTCATTTTTCGAATGTAGGAAGTCTTATATTTGTTTATCTCCATCAAAAATATTCTAGTAATTTTCATTATCTGGGACAACTAGTCTATATTTGACTTGGGTGGTGCATTGCTTGGTTTCATAAGGTGTCAGGCAAGTTGTAGCAGCAAAGGCTAATCCATTGGTAAGGACATTTTGGTTTATTGGGACAAAGATAAGTTGAAATTCATCAAAAGTTTTTAATAAATCCATGGCATCATCTCTATAAGCTCTAAGTATAGGATTTTTAGCACTGTACTCCCCATTTACTTGCCTAATTATCAACTTTGAATCTCCATGTACTTTTATTCTTTTGGCCCCTAGTTTTTTCAATAATTGTAGGCCTAAAAGGAGAGCCTCATACTCAGCTATGTTATTTGTATATTGAAAGTTTAATCTATAGGAATGCCCCTCAGCATGATTGTTTTCAGTGTTGTGTAACCATATGCCAGCTCCTGCATCATTTTTAGTGCAAGACCCATCAAAATTCATGCTCCAAAGAGGACTATTTTCATATTTGTCATTTATTTCATTGCTGACATCTTTTTTTTGTTTTCCAAATCTGTCACTGTGTTGTTCTTGCAAGTCTCTTCTATGCTGAATTTTGTTTTCTTCCTCAAGATGTTCAATGTTTTGAGGTTTTATTCTTTGTTTTTCATGATATACATTATTTTTATGACTTTTTCGAACCTTAAAACCAGTGATTTGTTCGCTGTAACTTTCTGAATCAGCAAATTGCCTTTTAGTTTCTTCCTCATTTTCCTCTTCATCATTTGCTGCTACTATGTTCGTATGTGTAGTGACCACTACATTTGAAGATGTTTTATTGAGTAGCTCTTTCTCATTAGGAATATCATCATTGTAAAGAATGAATGAGTCAAGGTTATTGTGTATGGAATAGAGAGGAGAATTATCTGGTATTTCTTGGTTACTCACCATGTATTTCATATGTGCTTCCCTATAGAGTCTTCTAGGTTGAATGAAGAAAAATATGGTGGCATAAGTCATATCCATCTACATAGTACCTTGTAACTTAGCACCCCATGACCTTGAAATAAGCATGCCATATTTGATGGGTATATCAGCCACTGCAATGTCCATCACTAAGCTCTTGGCTGGTATTTGTGCTAATTCAACACACAGATCCTTTATTAGGCCTAGACATCTTACCCTAATTGAATCAAAGGAATATAAATCTTTATAGGGTCTAGCTACATCTAAGCCTAATGTTTCCATTATTACCTTCAGCATGAGGTTGTGTGATACTCCAGAATCAAGCATGGCATTATGCAAAATATTATCATGGATGTTCAAACTGATGTAAAATGGAGGGGTAGTTCCTTCTTGAAAATTTTCTTCATTTTTTTGTCCAAAAATGACCTCTAGGGTATCATCATTTAAGTTAACTATGTCATGAACATCTTCTATGTTCAAAGCTTTAAAAATTTGACCTCTATATACATTTTGAGTGACTAACTCAGTAAGTGGGACAAATATTTTGATTTTGGAAATTTCATTCTCTAGGCTAAAAGGAATCTGATTTTTTAAAATGTTTGATTCAGCCTTGTTAGTCACTACTTGTTCAGCAAAATCAGCTTGCTGATTTTTAGTATTTACAGCAGTTAAAATGGTTTTTTCAGGAGCATTAGCTGAGATGCTAGTATACTGGGGTTAACACTCTGTTTTTCATTGGCTTGGGTGTTTTTCCCTTTGTTTGGATCAGAATTTACAGCCACTATTTTATGAATTTCTGTTGTCTTTTTGGAAACATTTTCAAGGCTGTTTTTGGTAGATTTGTCAGAGGTTTTGTTCCTGGGAGTCTCTTGATTCTTTTTACTTCTTAGGTCATATTTTTTAGGTGATCCTATGATGGAATATTTAGAGTCTTGTTCATAATAATCAGTTTATGTTCTTCTGTCATCATAAGGTGTATATAGACCTTTTTTTCTTTCATGGAGGAAAACAGAATCCTCATTTCTTACTCCCAACATGTTTATGATGTCATCCTCTATTTTTTCATCGGTTTCTTCATCCTCATTCACATAATTTTCTTGGAAAGGGGGTCTGATCTATTGATCATCCTCTCTTTGTCTATTTTGAGGTTGATTTCTCCTAAAGTTCTAATTCTGATTTTGAGCCTGATTTCTGTTTTGGGGAACTGATTGATTTTCCCTAGATTGTGCTCTCTCAAGTATGCTCATTTTCTTCATCATTTCCTCCATCATTCTCTCCATTTTTGAACTAGATGTGGAAGGTGAATTTTCCTCCCTAAATTATACTTTCTTTTCATTCCTCATCCTAGCTCTTTTCTCAATCAGATTAACTTCCATAGCAAGAGCTCCCTTCTGCATGTCTTCCAAAGTCAAGGGATTTATTTCTCTTAGTTGATATGCCATTTCAGGATCAAATCCTTCTGGAAATTTGGCTAAAGCTAAGCCTTGTGGACGTTTCAAATTTGGGGGTAGTGCATTATAAACACTATTGAATCTAGTGCAATAATTTTGAACACTTTCCCCAATGTTTCTTTTGAGGTTGTTGTAATCTAAAAGTATTTGGAGAGGGTTTTTTTTGAATTTCCATTTGTTTAGGAATGATTGATGGAGAGCTTGGAGGTCATTAATACTATTAGGGGTTAAGCTTTTGAACCATTTTCTTGCTTATCCCCCTAAAATTTGAGCAAACAATCTGAGTTTGACAGTTTCATCATCTATCTCATTTCTATCAAAATAGTCATTCATCTTGTCCACATGTATTTAAGCAGTAGTAGCACCACTGGCATCATATAATGGAATCTTGGACTGATAGTCCTGTGGTAGATTGACTAAAGGTAAAGGAAGGACTAGGGGAGCATACCATGTTGCCATGATAGGAGATTGTGGAAAAAATGTGGGGTTTACAGGTGGAGGATGTAAGATAGGAGGGGGTTGATGGAATGGAGTATTTTGAGCAGTGGGAGTACGTATGACAGCAGTGGATGTACCAACAAGAGACTGTTGAGTAGATCTAGGACGAGAGAAACCAAAATTGTGAATGAAATGAAGGTCAGGTGGAGTGGTTTCTCTACTACCAGGATGTTCACCACTATGAAAGGGTGAGTGTGGAGACTTAAAGTCTATATGATCTATATCATCAAGTAACCTAGTTCTGAATGGGCTTCTTAAATCAACTTGTGTATTTTGCAGAGCTAAGATATTTTCGGGAACAGAATTAGCTCTATGGACTGGTCCGACAACAGTTGAAGTTTTAGGCTTAGGAGACTTCCTAAGGATACTTTCTAGATTATCACCTATCTCAGGAGGATTTGAGTCAGGATAGGCTCTAGTATGAATTATTTTAGAAGCCATTATGTGGTGTTTTCAGACCCGATGATAAGAAAATTTCAATGAAGTATGACAATATTTAATAGGCTAACTGATCTTTAGCAAGAAAACTTAATCCTCAGAGTTTCCTTGACTGATTTTGTATGATGTTATGATAGAATGGGTTTCCCAGTGGAGTCTTTGGTCAATTCAGAATTTTGGAGTCACCAGGTGGAATTTCTAGATTTGGAAGGTAAAATGTTTAATGGTCCACCACCAGTAATTTATCTGAATACCAATCTCAAATGTTTTTTTTTTTTTTTCTGATTTTTTTACAGTCCTATGGTTGTGAGAGTGTCCTATATCTGTTTCAACACTTAGCTACGGTGATGAGACAAACAAAGTCTACTCTATGGCTCACTAGCTAATTTCTTCAAGGTTTGATAAGGGTTTGTTAGAATCCTAAGGGTTACATATATTGTCACTGATTCAAACAATTCCTATCATGATCACCAATATGTTTGAAGTGATTGAAGAAAGCTACTCTTGCTTGAATGAATACTGAGTGTTTTGTTTTAAGGATTTTACTCAGAGATCTCCCCAGTATGGTCGCCACTCTATTAAGACTCTGTAGTTTGCAAGATTGGCAAGTACAAACGCTGCAGAGCCTACATCAAAACCACTTTGGAATCTGAGGATCTAGCCATCCTAGATTTAGAGAGGGATCTCTCTATGTATGTGCTTTCAAAAGATATTTCTTTAAGATTAAGTATGATTTTAGGCTAGTTATGAAGATCAAGGTCATTTTTTTTTGTTGGGTAGGATAACATGAAGATGAAGGAAGTCTGTATGAAGGGTGAAGGTATAAGTAAGTGAAAGAATGTTCAGATGATAAGATAGGTAAGAAACAGTGTTAATCCATTGGGCTATGGAGTCATTATAGGATTTAATTGGACAACAAGGTTCAAGAGTGGTCCATGGGGCAAATGATCTATGTCAAAGGATCTCTTTAAGTTGATTTTATGGAATGAAACACTAAGAAAGTGATGAAAGAAACAAACACACAAGAAAGACAAAAGATAGCCTAAGATCAGGTAAGTACTTTTAAACTATCCTGCTTTTGGCATGCATTTTAAATGAAAGACACAAAAGTAACCTAAGATCAGGTAAGTACTTTTAAACTAGCCTGCTTTTGATATACTTCCAAGAGAAAACATTAAGAAACAAACAATAGCTTAAGATCAAGTAAAGACTTTTAACTTAGCCTACTTTCAGCATATTCTCAAGGAAACATTCATGATGAACACAAAAAGTAGTCTAAGATCACGTAAGGACTTTTAACCTAGCCTGTTTTTGACATGCTTTTAAGGGAACCTTTAAAAGCAACTATTAGAGATAAAATAGAGCACATGGATAACCATAAACTTCTCTAGCTCAACTTTAATAAGTAGATTTTTCAAGAATATTTAAAGACAATAATCTCAAGTTGTACTCAGGAAACATGGGCTTACCAACACTTCACTGGTTATACTCTATTGAATTATCCTCAAATAAAAAATTAGAATAAAACATAAAGGATAAAGATTTATTAGTGAGATTTAGGGTACTTCAGACCAGTTACAATCTGCAAGTCCAGTGGGTCTTTATAGCTTCAAACATCTCATCTCAACTTATGTATCTTCAATTCATAACAAGGTTACAGCATGCTTCAAAATCTATTTACATTCAACAAGTATCCAAAGACCAGCCTCTATACTGTCTTCTAGAGAAGTATTTATAGAAGAAATGAGGAGGTGGAGTGAAAGAAGGGCCTATATGTTCAATTAATGTAGAGTAAGAGCTTCTTGGCCTTTGAAGGGCCAAATGGAGAAGTTTTCGAATATTTTTACTTTGCTAATTGATTATTACATTTAATGTTCATCGACTTCAGTAACTTTTGTTGAATTTGGGGGCTTTTGGTAGGCTGGTAATTAATCATGGGTTTTCCTTAGAAATATCTCTGACTGTGTAATTAAAATGCATTATTTGTAGGTGAAATCAGCTGGTAGGTGGAATTTTGAGGAGTAATAGCCTCAATGATGTGGCATTCGGAGGATTTATTTGTTAATTTGTCATGATCTGTGGCTTTAAAACACTGATTATGCCTTAATTTTTGCTTTAAGGCCTTTGAAAACATCTTCAGAGTCTTTAAACTTTATACGCTGACTGTCTTTATTGATTTGAATTTAGTCATATACCTTTTTCCTTTTTCAACTAAATTAGGCTTTGGTGCTTTAATCATGTTCCTTTAATTGCATGTATCCACCTTTAAGTTATTGCTTAAATCTTCAAATCTTTGGTTTTTGTCGTTAACATTTAATCTTCAAGCTTTACCCTCACTGTTCTTCTTCTTTGTTATGTGTAGGTGGTTTTAGTGCAGTGGAGGGTTTAATGGTATGACCAGTGCTCACACAGAACTGACCAACTATCGGATGAAAACTGGCAGCCTTTTTCCTTCATGATTTTTCCCTTGAGATAGAAAACTTTGGCTCTGTCCCTTTGTGAGCCGTGGACAGGATTTCTGCTTCAAAAACCATCATAAAACCTGAAAAAACAACAAAATATGTTATAAAAACCCTGCGGGTTGGAAGAACTGCATACGGTGGCTGTTAGAGGTAGAGGAGCAGTGAGGAATGGGTGAATATGTGGGCGGAAGAGGTTTCATGAAGAAAATAGGCGAAAATCTGATTTAAAACTGTATTTGGCGCGAATTTGGGAAAAGCAGTTTTCGAAATACCATTGGTGTTTTTTGCATGACCCTATGGTGGTAAATGGTTTTCACCCAATCGAATGCGATCCAACTGAAATGGGACGCATGGCCTTTGTTTTAATGTTCCCAATTTTTAGCCTCAAGCTAAAATGGAACATTATAGTTTCACATTTTATTTTTGTTTAATAAAATGCGTAAGGAGACACCTTATCCCCTTTTAGATGAATAAATAACACTCCTTATGTGAAAAGGTGGCAAATAAGCAGCTAAAATAAACACATAAGGGTGTGAATGCAACCCAGCTCACTTGGTTTAGTCACCTCTGACTAAAGTCAACAGCGCTACCCAAGGTGGAGAGGCTTCCTAGAGAAGCTATGCAGTTTTGGAGGGAAGACACTCACATGAGGGTGGAAACCCTAATTGGTGGGACCTTGGTGGAGAATAGTTCCCTTTATTTATATGGAGGAGATGGAAGCCCATTTGGATTATGTTTTTTGAGTTTCAAACTTGGGTCTGAAAGGCTTGCATCCCCGGGCTGTTTAGCAGGGTGATGGTGCCCTCGGGCACTAGGGTGTTCTTGGTCGGGAATCCCTACCTCTTCCTCAAGGAAGGATGAGGAAGGAGATGATTTTACTCAATCTAGAATTGGCCACAGCTACTACCATCACCTACAGCGTTAGCTCTACAGCAGAGAGGACGTTGTGTTGTTGGGGGCAGCAAAGGAGGAACTCATGGAGTCATTCTTGGCTTGCTATTTCAGTGGAGGAGTGATCTATTCATTGGAGGAGAAGAAAAGGAGACTCCTGGGCTTAATTTTCACATATTTTACACTTGGCCAAGTATTCATCATCTCCCACTGCGCAGTCCATGGTAGAAATTCGTTATTTTATGATGGCAGTGAGAGGAGGGTTCATGTAGCACAATAGGAGGAGTGTTTTTGAGACAAAGGGATCAGCGCTTTGTATTGAATACATTATCAGAGGAGGGAAATCATATTTCATATCAGCCATAGCCTCATTCATATTCCAGTTCACTTGCAGTGACAACTTAGTTGTCACATTTTGGTATTCTCCGACATTTCTAGCAATCTCTCATAGATTGGCTAGAAATATTGTATTTCAGCCCATCTCTGTGTTATTGGGATATTTCTTTGTATCCTTCATCATCATTATACATTTGTACACATTCAGAAACTTCTATTCTCTTAATGACTACGTAGGCATGGTCCTCCGATATTTTGAGTAGTTGCAACAACATTTGTATTTCAGGATGTAATCCTGGGAGGTTGATTCCTATTGCAAAAGGGGTTCATTCCTCATGATATTTATCGTATTTTATTTCTGAAATATCATAATATAATTATGGCTGTAGCATTACCCTCTTATTATTTATTCATAGTTGTAGAGTTCATGTTTATGTTCATATATTTCTATAAGCTCTCTCATTGAGTGTTGTTTTAGAGACATAGATTGGGGAGATCTGAATAACCCATCTAGATGTATTTCTTTGAGCTCATATTCTACAAGGGAGTTGTATTAGAGATTTTATAGGGCATCCAAATAGTGTTTTTCCTTATTTATGAAGTGACTTCCTTATATAGCGTCCTCAAGAACCCTGTAGCAGAAATTCCTAAAGTGGAAATATTGCATATCCATAGAGAGATTCTGTGAAGGGCCAACTAGCTTCTGGATCTCACACTTCCTTGTGAAGGTGAAATATCCAGTAAATTCCCCAACATTCAATATCTGGAATGGAATTGTGGTCTTTCTATAGAAGGAATTCTGGAATATCTTAAGATATTCCCGATGGAGCAGCAAGTTCTAGATTTGGAACATTATAGTGGTATCAGAGCATCAATATTGGCTCAGCTTGTGCACAAGATTTCCATCAGCAAGAGGAGCTTCCCTCCAAGGAGAGGAGATTGAAAGAGGAAACAAGGGAAAAGGAATGTTGGAAGAGGAGGTTTCCCTTCTTCTTTTCTAGACCATTGAAGAGATCATTGAAAATCTTGATGAAAGGGAAAGGTGAAAGATTTTATGAGAGGGTTTGTTGATGAGACAAATCCTAGCTATTTTTCATGAAGGGTGTGGGAATTCAGCCACACATGCAAGTCCATAGTGCAGTCCATTTTTCACTTGCATTGCAAAGGGAATAGAGGAAGAAATGAGGCCATGGGAGGAGCAGCACTGCAAGTCAAGGTATGGCTCATGATTTTTGGTTTAAAGGTTCCATTTTTCATTGTCATGCAAATGCAGAAACATGTGATGCATTCACTAAGGGTTTGATGGAAAAACTTGGTGAAACTCATTGTGTCATAAACACAAACACTTTTCATACATTGGAAAGAACCAACAGCGTTGTCACATTAGGAAGAGATCCATCACCACATGGAGGTGAAAGGGGAGCCATTGCCTCCACTAGAGGAGCTCTTGTGTCTTTGCAAGGAGTTCCAAACATTTTTACATGTGGGTACCAAGGCACAATTCTGGAGCCATATGTAGCATTTGTTGGGGATTGTGAGATGGAGAAAGAAGAGAAGAAGGATCTGCATGAAGGGATGATGAGCATTCTCCCTTATCTATCTTAGAAATTTTCTGTACATAGAAAAGAGACTGCACTACACGGAGGAGAGAGGGACAAATCAATCCACTCATACATGCAGTCTATTTTAGATCTTCATGTCTCACTTTTGGAGGCTTTCCACCTAGGAGGCCACTTGATCTAGAGATGATGAGAGGCATCATGCTTTTTGGTTCACCACTCTTGGATTTCGGAGAGGTGGAGACATTGGAGGAATCCATCACAGCACAGAGAGTTTGGGGATAAGCACAAGTAGGGGGGATACACTCTATCATTTTTAGTACCACCCATTCTAATCAGTCTTACTGCGCAGATAGAGTTTGTTGCATGGATGGAGGATAGAATCTTCATGATGTATTATGACTGCTCCATAGATTTGGTGAGAGAGAGGATACTTCCTTTGAGGAAGGACTCTTTCATGCATTGGATTAGATGGAGGCCACTCATGCTTACATTGGCCAGGATCGGGAGATTCTTTGAGGTGATAGTCCCTCATGGGAGGCTCATTTTCAGAGAGCATCATTTTTATTTGAGCATGAGTAGTTGCATGATGGCATGGAAACAACTTGGAGGGTGACTTTGGCATGGGGGATGTCAAGGTAGAAGGCAGTAGCATGAGGGGAACACTTTATTGTAGATTACCAGCACTGTCTATGAGGAGGATTGATCCAGGATGGAGGACTCAGCTTTTGGTTGATTATTCCTAGGATTTTGGTGCATGCATGATTCTTTGATGGCCTTGATGGATATTTCAGATACTTAGTGGATGATATGATCATCTATCATCATGGCAGACTCTTCTTAATGAGGGCTTCTAGTCTCAAGGAGAAACTATTGCATGCAGCATATGAGGACTTCCTAGCTATGCACTTGGATGCATACTTTGCCTTGCTAGAGAAGTTCACTTGGGAGGGCACTCAGCAAGATCTACATCATCATATGGATAGATGCAGAGCCTGGATGATTTTTTTTTTAGAGGTTGGCACAACCATTCCCTTACTCATTGGAGGAGAGGGAGAGCATTCAGATGAGCCATTTCAGCTCAAGGACTGGAGTACATGGTAGGGGAGGTATAGATATTCATTTTGATTTGCCTTCCTTTACTTCTTATGGGTAGCTTGATGAGCTAATCATGATCACATCTCCTTATGCTCCCTATTGTGATGTACTTTTTTCCCATTGCAACAATGGGAGTGGCCATTCTTATGATGGTTTGTGGGGGAAGCTACATGCTTCTTGGTGTGCACCCTTGGCACCAAATTGTGTTTTCATGTTTTATCTAATGATGAGATGATGTGGTAGAAAAAAAGTGGCTAGAAAAGCACTTTTTATTTGTGATTTTGAGTCAGGCCAAGGGGCACTACTCAGGTTCCATGAGTGGGATTTGGAACCACTCTTCGGTTGTCATTTGACAACTTGTTTTTATTGCATATTGCTCCATTGTATTTCTGATATTTGTACACTTTTGAGGAGCATTGTTTGGAGAGTATTTTATGTACAGCCCATTGGGAGCAGGATTCTCCTCATTGTATATGTTTTATCTTGCAGGAGACACCATGGGCAAACCATGATTGCCACATTTCTACTTGTCTCTTCTTGTGGGAGGAACCACTTGGAGAATTTGAGGAGGCATTTCATGGATAGATTTCTTGATGGGGTAGCTTGGGAAATTATTGGAGGCCATACCATTTCAGCCCAAGGACAGAGGCAGCCCCATGCACACCACAAATGGAGAGAGGGCCATCACAGGAAACCAGAACAACTCTCCATTCAGCCCTAACACATTGCAGAAATCAGGGGTGAGATTTTCATTTGGATGATAGCATGGATGAGAGGATCATCATTGGGAGAAAAAATTTCCCATGCATATCATCACTTCTACCTTAAGGAGGGCTTAGCACAACAAGAAGGATTCCAATACACCTTCTATCTTTCCATGAGTAGCATTGTTGTTAGCTTGCATACTTGGGAGAGAGCATTGGAGGATAGATTTATTGCAGCATGTTTGAGCAGTGGTGGAGACCATTGATGAGGAGGACATAAGAGAAGAAGGGGGAGAAGTTTTGCTCTCTCTATGTAGTTTCTTGAGGGCAAGAAACATGTGGGAGGGAAGGATTGTAATGTTCCCAATTTTTAGCCTCAAGCTAAAATGGAACATTATAGTTCAACATTTTAATTTTGTTTAATAAAATGGGGAAGGAGACACCTTAGCCCCTTTTAGATGAATAAATAACACTCCTTATGTGAAAAGGAGGCAAATAAGAAGCTGAAATAAACACCTATGGGTGTGAATGGAACCCATCTCACTTGGTTTAGTCACCTTTGACTAAAGTCAATGGTGATGCCCAAGGTGGAGAGGCTTCCTAGAGAAGTTGCGCAATTTTGGAGGGAAGAAACTCACATGAGGGTGGAAAACCTAATTGGTGGGACCTTGGTGGAGAAGAGTTCCCTTTATTTATATGGAGGATATGGTAGCCCATTTGGATTATTTTATTGGAGTTTTAGACTTGGGTTTGTAAAGGCTTTCATCCCCGGGCTGTTTAGCAGGGTGATGGTGTGCTCGGGCACTACGGTGTTCCCGATCGGGAATCCCTACCTCTTCCTCAAGGAAGGATGAGCAAGGAGATAATTTTCCTCAATTCGGCATTGGACATAGCTACTATCATCACCTACATTGTTAGCTCTGCAGCAGAGAGGACATTGTGTTGCTGGGGGCAGCAAAGGAGGAACTCATGGAGTCATTCTTGGCTTGCTATTTCAGTGGAGGAGTGATCTATTCATTGGAGGAGCTGCAAAGGAGACTCTTGGGCTTCATTTTCAAATATTTGGCACTTGGCCAAGTATTCATCATCTCCCATTGTGCAGTCCATGGTAGAATTGCGTTATTTTATGATGGTAGTGGGAGGAGGGTTCATGGAGCACAATAGGAGGAGTGTTTTTGAGACAAAGGGATCAGCCCTTTGTATTGAAGAAATTATCAGAGGAGGGAAATAATATTTTAGATCAGCCATAGCCTCATTCATATTCCAGTTTAGTTGCAGTGACAACTCAGTTGTCACATTTTGGTATTCTCCGGCATTTCTAGCAATCTCTCATAGATTGGCTAGAAATCTTGTATTTCAGCCCATCTCTGTGTTATTGGGATATTTCTTTGTATCCTTCAGCATCATTATCATTTTTTACACATTCATAAGCTTATATTCTCTTAATGAATATGCATCCATGGTCCTCTGGTATTTTTTGTAGTTGCAGTAACATTTGTATTTCAGGGTGTAATCATGGGAGGTTGATTCCTATTGCAAAAAGGGTTCATTCCTCATGATATTTTTTGTATTTTATTGCTGATATATCATAATATAATGATTTATATAGAATTCCCCTCTTATTATGTATTCATATTTGCAAAGTTCATGTTTATGTTCATATATTGCTGTAAGCTCTCTCATTGAGCGTTGTTTTAGAGACCTAGATTGGGGAGATTTGAATAACCCATATAGATGTATTTATTTGAGCTCATATTCTGCAAGGGAGTTGTATTAGATATTTTCTATGGCATCCCAATATTTTTTTTCCTTATTTATGCAGTGACTTCCTTATACAGCGTCCTCATGGACGCTGTAGCAGAAATTCCAGAAGTGGAAATATTGCATATCCATAGACAGAGTCTGTGAAGGTCCAGCTAGCTTCTAAATCTCACACTTCCTTATAAAGGTGACATATTTGGTAAATTCCCCAATATTAAATCTCTAGAATGGACTTGTGGTCTTTCTATAGAAGGAATTATGGAATATCTTAAGATATTCCCGATGGAGCAGCAAGTTCCAGATTTGGAACATTACATTTGTAAAGTCGACGGTATCACACGATTTTTTATTGGTAAACCTTGGATGGTGAATTCACGCGATATTTAATGTATACCATTGGATTTGTGGGTAAGATCCAACAGCTACGGGGGAGCGCGATGGAGAGAAGTGCACGACGGGGAGAAATTAGTGGAAGCTAGGTGTCGGCGAATGATTGGATGAGCGGCAGGGTAATGGGAGGTAGGCCCCCATGGGGTCGGGTATCGGGTTTGATCGGGCCAATCAAATAATATAGATCAATGGCCATGATTGATGCAAGAGTTGCCAAATAGAGCATGGAAAATGTAAAGGAGAAGGGAAAGGGGCCAAGGGCAAGGCATTGGGCAATGGTCTCGTGACGGATAAAGGACCAAGAGTGAAAGGAAAGGGCTGGTGCTAAAGAGAAGAGGGGATGGTAAGAAGGGAAAAAACCAATGTGATGGGGGCTAGGAACCATGGATCTGGGACATGGTCATGTGGAGGGGTATGTGACCAGGGGCCAAGAGAAAGGTGCTTATCGTCTCGGGATATCGCATCGGGGGGAAGCAAAAGAAATGGGAGATGAGAAGCAGCAAGGGCCGATGTGATGTAACATGTTGCGATGTGATAAGCGCTAGAATCAGGTTGCGGGGCTCGATCATATGATGGAAAAAGATATGGGGGCTAATCCGAGAGGGGCTCAAGCTTGTTGGTTAATAAAAAAGCGAAATAAGAGGGTTTTATGTATTTTTATGGTTTTTTGGTGTTCCGGATGAAGTAAAAGGATTTTTAAAACCAAATAAGAAAGGGTTAAGTGGTTTTAAAGGGTTTTTCAAGGGGAATAAGGATAAACGAGAGATGAACGGGGAATTTTTACAAGGAAAATTAATGATATGGGGGGGGGGGGGAATGGGGGGAAATGAAATGATGAAAAAGGGCTTTTTAGGAAATAGTTTTCTTTGGGAAAAATAGGTTTTCTTGGTGGATTTTTGAAGGGAACAACAATAAGGAATAGCACTGCTAGGGAACAACACTAAGGAATAGCACTGATAGGGAACAACGCTTTTAGGGAACAACATATTTCAAGAATGAGAAGTTTTGTATGAAAATAATATCTTGAAGGCTTAGGACCTAATTTAGCCATCATTTCCCTTGACAAAAATTTACTGATGGCTAACAGATTTAGCCTTTGCTTCTAGTACATGTTTAAAACCTTATGAAAAGAAACAATATTCAATCCAAGTCAAATATAGACCAGCAGTCCTAGATAAAGGAAAATACTGGCATGTTTTTGAAGGAGATAAACAAATAAAAGACTTCCTGCAGTCCAGAAATGAGTTTGAAGTTCCAAATTCAGACTCAAAGTATGAAGAAGATTGTCCTACTGAGGAAAAATCTTACCAAGAAAAACCTCCTAATACTGCTAATATAAATTTGTTAACCAAAGAATTCAAACATAAAACAGAAATATGCACTGACTCAGAAAAATAAGATCTAGAAGTGTTGCAGTCTAATAATGAAAACTTGCCAAAAGGAATAGTGCCTATAGAAAAATTGTTTGACTTTAATGATGTTGCCCAAAGGCAAAAAATAGAGCCCACTGAAACTGATGTTGAAGAATGCAATATAGGCAGTAAAGAAAAGCCTAAAATGATCAAATTATCCAAAACACTGCCAGCTCACATAAAACTGAAATATCTTGAGATTTTTAGAGAATTTTCTGATGTGTTTGCTTGGAGTTATGAAGATTTAAAATGATATGATATAGAAATAATTCAACATAAGATACCCCTCAAAGAAAACTAGAAGCCTTTTAGACAAAAATTGCACAAAATAAACCCTATGCAATTACCTCTAGTTGAGAAAGAAATCAAGAAAATGTATGATGCTGGAATTATAGTCCCTGTTAGATACTCAAAAGGGGTATCCAATATTTTATATGTAAGGAATAAAGCAAGATAAATAAGGCTTTGTATTGACTTTAGAAACTTAAACAAGGCCTAATTAAACGACAACTATCCCTTGCCCAAAACAGATCACATATTACAAAGGGTAGTAGGTTCAAAAAGAATTTCTTTGCTAGATGGCTTCTCATGATACAACCAAGTATTGGTACACCCTGATGATCAACTTAAAACAACCTTCACCACACCTTGGGGCACTTTCATGTATGTGAAAATGCCTTTTGGTTTAATGAATGCTGGTGCCACATTCCAGAGAGCCATGGATATTTCTTTCTCAGAAGAAATAGGATACTTCATTGTGATTTACTTAGATGACATCATAATATATTATAAAACAGATGAAGAACAGCTAATACACTTAAGAAAGGTCTTTGAGAAATGCAGAAAATATGGTTTATCCTTAAATCCCAGGAAAACTTTGTTTGGTCTCCAAGAAGGTAAAATTCTAGGCCATATCATGTCTAAAGAAGGGATAAAGATAGACCCAAAAAGGATTGAAGGTATATTGAAAATCAATCATCCTAGAAATGTCAAGGAACTTCAATATTTCATTGGAAAGATAAATTTCTTGAGAACGTTCATACCCAACCTAGCTGAACTCCTTAGAAACATTACAAATGTTGTGATTCCTAGAGACAGCCTTGAGTTGTGAAAGACTAGTTCTTAGGACATCTTATATAGCAAGGAGCGTATGGTATAACATGGAAAATTTATTCAGAAAAAGGCTCTCATGCTATCATGTGTAAACATGAAGGTTTAATTGAGATGGAACCAAAATCCTCAAAACTTCGGCACAAAGAAAGCAATATTGCAGAGGCAAAGTGTGAATTTTTAATAAAAACGTATCAGACAATTCAAAGATAGCTTTCTGTAAAGAGGGTTGGAT
The DNA here is from genome assembly GCA_034641835.2 of Pinus albicaulis. NCBI lineage: Eukaryota > Viridiplantae > Streptophyta > Pinopsida > Pinales > Pinaceae > Pinus > Pinus albicaulis. The sequence goes on from CM076572.1 coordinate 452,751,716, forward strand.
TCTAAAATACTTCACAGAGGTGGATAATCAGAGGGTGATTACTGTGTATGAAAGATAGAGAGAATACTAGTTGTTACTGAGATGAGATCTAGAAACGAATATCAACATGTATTGGGCTTATAGTAACAAGAATCCATATATGACAATAACTTTAAAGATAAAATTTCATCACGGCTAATATTAGAAGAAGTACGGTTGAAGTGAAATATGAAACAACATATCATTCCTGAGCCATATTTAAAGTGCTAGACAAGTTTTAGCATGAGTATCAACAACGATAAATTCATACCAAGACATGTGAGCCACTCGCATTCCAGAACAAGATATAAGAAAAATGGATGTAAACGGAATGAACATTTAAGCTATAACACATAAGGGAGAGTTACAGAATATAAAGTATTAAGGCCAGAATCCCCAATAAATATGAAACTCCTCATCACTGAGACCCAACGGGCTCTTCAACTTTATATCAAAATTTCAACAAAATGCATACATAATTCTTTCTCAGCGTATTTTTTTGAAAATCTGGAACCTTTTTTCTATCTTAGTTTGGTGTTTGTATAGAATTTACAATCACATACGCGGGAAGATATTTTGGGAAAATATCTTCCCCACAAGCTGGTAAGCATTTTTAGGTCCTTATCAAAATAACAAAATCTATGATGAGGAAGAATGCTTCTCATCATTTACAATTAGGCTCGTGTCTGTTTCAAAACCAAACATTAAAACTATTCTTAACAAAAAGTAAATGCAAGAGTGGAATATGAATTCCACTCGGAACTTGAAAGTAAAAGTAAAACTAAAACTAAAAGGCCACTAAGGCCGAATCATGAGTTAAACATTTTCATTGGCGTGAAGGAGTTAAGGTCATTGCTGAAGCAGGTGGTGGAACGTTTGCTGAGGAGCTGGCTAATAGGCTGGCATACTTGATGCATCTCTACCAACTGGCTGCTGCAGGTTCGGGCATTGATATGAAACCTTATGTTCTGATGTAAGTCTCCATGAGTTCATCATAGTTCACCTTGACAGGAATTCTATGCTTTACTTGGTGCAGGAGCACGAACTCTTTTCCAAGCACCAATACTATGGATTCTGGTTTAAGCCTTGCAGATTTCTCAGAGGGGATGTTTGTTCGATTCATTTCCCCCTTCAGAACGGCCTCATATGCTAGTAATGGCTGCAGGACAGCACGAGCGGGGTCCTAGCACGATGGGAGCTTTGTGAGTGTTATTTCGGCCCAGTCCACATCGAACCGTTCTAAGCTAGTTGCAACTTTCTCCAAAGCGTCCATGGCCAACTTCCTAGCTGATTCTTTTTCTACCACTTTCTGGCATTCTGAAGATTCCACGAACCTGCTCTCTATACCATGTTTCACCACCTCTTCTGGCTTTAGCTCTTTTAGGAAGGAGACATACCTTTTTTCATTTTAGACTTTGTTGGGAGCCTCAGTGCCTCCCTCATGGAGCTTTCTTCTGAGAAGGGGCATGGTTGACTTCATTTCCTCGATAATATTTAAGAACAGCTAGTGCCTTCTAAATTCTACAATGATGTCAGCCCAGATCAGTTGCCTAGCTTCTATGAGGGCGACTTTTCCTTTCATACGGCTGTTGAGATCATTAATGGTCTTTTCATACCGTGCATTTTCTTGCTTCCCCTCTTCAATATCTTTCTGCATTGCATTAATCTTTTTGACATTCTCAGCGAGGAGGATCTCCAGCTCACTGATCCTTTTCCGTGTTGTAGAAACCTATTTCTCTAGTGTTTTAGTTGTAGTCAATGCAATGATCAGCTGTTCAGACAATGAACTAGTCTCTGGTAGGGCAGGTGGTGAACATGTATGTGTGTCCCAAGTTGTCTGTAATGCATTCATTCTGTCTTGAATAGCAACCATCTCTTCTGTGATCTTTTCTTTTTCCTCCTTCTCTTTTGTAAGAGAATCATCCAATTTTTCTTTGTCTTTTTCAGCCCAGGCTAGCTTGGTTGTTTGCACATGATGAGAGCCCGGTATATTAATTTTAATTTTCAAGGCTACGACTTGCTTCTGTAAATCCTCAATAAGATGACCCTGGGGGTTGGATTCACCTTTTTCTTTTCCTTTAATCACCTCCTGGAGAGAGCGTATATCATTCATGAGGACACAAGAACTGACCTTTTCCTTTCTGAAATTATCCACCACTTGGGCATGCTTGCTCTGCAATTTTCTCAGAGTGATTGAAATCTGCATCACTTCATCCTTAAGCATATCACCGAAGACCTGAAATAAGTTGCATTTATCAATTTCCAGCACTTGTGACATGTTGATTGCAACCTCTAATGCCCTGTAGCTAGTAGTACCAGCTTCTAGGTCCAGAACGGCCTCGGCCATGGCCATTACTAAATGGTCAGTGTCCAGATTCATTGCGGCTGAAAATCTGGTGTGGTATTTCTCAGCATACCCATCCAGCTTAGCCCGACACTTATCTCTGATTTCTCTAGCCTTCAACCTGCTTTCGGTTGCAACCTTAGAACTTCTAGCTATGATAGCTTGTGAGACTTCTAAGAAATCAGAAGAGGTAGTACTATCCTGTAGCACCTTGGTTCCTGTTCCCTTGTCGGGCTTCCCATATGGTATTTCCTCTTCGAGTAACTGTTCCTCCCCGATAACTTCTACTTCACTAGTCCTTGTTTTTTTCCTTTTAAAGGGGGGAGAACGCACTCCTGAAGCACCTGCCTCCTCCATTTTTTCTTTACCAGCTTCTCTTGTTGAAGCAACATCTGTTTTTTATCCTATCATAAATGAATCGATCTCCATCTGCGAAATTAAAGGCCACTTTTCAAGATTAGCTCGCCATTCTATGAAAGGCCTCGTTTCATGCATATATGGGGTTGATGTTTTGCTCCTCCTTCTGTTAAATATGATTCCCCTTGGATCATAGGGCCAAGCTTTCCCTTGTCTCAAATCCATATTTTGAAGCAGCTTTTCCACCACAGGAAGGGCGTGCCTTGAATTGACAACAAAAGGGCCAATAGTTATGGGAAGCTTGAGGATAAACCCCTTTTTTGCAGGGAGGAAGTGAAGTTGGTCAGATTTCAGGGTCTGTCGGATGTATTCCAAAGCATAAATCCGCTGGGCAGGAAAAATAGGCAATTGGTAGGGGGAATTTCGGCTCCATAAACTCGGATTTGAGTGTAGCTATCAAACAGGTACCAATCCTCGGTGCTTTGGGCTTCACTATACTGTAACCAGCTCTTCATCTCAAGAAAAATCCTAGGCGGTGGAGACCCATGGATGATAGTGTAGGAAATAGGCATGAAATCATTTAGGAACCTCGAGTAGCCCACCCTGCTTGCTAATTGATGTGTTGCAAGACTCCAATAAAAAATTGGCCTAGGCTGAGAATTTATCTTGTACACCTTATCTAGACCCAAACCCTCAAATTTATCAGCATGCTGAAAGAGGAAGAGGTAAAATACCATAGAACAAAAGTGGAAGTGACCCATGTCTGGGAGTTTCTAGAACTGGGTCTGAATGTTGAAGGCCACGAAACCAAGAATGTCTATAACAACCCCAGTTTGAGACATTAGCCATAAGAAAGCAATACATCCCTTGGAGGCTTGCCCAAAACCTTCCACACCTAGTAAACCAGCGATGAGAGCAAGGATAGGCTGGACTTCTTCTTTGAACAGGCTCAGGGGGACTAACTCTGTGGAAGGGAGGGCTTTGAACTGAGAGTTGGTTATGGAGGTGATGAAATCACTCTGCTGCTTCCATGGAAGCTTTGCAAATTGAGGTTCAGAGTTACTTCACCAAAACTGATGTAGTTTAAACTGGTAGGAAAACAAAGGGATTTTCTGATGATATCGAGGGAAAAGGTGAATATTCTATTCCCTTGAGTTGAGAGAAACATGCCCCGATGTTAATCGTAAGCATCTGAGATCCAACAGATAAATTCGACCACTGGATAAACTGGGGGGGTAATTTGATGATACAGACCCGACAGAACAACTTGATACCTATCCTTGTTTTTGACATGTCACCTAAAAATTTCAGGCTTGACACTGCTAATGGGAAATGGGTACTGCAGGTCATAGATGTCAGCTTGTTGGTCTAAGAAAGGTTCAAACCCTGGAGGAGTTCTGGTCTCACGGAATTGGGGAGTCTCCAGCTCTGACTTCTTGGTTGTGACTTTACCCATGACCAACATGAAAATTTAAAAACACAAGGAAACTATATGGAAAGAGAGGGATGGAATACATGCGCAGTAGGAAATTGCTCGGGAAAGTGACGTGGGGTTACTGACAATGACTGGGCAGACCTGGTACTGGGCTCCCACTTTTGTTTATACAATAGTCAAAAACCTGAGTATTTTACCACAGTAAAAGGCAGAAGACCATTATATAGAACTGAGGCAGCTCGAGAAAATATGGTGGGGTGAAACGAGTGGGGTAAGCGTCATAAGGACACTGATATTGAGACACACAGCATGTAGGAGTTGGGTGTTAGACTTCGGGTAGGTGAACATTGCGTGTCGAGTTCAATACCGGTATGGGCCTTGGTACTGAGTGTCCTAAAAACTTACCTTACCTTTACGTCATGGTGACAACTCTACTTCATAACATAGCCCTCGTGGGACGCGAAGTGCATATTATGATAACTTTAAAACCCATGCTTTATTCTCCATAGAACGCTCGCCCTGCATCGATCACCTTGACACATTAGCAAGATTTTGGGGGGGTAAGGCTCTGCCTCGTCCCTCACCTTCATGACCCCCCCGGAATCACACTTGCGAACTCCTTTTCATGCATGTATAAAGTGTATGTGGGCCCTGTTTTGTATTCGTTTCTTTTGCACCTTTTATACCTTTGCTCGACTATGTTTAAAATCTTTATATATTTCCGCTTTGTTATAGAAACACACTTATCCTTTTCTCGCATGTGACTTAGCTTAGTGCTATTTCTCCTTTAGAACTTTAGAACTTTAGCCATGAATATTGTTATTGGGTGATCTGCTCCGTATGTATTTTATTAAAATATTAAGGGTGAACTATATAATCAACAACAAACATGCTTAAAAGAGAATCAGGAGCTAAATGGACCTTAGAAGCAAAGAAATCCTTTGAACTGGTAAAACAAGCACTTACCCAAACACCAGTTCTTATTAGTCATGATTTTTCTAAAGACTTCTTCATTTTCTCCTTTGCATCAGAACATATAGTAGCTGTTGTCCTACTACAGAAAAACATAAAGGGACAAGAGCAGCCTATTGCATTTTTTAGCAAGGCATTAAGAGATGCTCCTTTGAAATACACCATAATGGAAAAATAGGCTTTTGCCTTAGTCAAAGCCTTAAAATATTTCAGATTTTTCATTTTACACTCACACATCATTGCATTTGTGCCTTATTCAGTGGTGAAAGACATTTTGACACAAGATCGTGATGGAAAAAGAGGAAAGTGAATTGTTGTTATACTAGAATATGATTTACAAATTAAAACCACTAAGATCATCAAAGGTCAAGGAATAGCAAAACTAATGGTTGAATCCAACTTTCAATCTCTTGATATAAACATGTTTAATGCATTAGATGAACAGGAGGGGTTGGCAACTCCACTTTTTGAAGATCATTTTCTGAATTCATCTTGGTATGCTGATATTTTGTATGTGCTTCTTAATCTTAATGTACCTCCTGGTTTGTCTAAAACAAAGGCAAGGTTTCTAAATTTAAAAGCTATAAATTACTGCATTTTAGATAAATGTCTATATTGGAAAAATTTTAGTGGATTATTGCTTAAATTTTTGCCTGAGAGTGATGCAGATAAGATCAAGCATGATTTCCATGAAGGAGAATGTGGAGGCCACCTCTATTGGAAATCTACTGTGAAAAAAATCCTTAGATATGGTTACTATTGGCCCACCCTCTTTCAAGATATTCACAAAATGGTCATTACCTGTCACATTTGGCAAATATTTGAAGGCAAAAGTAAATTTCTTCCCTTACCTCTATATCCTATCATTGTTGAAGCTTCTTTTCAGCAGTGGGGTCTAGAATTCATTGGGGAAATCCATCCTGCTTCATCTTCCCAACACAAATGGATCCTCATATCAACTGATTACTTTACCAAATGGATAGAAGCCATCCTTGCTAGGAATTCCATAGATTCAGTCATCATTTATTTTCTTGAAAATCATATCCTGTCTAGATTTGGCTGTCCTTGGAAAATTATCACTGACAATGCTGTTGCATTTGGATCCAAATATATGGTTGATTTCTGTCATAAATATCATATTACATTAGGCCATTCCATAGCTTATTACACTCAAGGTAATGGGTTGGCAAAATCCTCAAACAATAGTTTGCTAAAAATAATCAAGAATTTTCTGGAAGAGAATAAAAAATCATGGCACAACAAGCTAGTACATGCACTTTGGGCAGACATATTGACATTCAAAAAGTCAATTGGGATGTCGCCTTATCAACTAGTTTATGGGGCAGATGCAATATTTCCAACTAGTTTAGGAGTGCCAGTCATGAAGTTGATCCAAGAAGTACAGTTGGAAGAAGATGACATGACAGGAAGAATAAACCAAACTGTACAATTACAACAAACCAAGGAGGAGGTCTACAAAAGAACACAGCAAGTACAAGAAAATATCAAGAAGTTGTTTGATAAAAGAACAAAAGAAAGTGATTTTAAAATTGGTGAAAAAGTGTTGAAGTGGGATTCCTGGATATAAGATAAGGGCAAACATGGAAAGTTTGAAAATTTATGGAAAGGCCCTTATCTCATTCATTCTGCTATAGGAACCAATGCATTTTTTCTTCAAGAGATGGATGGAGCAGAACATTTTGGAGGTCCTACCAATGGCAGGATGCTCAAGCATTATTTTTGTTAAAATCTCTGTTCGAAGTTTCTAATTCATTGTAAATAACATTTGATTATTGAAAGATTGGAAAAGATGAAGTACAAAAACAATAGAAAAAGAGAAAAGAGGGCAGATTAAAAGAAGAGGTACAGTCCCATACCAAAAAAAAAAGAAAAATCTAAAAGTGTGCAACTCCAAATGCCATTACTTTGAAAGAAGAAATATTAATTCAATCATACAGTCTAAACATGATTCAATAATTTTAAATTTATTATTGATAGGTTAGTGAATGAAGATCTTCCAAATAATGTAAACTTGGCTTATCAGTAGACTAAATGGGGAAAGCGAGAAATGGTTCTAAAAAAGCTCAAAATCTGAACCAAAGAAAGAAAGAAGGATGGCTATTAATTTCATATCTTAAGCCTTCACAATTTTATTTTAAAAAAATTTGCAAATAAAGTCTATGTGCAGCTTGTACAAAATGCCATAGCCCCATAACAAATCAGACAGTTTAATCCTGATTTGACTATGATTTCAATTTCCTATTTTATATTAGAGAATGAAAATCTGTCAAAAAGTCTAATCTTGGCAGATAAATAGTTAAGGTAGAGAAATAATGAGTTCATCAGTCTAATCTGAATTCATGGATGATATAAGAATAGAAATAGATTAGTTTCATGCTTTCAAATGAAAGAAATTAAAATTGATTTTACGAGAGTTTGCAAGTCTAAGTGCACTCACTGAAGAAAAAATGTTAGGAAAGTAGGTTGTGTAGGTAGAAGTTTGAGAGAAAAATAATCTTGTTGTGATTATGTAGATCATCATTTTAAGCAACATGATCATCAAATATGAGGATTGTCAAGGTACAAAACAAAAGGCACTGGTCTACTTTCCAGATATTTATTCTCTGAGGTTCTTGACACCTCCGAGGAGTTTCCCTACCCATATGGAGCCACCGTTAGTGTTGTCCAGGTAAATCCCCTCTAAGGACAGAGGTGATCCCTCTAGCCCTAGGGTGGGTCTAGCAAATACGGGAAAATACTAACATCTACCTTCCTAGATTGTAAATGAAATTCAAAGCAAGGAAGATGACCTACCTCGTTCTGATGCTATGTTGTCATCTTCCATCGAAGTTTCTTGATCTGTTTCTCTTATCAAGCTCGATACACACTACTACCAACGTTTGATTACCTGTATAGACATTCAAGACAACACAAAAAGCATAAAACCACGACAAACATAAAAAAATTACAACTATCTAACTGATCAAGGAATGGTATAAATCTCATTATAAATGTAAACAAGAGTGGAAGATAAACATTAGATGCATTTTATTATGATAAAGACAAGGGGAGATTACAACCAAGCCTTGATGTTGAGGCTCTCCTTCGGTAGGTATGTATCCAAGTACGTTTGCCACACCCTCATGAACAAAGTTCCAAGATCTCACTATGTTCTCAACACACACAAACAATCACACTCTGCACTATTCTCCCAAAGCTATGATTGCTTCTTCTCTATGCTAACTTTTTCAGCTATTTGTTCAACTAGCACATCAATGGAAGATGGCTATATTTATAGAGGAGAGGGGGAGGTTGGGATCCCTACAATAGTGGAAGGGAGGCCTTATCCCTTGGGAGGTTTCCCCCATAAGGTGGAAACAAGAGGCCAAAGGAGGGAGGTCGTGGTTATCTAGTCGAACCACTCCCTATGACTCATCCACAAAGTTGTTGTGATCAAAACTTCGCCTCTATTTTTAAAAAAATTTCCATAAACACATCGGCGCAGGTGCTGAACTAGGACAGAGCACCAACTGGCATGGGCTCAGTGTTAATTTTCCAGCTTGGCATGGGAGTGTAACTGGCTACTCACACCAAGGCAAAAACAGGTGTTTTTAGTGGTCCTCTCAGGAAATGGTCAACAGAGGGAATGTTTTCCTCATGGAAAGGGATGCAATGATGGTATTTGCAAGGCATGACACTTCTAATTAGTCACAAAAATGACCCTCCAATGTGAAATATGGGGATTGGAGGGATAGTGACAAATTACTATGTAACAGATGCCCCCTAAAGTATGAAGTCCAAACATGAGTGAGGGGAGAAATTATTTACAAGTACATGCAAGGAACCAGATGCTGCTATCGGGAGACTTGCAAACCAAGAATAGATACATATACATAACTTAAATCTCTGTTGAAAATACATGAATCCATGGTATAGGCACATTATCCATCAAGAAAAGGATCATGTGAATGGATCCTCAGCATGGACATAGCCATCCAAATAAAGGGATCATATTAAATTGATCCACAGTATGGGCGCAACCATCCGTATAGAGAGGATCAAAATAAGAGAACCCACGGTATGGTCGCAACCATCCGTCTAAAGAATCATGTATATAATCATGAATGACTCATCACTCCTCACAACCTAGAATTTTGTGATCAAAGCCCAGGGTCTTGTGCTCCAACACCACTTGATCAAAGTACAAATTCCAACATGTGAATAGATGTGTTGAAAGTAAGCATGCTATAAAACCACTTGATTACTGGTCAATGATGTGAACCATTAACAAGTGTGAGAGAAACCACCCATAATGTCAATGGCTCTCAAGGTACTACTAGTACAATCCACAGAATGTGAACAATTATCTGAAGTCAAACACCCGTGAAATCACCTGATTGAAGGCCAATGATGTGAACCTATCATCGAATGCGAAGAACTTGTCATTAGGACATGAAAGCTCTAAGGTACCAAAAAGGAGTCTCTAGATCAACTTCTTGGATAATGAGCTGAAGTGGAGAGGAAGCGATTTGTCGAAGGAGGGCCATAATGAATCCCCACATCATCAACATGAAATAGAGAAGATAATATGAGTGTGAATCAAGACTGAAACAAAGGATTAAGGAATGTACAAGTTGCATAAGGATTTTCTCTTGAACATATCGGCAACATGACTCTGGAATTCGGCAGCATTTGACTCAAATAGGATTAGAGGTCATGTTGACAAGATTTTTAATCGAATGAGAGGCAAACGAATTTCCCAAACCCATGGAGGAAAAGTGACAGAGTGAAGATATCCCAACCCAACATGAACTGCAGACAAGTGTCATGTTCAAGAGTGACATACTGCCGACACAACTGATGAATAACTTCCATTTTCCCCCACCATTTCTGGTGAGTACCTCTTTATTTTTACACAAGCTTGAAGAGGACAGCATATGCTTGTCTTATAAGTTTTTCCTTCAAAAAAATCCAACCTAGTACATTTTACGAGCCCTAGGATGGAGGAACTCGGTAATGTCATGATTGACAATTTCCAATGTCATTTAGGTTTGACGAGTTCGACAAAGGGAGAACTCGACATCTTTTCATGTTTAGAGAGTTTGTAAAGAAGGCAGAAAATAAAACTCCATTAGTCCCTTTTTGTAGGTAGTCTCACAGATCCAAAAAGGTAGAAAACTATGTCTGAGAGAACCTCTTAGTCGTGATAGGCTAAGGTATTCCTTTTTTGTAAATAATCCATCCCAGCCCGAAAAAGGGTTAAACGTATACTGGGTAGATATCCTTTCACATCGATTTAACAAGTTCAAAACGACAAGAGTCTCGACAATATTTTCAATTTTCGAGAGTAAAAAAAGAGCTGAAAGATGACTCCTCCTGGAGGAATTAGTGGTATTAAGGGTAGCCATTGGTTCCGGTAATGGCAGAACTGCTCAGAACAAGTAAAGGTCAAGAGGCTGGCTAACAATACCACTCATTGCAGCGGTTCCTCTGGAATGGGTAAAACAACCAAGTGAAGGCATATGATCAGCCGAGCAGATAGGGACGATGGAATGAGAAAACCAAGGTTCATCTGGAAAAACAGGTTGATAAAATGGAAATCATGAGAGGTAAAATAACAATGGTTTCATTTTTACACAAGCTTAAAATCTAGAAACTCTGCTTGAAACCAATTTCATTTTTAGACAAGCTTGAAACGAAAACAAACTATGCTTGAAATGATTTGCATGCCCCCAGCATGGTGACTTAATTTGAGGTACATGCCCCCCAAGCTTCAGTCCATGCACCTGAGTAAACAGATGGAGGGAGTGAAGGTTTAGTTACGAGAGCAAGAGAAAGACTCGACTGGGATTTTATGAGATCTTATCAAATATTTGAATTGAACGGGAATGTGTTTCATTGTTTTAACAAGGTTGACACATTCAAATAACTATCCTCGTGAGCTAATTCATTTTTTTTAACGAGGTTTACATAGAAGATGAACTATCCTCGGGAGAGCTTGTTTCTTTTTTTAAGGAGCTTGAAACAAGAAAACGAACCATGCTCCAACAACCTTGTTTCATTTTTGAAGGAGCTTGACACAAGAAAATGAACTCTGCTATAAAAACCTTTTATCATGTCGAATAAAAATTCATGGACTCCAAGAGGTTCGCATCTGATGGGAGAACAACATCTTGGAAATCAGGACCCAATACCCCCAGCACACGATGCACAACAGCACTATCACTGAATGCGGGCACAGGACGGGTAGCCACATAATTAACCTACGCCGAGGAAGATACAACTGGTGAATAAAAAACCGGAAGGGACGATGGTGGACCAGATGTCATGCCAGGACCAAATAATGAAAGCTGATCAATGTTCACGATTTGACCTTTGTGTGGAAAATAGATCACACGAAAGAGGGAAGAGACAACTGTCCCCATGACATAAGTATAGTCATGCCCCAGGAGTAAATTAAAATCCAGGGGGCCTGGAACAACCATCACATCGATATGGACAGTTTCTCCTCCCAAATTAATAGGCAACTTTGGAAGGATCCCTAACAGTTGACTAGTTCCTCTGTTAAAATCCAACAAATTCTGCGTAACAGGCATAAGCGGTGAAGAACCAAAATCTTGACAAGTAGTGGAAGACAGAATACTAACAGATGCGCCTTCATCTATAATGGTGTTGGGTACGACCACATCAAAGGTTTGTATCATGATCTCAAAAGGCATATAAGAAGGAAGGCAGTATCCTACAAATCGACTCCAATTGAAGGAAGTGACCAAACTACTTGGAGGAGGTACCATCGAACTGAGATGGTCATCCCCTGGTGTTATCGGAGAAAGAGGTGCACTCTCCTGGACTTCCATCACAGGAGTAGGAGGAGCAACTTCTTGAACTACAGGGATAGAAGAATCCTTCTCTAAGTCCAAAGAATCTGGTGAAACAAGAAGAATGTGGGGGGGATGAGATCCACTCTCAATGAAAAAGACCTGATGAACCGTAGGCAAGATTAGATCGACCGATTCCTGGACTAATGGTTGGCTGGGAATGGATTCGTGAATTTGAATTTCCAGGGGAGCAGGATCGACCAAGGATGACGCTTGACTGATCGTGGAATCAACTAGCGAAGGACTCGAAGAAAGCTTCTGGTAACCAGTCGGAAGGTCGGGCGCATAAATAGTAGGGTTGTCTAACACTCTCTTGCCTTCATCCATGTATGGACAAAGGTGAATGGGATGATTCCCTTCACACAACTTACAGGGATTGGTAATATTAACCTATTTATTATGAGTCTTATCAGCACTAGTTGAAGATGTGCTACCAATATGACTTTCGGAAGCCAAAGGCAACAACGGACGACAGTTGGACCATACTTCAAGTACCTTGGGAATTCCAGGGCAGTCTCAAATCATATGGTCACCTTTGCACAACATGCAAGGGAATTTGAATTTCCATGGAGGCTTGGATGGTTTATCAATGGAAGGTTTCTTAGGCGCAATAGCCACAGAGCTAGCCTCTCCTTTATATGGCTTCTTCTTCTTCATCTTCTTCTTCTTCTTCTTAGCCACCTGGTTACTGGAATCCAGAGTTTCACCAGGTGAAGTAGAAGAGGAGGACGAAGAAATAGGTGAAGAAGGGGAGATTTCCACCTTAGAATCAGCATGATGTTGTTCAGGTGGAGGAGATGGTTGTATAGTGGACAGAACACTTGAGACCACAAAGGTCGAGAATAACCAAACAGGAAACCCAACAGTTAACCCAGGTAGGGATAACATTGCCATATAAGGAGCACCAAAATTCCCAAAAGAAGGAAAAGGACCAGGATTCCCTTTGGAAGGGATTCCTTGGTTGATAAACTCCTGAAATGTTGCCATCAGAAAACAGCTTTAAAACCAAACGTTAAGGAAGATAAATTTAACCAGGAATATTTCATGGGCAGTTAATTTTTAAGACACTGAAACAAAACTCTATTGTTTCATATTTTAAGAGTCAAGAAATAGGAAAAAGGTGACTCTATCACTTTCAGGTTGAAGAAAGCATGAAAGGACAAGCGCTCAATGATCTCTTCTCTTTTTAAAGAGTCACGAAAAGATCGAAATGATTACTCAGGTAATCTAAGCAAGAGGGTATACCAAGTTTCTGTGAACTACCATATACACCTTGGTGATCAAATGAAAGAGAAATGACCAAGGACTTGACGTACATGCAGGAGGTCTCCCTGAATGCTGTGTTCGGTGTATCACGGTTACAAGGCAGCAAACTCAGTTTCTTATGGATAAAAGGATTGTAACCTAGAGGGGTCTCCCTTTATATACTCGACGCTACAGGGAGCGCAAGTCCATACTAGTGCTGACTGAAGCTAGATGGTGAGCGAAAACTACTAGGTTTAAAGACGCCAGAACACATCTATAACTTAGACCACCAAATGTTTCGTTAATTTTCAATGTTGCCTTAGGTTAATTGAATAAATTTTATGGTTGATCTTCAATTATGTCTTAGTTTAAAGGCCCTACCTCATGTCATCTGACAATCTCCTATATGCAACTATATGAGGAAAGAAAGCTTTCAATTCGATGAATGCTATCTAGTTAAGGGAAGAGTCTCAAACAATGACACAACAAACAACAAAGGAAACTTTTCCAAACTAGATGACTTTCACTCTCCAAAAGTAATCTAAAACATTCAACGATGTGAATTATGTAATGTAATCTATGCAAAATCCTCTTTTTTGAAAACTATGCAATTGTAATCTATGCACAATTTCCTTTTTCATTTGAAAGAATAAGAATGCACTCAATGCATTTTTCGATGAAATGAGAATCTACTTAATGCATGCTTTTAACGAAAGAGAATGCAATCAATGCGATTTTTAGCTTTCAATCATTAAACAATGTAATCTAAGTTCAATGATAAATCTCAAAAAAATACTTTTCAATGCAATGTGATCTAATGCATTTAAATGAAAAAGAAAACTTTGAGACGAAAACTAAATGAATGCAAATTTTCTTAATGAAGGATGAATGCAAAAGAGATGCAAACAAACACTAAGAATGAAATCGTTGTTTTAAACACTTTGTAATGAAATTCCTCAAAAGGCTACAAGACATATGAGGTCAAGAACAAAAAGGACTTCCAAAACATGAGCTCAAAACAAGGCATTCATTCCCTTTTACATCAAGCAATCAAAGAAACAATAATTTTCAGCTGAACAATGAGCAATGTAATCTATGCTCACAAGTGAAAATGTAGAGGAGAAACGTGTAAAGCATACAGAGAAAAATACCAGAAGGGAAAGACACGCTGGTGGAGGAATTAGGGAAAAACCTCAATTTTTCACACACCCTAAAATTGGCACGAATTTTGTGGGTGAAACTAGCACCAACTGGCACGACTTGCTCACTGATAACTAGCGCCAATCGGCACAACTGTTAGAGAAATAAAATCACCAATGCCTGAAAAGGAAAAAACAAAGAATTTCTCTCAACCAAGACTAGACTCACCACTTCAAGAAAAAACTAAAAGATCATAATTGATGAAAAGCATAGGAACAAACAGGGAAATGTTCATTTGACTAAATCCATCGAATGACTAAGACCTCAAAGAGTGACAAACTCAAAGGAAACTCCCCAACGGAGTCACCAATTTGTTGTCTAGGTAAATCCCCTCTACGGAAAAAGGTGATCCCTCTAGCCCTAGGGTGGGTATAACAACTATGGGAACATACTAACATCTACCTTCCTAGATTGTAAATTAAATTCAGAGCAAGGAAGATGACCTACCTCATTCTGACACTATGTTGTCGTCTTCCGTCAAAGCTTCTTGATTTGTCGCTCTTCTCAAGCTTGATACACGATGCTGCCAACGTTTGATTACCTGTATAGACAATCAAGAAAACACAACAAGTGTAAAACCATGACAAACATAAAACAATTACAACCTATCTAACTGATCAAGGAATGCTAGAAATCTCATTATAAATGTAAACAAGAGTTGAAGATAAACATCAAATGCATTTTATTATGATAAAGACAAGGAGAGTTTACAACCAAGCCTTGATGTTGAGTCTCTCCTTCGGTAGGTCTGTATCAAAGCACATTTGCCACACCCTCATGAAAAAGGGTCCAATATCTCACTATGTTCTCAACACACACAAACAATCACACTTTGCACTATTCTCCCGAAGCTATGATTGCTTCTTCTCTATGATAATTTTTTTAGCTATCTGTTCAACTAGCACATCAATGGAAGATGGCTATATTTATAGAGGAGAGGAGGAGGTTGGGATCCCTACAATAGTGGAAGGGAGGCCTTATCCCTTGGGAGGTTTCCCCCATAAGGTGAAAACAAGAGGCCAAAGGAGGGAGGCAGTGGTTATTCAGTCGAACCACTCCCTATGACTCATCCACGAAGTTGTTGTGATCGAAACTTTGCCTCTATTTTTAAAATACTTTCCATAAATAGATCAGCATGGGTGCTTAACTAGGACAGAGCACCAACTGGCACGGGCTCAGTGTTAATTTTCTAGCTCGGCGTGAGAGTGTAACTGGCTACTCGTGCGAAGGCAAAAACAGGTGTTTTTAGTGGTCTGCTCAGGAAATGGTCAACAGAGGGAATGTTGTCCTCATGGCAAGGGATGAAATGATGGTATTTTCAAGGCATGACACTTCTAATTATTCATAGAAATGACCCTCCAATGTGTGAGATGGGGATTGTAGGGATACTGACAAATTACTATGTAACAGTTAGCCATCTATAAATTTTGGTATACCTTAGGATGGCTAAATAGTCTTTTAGATTTCAAAAAGCAAGCTTTTATGAAAACATTGTGAGTTTTTGAAATCTCACTATGTTCCTTATCCTCAAGATATCCATTTCATTAGAAGATCTTCACTCAATCCTCCAAGTTGCGCTGTTGTTACAAAAGAAGATTGTTTTCAAGCCCCTTTTTCCATCTTTTCACCTTCATAATTTCCTCCCAAAGTTCCTCCATGTCACTCTTTATTCATTCCTATCCTAAAATTCATTTCCCAAATTAAAAATGGCTTCTTTCCCTTCAATTACCCTTCATTCCACCAAAAAATGCTTCCAAAACCCTTTAAAACCATGGAAAACTCCTTTTTCTTGGTTTAAATCCACTTATTTACCCTATCGAAACTTCTTAAAAGGCTTAAAAAACCCTCTTTTTAGCCTTATTTCTGACCTTTTATCAAAGCAGGCCTTAAGCCCCTTTTGGCTTAAGCCTCCCGCCCCTTTTTCTCATGTGACCAAATCCTGTGACCGTTGGCTAGGTCTCAGCCCTTTTTATCCTAGCCCCCCGGGTCTTTCTTTTCTCCATAAAACTTTTCTCCCACTTTGTATAGCCCCCTTCCTCCGTTATTTCACTCCTTCACACTACGTTTTTCCTGGCAAGATCTTAGTCATCTATCTCATCAATCCAACAGTGATCGCCTCCCTGCTTATCATCCTTTCTCCCAACCATTACTTATCCATGCCTCCCCACAAAAATATAAGGACCGTTGATCTTTCTGATCTAATGGTTCCCGTTTTATTTCCACCATTCAATCCCGCCCACTGAACTACTCCACTACCTGACAGTTTAGCAGACGTCAGCACCCGGTCCCACTGCCGGGCACTTTCGCCCATTGTACTTGTTCTCTACCGTTGATCTGGCTCCCCCAGATCCAACGGTCTACCTTCAATATCACACCCAATTCATCCAAGAGGGTTATCACCCCATTTCTATGCAAAATGGGTGGTTTTCCTAGGGACATGTGTCAACATCTGTATGGTGTTGCGTCTGTAAGAGCTGAAACCATTAACCACCCATCCTCTGCACGAATACCACCCCGATAGCCCAAAACCTCTTATCACCATTTCCACGCCATAATTCAAATTTTCTCTAGTTTATTCCTAGTTTTATGACAGAACCCTTCTTTGTGCATTTTCCCTCCTCTGCATCTCTCCTCCACCCTCACCAATGCCTCTGATTGCATTTTAATCCCTAAATGCAGGTTTTATTTAATTATTTTGCGTCGTGTTGTAGGTTTAACGATGGCCTGAAGTTTTCAGGCCCTCCCACAACAAATCCAAGTTGCACAGAGGCCAGGATGACGATCCTCGAGGAAAAATATGTAGAAGGAGGGACCCAGGGTTCAATGCTCAAAGTTTTATCAGTGTCTCATGAACACTGGTTGAGTATAAAAACCCCCAATGTGGAAGCCAAGCCACCTGTAGACATAAGAAAAATAATGAAGATTAGTGAAGATTAAAGTTAAGAGAAGTTTAAAGGTTAAAGTCAAAATTAAGAAGATCAAGGACTTAACCAACATGTTTCGAGGATAAATCACAATTTGAAGAAAAATTAATTTAAAGTTAAAATAGTCAGCAAAGTGAAAAAAAGAAGAAGATGATGAAAGAAAGGCCAAAAAGCATTATCAAAGGCCTAATCAATGTTTTAAAGACATAATCAGAGAGATCAGCAAGAAAGAATGCTTCAAATGACAAATCACTGAAGCAATTACTCCTCCAAAATATGAAATGCCACCTGCCAGCCTAAATTGCCTCAAAAGACACATAAAGTTATTACAGTCAGAGATATTTCCAATAGACAGCTCAGAAGTTATTGCTAGCCTACCTAAAAAGCATAAAAGTCAACAAAAGCAACTAAGTAGTTCAAAAGAGTTAATGTAATGCAGAGTTAGACTTAAATACATTTTTCCTTGGGCCTTGCATGGTCTCAAAGGTCAAAAACATTTACTCTGTCATTTATGAACAATTAAGAACCCCTTCTTTCACCCCACCTCCTCATTTACCTATAAATACTACATGAGGACCTCATTTTAGGGGTCTGGATTATTATTGATTGTTGGGTTGTCATTGATTGTTGAAGAGCTGCTGAGTAATTGAAGAATACTAGGATGGATAGAGAAGTTTTGAGCTGTAAAGACCTGTTGGACTTGGAGTATGTAACCGGTTTGAACATTAATAAAACAAGTTGATTCATAGGATCCTGGTCTATGTTAGTGGTGATGTTTTTCCTCTCTATATTTGTTTCTTCTTATGTATCACATGTTGTTCATTTTCTCTGATAAAGAACATAAAATTTAGATTAGGATTTACTGTCAAAGTACCCTATTTCTGTCTGAAAGCTTTATCTTTATGTTTTCTTCTGCGAAGGTTTGATTCGAGGATTCTTAATTGCCCTCCAGTTTTATCTATCTTGTTGTTTTAAGAATCATTCAATAGAGTATAACCAGGGAGAAATTTTGGTGAGCCAATGCCTGTCTGAGTACAACTTGAGATATTGTTTTTAAATATCTTCTTCAAAGTTTGCTAAGTAGAGTCTAAACTAGGGAAGTGTATGGTATGCCCTGTCCTCTGGTCTGCCTTCAAAAGTTGCTTTGAGAGATCCCTTGAGAGTATGCCAAAAGCAGATTAGATTATTTCTATTTGATCTTAGGCTATTCTCTTTGTTATCTTATATGTTTTCTTTTTTCTGAAAGTAGTCTTAGGATTACTGGATTTTTGTCTTAAAATTTTTCTTTAATAAAAGTCTACCCAAAGAAGTCTATGGTTTTCCCTGTCCTTTGGCTTTCTTCAAACAGTTACTTTGAAAGGCTTTTCCTGTTTAGTAGAGCTAGGAGATTCTTAATTGACTATAGCTTTGCTTCTTTCACAACACTTTAATGTTCCATTTCACAAATTAATCTAAAAGATCCTTTAATCTAGATTACTTGCCCTATGGAAACCTTTGAAGAATTGTTGCACAATTACATCATTTTGTGACTCCATAACCCAATGGATTAATATTATCTCATGACCTATCTGTCCAACTGAAACATTCTTTCAATCTACTCTCACCTTCACCCTTCAAATGACCTTCTCAGTTAATAATACCGAACCAAAACAAGAAATTTCCTAAGAGCTTCATAACTAGCCTAATATCATAAACAAAGCATAAATATATATCTTTCAAAAAAACTTATATAGAGAGATCCCTCTCTGAATCTAGGAAGGCTAGGTCCTAGGATTCCAAAGTGGTTCTGATGTGGCCCCCTGCAACGTTTATTCTTGCCATTCTTGTAAATCACAAGGAGCCAACACCCTTAACCTTAACTTATCCTTAACCTTAACCTTAACCATAATATTAACCTCAGGTTAAGGTTAAGGTTAAGGGTAAGGTTAGGGTTAAGGTTAGGGTAAGGTTAATATTAGGTTAAGGGTAAATTTAAGGTTAAGGTTAAGGTTAAGGTTAAGGTTAGGCTTACCTTATAGTTAAGGTCAAGGTTGAGGTTAAGGGTAAGGTTATAGTTAGGTAAGGGTAAGGTTAAGGTTAAGGTTAAGTTTAAGAGTAAAGTTAAGGTTAAGGTTATGGTTATGGGAAGGTTAAGGTTAACTTAAGTTTAAGGTCAAGGTTTGGTCAAGGTTAGGGTTAGGTTATAGTTAAGGTCAAGGATAAGGTTAGGTTAAGGTTAAGGTTAAGGTTAAGGTTAAGGTTAAAGGTAAGGTTAAGGTTAAGGTTAAGGTAAGGTTAAGGTTAAGGTTACAGTTAACTTAAGGTTAAGGTTAAGGTTTTGTTAACGTTAGGGTTAGGTTATAGTTAAGGTTAGGTTACAGTGAAGGTTAAGGTTAAGACCCGTAACCTTAACCTTGACCTTACCCTTAACATTAAGCTTAACTTTAACCCTAACTTTGACTTTACCCTTAATATAACATTAACCTAACTTAACCTTAACCTTGACCTTAACCTTACCCTTAATTTCACCCTTAACCTTAACCTAACCTTAAACTTAACCTTAACCTTAACCTTATCTTAACCTTATCCTAACCTTAACCTTAACCTTAACTTAATCTTAACCTTAACCATAACATTAACCTTAACCTTAACCTAACCTTAACCTTAACCTTAGCCTTAACCTTAACCTAACCTTAACCTTAACCTTAAACTCACTAAACCCGTAACCTTAACCTAACCTTAACCTTAACTATAACCTAACCCTAACCTTGACCAAACCCTTAACCTTAACCTTAACCTTAACCATTCCCTAACCTTAACCTTAACCTTAACTATAACCTAACCCTAACCTTGACCAAACCCTTAACCTTAACCTTAACCTTAACCTAAACCTTTCCCTAACCTTAACCTTAACTTTAAATATAACCTAGCCCTAAACTTGAACAAACCCTTAACCTTGACCTTAACCTGACCTTAACTATAACCAAACCCTTACCCTTAACCTAACCTTAACCTTGACTTTACCCTTAACCTAACCTTAACCTTAACCTTACCCTAACCTTAACCCTAACCTTACCCTAACCACAACCTTAACTTTACCCTTAACCTAACGTTAACCTTACCCTTAACCTTGACCTTAACCTTAAATTTAACTATAGCCTAACCCTAACCTTGATCAAACCTTAACCTTAACCTTAACTTAACCTAACCTTAACCTTAATCATAACCTTAACCTTAACCTTAACCTTAGCCTTATCATAACCTTAATTATAACCTAACCCTAACCTTGACCAAACCTTAACCTTAACCTTAAGTTTACCCTTAACCTAACCTTAACCTTAACCTTAACCTTAACCTTAACCTTGACTTTACCCTTAACCTTAAACTTAACCATAACCTTAACCTTAAACCTAACCTTAACCTGACTAAACTCGTAACTTGAACCTAACCCTAACCTTGACCAAACCCTTAACCTTAACCTTAACCTGACTAAATCCTTGACTTTACCCTTAACCTAACCTTACCCTTAACCTTAAAATTAACCTGAATAAACCCGTAACCTTAACTATAACCTAACCCTAACCTTGACCAAACCCATAACATTAACCTTAACCTTAACCTTTACCTAACGTTAACCTTAACCATAACTTTAACCTTAACCTAACCTTAACCTTAACCTTATCTTAACCTTAACCTTCACTATAACCTAAAATTAACCTTAACCTTAAGTATAACCTAACCCTAACCTTGACCAAACCCATAACCTTAACCTTAATCTTATCTTAACCTTAACCTTCACTATAGCCTAACCTTAATCTTAACCTAACCTTAACCTTAACCTTGTCTTACCCTTAACCTAACCTTAACCTTAACTATAACCTAACCCTAACCTTAACCTTAACCATAACCTTATCTTTACCCTTCACCTTAACCTTAACCTAACCTTCACCTTAACCTGACCTTAACCTTAACCTTAACCATAACCTTAACCTTAACCTTAACTTAACCTAACTTTAACCTAGCCTAACATTAGCCTTAACCTAACCCTAACCTTACGCTAACCTTAACCCTAACCTTACCCTTAACCTTACCCTTACCCTTACCCTTAACCTTCACCATTATCTTAACCTCAGGTTAAGGTCAAGGTTAAGGTTACGTTAAGGGTAAAGTCAAGGTCAAGGTTAGGTTAAGGTTCAGATTAGGTTAAGGGTAACGTTAAGGTTAAGGTTAAGGTTAAATGGTTGGTCAAGGTTAAGGGTTAGGTTCAGGTTAAGGTTAGTTTAAGGGTAAATTCAAGGTTAAGGTAAAGTTAAGGTTAAGGTTTGGTTAAGGTTAAGGTCAAGGTTAGGGATAGGTTATAGTTAATTTCAAGGTTAAGGTTAAGGGTAAGGTTATAGTTAGGTTAAGGTTAGGTTAATGTTATAGTTAGGTTAAGGTTAAGGTTAAGGTTAAGGTTAGGTTAAGGTTAGGGTTATGGTTAAGGTTATGGTTAAGGGTTTGGTTAAGGTTAGGGTTAGGTTTTAGTTAAGGTTAACATTAGGCTAAGATTAAGGTTAAGGGGGCAAGGTTAAGGTTACGAGTTTAATCAGGCTAAGGTTAAGGTTAAGGGTTTGGTCAAGGTTAGGTTAGGTTATAGTTAAGGCCAAGGTTAAGGTTAAGGGTAAGGTTATAGTTAGGTTAAGGTTAAGGTTAAGGGTAAGGTTATAGTTAGGTTAAGGTTAAGGTTAAGGTTAGGATAAGGTTAAGATAAGGTTAAGGTTAAGGGTTTGGTAAAGGTTTGTGTTAGGTTATAGTTAAGGTTAAGGTTAAGGTTAGGTTAAGTTAAGGTTAAGGTCAAGTTTAAGGGTAAGTTTAAGCTTAGGTTAAGGTTAATATTAGGTTAAGGGTATAGTTAAGGGTATAGTTAAGGTTAAGGTTAGGTTTAGGGTTAGGGTTTTGTCAAGATCAGGGTTAGGTTATAGTTAAGGTTAAGGTTAAGGTTACGGGGTTAGTAAGGTTAAGGTTAAGGTTGAGGTTAAGATTAAGATTAAGGTTAAGGTCAAGGCTAAGGTTACGGGTCTTAACCTCAACCTTCATTATAACCTAACCTTAATCTTAACCATAACCTGAAACTTAACCTAAACTAACCATAACCTTAACCTTAACCTTGACCTTAACCTTCACCCTTAACCTTAACCTAACCTTAACCTTGACCTTAACCTAACCTTAACCATAACCTTAACCTTAACCTTAACCTTTGTTATCACCTAGATTGACCTTAGACTTAAGGAAGGCAAGCCAGGGTAACCACAAACCACACTTAACCTTGTAGCTATCCCTAAAAGGCAAGGAGAGGGTTCTCCCCTTAAGAAACCCCAATCAAGGATGACTGCGAAAAATGATTTTAGGCTAGGTATAGTAGCTTGAAAGGTCTTAATAGATTTTTTTGGTGTTTGCTAGGTCAGATGGAGTTGGGAAATTTAAGTCTGGGAAGTTAAATCAGAAATGTAGGGTATTCTATGGGGAAAGGTAGGCATGAACTTTAAATCCTTTGGCTTAAATATGTGAAGTGCTTAAGATTGGTGAGGAGCTGAGGAGGGCATATAAGATGAATCCTTCTCAAACAGTAGAAAACATAAAATATTGAATGATTTCCCAAGGCAGAGCACTGTAACAATGGATTCTACCTATCTAACTTGAAAACATTCAACAGAAATCAATGGAATGAATGATGTCATACATAAAAAATTTAACAAATGATTACAAAAGAAGAAACTTTTCTAAAATTCCATACCATAGGGATCCCATAAAAATAGCTACAAATCTTATTAATTTCTTTCCAAACTCATTACAAATAATGTACAATCAAGCTCAGAGCACCCAAGTGATTCCAACCTCCTCAAATGACTGAAAAATTACATTAAATAGACTAGCCTCTGGGGGGGAATCCGTAAAAAGAGGAGTTGTTTCACCTACCCCCAAACAAAAACCTGAAGATAGAAAAACCCAACGATATACCTCTGAAAGAGAGGAAAATGTATACTAGACCATCTGGAAGTATTCTCTGTTACATTTACTCCATCCAATGGAAAGAAAACAAATATAGAACCAATTTTTCGCCACATTTATCATTTTTCGTTGTTTCATGAGCTAGTGCTATAATGTTCTCTACATTCACAATTACTTATGACCTTAACAGAATGCCCTCCCCTTTTAACCTTTTTCTGAAGAAAACTGTTTTAAACAAACAAAACGAATGTGCCTCATTTGAATGGAGAAAAGCCATTTTTCCTTAGAAACGAGCGGAAAGAGAAGTGGTGGGCCATGGGAATTGCAATCACAAATGGAAGAGGAGCGGGAATGTTTCGGGCGGAGGAAATTGTGATATGCGATGAGCGATGGAGCGATTGGAGATATGAACGAGGAGCGACGGGCGATAGAATGATGCGATGCGGGATGGAGTGACACTGCGATGCGATGGAGGATGAAGCGATGATGCGATGTGATGGAGGATTATCGCATTGGCAGAAGTAGGATGGGAGGGTTTGGCATTGCGGGAAATGCGATATGCGATGCGCGATTATCGCATTGGGGAAGATGGGAAAGCGGGAGTGAAGCACAACGAGAAATGCAATACGCGATGATGCAATGCGATCGCATCAGTGATGAGCAATTGCATCGGGGCTATAGGAGATGACAATACAAAGAATTTGCAGTAAAGGGAAAATAAATAAAAAGGTAAGAATTTTAAAGTTAAAGGCTAGTGAAGTAATGGAAAAAAGGGCAGAGCTGTGCTTTTTGAGTCATCTATTCATTTGGGCATATTTTCCGATCCAGAAGATGATTTTAGGAGTGTGATATACTGTTGGAAAGCTTTTTCTGAGCTACTTCTGATGAACATGCTTAGAATATGATTTGTACTAAAAATCATGTGTAGAACACTTTTGAAAACCAGACAGAGAAAAAGCCCCTTTGACCCTTGGTGACGGGCTGCGAAAGACTAACATTGGCTTTATGGAGATAACAGCTTTGAAGTTCAACTTATTACATATGGAAACATAAAATTACATAAGAAATGATAATAAAAACAAAGTACCATGTTTTCACTTGAAAACATGGTTTTGAGGTGAAAGTTACATTAAGCTTAAAAGAACAACTTTTTGATTTTTCCAGATACTATGCTTTGAGTTTATTTGGCATCCTCATGTCCTTGTTTATATTTATTGATAGTTTCATCATCAATTTGACTATGGTGGAACCCTAAAAACTAATGAGACCAAACCCTATGACCTAATAAAATGAAATGCAGAGTGAGAATGAATCATGACTGAAGACCATAGAGAGGAGAACCAACAAGTATTTTTCATGAGGGAAAACTGATGAAGTGACCCCAACCATTAGTGGATCCATGACCTAATGGAGTGATAAAAATTTATAGTATGAGACTCGTACTATGCAAATGCAAAAGAGCAGATTTTGATCACTGATGGTAGTATGACAATACTAACACTAACAATGGCTCCAATGGGGATGGTAGCTCCTTGGAGGTGCCAAGAACACTGTAGACCTAGTAGCCTTATCCATTGGGAAATACGGTCAAAATACTTCAAAGAATGAAAACTGACACAATGCAGACTCACTCGTGACTCAAACCATGACTGTAAACTAAATCAAAACTAGCAAACCTCACACATATCATTCAAGTTTTATAGCCTTCGCTTCGGGCCCCAAGCTTCAATGATTGTGTACTTGAAATCTTACCAAAAATGAATATGGCATGTACAATGACTGTGACTTAATTTCAGAGAATCATCTTAAAAGTAGTAGTGCTTCAAGAGCCTACCATTCACTGGCCCTCCTGGGCAATCTTGACCATCCATCTCTGTGAGTAGAAAAGCATTTTTTCCTCTGTATGATAAAATATTATATGGTCCTTTCCATAGGTTATCGAACTTACCATGCTTTCCTTTGTCCTCATTTCGTGCATCCCATCTCAACACTACATCTTCTAATTGAAATTTTTTTTCTTTGGTTTTGCGGTCATAGATTTTCTTTATTTTTTCCTACAACTGGAAGGTGTTCTGAGAAACTTCTTCCCTTGTTTGCTGAAGGTGGATCATTTGATTGATCCTTTGCTGAATATCATCCTCTTTGCTGCCAGATTCTTGTAGTAATCTCATGACCGGAACTCTAAGTGATGTAGGAAATACTTAATCAATGCCATAAACCAATTCGAATGGTGACATACCTATGGATTTCTTGCTACTAACTCTGTCGGCCCATAATGCATTAACAAGTTTTCAATGCCAATTCTTCTTATTCGCTTCCAACATTTTCTTGATTATATTCACCAAAGTCTTATTTGATGACTCTACCAATCTGTTGCCCTACGGGTAGTATGCTATTGAATGGCCCAGTATAATATTGTACTTATGGTAGAACTCCACCATCTTCTTGGATTTAAATGTCGTTGCATTATCTATTATGATCTTGTGAGGGCAACCTAAACGAGACAAGATATTTGATTCTAAAAATTGAATAATTACCATATCTATGGCCTGCCTTGTTGGAATGGCCTCAATCCATTTGGTGAAATAATCGGTAGCTGTCAAGATCCATTGATGATGTGCTGATGATTTGGGATGGATTTCCCCTATGAAATCAAGTCCCCACTACTGGAAAGGTGCATTTAATTGAATTGGTTTCAAATTAAGAGGAAGTGGTTTCCTTTTTCCTTGAAAAAATTGACACTCATGGCAGCTCATCATTGTTTTATACAAATCTAAAAGTAGAGTCAGCCAATAATATCCTGCTCTCAATACTTTGTTAGCTGTTTTTTTCCAAAACAAATGACCACCACAATCACCTTTATGAAAGTCATGCATCACCTTCTGAGCCTCGTCTTCAACCAAACAATTAAGTAGAATACCTCCAAGATCTTTCCAATAAAGAGCGCTATTTAAAATACAAAATTTAGCAGAATTGAGTTCTAGTGATCTACCTTTTCTTCTAGACATCCCTGGAGGTGGCGAAAGATGCTGAAGAACATAACCTATGTCTAAATACCATGGCGATTGGAGAAAATTTTCTGAAACTGGAATAAGCAAACCATCATCCTCATCCTCTAACATTACTGTTATGAGATTTATGTCTAGGGCACGCAGGTTTGATTGTTCCATTAGTTTTTCCAAGCCTTTTCCCTTGATTAAGTTTGTGGGTTTAATCTCCAAATCATATTCCAACATTGCTGCTATCCACTTACCTCTTCTTCCCTCCGGATCAGTTTGCACTAGAACATATTTTACTGCTGCAGTAGGAACATATGCTATGGTATGTGAATGTAGAATGTACACTTTGAAATCATTTAATGCTTTTATAAGAGCCAATGCTTGTTTTTCAATGATATTATACTGCAAGGCAAAATCTTGAATAGTCCTACTGAAAAAAGCAATGGGCTTTTCAATCTAATCTCTCTTTTGCATCAATACCATAGCCATGGTATGCTCTGATGCAAATGAAAATATAATGAAATCGTGAGTGTAATTAGGACTAATCAATACTGGGGCTTTGGACAAAGAAAAATTTACCAAATTAAATGACTTCATAGCATCCTCGCTCCATTTGACAGTGCTATCCTTTTTCAACATATTAGTCATTTCTCGTAAATGTTCCGCCAAATTGGGTATAAATCTACGTAAGAAGTTCATCTTACCATTGAATTCCTGAATCTCCTTTTTGTTACGTGGAAAATATATGCGCTAAATTTCTTCCACTCTTGAAGGATCAATGCAGATACTGTCTTTAGAAATGATATGAACAAGAAGCTTGCCCTCATCCATAGCAAAAAGACTTTTATTTGGGTTGAGATAAATCCCAAACTTTCTACATCTCTGAAATACAATCCTCAAGTGGTGCAGGTTTTCATCATCAGAACTAGAAAATACTGTCAAATCAACTAAATAAACAACCAGAAAAACATCCTTCTCATTAGCAAAAGTGATGTCCATTGCTCGCTAAAAAGTGGCTCCAGCATTCTTCAATCCGAATGGCATTTTGGCGTACTAAAAATTTCCCCAAGGTGTTGTAAAAGTAGTTTTGTCTTGGTATTTTTCATGCACCAAGATCTTATTATAGCCTGAGTAACCATCGAGTAGTGACATCCGCGATGCTCCAACTACTCTTTGCAGAATATGATCCATCTTCGGAAGTGGATAGTTATCCTTTAAGGATACTTTATTGAGATTCCAAAAATATATGCACAACCTTATTTCTCCTGTCTTTTTGTGTACCGGGACTAAATTCGAAATCCAATTAGAAAATCTAATTGGAACAATGATACCAGCTTTGAACAATATTTTTACCTCTTTTTCAATGGATGGAAGAAACTTTGGATTGATCCTTCTCAGATTTTGTCTAAATGGATTCTGATCCAGCTTGATAGGAATAGTATGCTGAATTATATTTTTGTCATATGCCTTCAAATCTAAATAATCCCACACAAACACGTCAGAAAATTCATAAAGTAATTTAACATACTGGGCTTTTACCACAGGAGACAATGCTTTTGATAACTTCACAAACTTAGGCTTTTCAGCTGTTCCAAGATTGACATCCTCAACTCATTTATCAGTAGGAACGAAGCTTGGCTTTCTTGCAACATAATCTTGATCAAAAAGATCCTCTAAAGGTGTGAGACCTCTAGGAATAACATTATCTTTCAGCTACAAAACGTCCATCTGATTTGCTTCAATCTCTTGTTCATCGGTATCATAATCACCATCTGTGGAAACATCCTTGAATTTTCCTTCATTCTGCAAAAAAGCATTGATTTCATTGTCATCCCAAAACACTTGCCAATACCTTAAATTATTCAGAACAGTAGGCCGATGTTTTACATGAATTTCAAATTTGTTGCTGGAGCTCATTGGAATCTTCAAATTTCTTGCAGCAGTGGCAAGTGAATCTACAATAAGATTCTGGATTCAGGGTACTGCTGTCAAAGTATATTCAGAAAAAATTCTTAGGATTTCTAGGACCGCATTTCTGTAGGCTCTCAATCATGGATGCTTTGCTTGATACTCTCCTTTTACCTGTTTGATTACCAACTCTGAATCTCCATAGACAGAAATCCTTTTTGCATTTAATTTCTTCAAAATTTTCACACCTGCAATCAAAGCTTCATACTCTACTTCATTGTTAGAGAAGTCAAAAGCCAAATTATAACCACATACTTTAACATTATTAGGAACTCTGTCAGGTTGGAAAATAGGTCTCTGAATCCATATTCCTATACCAACACCATCCTTACCAACAAATCCATCAAAATCCATGCTCCAAAGGCCTTCCTCCTCTTCTAGATGTTGAAATTTTGTTTCTTTCTCTACCTTACCTTGAATAATCTCTTCATTTTTCTACGGTTCACTGTCCTTTTGTTGCTGGCAGGTGGAAAGCTCAGAAAGGCTTGCTAATTTTTCTTTTTCCTGTTTAAGGACTTCCCTAAAATTCTCTGAAATTTATGGTACCTCATCTACTTCTACCAACTAAACATCTTCATCATTCAAACCACTATCTGAATATAGTACAAATGACTCTAAATCTATATGTACAACATTAATTGGATGATTAACGGGCTTCTCTTTGCTAGTGATCATATATTTCATTTTCTTCTCCCTGTATAGCTTTCTTAATTGATCGAACATGGGAATGGTAGCATAAGAGAAATCAAGTTGTATAGTTCCCTTAAGTTTTGCACCTCATGATCTGGACAAAATCATACCAAACCGTGGTGGAACGTCAGCAACAACCACATCCATAAAAACATTCTTGGCTGGGATTTGATCTAAAGATACTACCGAGTCTTTGATAAGACCAATACAACGTAACCTACCAGAGTCAAAGGAATAAAAATCATGGTATTTGCAGGTAGTATCAGGACCCAAATTCTCCATAATGGCTTTAGGCATCAAATTGTGAGAAGCTCCGAAATCCAACATAGCATTGTGTAAAATGTACTCATGCAATCTAAGACTTACGTAAAAGGGAGGGACTTCACTATCTTCAGACTGAACTTCTATGGTGGGACCAAAAATGAGTTCAGGATGATCATCTTCGACATTTACCATATCTAACATAGGGTCTATTTGAAAAATTATGGATACCTGATGTTTATAAGTGTTCTTCTTCACCAACTCAGCTAAGGGAATGGACACCTTCAACTTAGAAATTTCATTTTCTAAATTAAAAGACGAAACTTTTTCTACCTCTTTGACAAGAATATCTTTCTTCTCCACTTGCTCCTTCACTGCACTTGGATGATTATTCTTCTCGTTTGCAATTTTATCTGTCGAGGGTACTTTGTTGGAAGTCAGATCAGCAAGTTCTTTCCCTTTCCTCTGAATGTTTGAAGAGTCATTCTTTGATAGTAGCTCTTTCCTTTTTTGAATGGGATTGATTGGCACATCTCTTCTCCTCAAATAATACTGCTTCAACTGTGCTGTCAAAGCATTCATATATCCTCGTTGATAATCATCAGACTCTTCCTCTAAAACTATGTCATTTTCCAATATTAAATCTTCATCTCTTTGAGTGTCTAGAACCACTGCATATTATTCATCTTCTTTTAGGAAAATGGGCATACCATCAGTAGTGAAAAAATTATTTTCTTCAACTATCGGATCATCATCATCATCTGTTTCCATTCCCTGAACATAATTTTGTTGCAAAGGAGTTCTAATCTGCTATTGCTATGTTTTTTGGTCTTGCGTTTTATGTTCCCTCTGCTTGATTCAGAATTTGGGCTATTGCTATCCTCTGAAAGTTGGATTCTTGATCGGTGTTTTGGGTCTATCTAAAATAGTCACTGGTCAACCATATTCTCCACCGTTTGGATCAAAGTATCCTTCTTAGTATCTGAAGGAGATGTTTCCTCCTTTACAGTCACTCTCTTTTCAGATCTCGTCCGTGCTCTTTTAGCCAGCAGATTTGCTTCTACGCTTACAACATTTTTCTACATATCTTCAAGTGTGGTAGGATCTTGTTCTCGTAACTGATATGCCATGTCAGCATCGAAACCATATAGAAATTTGAGCAAAGCTAACCCCATGGGGGGTTTGAGGTTGTCTAAAATAAAATTATACACTGCATTAAACCTCACACAATAATTGTGTACACTTTCACCCACATTCCTTTTGATATTTTCATACTCAGACAAAATTTGGAGTGGGTTTTTCTTTACCTCCCACCGGTCTAATAATTTTCTATGTAGCTCCACCAAAGTGTGGATAGAGGCTGCTGGTAAGGCTCTAAACCATTTTCAAACTTCACCTCCAAGGCTTTGGACAAACAATCTCACAGTCACATTTTCTGCCTCTACCTCATGAAGGTCAAAGAAGTCATTCATTTTATCAACATGTTGCTATGCTGTAGTGCTTTGAGTGGCATCAAAAAGAGGTATTTTAATTTGGTAATTAGAAGGCATATTATTCAGATTCTGAGGTAAAACCAAGGGTGCATAGCAGGCAGCCATGACTCGAGGCATATTTAAAACAACGTTTGAACTACTAGGATTTAAGAAAGTTGTTAATGGAGAAGTAGGGGTTATAAGTTGGAGGGGAAGGGTAGGTATAAACAGAAGTTGAGAATTGATTTCAGAAATTGATGGGAATACTGATTAATTGAGGGTAGTAGATGTTGATTCTAATGATTCTAAAAGCTCAGGTATATTGCTAGCAGTGATAGATGATTGAGAAGAATTTAAGATATAATCGTCAATTGATCTATTTTCCTTTTGAACTTGAAGATCTACAAGAAACTATGGGTCTAAAAGTATGTCATCAAGGGCAATTTTAGATTTGGTTCTGAACAGAGAAAGCTAAAAATACTCATCAAAAGGGAGGTATTCAATGAACAACCACTCACTGGGACAAGAATTGGATCTGAAAATAGGTCTAGGGCTCACTGAACTTTCTTGTCTTCTGATTATTTGCAGAATAAGGTTAGGATTTTCAAATATAGGGGGAGGATTTGGATCAAGATTGGCCCTCGTGTATTTCCTTGAAGCCAGTGTGGTTGAATTTCAAAATTTTTACTTTGCAAAGTTCTATTTCAACCTAGAAAATTCTAAAACTCATCATCCAAAGTTCAAGAATTTATATGAAATATATTACCGGGGTGATCAGTCTTTCGTTTTAGATTTTTCCCCAGTATGGTTTCCACTATGTTATCACCTATATTGACCTCAGACTGAAGGAAGGTAAGCCAGGGTAACCAAAAACCACACTTAACCTTGTAGCTAGCCCTACAAGGCAGGGAGAGGGCTCTCTCCGTAAGAAATCTCAGTCAAGGATGATTGCTAAAAATTATTTTAGGCTAGGTATAGTAGCTCGAAAGGTCTTGATATATTTTTTTGGTGTTTTTTGGATCAGATGGAGCTGGGCATTTTAAGTATGGGAAATTAAATCAGAAATGTAGGGTATTCTATGGGGCAAGGTAGGCATGAACTTTAACACCTTTGGCTTGATGATGTGAAGTGTTTAATACTGGTGAGGATTTGAGGAGGGCATATGAGATGAATCCTTCTCAAACAGTAGAAAACATAAAATATTGAATGATTTCCCAAGGCAGAGCACTGTAACAATGGATTCTACCTATCTAACTTGAAAACATTCAATATAAATCAATGGAATGAATGATGGCATACATAATTTTTTTTAAAAATTATTACAAAAGAAGAAACTGTGCTAAAATTCCATACGACAGGGATCCCATAAAAATAGCTGCAAATCTTATTAATTTTTTTCCAAAGTGATTACAAATAATGTACAATCAAGCTCAAAGCGCCCAAGTGATTTTGACCTCCTCAAATGACTGAAAAATTACATTAAATAGTTCTTCAGAGGTGAATCCGTAAGAGGTTGTTTACCTACCCCCAAAAAAAACACGAAGAATAGAAAAACCCAACGATACTATAAGAAAGAGAAACTATATACTCAACCATCTGGAAATACTATCTAG
The DNA here is from genome assembly GCA_034641835.2 of Pinus albicaulis. Classification (NCBI taxonomy): domain Eukaryota; kingdom Viridiplantae; phylum Streptophyta; class Pinopsida; order Pinales; family Pinaceae; genus Pinus; species Pinus albicaulis. The sequence goes on from CM076572.1 coordinate 452,784,059, forward strand.
CCATTACTCCTTTGCCAATGGAAAGAAAACAAATAGAACCATTCTGCCATTGTATTTATTCGTTGTTTCGTGGGATAAGGTAACTATAATATTCTCACATTCTGATACTTACCATTTAAGAGATACCACATACTTTCATATACTACAAAAGAAAACACTTTTAAACAAACAAAACAATGCCTCATTTGAACGGGAGAAAAACCATTTTTCTTATAAAAGCGTGGAAAAGAAATTACGTGGAAGCCATGGGAATCCTGCAATACAAATGGAAAGGAGGCAAAGAATGTTGATGGAGAAATCACAATATACGTGACAATGGAAGCGGATGGAGAAGCGATGGAAGGCAAAGTCTGACAGACATTAAAGGAATGATGAGTGGAGGATGGAGCAATGTTGATGATGGAGGATAGACGACAACTGGTAGTGGAGGATGCTCAGGCGCTGGGGATGGCGGGGGTTCGTGTGTGGGAAATGCGATATGCGTGCGATTATCGTGGAAGGCAGAAAGCGAGAAGCGAAAGCACAGCATGAAATCGATATGATGATGTGATGCGATACATCGGCGGCAGAAATCACACGGGGCTGTACGTGACAAAATACAAGACTTTTTAGTAAAGGAAAATGAAGGAAAGAACAATAATTTTAAGTTAGAGACTGATTGAAGTAATGGAAAAAGAAAGGACGAAATTTGTCCTTTTAAGATAATTTAACTAATTTGGGCATACCGATCAGATAGTTGGAGGTATGATATCTTGTTGGAAATATTTTTATGATCTCAGTTTTATGAACATGTAGGAATATGATTTTGTCAAAAATGTGTCTTGACTACTGAGGAAACTGATAAATCTGACAGTGACGGGCTCTGAAAATTTAACATTAGCTTTATGAGATATCAGCTTTAAAGTTAACTTATTACATGCCAGAAAACATAAAATTCATAAGAAATAGTAATGAAAACAACAAATTATGGCTTTATAAATGTAGTTTTGAGGTGAAAAATTACATTAAGCTTAAAACTGACTTTATGGCTAGATACTATGCTTTGAGTTTATTTGTCTCTTTCTTATTTTTGATATTTATTGATAGCACAATAATCAATTTGAAACTGTGTTAGACCCTAAAAACTAATGATACTAAACCCTATGACCTAATAAAATGGACTGTGAGTGAAAATGAATCATGATGAAGACATAGGAGAACCAGCCATTATTTTTCATGAAATGATGAAGTGACAAACATCATTTAAGATCAAACACAATAGGTGATAAAAAATTTAATATGGGAACTCTACTATGCAAATGAAAAGAGCGATTTTTGTGTTATGTTCCTTTTTCGAACTACTCCATCATGCGGGAAAAACGCATTCATGACAGCATATAAAAATAAAACAGCAGAAATAATCACTTTGGATCAATGGATACATATATGTATCATGTAAGTAATAATATATAAAAAATAAATGGAACTAGGTGGGTTAAACGGACCTCCCTGTAGTGTAGGCTGAAAATGGTGAAAACCCCCCAGAAGCCCATAAAGTCTGGACTATAAAGAGACTGAGTCTAAGAGAGGGTTTACATAAATAAATAATTAGAATAATATATACTCATATATTGATAAATAATTCTGAATTATGAAGAACTATTCCCCTATACAAAATACAAGATAACCCAACAAGGGTTTCTTGTCAAACACTCTATATATAAAATGTGATATTGACCTTGAATAATCCTTGAAAAAATGATACATGGTGAATAAGGCTGGAAATATTGCTGATATTGTATAACCCCCAGGAGCTTCACTCCATGAAAGGATGAACCTCTCAGTAAAAGGAAACACTGCTGTGAGCCACCAAACATACAGTAAGCACTCCAGAAATAATGCACTCCCCAAGCGAAACAACGTTAGGAGGAGTGCAAATGTATTAGTCTGATACAGATTAAAATAAGATCTATACTCTCTCTCCAAACATATCTCTCAAGTGAAGGAAACCTTCCTCCAATGAGAAACCCAACTCAAAAGTTGGGATTCCAATCCCTTCCATACATGCACAATAACCTTGCACAATCTGGAAAATTTGTGTTGGTATAGATGTTTCAAACAACCTAAAAACACAGAGTAACTGGAATGATGAATAAAAACTGCTCTCCCAATGAGCTACTCAAATGAAAAGTTCGATTCCAGAGACACCAGTGCTAAACAACACAATGACTTTATGACGTGGCTATGATAATTCTTAGCGACCAAGAATAATAATCTACAACATGATGGTATTGTATACATCCTCTTTATACAGAAGTGATTTTTTCTTGCCCTTTTCCCCACTCACTTGGTTTACTTCCTAACCCAAGTTAATTCCCTCTAAAATTGTGTTATCCATACTAGAGTTCCATATCCATAAGCTGGTGTTGACACAATCAACGGTTCAATTCTGTATTCCATGGAAATTGTCTTATTGACTATAAAAGGTATCTCCTTTACTGCATTTGAATTGTTTTTATCACTGTAGGATACTTATGGGATTTCCCCATTGTTCTAGGCTATAGCTTTTAACAACTCTAATAATTAAACAAAACAGGCTAGAAATTTTGGAGACATTAGGTCTCCCTCCCAAATATTTTCTTGTCCTCAGAGAAATGCATAGAGAGAAAAATGCTCTCCCCTCTTCCTCATATGGCATCCCATCAATATCCTCCATCCCAACTGGATCACAGGAAATCAAATAACGTCATCCAATGATTCTACTCCCAAATGTATAAAACCAAAATGTGCATCAGTCAAGAGTGGAAAGTGTGAATGGAGGCTTTGCTAGCTATCTAGGGGCTGCTCCATAAAGAGTAGGATTGTTGTGCTAGCTTTATTAATTAATTACCTCCTACTTAGCCTTATCATCCAAATGAAGTGATCACCCTCCAACATGGTACACATGAAAAGTCTTCTACCTGTGCTCTAAAATGGTGTGACAAATGAATGTGTACATGATGGGCAGGAGAGATATCCCATGCTTACCTGCTGTGAGGCAAGTGTAGGGCATGTGATATTGGAGCTGAAATATGATTTCCCTCAAATGGAAAGAAAAAAATTGAGCCTCCAAAGACTCTACCTCCAAAATCATGAGTCTTCCTTCCAAACCATTCCATTCAAGATGAATTTACATCATCACCATGGCATCAAATAGCATGCATTTGGAAAGGTTATGTGCAAGCTTTAGTTGATACATATGGTCTCTCGTTGGATACAATAGTTCTCCCAGCTGCATGAGAATGTCATATGATAACACACATACAAATTTTAAACTATATATGTTCTTTGGGAAAAGAAATAAGTATCATGTATAGTTTTATAAATAACAATACACTTTTATGATCATGCATATGGGCTACTATCATACAAACATTATTTCATTATTATAGGCTTAAATAATCTTGCTCTTCCGAGGTAAATGCGGTGTTAAAACATGGTGGGAAGGTACAAATATCAATGGAGTAATCCCAGCAAGTAATATACGTACTTACCATACATATTTATTTGGATAAAAATGAGATCTCAATAATTCCTCCCAGAATATACTCATAAAGATCTACAAAGAAGAAGGGATACCTCCTCCCTTGGAATATCTCATCCATAAGAACATGCTCCTATGTGAAAACAGTATAGGCCTTTCAGCAAGGCTCCATAGTGAGCCTGCCCTCTATTTGACCTTCAATATGCCCAAAGTCATCACCATAATGTCTTTGCTAAGTGAAGATCTTCTCACCATAGGGAAAACTCTGTGATCCTCCAAAAATGAAGGTAAACCTCCTTGCCCTTGGTGCACTTCCACTATTGAAACATCATGAAAAGTATGGGAATAATTTTTTCCATACTCCCAAAGTGCAACCCAAAGCAAGCATGACTGTTTGCCTAAATCTCTCCCTCCCACATAGAAATACATGAGTAAGGTCATGAAAGTCGGCTGTGTGATGCCCCATACAACAAATCTTCGTTGCTCTATCATATAAGTTTTATCAATTAATTTTCTCTGCATATAGCTTCCTTGAACTTAAACATCAGTAATACATGGAAGCAAGATGACGTAAAAACTAGTTGTAATATTTGAGAGAAGTGGATATTTGTCCCTCTCATGGAATTAGCGCGATGCATCCTTGTATACATCAAATAATAAATATAGTGTTTTAAACCACTTTACTGCTGCCATAGTCATATCATAATATGAAAACATGAAATTACAATATGGTGAAAATGTTGGTGCACAGAACATATGGCTTCCCCAGTAATGAAAAGGGTAGCCAAGATCAATACCACAAGTAGTTGCAAGTACATCATCATACAATATGCAAGAAAATATTTCACTCTTGTTATCATGCACTGCTCAAATAAGGAAAAGAAGCCACAATAAAAAATGTAAGTGCCACTATCTTATAAGTCATGTACTTGGATCTGTGACTGAAATGGCCTCATGGAAATTCTCCTCCCAATGACCTACAGTCGCTGACATCCTCTCTATCACCATTTGGGATATATCTCTCTATGTTGATATATGTCATCGTGCCTTAGTAAAATCCTCCATCAATTTGAAATATGCATCCAAAGGTGCAGAGAATCCTCATGTCTTGCCTTAGAAGCTTCTCCTTGGACTAGAAGATCTAGTCAAGAAGATCCTGCCATAGGAATAGATGACCACATCATCCACCATATATTTTTCATCTCCTCTGATCTGTCAAGAATCATGCATGACCAAGATCCTTGATACTCTATAAAAGTTGAATATCAATAGGGTCAATCCTCTCGATTAGGTAGAGGCTGGTGATCGCATGTGAAGCTCCACTCATCTTTGATGTTGCCTATGACATCCCCCATGCCAATTTTCTCCTCCAAACTCTTCACCTCTCCAAAATCCAAGAGTGAACGAACAATATCTCTCATCAACTGAAGATGAGGTGGCCTCCGAGGTGGAATGCCTCCATGAAATTGAACATCAATGTCAGAGTAGGCTTGCTCATATGGTTGGGAAACCTTGCCTTACTACGGCAGGCGCAATAAAATCTGCTCTTCATGCCAGCTCTCTGAAATAGAAAGTTATTGCACCTCTCATCAGTGATGCTACTCTTCCTCCCTTCCTCCCTCCTTCATTGCCAATGTACACAATCATGTTGCTCACTAGCATTCTAATGTGTACCTCTATGTATGAGATCTTGGGGAACTTCTTGCATAGATACAAGAATCCCTCATGTGGGAGCATGTGCTCCTCCCTCCTCTGCATAAGGCACTAGATGTTCTCTAGATGTTACAACGTTGCTGCCCTCTTCTTCATTAATGTCTGTAGGCAACATCCTGCTTAGTGGTTCCTTTGTGAAAAGGTACAGTCCCCATACCTATCTTGTTCAGAGCCTGGGCGGGACTTTCTTAGGTAATGTGCAATAGACATGAAACCTTCTCTTGGTTTTATGAAATGGGAGTTTCCTCCATCACATGCAGAGGTTTTGTTTTTTCTCAAGTTTTCCTTGCTCATGTGTCTTGAGAGTTTCACCAAGCCTCTCCATCAATGTTTTTATGAATCTTTTAAAAGGGAGAAATTGTTAAAAGATTCTTTAAGGAATAGTTAAAAAATCTACCATGCATGAGCCTTACCTCGAAATGCGGTCTTTTGCAACTATGATAACAAATACTCCGGAAATGATTATGTTTATAGACGGAGATTTAGCTCCTTCATCCAAGCTCCAATTGAACATATGGATGATACGGAAAAAAGTAGATAGAAGAAATCTATGCGCATCCTCTTGTTAGCTCTTCTCCATCTGGATCTTGCAAAAATATTTGAAATCGTAATTATGATCATAAACCTCTCGGTTTGAGATTCATACTCCGTAATAAATCACTGAGAGTCATTCTCTTAGGCATTCTTCCTCCTCACATCCATCTCGGGATTGCTCTGGGAATTTGATTGCCTTGTGCATCATGGAGTGTCTCCCATGCTCACACTCACCATGTGAAAATCTAGATTCATCTCTAGAATCAACCTCCATTGGAGATTTCATCTCCAATCTTATTTTCTTGACTCTAATAAAGCTCTTCATAGATTGAAGAAGCACAGAAGTTGTCTTTCTTTATTTCCTGCCCCACTTTGAAGCTTTCTAGCTTCTATCCATATCTCCTTCTTTTGATAGCTAGATCTACATAAGTCTAGGCTAGAGATCATGTATATAACTTCTGCTTACCAATGTTCCTTTTCCAAAAGCTGCTCATAAATCATGCACAGAAAAACGTATTTCCATGATATATAAAATAAAGCGATGAAATAATCACTTGGATCCTACAGATGCATCTATGTATCATGTAAATATAATAATATATCAAAATTAAATGGAACTGGGTGGGTTCAGCAGACCTCCCCACACTAGTGTAGCTGAAAATAATTGAAAAACCCCAAGACTACAAAATGCGGGAGCATCTTCTCAAAGTTGCGTAGTCTAGAGGTTTTACATAAAATGATAGAGAATCATATGTCTACTCATATATTGATAAATAATGCTGAGTATTATGGGAATATATAGTCCCCTATAGAAACTAGAATAACTTGACAAGGATTTCTTTGTCCAAACACTCTATATAAGAATGTGATATTCATAAATGATTGAATAATCATTATAAAACTGGTATGAGTGAATAAGGCTGAAATATGAGCTGATATGATTTATAACCTCCAAGGCTTCTCCCATGAAAGGATAAACCTCTCAATCACGAAGCTCTGCAATGAAGCCACGAGCAATGCGATGAACACTTCCTCAAAAATAATGCCTCCCTGTGAAAAATCCTTTAGGAGGAGGTATGATAAATGTGTGGTATATTCTATATATATGAAATAATCTCTTGGCTCTCTCCAAACTGATCTCTCAAGTGAAGGAAAAACTTCCATCGATGAGAAACTGGCTGCAGAAAGCCAGGATTGCAATCCACACTACTACACCAAACAACACTGCAGTCTGAAAATTGCATTAATTAGATAGCTGAAAGCAGCCTGAATACACCTAATGTGTAATGATGAACAAAATCTCCCAATGAGCTACTCAAATGAAATACGGGTGGTTCCATAGAACCACCTAATTTTCAGCTCTTTCTGTGACTTCTTAAGCGACAAAGCTGACAACAGAATTCTTGGCGGCTGAATAACCATCTATAATATGATGAATAATGTTGCAAATATCTTACTTCTATAATAAGTGACTTTTATTTTATACAGCTTGCATGGCTACAGTTTACTTCATAACCCAAAGTTACATTCTCCAAATTGTGTTTGTCATCTAGGACTCTCCTCCTACTCTATTGTTGTTCCTTAGTTAAAACCTTTAATTGTATTTTTGTAGAATAAGTTGATATTATTAAAATCAAAAAATTGTGTCCTTTAACACTTAGAGTGTTTTATCCTCCTTAGGAGACTTATGACACTACTACTAATTTATTTATAAGGCTACCGTTTAACACTAAACTCTAAATGTTCAGATTAACAAAACCATTTGGAATATTAAATTTTGATCATAATAACGTGCTAGTAGAAGTGACTAACAATATGTACAATGGCAGTAACCCCAGCTTACTCTCTTCAACCTAATGGTGACAAAACCCTTAACCTTAACCTTAACCTGGCTAACCTTTGTAACCTTAAACTTAGCCATACCTTTAACCCTAATAGCATAACATAACATGCTGAGACAAGGTGCAATTAAAGTTAAAGTTAAAATCATTGGAGTTAAAGGGTAAAGTTAAATTTAAGGTTATGGAGTTGCTTGAGTCAAGGTTGGGACCATGAGATTTTCTCAAGCTTCACAGTTCCAGATTTATATAGTTAAAAGTCAAAGGTGCTTGCATTCAAGTTCAATTGATTAAAGTTCTTGTTTATGATTAAGGTTAGTTGGAATATGTCTGGTGAGTGAAGGTTAGGTTAAGGGTAAAGTCAATTTTAAGGTTAAGTTAAGGTTATCATTAGGTTAAGGGTAAATTTAAGGTTATGGTTAGGGTAAGGTTAAGATTAGTTTAAGGGTAAAGTGAAGGTTATGGTTAAGGTTAGGTTAAGGTTAAGGTTAAGGTTAGGGTTAAGGTTAGGGGAAGGTTAAGGTTAAGGTTTTACTTTACCCTTTAAACACAATCTTAAGCAACGTTAACTTATTAACCATATGTCTTTCTTAACCTTAATCCCGTCATGAGAGCACTTGACCTAATCGTAACCTTCACCTTCACCTAACTTATAACCTTAACCTTAACAGCAGCTGCCTTAACCTTAAATTTATCTTACCCTTAACCTTAACACAACAAATTGACTTTTACCCTGCTAACCTTAACCTTAACCTTAACCTAACCCTAACCTTGACGAACCCTTAACCTTAACCTTAACTTTGACCCAAACCCATAACCTTAACCTTAACCTTACCCTCAACCTTCACCTTAACCTTGAATTTACCCTTAACCTAACCTTGACTATAACCTAACCCTAACCTTGACCAAACCCTTAACCTTAACCTAACCTTAACCTTAACTTAACCTAACCTTAACTTTACCCTTAACTAACCTTAACCTTAAAACGTAACCTTATCTTTACATTGTATAACTATAACCTTAACCTTAACCTAACATAACATACTTTACCCTTAACCTAATCTTCACCTTAACGTAACCACGAACATGACTTACCCTTAAATTAACCTTAACTGCTATAACCTAACCCTAACCTTGACCAAACCCTTAACCTTAATCTTAACCCTACCCTTAACCTTACCCTTAACCTTATCTTAAAATTACACTTAACCTTATCTTAACCTTTACTTAACCTTAACCCCACTTGTCATCGACCTTATCCTTAACGTTAACCTTAACCTTAACCTTAATTTTACCCTTAACCTTGACCTTGACCTTACACTTAACCTTAACCTTAACTTTACCCTTAACACCACCTTAAACTTAACCTTACCCTTAACTATAAATTTAACAGCAGCATAAACCTTAACTATAACCTAACCTTAGCACGACGGAAACACTTAACCTTAACCTTAGTCGTAACCTTAACCTTAGTCGTACCCTTAACCTTAACCTTAACCTTAACCTTACCCTTAACCTTAACTTATCCTTAACCTTAACCTTAACCTTAACCATAATCTTAACCTCAGGTTAAGGTTAAAGTTAAGGGTAAGGTTAGGGTTAAGGTTAGGGTAGGTTAATATTAGGTTAACGATAAGATTAAGGTTAAGGTTAAGTTAATGTTAAGGTCAAGGTTAAGGTTAAGGTTATGGTATGGGAAGGTTAGGGTTAAGGTTAAGGTTTAGTCGAAAGGTTGGGGTTAGGTTATAGTTAATATCGAGGATAAGGTTAGGTTAGGTTAGGTTAGGATAAAGTTAATGTTAAGGTTACGGTTAATTTAAGGTTAAGGTTAAGGTTTTGTTAAGGTTACGGTTAGGTTATAGTTAAGGTTAGGTTATAGCGAAGGTTAAGGTTCATATAACCTTAACCTTCGGCACTTAACATTAACATTAAGCTTAAATTAACCACAACTTTGAATTTACCCTTAACCTAACCTTAACCCTAACTTAACCTTAACCTTGACCTTAACCTAACCTTAATAATTCTTGTTACCATTTAATTTCACCTTAACCTTAACCTAAACATAACCTTCGCTTGTAACACCAAGTTAATCTTAGCATAACCATAACGACAACTTTTAACTTCAACCTTCAACCGCTAACCTTCAACAACAACATAAGTCCTTGTAACCAACATAACGACTAAACCAAGCAGCATAACCTTCAGCAACCAACTAACCTGTAACACTTATCTATAACCTAACCCTAACCTTGACCAAACATAACCTTGACATAACAACACTGCAACCTTAACCTTATCCTTAACTGCTAACCTGCTTCTTGATAACCCTTAACATAGCTTGCTAACACCGACCTTAACTACTATCAATGGCATAACGCCTTGACCAAACTGCTACATAACTAACCTTAGCATGACTTCCCCTTAACGCCTAACCTAAACCTTACCTAATGGCCTAATACCACCCATATAGCCTTAACTGTGCTAATCTTGACTTAACCTAACCTTAACATTACCATTAACCTTGACCTTTAGCAACAACTTTAAATATAACTAGCTTCTCTTCTGACCGACGCAACCTTAAACGAATTTAACTAACCTTCACCTTAACAACCTTAACCTTAACCCTTATGTAACCTTAATTATAACCTAGCCACTATAAATGACAGCAACCCTAACCTTAACCTTAACCTTGACTTTACCCTTAACCTTAACACGAACCATAACCTTAACCTTAACCTTAAACCTAATCACCCTCAACGACTAAACCACTAACCCGAACCTAGCGGCAACACGGTAAACACTTAACCTTAACCTAGACGCTAAACCCTTGAATTTACCCTTAACCTTAAATTTACCCTTCACCTAACACTTACCACTAACATAGCATAACCTTAACCTAAATAAACCCAAGTAACATTAACTATAACTAACTACTTTATTGACTATAACATTAACATTAACCTTAACCTTAACCTTTACCTAACATTAACCTTAACCTTAACCATAACTTGAACCTTAACCCCAACATATACTTATAGCATATCTTAACCTTAACCTTCACTATAACCTAACCTTAACCTTAACATAACTATAACCTAACCCTAACCTTGACCAAACCCCTTAACCTTAACACGGCCTACTATATTTAGCCTTAACCTTCACTACAACATATTATAATTAATCATATCACTTAACATAACTTCTTTAACCTTAAGCTTAACCATAACCTTATCTTTGCCTTCCATATTAACTAATACATCTTCTTAACCTTAACCTTACCTTCATAACCTAACTTGTAACCTTAAACAACATAACCTTAACCTTAACTAATAACCTTAACCTTAACGACTTAATATAACCTATAACCTTCATATATACGCCTTAACAATAACCATAACCTTAACCTTAACCTTAACACGAGCTTAACCTTAACCGTCTTTATAACCTAACCTTAACCAGCATAACCATAACCTTAACCTTAGCCTTGCAACCAACCTTGGCAGCACTGCCTTAGCCTAGCGCACCACCCTTGTACATACACTTAATATTAGCATAATCACCCAACCTTAGGTTAGGGTCAGGGATTAAGCTTACGTTAAGATAAGTCAAGGTTAAGGTTAGGTTAGGAAACAAAGTTAAGGTTAAGGTTAAATGTTAATTAAGGTTAAGGGTTAGGTTAAGGTTAACGTTAATTTAAGGGTAGAGTTAAGGTTAAAGGTAGAAGTTAAGGTTGGTACAGGTTAAGGTTGGAGTTAGGTTAGGGTCAAGGTTAGGGACTGGGTTATAGTTAATGTCAGGTTAAGGTTAGAGGCTAAGGACCAGCAGTTAATACACCAAGGTTAAAGATTTAAAAGTTAGTTTAAGGTTAGGGATAGGTTAGGTTAGATTAGGTAGGCTAGGGATTAAGATTTATAGTTGGAGTTAAGTTAAGATTAATTTAAGGTTAAGTTGTTAAAGTTAGGGTTAGGTTTCAGTTAAGGTTATGGTTAGGTAGGAATTAGGGTTCTGGGGGCAGGTTAGAGTTGAGTAGATTACGGGTTTAATTAGAACTGATATTTAAGGTTAGAGTTGGTCAAGGTTAGGGTTGGTTATAGTTAAAGTTAGAGTTATGGTTAAAAAATTAAGTTATAGTTAGGTTAGGTTAAGGTTAGAGTGGATAAGGTTAAGATAAGGTTAAAGTTAAGGGTTTGGTCAAGGTTAGTGTTAGGTTATGGATTGGGATTGGAGTTAAGGTGGGGTAAGTTAAGGTTATGGTCAAGGTTAAGGGTAAGGTTAAGCTTAGGGATTGGGATTGAGATTAGGTTAAGGGTATAGTTAAGGTTAAAAGGTTAGGTTAAGACTAAAGTTAAGGTTAGAGTTAGGTTAAGTTGGTATCCGAGATTAGGATAGATTAAGGAATTAAATTCGTTAAGGAGTTAAAGGTTATGGTTAAGGTTAGGTGGAGTTAGATGGAGATTAAGGTAAAGTTAGATTAACTAAGGGTAAATTCAAGGAGTTTAAGGTTAGGTTAAGTTAAGATTAGGTTAAGGGTAAATTTAAGGTTATACGTTTAAATGGGATTTAAGGTTAGTTTAAAGAATAAATTTAAGTTTAAGATTATGGTAAGGTTAGGTGGAGTTAGTTAGGTTGGAATTAGGTAGAGGTTAAGTTTAGGGGAAGGCTAAGGTTAAAAATAGGTTAAGGTTAGGACTGACTTTGCATACTAACCTAATTTTAAGCTTAAACTTAACCTTAACCTTATATTAACCTTAACCTTAGCAACGCCCTTAACGTAACAACACCATCTTCACACTTCTCTAACGCAACCTTAACCTTTATAACCTTAACGCTAAATATATATTCATACTAACCTTAACCATGACCTTAAAATTGACTTTACCCTTAACCTAACCTTAACGCCACAACAACTAACCTAAACTTGAAAAAACCCTTAACCTTAACCTTAACCTGACTAGACTACAACTTTAACGCTAACCTTACCGTAAACTTCATAACCTTGACTTTACCCTTAAACTAACCTTAACCTAAACTATAACCTAACCCTAACCTTGAACAAACCCTTAACCTTAACCTTAACCTTAACCTAACCTAACCTTAACACCCTTAACCCAACATATACTACCTTAGCCTAACCTAACCGGCCAAACCCTTAGCAGCAACAGAAATACAACAAACACCAACCATGTACTAAACACCCTTAACCTTCACCTTAACACTTGAATTTACCCTTAATCTAACCTAACCTTAAGTATAACCTAACCCTAACCTTGACCAAACCCCTTCACATAACATAAGCAAACAGCCTAACCTAACCTGCTTCACCCTTAACCTAATCTTAACCTTAACCTTAACCTGGCCTAAAACACCAATATACTTAACCTTAACCTAACTAAACCCATAACCTTAACCTTAACCTTACCCTTAACTACATAGCTGTCATTTACCCTTAACTAACCTTAACTATAAGCTAACCTAACCTTGACCAAACCCCATAACCTTAACATAACCTAACCTAACCTTAACTTTACCCTTAACCAAACCTTAACCTTAACCTTAACCTCATGCTTAACCTTATCTTCACATTAACTAACTTTAACTAACTAAAACCTTCCCTAACCTTAACCTTAACTACCCTTAACCTAATCTTAACCTTAACCCATACTTAGAACCTAACCTTAACCTTAGCAAACATTATCTTTACCCTTAACCTTAACCTTAACTATAACCTAATCCTAACCTTATTGACATAACTTAACTTTAACGATACTAACTATAACCTAACCTTAACTGACCAAAACCTTACCCTTAACCTAACCTTAACCTAGACTTCACCCTTAGCTTCTTAACCTAAACTTAACCTAACCTTAACCTTAAATTTACCTTAACCTAGCAGCAATAACCTTAACCTAACCTTATCCTTAACCTCAACCTAACCTTAACCTTACCTTAACTACTTAACCTTGACCTTGACCTTAACCTTAACCTTAGCCTATCCTTACCCTTAACTATAACCTAACCCTAACCTTAACCTTAGCTTTACCTATCACCACCCTTTGAATCAGGACGTTCAGGTTAGGTTATAGTTAAGTTTAAGTTAGGTTAAGGTTAGGATTAAGGTAGAGGTTAATATTAGAGGTTAGGTTATAGTTGGGATTGAGTTAAGTTAAGGTTAAGGTTAAGGTCAAAGGTCAGGTTAGGGTAAGGTTAGGTGGGTTAAGGTTATGGAGTTAAGTGAGGGATTAAGGTTAAGATTACCCTTAACCTAACCTCACCTGCTACCCTTAACGTAACCTTAACTTTAACTTTACCTAACCTTAGGAGTTTTAGTTAGGTTAAGGTTAGTCGAGTAAAGGTTAAGGTTAGGATATAGTTAAGATAAGGTTAAGGTTAAGGTTGAGTTAAGCTTAGTCAGTTTGGGTAAGCTAAGTTTAAGGTTAGGTCAAGTTAAGGTTAAGGTTAGGGTGGAGTTAGATTATAGTTAGGGATGGGATTAAATTGGAGTCGGGGGTTCGTAGGTTGGGATTAGGTTATATTTAAGGTCAGGGTCAAGGTTAAGTTGGGATTAGGTGCAGGTTTAATCGAGTTCAGAGTTAAGGTTCGTTAAAGGTTAAGGGTGAAGGGTTGGGTTATGGATCTTAAATTAACACACCCTTCAATACCTTCTACCCTTAACATTAACCTTTAACTAACCTTAATCACCAAACCTTCAATTAACACATAACCTAGCATTAACCTTAACCTTCACTGTAAGGTTGGGTTACTTAGTGAAGGTTAGGGTTAGGTGATTGGGTTAGGTTATAGTTAAGGTTAAGGATTTTGTTAAGGTTAGAGTTGGAGTTAGGTTAAAGGAGTAAAGTCAAGGTTAAAGGTTATGGTTATGGGAAGGTTAGGTTAGGTAGGTGGGATTAAGGGTTTAGGTTAGAGATAGGGTGGAGTAGATAAGTTGGATTGAGTTAGGTGGAGTTGGTTGGAGTTAGAGTTAGGGTTAAGGTTAATATTGGAGTCGGGTTTGAGTTAGCGTTCTGATTCGGTTAAGGTTAAGATAATGGTTAAGGTTAAGGTCAAGGTCAAGGCTAAGGTTAGGTTAAGGTTATTATGTTAAGGTTAGGGATAAGGGTAGAATAATGTAGTTAGGTAAGATCAGGTTAGGTTTAACCTTAACCTTAGCTGTAACTGGCACTGGCCTTGCTCTAGCCTTTACTAGAGCCCGTAACTGGCATAGAGTTGGGTGGTTACATTTAAGGTTAAGGAATTTGAAAGCTAAGGGTAAGGCTAAAGGGTAATGTTAATGTTAAATTGAGTTAAGGTTGAGATTGATTTAGGGTAAAGTTGGACAAAGGTGGGATTGATTTAGTAGGGTTAAGGTTAGAACAACCTTAACTTTGTATGGCATGGCCTTTTGCAACCAATGCGTTAGCCTTGACTTACCTTGACACAACCTTCCGGGGTAAAGGTTTAGGTTAAGTTTAAGGGTAAGGTTAATGTTATGCTAATCGGTTGGGTTAGGTTAGGTTAAGGTTAAGGTTAAGGTCAAGGTGCTTGAACAAATTTGGAGTCAAGGTTAGGGTTAGGGTTATAGTTAAGTTTAAAGGATTGATTAAGAGTAAATTAAAGATAAGGTTAAGTTGAGTCATCATTAGAGTTGCAGTTGGGATTAAGGTAAGTTTAAGGTTAGGTTAGGTTAATATTAAGGATTAGTTTAAGGGTAAAGTCATGGTTAAGGTTAGGTTAAGGATAAGATAAAGGTAGGATAGTTATATTCAGTTGGTTATATTTAGGTCAAGGTTATATGGATGATTTTGTAGGTAAAGTTAAGGCAAGTTGGAGTTAGGGTTAGGTGATAAGTTAAGGTTAGAAGGTTAAGGTTAATGTTAAGGTCAAAGTCGAAAGCTTAAGTATAGGTTAAGGTTAGGTTTTAATTTAATATTTTGGTGAGTTAGGGCTAGGTTATAGTTAAGGTCAAGGTGGAAGGTTAAGGGTAAGGTTATAGCGAAACCTAACCTTGACCAAACCCTTAACTTTAACCTTAAGGCGAAGCCCAAACCCATAATACCTAACCCTAACCTTGACCGACCCTTAACTAACCTTGAATAAACTTGTAACCTTAACCTTAACCTAACTTTAGCATAGAATTTCCCCTAACATAATATACTTTTCCTTAACACAATCTTCGCCTTAACCTTTAACACTTCAGCTTAACTTGTACCCTTAACCTTATCTTAACACTAGCCTAACTATTTTAACTTTACCTTAACCCTAACCTTAACCTTAACTACTAACCTAACCTCACACGAACTCATTAAACTCATGTATAACCTTAACCTTACCATTAACGTTCCCCACTTAACCATAATTTCTGCCCTAACTTGTAATCACATTAACCTTAACCTGACTAATCACATAACCTTAACCTTAACCTTACCCTTATCCTTAACCTTAATGATAATCTTAACCTCAAGTTAAGGTTAAGGTTAAGGTTAAGATTCTGATGGAGAGTTAAAGTCAAGGTTAAAATTTGGTTGAGTTAAGATTAAGTTAAGGTTAGGTTAAGTATTAAAGATTAAAGATTAAGAAGTTAGAGTTAAATTAAAGTAAGATAAGTGTGAAGATAAATTAATTAAAGTTAAAATTAGGGAAGAATTAAGTTAAATTGGGGCAAGTTAATTAAATGAGAACAAAATATATTAAGGTTGGAGATTAAATTAAGTAGGTATAGGTTAGGGTTAACATTAAAGTTGAAATTAAGTTAAAGTCAAGTTAAAATTAGATAAAACCAAGTTAAAGGTAATTAAGTGAAGTTAAGAAGTTGGAATTATGTTAAAAATTCAAGTTAACAAGGTAAAAATCAAGAGATTAAGTTAGAAGGTGGATTGAAGTAAAAATGAAGTTAAATTCTGAGTTTAAATCGAAAATTAGAGTGAGTTAGTGAAGTTAAACGAAGATTAAAATTAAAGTTAAAGATTTAGTTAAGGTTATGTTAAGAAGTTAAGGAGTTTAAGTAAGGATTGATTGAAGGGCAAAAATTCTTAATATTGGGGTTAAAGTTAAAGAGAAGGTTAAAGTTAAGTTAAGTTAAGAAACAAGAAGTTAAGATTTAAGAAAATGTTGAAGTTAAGAAGTTAGAAATTATTTCAATTACAAACGAGTTAAGTTAAGTTAAAAGTTTGTTTAAAGTTAGGAATTGAATTATAATTTAAAAATTAAAAATTGAGATTGAAGTTAAAAATTAAGTTAAAAGGTTTGGTCAAGGTTAGGGTTAAGTTATAGTTAAGGTTAAGGTTAAGGTTAGGGCAAGGTTAGGAGTTTAAGGTTAAAGGTTAAGAATTTGGTCAAGGTTAGGGAAAAGGTTTAGGTTAAGGTTAAGGTTAAGGATAAGGTTAAGGGTGTAAGGTTAAGGTTAAGGGTTAAGCTTGAGTTTAAGGTTAGGGTTAAAGTTAGGGGAAGGTTAAGGTTAAGGTTAAAGTTTAAGATTAAGGTTTGAGTCCAAGGTTAGAGTTAGGTTATAGTTAAGGCCAAGGTTAAGGTTAAGGTTATGGGTTTAGTGAGGTTAAGGTTAGGGTTAATGGTTTGGTCAAGGTTAATGTTAGGTTATATTTAAGGTTAGGTTACGGGTTTAGTAAGGTTAAGGTTAAGGTTAAGGTTAAGGGTTTGAACCTTTAACCTAACCTTAAACTTAACCTTAACCTTGGCAAGCCCTTAACCTTGACCAAACCCTTGTATAAGCATATCTAACTATGTGTTGCATAATGTTCTATAACCTATGTAAGCAACAACAGCAACCTATTTAACAACTATAACCTAACTATTACCCCTAACCACCTTGTAACTATAACCTAACCCTACTAGCCTTGACCTTCACCTTAACTTTAACTATAACGTAGCCTAACCTTGACCTTAACTATCTTTGTAGCCCTAACCTTGACCAAGCCATAACTAACCTTAGCCTTAACGCTTGACCTTAAGCTTAACCTTAGCCTTCCCACTAACCCATATATGCCATTAGCAACAGCACTACCTTAACCTTTACCTTAATTTACATAACGTAAGCAACTTCCAACCTTAACCTTAACTTCCATAACCATAACCTTAACCTTAGCTTTGCCTTTTAACCTAACCTTAACATTAACCATAATCTAACCTAACCATGAATAAGCAACAGCAACAACACCAACAGCATAACTTCCCTAACCTTAACCTAACCTAAAATTAATATTAACCTTATATGTACTTCCCTAACCATAAGCATAAACTTAACAACTTCCCATAACCATAACCTTAACACTAACCTTGACCTTACCCTTGACCTTGACCATGGTATAGCCTTACCCTTAAAAGTTATACAGCAACAACACCAAACATAGGTTACCTTCAACATTACAACAACAACGCCAGCCAGCATATGTAATACCATCTTAGCACACATTAACAATAGCATAATAACACCCATCTACATATCGCTTGACTTTGCCTTAGCATGACATAACATAACCTTATCTTTACCCTTGAGATTAAGCTTAACCAAGTCCTGCTCACTTATATACCATGCCTTGGTCTTCATGACACCCAGCATGGCCTTCAGCACCAACATAACCTTAGCATTGACTTTACCTTAACCATGCTTAACCGCCTTAACCTTAACAACATAACCTTCACCTTAACCCACCAGCATAAAAGCAACCACAACAGCTTTACCTTATTAGCATAACCCCTTAACCTTAGCTTAACTTTGCCTTAATGTAACCTTAACCTTAACCTTAGTAATGAGCCAACAACATCAATCTTAACCAACCACCAACATAACGCAATGCTTTTAATAACCAGCATCTTAACTCTCTAACCTAATCCTAACCTTGACCAAAGCTTCTATAGTTCCAGAGTTTAGGTTGGTTGCATTCTGGTCGAGTCGGAGGTCGTTATGGATTTATCAGAATGTAAGTTGGTCAGTTAAGTTTGGTCAGTCGAGTTGAATTCCGTGAAAGAGTTAGAGGTTAGAATTGAGATAAAATTGAGTGTAACCCTTAACCTGCCACCTTTGTCATAGCACTTAAGCAACGCCCGGCACCTTTTACATAACCTTCTTAACTGCCTTCAACGCAACATGACTCCACTTTTACACATAGCCTTGACTCCAACATAGAAACCAACTGACCTTGACACATCCATTCAACATAGCATAACCTTAACTGTCACCTTAACCTTAGCATTTCCCCCAACCCTTAACTGCCAGCACCAAGAAGCCAGCGTAAGCCTAGGTTGAGGACACATTCCGAGTCAAGGTTAAGTGAAGGTCAAAATTGGAAGGTCAAGTTAGAGATAAAGTTTATTAAATTAGAGTTAGGATTGATAAGATCCTTCAAGTTAAGTTTAGTTAAGTTAAGTTAGGTTAAAGTTAAGATTGGAAATAAAGGTTAGCAATTAAGTTAGTTAAAATTATTAGTTAAGGTTATAAGTTAAATTTAGTAAAGGATTAAGTTAGGTTATAATTAAGATAGAGTTAAAATAAGATGAGATAGGTTAAGGTTATAGTTGGGTCAAATTAAATTCAAAGTTAAATTAAGAGTAAAGTTAGGGAAATGGTTAGGGTAAGGTTGGGGTTAAGTTAAGGTTAGGGTTAGGTAAAAGGTGGTTAAATTAGATTAAGTTCAAAGTTAGATATTAATTAAATTGTGATTGCAGATAGTCACTTCCTAGATAGGTGCTAGTCTATGTAATAGGTAGAAAAAGCCTTGCAACTCTTCCCTCACAACTTAGACTGGTGGAGAATATTATGGAGGCTTACTTGACAATGCTTCCAAATGGTCCTTGTTCGTTTAGTTTTCCGACTTCAAATTCAAGTGGTTTTGGTGAATTACTTCCTTCTAAGGAAAGAACACTAAAATAGTAGAAATTACAATATAATATAGATATCTATTCAAGCTAGTTAGCTAAATGGTATATAAATACCTTATAACCAAATCAATATGGAAAAATCAAATTATTACATATGTATCAGAGCATCGTGGTGCTCTTTCTTTTATGGTAGGAGAGTTCCACAACTATTGGTGGATTTAGTGACCTTTAATAGCGTTTTCAAGCCTAGTCTTGTTAAATCTCTGAAATGACCTGCAAATCTAACTCTCCATTGAAAATTCTAGGCTGTTCTACTCAAATTTATTTGCTGTCAACATGAAATGTACTCAGTTACTAGATGAGTTATGGTTGTTTGTAGTCATCGTTCCAAAAATAGGCTTAGACATGCTGCATTCATGCCAGATGAAATGGACCTGGATAAGCTTGACACATGTGAGCAGGTTCTAGGCTTGGCGGTGGAGATTTGAGCATGAGAATTTAAAACCCCAATGTGATAGCACCCTGTGATGTTGGGAAGTGGGTTGTAAGTGTCTTGTGAGCCTGCCTACATATGCAACGCACTTAGGCCCACCAAGAGCTATAGTTGGTGAGCTACGATGCTACTCTTATGTCAGCTTCACCATGAGAGCACCACAAACTGATGAAAGTACCTTCAGTTTGTCTTGACTTGTCTTGGGACATGTAGCAACTGAAATTATAGGGAATGATAGACCCTTGATCATTGAGGTCACGGGGATGGTGGAGTTAACTAGGTCATTCGGAATGGTGCCCAAAATTGACTATATGATGCCCTAACTTGTGACAGATGAAATAGCAGACATTTGATTTGGCATGATTTACTGATAAACAGTCTGAAATGAAGAGTGAGTGGTCACACACATCAATTTTAAATACATGCATGTATTATATCCTTTTTGATCATATAATTCAGGAGTGACGTTATGTTGTTTACTAAAACAATCTAATAGCATATTTTCAATTTAAGTGCTCTATAACAGATCATGCCTGAATCTCGAGACATGTGTATAGATATAGGCCCACTGTTTGGATAAATATATATAAAGTCTGTAGTACGGACATATTGTGAAAAATCTGAAATCAGCATAGTTGGATGAAATAGGATTGGGGACTTATCTACATTATAGTCTTAAGATGCAAATTAACCATGTGAATATATGATGTAGGTGGTTTGTAGGAAGAACATGGTTTGATTTTTAACTTGATGATAGCTGTTGCAAATAAGCCTTGAGAGAAATACCATTATTAATGGCCCTCAAGGTAATGGTACGTTTATAATGAGAGTGAATGATGATTTGATGTAATCACCAAACAAAATCTTTCAGTCAAGGTCGAAGTGGAATCTTGCCAAATCGTAAAAAGCCTCACTGATACTGAATGTGATGTTCACAAGTGAACTTCTGAATATTGATTTGTTCTCGACAATCCCCTTATTGTAAAGAAGCGGAGTTCTTTTGATTTGAACAAAGAGAACAAACGATATAGCAATTTTTGAAGGTCAAGTTAATGAGGATTGTAAGTACTGTGAATGGTTGAGTTTTTAATCATGGATGACTTATATGAAATATGATGACAACGCGTGATGAGTTAGCAGCATTGACCCAAAACCCAGTGAAGATGATAGAAAAATAGGTGTGAATGGTAGTGAATGATTACCCAACTTATTGTAGTCCACTTAGACATGGAGGTGGAAAAGTATCATTATTCAAGCGACTGCTACCAAAAAGAAATTTTTTCTTACTTTTAATTTTCTGATCATTTTCGAACCATTTATCTTTATTTTTTATGGCTTTCGAGAGGATAAAATTTGCTTGATCATAATTCAACCTTGAGGCGAATAATGTATTACTATTGTAATTTAATGAGTCTAGCGATGAATGAGCACAAATTCACATACTGATAGACAATGCTGAATTTATGTTTAAAAGACTTCATGATAGTGTTAGCTCATTCGCACTATAACGAAAAATTAAAAAAGACGAAAGACTTAGAAAGTACTTTTAATGTAATTTTATCTATGATTAAAAAAGTGTAAAAACAATATCCAGAACTCTTTGATTATGTTTAACCAAAATTATTCTTTATTAAATAATCTATCTGGTGGAAGAGTTGAAAACCTCTTGCTTGAATCATGATTTTATTATTACTGAACTTGAAAAATTGATGCACAAACAATCTTCTCACATTATCTGATTAGCGAAAAAGTTGAAAAGAAGACTCAGGGTTTCATTTCGTTATCGAAAAGCTCAAAAAACAAAAGTGTGCTTCAAATCCTTTTTCATTTTCTTTCAACTCAAAAATAAGAAAAAATATATGCTTTGTATTGAGTCATTCTTGCGATAAATATGCTGACTAATATGTTCATCGATTGTATTTCCTATTAGAACAACACAAATGGATTAATGTAGCTAACTTCAGTAAAAAACATAATAAACTACAGATCATGTAGTTAATTTTAACTTTCAAACAATTAAGTAGTTATAAAAAGTAGTTTCCTATTATTTTTATTATGATTACCATTGCATTTGTTTTCTGTTTGATTTTTTTCTAACTTGATCCTTGATTAACTCATTTATGGATGGATTTCATCTCATTTGATCTGAGGTCAAATGTCATGGACATATCTTCCTTTCAATGTTATCTCATTTTTCATTCTTTGCAATTTTGAGGTTGGTCCCTAGGAGTGAGTTACGCAAAATGAGGGCAATACGTGAATGTTGAGCTTGCATTATAAGTGGTGAAAGGTACCTACATGTGCAACATTATTAATTTCAAGATGCGTTGGGCACGGTTGGATTTTGGTTTTCATGTTTAATATCTAAAATTTTCCTGATTTTTTGTGTGAATGAATCTAAAGATCTTATGGTTGTATTTAGGTTTTATCAAATTATATGATGAGGGTGGGAGGAAAGGAAACATGAAGAACAGAGATATGATGCCAATAAATAGTCTGATATGAAACCTAAGAGATTGTGGACTGCTTAGTACTTCAAGTGTTGAGGAATGAGGCAAGAAAAGAAACTCTTGGAGTTCTTCATTGTTCTTAAGATCTGACGATAGAGGCATTCCCCATTAAAGACAAAGTGATTTTCTTTAAATTGAGGACATGTCATTTTCTCTTGGTTGTTGAAGAGAGGGATTTTCCCATTTCTCTCTTTGGGTCTACCATGGGAAGACGGTAGGGATTATGTTATGCGATATTTCTATCTAGAAGCGAAACTAACTGAAATATGGAAAAAATAAACATCAAGGTCTTAGATGCTGTTTTCTTTGAAGACATCCTTACTGTGATACTAAACATGCTTTATTACTGTGGTGGCAGTTATTATCACCATTATGCACTAAGTCATGACAGCTCATCTACATAAATCTAAAGTTGTTGTATCTCAATAGGAGACAATGAATAAACAAAGGATGAAGAAATTTTGTATAGTTCAATCCTTATCACTTACAGCTTATGAGTAGTTCCCATTGATTGTTAGCATGTGTGTTGGACTATATCTAGTCCTGAATGTAGATATGAAAGTGGGTAGACTCATGGGTCAAAATGCAGGCCAATCGACCGTTTTATTCTTACTACATTCTTTTCACGAATGCAGGCTACGATTTTCACCATCGATGAGTATACATGTCATTGGGTGGGAATCCGGATATGAGTATTACTAGAAGGCGCTTAGTGGGGTGCGATAGGCAGTGGTTGACTATGTTTTTTTATTTTTCTAAGGTTTAACAATTTTTTTGTGTTTTTATTTCTTTTAGAATAAACTAAATGTTTGATGTAATGTAGATATTGGTCATGTTGGACAGTGAAGACTAGGCATGACAGATGCACCAACGAGAGAGGGGTACATCAGAGGCACTCCTTAGGATGATATGGCTAGGACTGGCTGAGCTTCAGCGGCACAGAAGGTTTGAACCTTCAAGATTTCAGATTGCCGGATAGAGGAACTTGTCAGAGCTAAATTTCATTGGGGTTCCTAACCGTGGATAGTTTGGTTTGTAGGATTTCTAGATCTATAGCATGTTACCATGAGCACCACTAGTTTACTTGTGAATTTTTGCATACATTTTGAGGTCGGATGACCAATGTGTCTTAGGCACAAATTTTGTAAAACATAACTATCTATCTATATATGATTTTGAGTTTTTCTTTTGTGTTCATCTTGTCCTATTCAATGATGTGAATGTTTTCTTTACCTATGTCATAAATGTCTATTTAAAACTTGATTAGCTAATGAATTAGTTAAAGTGTTCAAGTTTTGGAAATATCGTGATATTGAATGAAATCAGTATCTCTCTAAAGTTGAAATCTTAGGAACAATCCTAAGAAGTGTTGGATTTCTAATATATAAATATTAGTAAGTTTTAAAACCATAAGTACATTGAGTCTAACCTTATGATTATCTGATTAATACCAAATGAAATGGCATCAAAGAAGTTCTATCATGATGCTATAGCAACGATATTTTTGTCGATCTACCAATACAAATCCCTTGAAAACTCATAACTTTCTATTGTTAAAAAATGGTCTAATGCGGCAGAGGATAGGTACATACCTAAATCCAACACCATTAGCATATCCAAAAAATGGTTCCAAAGATTCAGCCATACGCGATAGAAATGTAAAATGATTATAGCATTAGAAAACTCTAAAAACAAATTAAGATAGTGAATGCAAATCAACAACGTATAAACAATATAATACAAAAAATTACTACGCTCATGGTCGCGCATAATGCGTTCCAAATACAGCCCATTTCTAAGTGTGCCTAATTGAATTCCATCGTAATCAACTGCACTCATATGCACCCTTAGCAAGAACTCTTTTGATAATATAGGGGCCATACCATAAGCGTTCAAATTTCCTATACCTATTACATGACTTATTGATGTGAAGAACCAAGTTGCCCTTTAAAATTAGATGTAAGGTTGGACCTTTATTACGTATTGCGCCTTTATACATCTCTTATGCGCTTCGTTGGCCAATTGGAGCTTCACAGCGTGTTTTCATCTGGTGGATGAGACAGGAGACGCGCTTCTTGATACGAAGTGTCAGGTAACATTTTCTATCGTGAGTTTTAACGATGATATTTCCACATTGGATTGTTAAGATAGCTAAGACACACAGGTTGAAAAGAATGCGGTTGCGTTTCTCACCAAGGTTGCAGTGCACATAAGTAGAGCCAAGGAGTAGCTGCCGATTCTTCTGGGACTCCTGTCATTCATTGAAACATTCATTTCTGAGTACATTATTAGCCTCAACTTGTCCATTTGATTGTGGATAATAAGGAGTAT
Source organism: Pinus albicaulis (assembly GCA_034641835.2). Lineage (NCBI taxonomy): Eukaryota > Viridiplantae > Streptophyta > Pinopsida > Pinales > Pinaceae > Pinus > Pinus albicaulis. The sequence goes on from CM076572.1 coordinate 452,808,809, forward strand.
AATTATCCTATGACAATCCTAACTGTGATCATTCGGACATCATATGGTTAAAAGTATTTAGCAGTTTAGTAAATATGCCTTGGGACCCCAAACCATGCAATAACGTGGTTGAAGAAAAGCAATGGTATTTGTCTTGTGTGAATGTAGGCATTGCTTTGGCTCATTTGGTAAAATAATTAATTTGTGAGAATAATATAACCCATGCCCCAGACGAAGGAGGTTAGATTCATGAAGTCAATACCATTTTCATAAATGGTCAAGAAGAAAAAACAAGATGCATTGGTGCTAGAAGTTTATGGATTTAAGATAAAATATGGCATGCATGACAACTTACGGCTATGAGATGTAATCTCGAAAAATAGTGAGCCAAAAGTAACCGGTCGACGTATCTTACGCGTGATAGCATATCGAGATAAATTTCCACACTAAGCCCCATAATGATAATTTAACACTTTTTGGCACTCCTCATGAATGAGGCACCTCCTTAAATGGTATTGATAGCACGACGATAAAGTGTATTACCAACGATCAGATAATCTTTGGCTTGGTATTGACTGCGTCCTTTGGTTAGAGCGAGAGGTATTCGGTCGAAATTTTTTTGGTTTGGAGATAAATGATGAAATCCCCATACCAAGGATCAATGATCCAATCAGAAAACGAGAGACTCATCTAGAATAGATGGTTCCAACATATTATGACACTATCGAGAGGGAAGGTCATAGAGAAGCTCACCCAAAACTAAAGAACTTCTTTGACTTGGTTGGTAGTTTAAATCAAATTCCTACAAATTGACAATCCATTTTGAATATTCCCCCCAATAATTGACGTGGTAGATGCAAGTCATGGTTGCAATCTAAAACTATTTTTTGTTTTCGAGCGGGGATATAATGGCGAAATCTTTGAAACTGACTTGAACAAGCACTTGAAAGATTTTTTTCCCACATACGCCAGTACTTAAATTCCATATCATTGATATTACAACTCAAATAATAGATCGGATGTTCAGACTCATCTTCTACTTGGACCAAAACCATAGCGATAGGTTTGTTTGAAAATCATGATATGGAAATAATCATTTTTGATAGTGGAAGATTATATTTAATGACGCTCGGACAAAGATGGTCCTTGACAACATAAAAAAAAGCTTGTGCAATTTGATACCAATGGAGGGAACTCCCTTTTTCAATAGTCAAGTAAATCCTTTAGCCATTTCGAGCGTAGTTTGGAATGAGCCTTCTCGGAAGTTAGCCTTTCCTTGATTTTTTATATCGAAGTAAGTTTGAGAGTAGATGCGGGAAAATCAAAGATACTGTACCTTGATCAGATATTTGGTCCTTCTTTTGAGACTACCCAATCCTAGTAATGACCAGGTATTTCAGCTGCATTTAGCATGCAGTTGAAATATCATGATGTGAAAACATAGAAATGGCTCTCAAATGCATCGAAGTGATTAGTTTGATTTCATGGATAATTTGGTAAATAATCTAGATATGGTTGAACAATGTTATTGATGTCATTGAAATCATAATCCGTTGCTCTGCAAAAGTTTCCCTAGCGTTATTTAAACCAAACGAAGTTTCCTATATGCGAATGTGCCACATAGCGACGGATGAATGTTGTCTTGTATTGGTCATCTAGGTGGATATTGATTTTATTGTAGCTGAAAAAATCCATCGCAGATAAATATTTCGCATCCACCACAATGTAATGATAAATTCGATAAAGGGAGTAGGATAGTTGTCTTTTGGACAAGCACGATTTACATCTCGTAATCAATGCACACTCTAATGGTTCCTTTTTTATTTCATAATAGGAACAATATTGAAACCTGTTGATTAGCGAGAGCAGCGGGGGTAAATGAAACCAACCCGTAAATTTCAACACGCGTTGATGGCAACGGCTTTCTTTGGATGAAAAAGACAAACCCATTGGCCTTTTGATTTGACATCGGGATACATGTTAATAGTGTTTTCAACTATACTAGTACCTATGCACAGCATTTTCCTCGTAAGACGGAAGTGAATACGTCACAAAATTCATGAAAAAGAGAGCGATATGAGTTAAGTTCGATGGAGAACAAGATATATACTTTATGAATGTTTTACAATGCAGGTTGCATTCGAAATATCAATAGAAATCGTTTCTTAGTCTTTGATAAAATTTTCTCACGGTACGGTTACATGTGTTAAAGTTAGCGAAAGTTTTTGGGGATGGGTGATACTTTCACTTTGAGATTGTTTTATTCATAATCGGGAATATGGGAACGATATTGATAATATTCCCATGGTTCTCCTTCGACATCATAGCTTCCAAAATATTTTCATCTGTCGAAAATTTTGAGGAAAATGGATCGGTGGAGTACCAAAATCTTGAAAGATGTAAACATACGCTGATGCGATTTCAGATTTTCCACCCAAGCCAAATAGATTGATTACTATACAACAAGCTAGGATTTGAAAGGTAAAACATCATCCAATGTAGAAATATCAGAATCACCCGTACTCTCCCCATAAGCCGGATAGAGTGGAAGAGATCATGTAGTAGGTCTCTGCTTACAATTTCTATTGACGTTACGGAGTAGCGGTAATGCAAGGTTTATAGAAGAGTGAGATGTTTAAAGTCCTACACCAATGTTCTAAATTTCTATTTTGGGTGAGTGAAAAAACTAAGATGATTCCCGATTCTAGGAAGCGGAGGAAAAAAATGATAATTGATTAGTAGCTATGGTATGCCTTTATGTGGAAAGGAAATCATTCTAAAGTATGTAGAAAAATGTGGTCATTGCATATACCCATAGTCTTCCCGATAAAATATTATAGTCAAGGAGTCCGTCAACAATTTTAAGCATCAATATAAACCACTAAATTCAACTTAGGTTATTGATAATACCATAAGGTTTATATGTTCTTCCATGTGCTAACTGTTGATTGCGATAATTGTGGTGGGCAGTGACTTCAGGTTTAGAGACATAATGCATGTAGATGCTCCCTGTTAATAGTCACAGTGGACAAGGTGATTGAGAACATTTTTACTTGTATGGAGAATGCAATTCTACTAGTAATTGTGGCACACATATGATTAAAGACGACAAGATTAGAATCGATGGATCATTCCTAATGGTGACCATCAAAGCATGCAGGAGACATAATACCTCAGAAGGCCTGGTGAAGGATTGAGCCAAATCTTCAACTATATTATAATTTTGTGCATCTCTTTCTCGATGATTATATGTTGATTTATGAATTACTCCCTTCGGTGGTTTTCATTCCATGTCTGTTGTGGATGATTTTTTCACCTCACGAGATAGTCTAGAGTTGCCATAGACAGTCCTGGACATGTATGCAACGAGCCCTTTATAGTTTGGGTTGTCGATCCGAAATCACTTACTATATCTTGTTTGAACAAGGAAATTAATTTTTAATGGGACGATCTCTCTCAGAGCGATGCAAGACAAGGGCAATGTAGGACATCAGTAAACTTGATACAAAGGCATCAGACGATTAGAGACCACTAGCCAAGAGGGCTAGTTCGGATAATATATCAATCAAATATAGGATAGCGAGTGCAATGTAAGAAGAAACATAAAGAAGATGTTAGTGACATGAGATTATTTTGAGATACACAACACTAGCATATAGTACCAATTTATGAATCCTTATATGACAATGGTACTATGACACCCCCTCAAACCACTAATATAGCAGAAAATATGGATGAAGTGAACGTAAGAGCTTGATATACCATGACTAGGCCTATTTAAAGCGACATTAATTCAGAGAAGGGCATCAACAAGAATGAATCCACGACTACAAACTAGTGGTACTCGCATTCTAGAACATGATCTGAAGATAAATAGCATGAAATAGATATCATATTAACACATAAGAGAAATTATGCGAGATACCGAACCGGAATCCTCTATTCTGATTATAACCCCTCCTCTCTTGAGACCCAACGAGCTGCGAAACTTCATACGAAATATTGAATGTATACAAAGAACCTTTTCAGCACACGGTTGCGTAGAAATGCGGAACCCTTACGATGTCTTCTTTTTGGGCCTTCATAGGAAGAGCTGAGGAATCTAGAGGAGGCGGTAGATAAAAGCATTTAAACTTATTTTTGAATCAAATGGCGGAAAAATTACACCCACCTTTACCGACGCATTGAAACATAATTGTCGTACTTGCTGTTATTACGGAATGAATCTTGAAGTAAATCTACATACAGGTATAAATAATAAAATATGTAAACATTCGGCCTTTTAGGAGGAGGAAGATCTGCGGCAATAAAACCTTGAGGCGCACGTTTTAGAACATACGGTACTTTCGATCTTCTGTTCTTGAATTTTAATTGGAACCTCTTTCGAGGAAATTTGGACCACGAATTCATTGCTTCTTCATTAATAATCTGTTCTTTGCCATTAATACTTTCATGCAAAATACGTCCTTTTGATTTTCTCTTGAGAGTTCCAAGGATGAAAGTACCCGCTAATGGAGGTCACATCACGAGACTTCCGGATCTTTTAAAGCTAATTTTGTTCCCACCACAAGTTCATGCCAAAAACCAAAACTGTTGAATAAGCGTGTTGAGATAGTGGAAAAAGTGAGACTACTTGAGAAGTGGTGGCATAGATATGAGGGGATGATGGGATGATGCGGTGTAGAGACTTCAAATAAAAATGTTGAAGCGTGACACACAACGGAATATGAAAGCAGACTGGAGGAACGATTGGACGACGTATGACAGCGATGAAAAATGAGCGGGGAGAACGTTGATGATACGAAAACTTCAAGGATTAACTTTTTTGGGGGAATTCTGAAGGCTGCTAAAACAACGAACCAAAGGCTTAGAGGTGGACCGGAAGCGCGCAAAATCACAAGAGGAGAAAATGAGATGGAAGAAGGATGGAATAACCAAAATTCCGCGCTGCGCTATGCGATGGTGTGGTCGATTGAGCGTGGAGCCAAAAAATGAAAATACGATGGGGATGCGCTCGCGAGAAAATGTGCTTTTTGAATGAGGGCGGACATGCGATGGCGTGATTATGCGATGCGTAAACATAGAGAGCGGCGCTTGGTTATATGCAACAAAGGGGGTGCGGAGCTAGGAGGGAAAGAGTATTGTCTGTACCTGAGTGGACTTTAGTTTTTTTAAGTGCTATTTCAATCACAAGGAAGAATGGCAGGCAAAGAGAGAGACTATGTGAGAATTTAAATGGAAGAGTAGAAACAACATTATCAATTTAGGAATAACAATAAGACATTAGATTATTCAGAATGATTCATTGTAAAGACAATGGATTAGTCAATCTTCAGAATTCTTTATTGTGTTCTTCAAAATATCTGTGAAAGGTTTGTGGTGGATAACATCAACTTGGGAACTAGGAGGCTGAATCTTGTAGCAACTAATTTATTATTGGTTGAAATGAGTTTTATCTTTCTGGTACAGTACATAGAAATATTGATGATTTTTGAGACTTAGCCATAGTGAGGACAATCCTATTAATCTTCTCAGTGTGTATGAATATGTAAGTTCTGTATTGGAATAGTTGAATTGAGTAATCCTGCTGGTTCAAAGAATTTATTTCTTTGTTCCCCTTTTTACCTACTGGTTGCTTGTCCTTTTTATTTGTCAAATGACATAGAATTAATTTTGGAAGTAGGTAAGGTCAGTCCAGGTAAACGTCGATGTGTTGTTGCCTGTCAAACGTCTTTAGCATAAAAGTCCTTTATTTGAGAAGACAAAATTAGATAGTAGCGCAGTGTGGATTTTCCCGCAGAGCGTGCCCAGGCCCGAGTCACAAGTCAAGTCTCTAATCCTTAGACTCAGTGACTAACCTGCCCCATGAAAGTGCCTGCCCCAACATCCTGAGTTATAGTCATGTGGAGCTCCATGTATTAAGAAAGAGTTGATAAGACAAATATCTTAACTTCATTCCTCGTAGCCCAGAGTACCTCATGGGTACTGATGAGAAATGTGAGTACTTTTATTAGTCTATTTAGTGTCAGAAGTCATTCCGTTTTGTATCTAACTCCGTCATGGAAATACGTTAAAAATACAATAGCTACAACCCAATGAAAGTGCTGAAAGAAACTAGGTAACTCAATATTTTAAAATTTATGACGGGACATGAAGTTCATTTAGAAAAAAGAGAACGTAGTCGAAACGAATCATCATTCGGAGAGTTGATGAAAACGATAAATGATAAGTCATGACATGGTGGTAGGATCGTTTCTAGGAGTTTCAAATGCATTTATGAATATCAGGAGAGTCATTTATGGTATACGTACAAGAGCTCAGTGTGGGATGTTGTTAACTAGTTAAATCTCATCATTCAAGTTAAAACAAAGACATTGTCTATAAATTCTAGTTGACTTCTTGAGAGTAAGATGGAATTGCTTGGGAAATAGGTCTTTGACCACATTTTATCAAATTCACAAATGTAGTTGAGGGAGTTGTTTGCATAGCAAACGCTTAAAATTTTGTTGACCAAAACCTAGATGTGATACTTGTTGAAATGAAGTTTGGAACCACATTTGTGCTTGTGGCTACCAAGGGGTACGTACGCGATGTTATGACCCAAATTAGTATAATTTGGATTCGGTTGATATGTATAACCGGAGTTGCATTTGTGACATTCCATAAAATGGTACAACGGCTTGTGAATCTGACGATCTTTGATACGGAGTTGTTGTACATTAACCAAAGGATTTTGAGTTGCTGAATTACTTATATGATGATATTAGTTGAAGAACTCACACGATAAGGTTGATGTACAATATTTTTATTTTTTAATAGGGGTATGGATGTATTAACAAGTGGTAATGAAGTGGGTGTAATAGGTTAGTTGGTTGATATAATTGACGATTGTGGATAAGTGGGCTGCCATTGACATTCATGTATTAGTTTGACCAAAAAGGGAATGATTATAGTCATATTGGGTGACCAAGGACATCTGACATAAGGAGGATAGTAAGACGAAAAATAATTTTTCTATGAACGTTGAGTCAATTGATATGGTATAGCAACGTTGACTAAAAGGACCGACTTGATGTTCCCTTTGATGATGTATGTAACGAATCAAGTCATTCGGTACTAATGATAGAATATATTTAAAAATACCGGATATTGTGGAAAGATATAGACATTAATATGCACTAGAAGGAGTGCCTGAATATTGATTTGTAGCACAGTACAGGGCCAGAAAGAACATGTAATCTGACTGGAGTCATGAACATCGACGGAGTAGTGAGGGTAGGAGGCGTAATTGGAATGGACAGCCAAATGCTGATTTAGACATATTTGTGTGACCAAATGTATACCCTCAAAAATGATGGGAGATTGAATGGCTATAGGATCAATAGTAGATTCTAAACGATTGAAATCTTGGTATAGGTAAAGGCAAAGTCGGTTGGAGTTAAAGGTGTGTCATCTTTATTGCAGTTTCTTCAATCGCAATTGAACGGGAGGAAGAACTTCACCATCGAGGCCCAAATATGTTTTAGACGTTGAATGTATTCGAGTTTCGGTGGCTACGAAATTTTGAGTGACGAAGGTAGACAGCTACTTGCTTGTTCGACTTGGGGTCGGATTTTCTAGAAAAGAAGAGACGGGATGCAGATCAATTTGTAATTGAACAACGTCGGGTCCGGGAGGTATGGTCTCGGCGATTGAATGGATGGTGACCATGGTAGGCTATTGAAGACTCCATTTAAACAACGATAAATGAAGCTGGGATGTGTGGAAACAATTTTATGCTCTAGTTTAAAGATGATGTTTCACTACAAGTAGGGTGTACTTGATTCAGGATCATGATCACGTTTACTGCAAGTAACCACGGTGGTAAAGATAGTTTTAAAGCCATCCCAATATGTGAACAACGGATGATTTTTTTCTTCCATGATTCTTGATTTATTTTATACAAAAAACAAATAAACAAAAAAGTGTGCTAGGGTGAGGTTCAAGAAAGCCCATGAACTACAGAAATACCTCCTGGCAAACAAAAGTATGGGCAACTAATCTCCACCAGATGATGTGTTTGGTGTATCACAATTTCAAAGGCGGCAGCCTAGTTCACTATGGATGGATAACACCTAAAATTTTTCCTCCCAGATATACGAAGATGCATTAGAGCCCAAGTCCATATTAGCGTTATACGATGCTTCCCAGAAGCACTAGTGAAAGCACACATATATATTTTTATAACACCATGATATAAAAGTACAGACTGAAACTATGAATATAATTACGTGCACAGGTGAGTATGTATAGAATGTATCGAAAACAATTTAATGATAACTACTATGTTTTACGATGCCGGAACATGTCTTTAGCCTAGACCTTATAAATTTTATCGTTATGGTTCCAATGCGTTGTTAAGTAAATTGAGATTTATTTTATGTTGATCTTGCTTAACAATTTTCCTTTCAAAGTTTCCCTTTTGTGATGATGTATATGCAATTCCTAAATTCAAGCTAAGAATGATAAACAAACTTTCACTGACTTTTTTCAATGAAGAACCTAGGTACTAAGGGAAGAAAATAGTTCGTGAGCAAGTAAAATCAAAAGAAAAAACAAAATCAATGGATGACAAACTAGATGCGGATTTCCTAATGTTCCTTTTAAAGACACACAATCCTACATGCAAATGCAATTTTTTCTTTTCGGTTTTTCTTAATGTTATGAATGTAGAAAAACTGATACTAGATCAATAATTCAGGTAGGCAAAACTTTAGGAAGCAAAGATACAAACAACAATTTCTCCTTTTGAAGGAAAAACGAGGATTTCAACAACAATTTATCCTATCAAGGGAAGCTGAATATTTTACGAAGAGCAACCTTGTTTTGAAAAAATGTTTTTAAAAATGTGACCATAAAAATACTTTTAAATCAACTATCAATGATAAGAAAAAAAATTTAAGCAAACATTAGACAAATTTTCAGCCAAAGGAGGAAGAAGTTTATAGATTCAGCATTCCAATTGAGCATCAAAAATTTTTGAGAACTACATTAACAAACAAAGCTGAAACAAGTTGCAAATTCAAATTCAAAGTCCAGTCGAGTTGGAGTCATGCAGATATACGGGGACATTAACACCGCGGAGGTTAGGAAGGAGGCAGGTGCTGTAAACCTTTGTGTCGGTCTAAGTCGTTGGTAGCGATAATAAGGGATAAATACTATATTTAACTCAACATCTTTGCAATCGACTCTAAAAAGGTTTAATATTTATATTAACAACAACTATTGATGAATGTATCGCAAACAAACCTCGAGCCAGAGAACAATACTTGATGGAGTCGTTAATTTGTTGGAGCGAATTGTAGATTACAAATAAATCATTAGCTACTAGGCAGTGCTAGTCACAAAAGCAATTGAAAGACTATCGACTATTTCTCCTAACTCAAAATAGATACATGCAATTCGACTTGGGCGGTCAAGCACCCCAAATGATTACTTTTTCTCACCGTTCTTGACTTCAAATTCCAAGATTTATGAAATTTGAATGCTTCTACAGAAGAACTAAATATGAAGATAAATAATAACGTAATCCTATAACTAGACTGTTCACCTTCATCGATGCAACGTAAAGCGGATATCTCAACAAGATCAACACATTTTCTGGTGATCAGGAAACGCAATACAAATGTATATGGAAGGAAACAAGCAGTACTCTTTGTGAAGACGAAGGAGGAGTACAACCTAGTGACTAATTTTAAGTGACCTTCCAGCAATGCTACAATAAATCACTAGTATAATCTCTATAGCCAACTGCGGAATATAGCTCTCAATTGGAATTTATTGACATTTATCTACTCAAATTCTTCCTTCTCAAGCACTTAGATCTGTGCTCAATTTATAAATGAGCTTGTAGGTTGTTTTAGAAGAATCAATAACTTTCAGAACAGGTATCAATGGTTTTAGGGTCATGTAGATATCAGATGGAAAAAGCTGGATCTGAAACTTCATGTATGCATGAGCTCTTCTAGAAACCTTGGCCAAGTGGAAATTCCCATACAATGAGAATTTCCTCCCCGATGTGACCAACACACTTGTGAATGTCGGGGAAGTGATTTGCAAAGTAGCCTTGCATGGGTCTACTGCCTTATGCAGCACTTAGGCCCCTTAGAGCTGCGTTAGTGAGCTCTCATATGCTATATAATAATCTTCAAACCATGGAAACCTTTTCTTGTTGAAAGTCTTGCTTGATTTGTCTTGTTTCTTGTCTTAGGAGCATGTAACTGAAATGATAGGGAATGAGTGACCCTTGATCGTGGTCTTGGAATTATGTCAATTAGCTTGGTCATTGGGAATGGTGCTCAAAATTGACCTATAACTGCAGTAAGGGTTTGGTCAAGTTTACGGTTAAGTTGCAGATTGAGTCTGGTTGAGTTTGATTGTAGTTAAGGTTAAGGTTATGGGAAGGTTAAAGTTAAGGTTTAGGTTAAGTTAAGGTTAAGGTTAATATTTGGTCAGAGTTAGGGTTATGCTATAGTTAAGGTCAAGGTTTGGATTGGGATTTAAGGTTAAGGTTACGGTTTAGTACGCGTTAAGGGTAACTTTAAGGTTATCTGATGAAGTTAAGGTTAAGGTTAAGGTAAAGAGGTTAGGGTAAGGTTAAGGTTAATGTTAGGTTAAGGTTAAGGTTAAGGCTAAGGTTAAAGTTAGGTTAATGTAAAGGTTATGGGAAGGATAGGTTAAGATAAAGGGAAGGTTAAGGTTAAGATAAGAGTTAAGTTATAGTTAAGATTAAGGTTAGGTTAAACACATTGAAGGTTAAGTTTAAGGGTGAAAGTTATGACCTTAACTTACCATTAATCATAACCTTAACCTTAACTATAAACTAACCGTAACCATAACCTTAACCTAACGTAACTGTAACCTTGACCTTGACCTTAATCTTAACCTTGTATATACACAGCAACCTTAACCTTAACTACGCTTAACCTAACATTAACCTTAACCTTACCCTTAATCTTCACCTTAACCTTAAAATTTTATATACCATTTTACATAACCTTGACAACATTCAGTTCACCCTTAACCTAACCTTGCCCCAATCAACTCATAACCTTAGTCTTAACCCTAATACCAACATAACCATAGCCTTAACACATACCCAAACATAAGCTTAACTATAACGTAACCTTAACCTTTACCTTAACTATAACCTAACCCTCACCTTGACCCAAACCCTTAACATTAACCTTAACATTGACATTAACCTTAACCTTAACCTTCCCTTAACCTACTCTTAACCTTAAACTTAACCACGACCTTAACTATAACCTAACCCTAACCTTAGCCAAACCTTAACCTTGACCAAACCCTTAACGTAACCTTAACCTTGACTTTACCTAATGTAACCTTAACCTTGACCTGTGCCATATTAACACTTAACCTTAACAACTTGACTAAACCGTAACCTTAAACTTAACCTTGACCTTAACTATAACCTAACTAACCTTAAGGTTAAGGTTAGGTTATAGTAGGGTAGATCCAAAGTAAGGTCAAGGTTAAGGGTAAGGTCAAGGAATAGGTAAGGTTAAGGGTAAGTTTAAAGTTAGGATAAGGTTAAGGTTGGGTTAAGGTTAGGAAGTGCTTTTAGGATAGGTTAGGATTCAGTTGGATTTAAGTTAAAGAATTAATTCAAGGTTAAGGTTAAGGTCAAAATTCGAAACTAGGTTACGTTTAAAGTTAGGGTTAGGTTAAGTTAGAGGTTAGGTTATAACGGATTTATGGTTAAGGTTATGTTTATCGTAAAATTAAATTTTTAGGTTAAGGTTAAAGGTTAGGTTATAGTTAAGGTTGGAAAGTTAGGTGTAGGGTTAACTTATGACCTTAACCTTAACTATAGCCTAACCCTAACCTTAGCCAAACCCTTAACCTTAACCCTGGCAACCAACCAAACCAGCAGTGTATAACATATTTCAGCCAGCAAGGTTGGAGGTTAAGGGCAAAGGTAAAGTTAAGGTTAAGGTTAATGTTAGGTTAAGGTAAGGTTAAGGTTAAAGTTAAGGTCAAGTTTAAGGTTAAGGATAGGTTAAAGGTTAAAGGTTAAGTTCGTTCGGGTAAAGTTAAGATCAAGGTTAAGGTTATGTTAAGGCTAATGTCAAGGTTAAGTTCGTTAAAGAAGGTTTGGTCAAGGTTAGATTAGATTATATATAGGTTGGGTTAGGTAAAAGGTTAAGGTTAAGATTTAAGGTTATGGTTAGGGTCAAGGTTAAGATTAGGTTAGAGGTAATGTAAAGGTAAGGTTAAGGTTAAGGTTAAGGGTTAGGTTAAAGGTTAGGTTAAGGTTAAGGGTAAAGCCAAGGTTAAGTTTAGGTTAAGTTAATATAAGGTTAGGGTAAGGTTAGGGTAGAATACCCAAGTTAGGTTAGGTTAAGGAGTTTGGTGCAAGGTTAGGGTTAGGTTATAGTTAAGGTCAAGGTAAGGTTAAGGTTAAGGTTAATGTAAGTTTAAGGTTAAAGGTTAGGTTAAGGAGGTTATAGGTTGAGTTAATGATAAGGTCAGGTTAGGGATTAGGTTAGATTATGGTTAATATTTAAGGTAAGTTAAGTTAGGGTTAGGATGAGTCAGGTTAAGGTTAGGTTAAGGGTAAAGTTAAGGTTAGGGTTAGGTTAAGGTTAAGGTTAGGTTATGGTTAGGCTAAGGTTAAGTTAGGTTGGGCCAAGGTTGGTTAGGTTAAGGTTAAAGTTAGGTTAAGGTTAAGGTTAATGTTAAAAGAGGTTTAAGATCAAGTTGAGTTAAGTTAAAGGTTAATGTTCAAGGGTTTGGACAGAGGTTAGGATTAGGTTATAGTTAAGGTCAAGGTTAAGGTTAAGGGTAAGGTTATAATGAGGTTAAGTTTAAGGTTTAAGGCTAGGTTAAGGTTAAGATAAGGTTAAGGTTAAGGGTTTGGTCATGGCTAGGGTTAGGTTATAGTTAGGTTAAGGTTAAGGTTAGGTGAAGTTAGAAGTTAAGGTCAAGGTGAATGGTAAAAGGTTAAGGTTAGGTTAAGGTTAAGTTAACGTTTTGGTTAAAGGTTATGGTAGGTTAAGGTTAAGGTAAAGGTAAAGCTAAGAGTTAAGGTTAAGATGAATGTTAGGTTATAGTTAATGTCAGAAGCTTAATGTTGGTTATAGTGAAGGTTAAGTTTAGGGTTGAGTTAATACTTAAGCCTTAACGTTCACCCTTAACCTTTACCTAGCTTGTAGCCTTGGCCTTGAAAAGCAACATGGCAACTACCTAACCTAACTTTTGTGCCTTAACCTTAGCCTCAATCACTTTCTTAGCCTAACCTTAACCTTGACTTTGCACCCTTAACCTTAACCTTAGCCTTGACCTTAAACATAACCTAAACCTAGCTTGTAACAAGCCCTTGCGTTAGCCTTAATCTTAACCATAGCTCTAATATCTGGCACCTTCCCTTAACCATAACCTTAACTAACCTTGACCTTACCAGCTTAGGGTTAGGTTATAGTTGGAGTCAACTTTAGGTTAAAGTTAAGGTTAGGTAAAGTTTATGGTTAATGAGGTATTAAGGTTAAGGTTAATAGGGTAAGGTTAACATTAAGGCTAAGGGTAGGTCAAGGTTAAGGTTAATGTTATGGTTATGGGAAGGTTAAGGTTAAGGTTGATTGGTTAGGTAGGAAGGTTAAGTTTTGAGTGGAGTTAAACAAAGGTTAGGTTACGTTTAAGGTCAAGGTTGAGAGTTATAGTTAACTTTGACTAAACTGTAACCTTAACATAACCTAACCTTAACCTTGACCTTATCCTAACCTAGCCATAACCATAAAACAAATTCTTTCTAACCTTGATCAAACCATAAACCTTAACTATAGCAAACCTAACCTTCGACCGCAGACACCCTTAACATTGACCTTAACCTTAACCTAACAACAACAACTTTATATAACCTAATCTTAACCTTAACGTAACACTTGGACAAACTACCCTTCAGCCTAACGCGCGGCCTTAACTATAGCAACATGTCCAGACAAACCTTAACCTTAGCCACCCAACCTAATCTTAACCTTAGCCTTAACCTTGACCTTAACCTTAACAACTAGCATAACCTTCACCTTAACTATATACAATGCGCCTTGACCAAACTCCTTAACCTTAACCTTATCGCCTTAACCTAACCTTAACCTTAACCTTAGCAACTACCTTTATAACCTTACCATATGTACCTTGACCTTGCTATATTTAACCTAACCAATAAACCCTTAACATTAACCTTAACCTTGTACAAATACCTTAACTAATAACCTTAACTTTATCTTAACGAATTTACCCTTAAGTTAATAGCAACAATATTGACTTTACCCTTAATGTAACGCCAAAAACTTAATTTACATACTTTGACACTTACCTACTTATACTTAGCGACTTTACCATTATTACTTGTAACCTTCCTTTAACTAACCTAACCGTTACCAAACCCTTAACCTTAATCTTAACCTAACTAAACCCATAGCAACCTTAACCACACATGTATACCTTAACCTTAAATTTACCCATAACCTAACTTTAACCTTAACCTTCACCTTCACCTTCACCTTCACCTTCACCTTAACCTTAACCTTACCCTTACCCTTAACCTTTTCTTTACCCTTAACCTAATCTTACCCTTAACCTTAACCTTATCTTAACCTTAAATATAACCTAACCCTAACCTTGAGTAAACATAACTACTAACCTTAACTTTACCCCTGACCTAACCTTAACCTTAACCTTAACCTTTGTTAGGGTTAGGTTAAGGTTAAAGAGTTTGGTCAAGTCAAGGGATTAAGGTTAAGTGAGTTAAGATTAAGGTTAGACTTAGGGTAAGTTTAACGATAATTTAAAAAGGTTAAAGTTAGGGTAAATTAAAGTTAGGTTAGGTTGGTGACTTAAAGTTAGGTTAGTATATGGGATGAGTTCTGAGTTTTAGTCAGGTTAAGGTTAACGTTACGTTAAGGTTAAGGTTAGGATAATGTTAAGGTAAGATAAGGTTAAGGTTAGGTTAAGGTTAGGTTAAGGGTAAATTTAAGGTTAGGGTTAGGTTAGGTAAAATTAGGTGCTATAGTTGAAGTGGATTGTAAGGTTAAGGTTAATTTACAGGACAGGTTACGGTTAGGTTAAGGTTAAGGTTAGGTTAAGGTTAAGGTTAAGGTTTAGTCCAATATTCTGATTAGGTTATAGTTAAGGTCAAGGTTAAGGTTAGGTTAAGGGTAAAGTCAAGGTTAAGGTTAAGATTAAGTTAAAGGGTAAAGTTAAGGTTAAGGTTAGGTTAAGGTTAGAGTCCAGTTAGAAAATTTGAAGTTAAGGTCAGTTAGGGTTAGGTTATAGTTAAGGTTAAAGGTTTGATCCAGAGTTAGGGTTTAGATTAGGTTTAAGGTTAAAGTTAGTTTAGGATAAGGTGAAGGTTAAGGTTAGGTTAAGTTTGCAAGATTAGGAGTTTTAGTCGGGTTAAGGTTAAGGTTACGTTTGGGGAAGTTAGGGTCAAAGTTAGGTTAAGTGCAGTTAAGGTTAACGTAAGATTTAAGGTTAAGGTTACGGGTTTAGTCGAGTTAAGGTTAAGGTTAAGGGTTTGGTCAGAGTTAGGAGTTAGGTTATAATTGGGATTAATTTTAGGTTAGGGGTAAAGTTAAGGTTAGGTTTGAGTCGAGGTTAGAGTTAGGTTAGGTTAGGTTATGTTAACGTTGGGTCAGGTTAATGTTAAGGTTAAGGTTAAGTTAATATTAGAGTTAAAATTTGATCAAGGTTAGGGTTATGGTTAAAGGTTAAAGGTTAAGGGGGTAGGGTAGGGTTAAAGTTAAGGTTAAGGTTAAGGTTAGGGTTAAGGTTAGGAAGTTAAGGTTAAGGTTAAGGTTAAGGGTTTGGTCAAGGTTAGTGTTAGGTTATAGTTAAGGTTAAGGTTAAAGGTTAGAGTTATGGGTTAGTGAGTTTAAAAAGGTTAAGGTTAAGGGTTTTGTCAAGGTTAAGGTTAAGGGTTTGGTGAGGTTGTTGAAATTTAGTTCTGGAGGATAGGTGGTTCCCTAAGGCTTTGATCTTTATTTCAGGCAAAGTGTCCAAATTTAATTTTTCTCCTAAAGTGACTTTGTAAGTTATAAAGTCAAATCTAATTAAAAGTGACTTTAAGTGATAAAGTTACTAAAGTCTAGTTAAGTGACTTTAATAAAGTCATTGTAAAATTAGAAAGGAAAAAGTGACTTTGGAAAATAATGACTAAATGGGTCTTTATTGATGGGGTGAATTAAAAAATATAAAGTGATTTAAATGAGCATTTAATTTCAGCCTAGATCTCAAATCTATTTAACCATTGGATTTAGGATTCCCCAAGATGCTTGAAGTTGGGATTAAAGGAGGAAAAGGAGAAAAAGATCCTCCTGATACTTTCGCCGTGGAATTAGAGGAAAGAAGGAGAAGCTGGAGACTTTTTTGAAAGAGCTTGAGAAGGTGAAGGAGAGGCAAAATCAGCAATCATGCCGTGACAAGGAGGGCATAGGTTTTGAGCGATAGGCGCTGCAGACCTCGGTAGAAGTAGATGCAAACACTTGGCCAGGCAAGCCGGTCGTACCAACTGTTACAAATTGCATGTTTTTCAAGGAAAGACATCGATCTATGAGGAAAAACAACAACAAAGGGCTTGATTTCCAAGGTTGTTGCGCATGTTTTTCAAGGCAGCCAACACGGTTGCAGGGAAAGACTGGATTTGTTGCAATAAATTTTTTGTTTGAGTATTTTTCTATTCGCCGTTTCCAAGGCGGTGGCAAGCACACACAAAACAGAATAAGTTTATGTTAGGTAGCTTGAAATTTTCTTGTATATTTCACCTCTCTGTAAAAAGGCATTTTCGAAACAAGAAAGACTTTCAAAATGGTTTTTAAAGTTGTAGGGAGTTTCCGGGGTCACCTTGACCAAAAATATCTATGTTTAAATGTGTTGAATGGTACATTTTTAAGCTTGCTGATTTTTATTTACGTTTCCCGACGTGCAGCAAATTTTCTAGGAATTTGTGTTTCAACAAATTTTTTTTATTTATTTTTTGAATGTAAGGATATGGGAAAGAGGCATTTAACTAAAGGAGAAATAAGGTGGCGAAAGCGGGGTTGGAAAACAAGAAATTTACTATAAAATTATCAGCTTGAGTCTTTGAAAGTGCGATTTGGGACAATGAGGAGAAAAATGTAACAAAATTTTGAACCCTAAATTTATATATATAATAATGACAGAATCCCATGATACATAGGAAAAATGGAAGGAAATTTTATTAATATTATAATATGTATATATAATGTTTTTGGCGATCTCACGAGATTATATTATCTTGTAAAATCAACGGCGAATCGCTAGTCTGAATAGCGAATCACTACTACAAAATGGTGAAGCGTTATATAGTGGAGTTTGGGGGTGTTGGTTCCAATGATGTGGTAGTTAGACTAGGAGTAGAAGGAAGAAGAGAACCATGAGACCAAGCATAATACACCATGTGTTGTTTGAAATTAGTTCTGCGTGTATTTTGAAAACGCGTTCTTCTAGTTAACATAAGCGTAAGTCATTGTGCTCATGCTACTACTGCCATGATATTGAGTTGGAGAGGAGTTTGAGGAAGCATGGAAAGTGCTTTGATGGTGGAGAATTACAAAGAGTACCCCATGATGGGCTCCATTTTTCCCTTTGGTATACGTACTGCAAGATCTTAAATCCCATTGAACCAACAGTGCTTAGTTCAACCAACAATCAGGATGACTAAGTTGATTAGGTACGAGTCAACCTAGACTAAATGCTAAAAAATATATTTTTACATATCCCATATTTATCCACTTAATGCTACACAACATTGTGCATTTGCACCCTTCTCAATAATTCTTTTCGAAAAATCTATAATAAGAAAAATATTTTACTATATTCTAAAGGTGAATATGTGAAATCATGCTACAAAGGAAATAAAAATATCTTTCCACAAACCACCAAGTATACCAAAGAAAACAATAATGATTATAATAATAGAACTAGATCTATCGATCTATCGATCTATTCATGATATAGAGACACTAAGCATTCAAGGGACTAACTTCAAACTCAACAAAATCCTCTAAACAGAAAAAAAACAAATAACTGAAATTTTCAAAAGGTGTAAGACTAGACATTAACACAATTTCAAATATACATGAATAAGCCACATTTTTGCTTAAGCGTTAGAATTCTTAAATTAGTCCTTTATCATTTAATACACGGACCTATCATCATGAAAATAAATAGGTCCCAACATCAGAATCGACTTCATTTCCAATCAAGATCTAAAAACTAGCTTCGTTTCTAGCCACAAATTATAAATCACACATTTTCCAAATATAAGCAATTATTTCAGAAAAAATATAAAACCCTAAACTACGACGAAATTCCCGAAACACAAGCAACCCATATACCAACTAAAAAATTTCCAGATGTAAAGCTAAAGACATCAAAGGTAGTTTCATGTACTTGAATGTATTATTGAGGAAATTAACACGTTAGTCTTATTAAGTGGTCCTTTATATCCCATTTAATACACACTAGTCAAACATTATTCGTAACGAAAAAAACTAGGTCCCAAAATCATCAAATCCAGTTATTTCCTATCACAAATAAGAAACAAACAATGTAAGGATTAAATATGAGAAAATCAGAAAAAATCTTAAAATAACACGCATAGAAAATGTAGCTAAATGTTACAATGAAAAATACAAAATATGACCCATTTTTACTTGAATTTGACATGCTAGTAATCTTATGATCATAGAACATGTATACTAAAAATAAGAGTCCTAGGGTATTTCAATTTCTGATTCTCATCTTGGTCATCACATTTTATACATTGTGAACATGATCTTCTCAGATGTCATCATTATGAGCCTCCGGCATTATGTTTTGTATCAAGTTCATTAGATAAATTTTTTATATTGTTTTCTCCCCTTTATTACAAAATGCAGTGTTAAGCGCTAGTGCTCTTTCATATGGAAAATTGTCAACGTCATACTTTGTTACATATAATATTAAACATGTATACATGTTTATCAAGATTACTCAACTTTGACTTCAAAAGTGATAGTGCACTAAACATTCTCATCCTCCACCCATCCCAAAATCATGGTTTGACACAAATCTACTAATTTAAAATGATACGTGTATTTTTTCTTACGGAGTGTGCTTCTAACACTTAAGTATTCCATAATCTTGTTATGTACCCGTTTTCATTAGGATTTCTCCAAAAAAGGATATTTTGGTTTCCACATTGACTAGAGGCAAAGCGTCCACCTTGGTGATACAATTTTGATGAATCTAAATACCTTCATCTTAATTCTCCATTCTTTATTGAGACTTTCTTTTAGAAGTGGTCTACTAGCTTTTGTTTTAATCTCTTTTGAAAAATCGGCTTTTAAATTTCTTGGACATTGACAATTGTTCCAATATTGAGGGTATACCACACACATGGCCTCCGGCAATTCATCTCGAGGAAATCGTTCTCTTATCTACGATGATAGTGATCTTGCAATTTATATCAAATTTGTCTCCTTCGAGATCACAATATTATCAAATTGGTCTCTTGACACGGGGAAATCTTTGGTGATTCATCTCGTCTTACTAATATAATGAAAAGGACCATATACCCACTCCTTTGATACATAGTATCCCTTTTTTCATCAAATGTAAATTTTTTTCAAATTATTTTCTATATTGATGATGTTAAGTGCTGTAAACTACGGACCGATGAAAAAGGTACGGCATCATGCTCTGAAATTATCAATGCAAAGACATCTTCGACTTTCTCATTTGTGTATTCGGCAATATGGCTAGCGAGTTAAGAGACATTTTCACGAGGACATTCTTTCATGTAACATAGGAAAAATTCCAGCCAATGTTAATAATGTTTCTATATCATTTAATTCCGAAGAAGATCTTGAGCTTTATCTACATTGTAGCGATTTTCATACATCAACCCTACCAAAGACTTGAACTCACTAAATAGTCTTTGAGCTAGTCCCCGCTGACGGAATCCATCTTGTCGACATCTTTCCAATTTTTTTCCATCCATGCTTCATTTTCAAATTTTTGAAACTCAATATCATTTGGACTACGAAAAGTATGCATGAGTCTCACGTACAAGATCTTCAACTTTTGTTGATGAAACTTGCTTACTATTTTAAATGCAAGATTCATCCTATGAGCCATACAATGAATATTAATCATATATGGCAAGGCGTGATTGTAGTCTAACACAAGAATGACCTTTGTCCTTGCATTACCGATGCTCCATCTACTCCAACACATACCAACTTTTGCAATATTTAAATGAATCACTACCACTTTTCTGCCAAAGTATTAAGAACACGATTCATAAATATTTTGGTATAAAGTATCTCTCATGATGCGAGAACATTGGGACAAATGTGATAGCATGGTCACATGTTGTGACTAACAAGGGGTTGGAAGAAAATAATTTAATTAATTTTATTTGATTAAATATATGAGAGTGTTTATTTATTGTTAAATATGAGGATAGGGTATATGTGGCTGAGTGATCCTCCTTGTGTGGAGATCAGGACAAACAGTTAGATTTATTTGGCTAGAATATATTCTGAGGAAATTTAAAAGCTTGATTTAGCGTTGGTGTAGAAAAGAGTGGGTTTGAAGAGATTTTTTAGGAGAGGTTGAGAGATTTCTGGTTCAGAATCAGAATTGGTTCATGAAACCATTTATTTGTATAAATTGTGCCTTCTTGTATAATTCAGGGTGAGTTAGGCGAGAGAGTTAGTGTAAGGTTTTTGGGTAGAGCGAGAGGATTAGAATAGGTTTCTTTTGTGTGGAGCAGAAAGATCAGATTAGTAGTGAGATGTGTGTGGATTGTTTTTAGGCCAAAGGGCAAAATTCTGTTTTGTTTTTCTGAATACTGTAGATACAACTGTGTTTGTACATGATTGAATGACAAATATTGGGATGTATATATTGTTGGCCTACGTAATTGCTTTAAACGAGGGTGGACTGTGTGTTTTTGTTTTAAACTATGAAAATTCTCGCAAATCTGGAAAATTATGAACTTACGGGTTGGAACAGTCATTAACGCAGAAATCCGGTGTAAATCACCTATTGAAAGCTTTGAGTGGATTGAAAATTCGTTTAAACGTTATATATGAATAAATTGTGAGGATTGATGTGTTGGTTGAAGTAGTTTCGATTTGTATTTCTATTTAAATCGTAAGAATTCTGTATTAATGCAATCCTGGCTTTGTTGTAGTTTATGAACTGAAACACAGAGGAATGGCTTAAAAAGACTTTATGAATCCTTTTTAATGGAGTCGAGTTAAATTACATTTCAGTTTTAAATTGCAACAGGACTGGAGAATTCACATCAGAGTTAAGTCAGCGATTTTCGATCGCCGATTGGAATCAGATCGGAACTTTACAGAGTCAAAATTGAAAGCACATTATAATTGCTGATTGGCAATTTCCGATTGAGTCGCATCGGGAAAATTGAAGAGTGTCAAAGGTGGAAATGCAATGCAAATTGCGATTGGTGATTTTTGATTGTTTAAGTCAACTGTTTAAGAAGTGATATCAATCACAGTGATTTGCAATCGCAGACAGGAATTTTACATCAGGTTGTTGTGTAAATTATATCGCATCGGAACTATAGTAATTCCGATCTTTTTGAAGCACTGTTTCATTTGAAGTCTGTATCAGTTGAAGCGTTGTTTCATTGGTGTGGATTATTTTGACATGGAATTATAAATGCGGAACCAGTTGAATAGAATTGAAAACATTGCTGTTTGAAATAATGAAATTGATTGTGTTCGTGGGTTTGTGGTCTATAATAAAGAATGTAGAGGATTTGTAATTTCTGATGGAAATTTCGTGCTGAAGGATCAATGGAAAACCTGTTTGTGAAAATCGATGGTAATTCACGTGTGGAATCGAAGAAAGCGTTGTTGAAAATCATGTAGGGGAATGTCAATTTGTTTGTAGTCGATTTTTGTTGGATGGTAAGTTAATGGCAAGACACATTGTAAATGTTGATGTGTGGTTGGAAGTCAAATATGTGTTGAAATGAGAAAAGGTAAATCGATTAATGGCAGAGTTGTATTAAACACATATGAATTTATGACACATTGAGTTTGTATTAGTGAAAGCAGGGCGATTCAAATATATTGCAGGTTTGGTGCGTGGAAGAGCATTACAAAGGCTGGAGAAATGGATTGAAGACTTTTTCACACATTGAGATGGACAGTGGATGCATGATTCTTGCGATGCAGGGCTACCCTGCATCAATTTTTGGTATCAGAGCTTGGCTCTATTGAGATTGAAGATTGTTTTGGGAAACTGAATTTTAGAAGATGTATCATTGCCTGAAGTGAGTTTGAGGAAGATAAGGATCAGAATGGAGAAGCAGAGAATGCCCGAGAAGGTCTGGTAAGAATGTTTAAGTTGATTGCATGACTGATTTGATTGAAGATTGTTTAAATATTGTTGAAGGCAATGATATTGATGATCGAAAGAGCAGAGATTGGGTTAATAGGACTGAAAGAAGAACTACTACAGGAAATGAATTTTGGAAATTGTATTGGCAAAACAACATTTTCTTACAATTAGGTTATCAGAAGGAATTGATAGTATTTGAAAGATACCTTGATGTGAAAAGATTGTGCAGGTCAGTGCAAGCAATGGATTTGCTGAAAGATGGAATGAGTTGTACCAGCATCATAGCATATGAGCTATGTAAAGAAGATAGAGAAAGAAGAAATCCCAGATGTGTAAACGTGACAATACCTGACAATAAACAAATTTACTGAATGAAGAAGGTAGTGAGAAATTGAAGATGCAGAGCCTACAACAAGAAGTATTCAAGAGGAGATGAGAACAACTTCCAACTGAGGTTGGGTAGAAGTTGATGAGGTAGCTCCACAATTGTGATTGTGGATAGGAGATAACAATTCCAGCAAGAAGAGTGTTGGTTAGAATTGTTAGTCAGTGAAAGGTTCGAGGAAAGAACTAATAGGTGCCAAAAGGCTAAACTCAGGAAATTTTGGTGAGGCATGAAGGAGACTTGTTACAGGCGAAATGGAAAAAATTAGTTGCAGCTCACTAGTGAACAAGGAAAGTTCACCAGAGGAAGGAAAGGAATTGACTATTGATGGTCATGACAGGGGTACAAAGGAAAGTCACAGACATAGGGAAAAGAGTGCTGAAGCAGTTGGACTCAAAGAAATGAGTAAAGAAGAAAGGGACATAGAGTTGGCTGGGATGAAGGCAGAACTCAGTCATTTGGAGAAGCTAGTATTAAAAGGAATTAGAGAAAAATGGAAACAAGGATTTTATGCAGGAAGAAGAGTTAAATGGCCTGTCAGAGAATTGTTTGCTGAGAAATTATTACTTCGAACAACTGAGAATGAAGAAATAGAATACATCTATGAACCAGAGAAAGGATCTCTCCTTGGGGACGAAGACAGTGATGACAGTAGAGAAGAACTGATCTATGCAGATCAGAATGAGAGGAATGTGTTGACATCATCCGCACAGACAAGAGGATCTCATATTTCTGGGATATATTATTTCCGTGAATGTAAAATTGCAGGTATGCAGCCTAAAGAATTTGAACCTATGTATGAAAAAGTGAAAGGGGAAAAGGCAAGACAAGCAAGAAAGGAGATGCATAAGGACTTTCAAGACTTCAATTGGTGGAGGAAGTTAAAAGGTATGGCTGAATGCTTATGTTTTATTTTAGTGGAAACTTATTGGATCATATTTGAAGGAATTTTAGCATGGAAAGAATACCAATGGGAAATGGAAACAGGAAAGGAAACAAATGCATTGCAGATTTATGAAGTGAAGAGAAGGAAAGGTGACACCAAGAACTTAGCTGAAGAAGGTAAGCCAAGGAAATATTGAAAGATCAAAGTCTTATCAGAGAAGAGGAAGAGGCATTATTGTCTTATTTGGACAAACTGAGTATTGGAAGAAATTGTGTAGAACAGGAAGGTATTCTACAAACTTATGATGAAGTTGCCAACCATAATAAAGAAGTTGCAGTCCCAGAAGTTTTCTTTGATGAGGAAGAAATCAGAGATGTTGAGGAAGAATTTCTCAATAATTTAGCGAACTATCAGAATAGTTCAGAGGAGCATGAGGAGCTGATCATCGAGGCTTCGAATGAAGAGCCTTGCATTTTTGAAACTGACATGTTTTGTATGTTTTCAGGTGATGAACAACGATTGGACAATGTGCTTATGCATGTTGATGAAGAAGTGAGATTACTGGAATAAATGGCTGAAACATAAACATATTTTGAGCATGTATTTAATAATTTTGAGAATGATGGTATTGACAGGGAAATTGTCATGATTAAAGAAGCTGAAGATAAAAAAATGAAAGTTTGTGATGAAAGCGCAGAGGAAAGTATGGAAATGGAAATTGATGACAATCTCATAACTTTTGCAGAAGGACAGTATAAAGAGTTGATGGAAGAATCACCTATGAAGATCAAAAACCATAGCTATTTTGAATCTAACAATTGTGGTGGAAATTCTGTTTTATACAGGAAGGAGGAGTCATATGCAAATGACATGTTTATTGAATATGAAGGAATTGACATTTTGCTGAAAATGTTATTAGACAAATCTGAGAACATAGAGGGAAGAATTATCTTTAATGATAATGAAAGAGAGGTTGTAGATTACAAAAAAATAGATTGTAAATGGTAGAGGAAAGGAAGATTTGGACAAAAATTTTATAATTTATATGGAAAAAGAGAATGTACAGCAGACAGATGTCAATAAAGTTCAGTTAGAGACAATTGGTAAGAAGGAAATTGAGAAATTGTGGAAGATGAAATCAGACGAGAAGAGGGATAGCAAGAAGGAGAAATTGACTACAGGAATTTATATCAGCAAGAACAAAGGACAACAACAAATTAAGATTTGGGAATCTGGAGGAATAGAAGTGACAGTGGCAGAAGAATTGAATCATCAGCATAATGAAAGTGATGACCAGTTACAAAGTAAAGTTTGGGATACTGGATGGACAGCAGAAGAAACACATGACCAGGAGGTCATGGAAAATTTCAATTTTGGGAGTCTGATGCAGGAGCATTCAGGCCTAGTCAACAATGTGATAGCATGGTCACATGTTGTGACTAACAAGGGGTTGGAAGAAAATAATTTAATTAATTTTATTTGATTAAATATATGAGAGTGTTTATTTATTGTTAAATATGAGGATATAGTATATGTGGTTGAGTGATCCTCCTTGTGTGGAGATCAGGCCAAACAGTTAGATTTATTTGGCTAGAATAGAGTATGAGGAAATTTAAAAGCTTGATTTAGTGTTGGTGTAGAAAATAGTGGGTTTGAAGATATTTTTTAGGAGAGGTTGAGAGATTTCTGGTTCAGAATAAGAATTGGTTCATGAAACCATTTATTTGTATAAATTGTGCCTTCTTGTATAATTCAGGGTGACTGAGGCAAGAGAGTTAGTGTAAGATTTTTGGGTAGAGCGAGATGATTAGAATAGGTTTCTTTTGTGTGGAGTAGAAAGCTCAGATTAGTAGTGAGTTGTGTGTGGATTGTTTTTAGGCCAAAGGGAGAAATTCTGTTTTGTTTTTCTGAATACTGTAGATACAAATGTGTTTGTACATGATTGAATGACAAATATTGGGATGTATATATTTTTGGCCTGCGTAATTGCTTGAAATGAGGGTGGACTGTGTGTTTTTGTTTTAAACTATGAAAATTCTCGCAAATCTGGCAAATTATGAACTTACGGGTTGGAACAGTCATTAACGCAGAAACCCAATGTAAATCGCCTATTGAAAGCTTGGAGTGGATTGAAAATTTATTTAAACGTTATATATGAAGAAATTGTGAGGATTGATGTGTTGGTTGAAGTAGTTTCGATTTGTATTTCTATTTAAATCGTAAGAATTCTGTATTAATGCAATCCTGGCTTTGTTGTAGTTTATGAATTGAAACAAAGAGGAATGGCTTAAAAATACTTTATGAATCCTTTTTAATGGAGTCGAGTTAAATTACATTTCAGTTTTAAATTGCAACAGGACTGGAGAATTCGCATCAGAGTTAAGTCAGTGATTTCCAATTGCCGATTGGAATTGGATCGAAACTTTACAGAGTCAAAAGTGAAAGCACATTATAATTGCTGATTGGCAATTGCCGATTGAGTCGCATCGGGAAAATTGAAGAGTGTCAAAGGTGGAAGCGCAATGCAAATTTCGATTGGCGATTTTCGATTGTTTAAGTCGATTGTTTAAGAAGTGATATCAATCACAGTGATTTTCAATCGCAGACAGGAATATTACATCAGGTTGTTGTGTAAAGTATATCGCATCGGAACTATAGTAATTCCGATCTTTTTGAAGCGCTGTTTCATTTGAAGTCTGTATCAGTTGAAGCGTTGTTTCATTGGTGTGGAGTATTTTGACATGGAATTATAAATGCGGAACCAGTTGAATAGAATTGAAAACATAGCTGTTTGAAATAATGAAATTGATTTTGTTCGTGGGTTTGTGGTCTATAATAAAGAATGCAGAGGATTTGTAATTGCTGATGGAAATTTCGTGCTGAAGCATCGATGGAAAACCTGTTGGTGAAAATCAATGGTAATTCATGTGTGGAATTGAAGAAAGCGCTATTGAAAATCATGTAGGGGAATGTCAGTTTGTTTGTAGTCAATTTTTGTTGGATGGTAAGTTAATGGCAAGACACATTGTAAATGTTGATGTGTGGCTGGAAGTCAAATATGTGTTGAAATGAGAAAAGGTAAATCGATTAATGGCAGAGTTGTATTAAACACATATGAATTTATGACACATTGAGTTTGTATTAGTGAAATCAGGGCGATTCAAATATATTGCAGGTTTGGTGCATGGAAGAGCATTACAAAGGCTGGAGAAATGGATTGAAGACTTGTTCACACATTGAGATGGACAGTGGATGCATGATTCTGGGGATGCAGGGCTACCCTGCATCATCTCATCTTTTTAATCCCAAGTAGATAGGAATGCCTAATATGGTCATTAACCATATAAATTCCTCATACGGATGTAAGAGTATTATCGGTAAATTTGTAACCTCATCAGAAGACAATGCCAAAAACCTAGCATTTACAATCTGTTCAAAATGTCATTTCTACTTGAGCTAGACTATCTTGCCATTCCCAACCACTAGTTACGGACCAATGAGAAGATGGAAAGTTTGGCACGTGAAGAAAAGATAAATTTCATCGTACGGATAATCTATGTAGGACGACCTTTACATAAGATGTAGAATCTGATGCTCAATTGTATCGTCTTGGATAACAAACTTCTTTCCATTGTCTTTTCAAATTGAGATATGATGGTTCCTCCTTGCCTCAAGTTTCTTCTTACTTATTAAATATTTTTTGTATTCTTTTACACATTGTCTTTGTGACATTCTCAAAGATTACATTTAATAGATTTCTCTTGCCATTTAAAATTTTCTTTTCATAAACCTTTCCTACATGCTTTTGCTATCTATTTAATACCAATTTACTACACCTTTGCTTTTCCAGCTACATGCAAGACATTAACGCCTAAATCCTCATTTTATGGAAAGTATTTCTTGATGAATGGAAAAACTTGAGAACCAATCATCAAATTTTCTTCTGAGTCCAACGGCATTTTTTCCTTTTAAATGAATGGTTTGTGTCACCTTCAGAAATATCTTTCTTTTATTATCATCATTATTTCTGTTGAAAGCTGCATTTATCTCACCACGATCACTTGAGGAACCTATTATTTCATTCATCATATGGATATTAGATGCATTTCACAAGTTAACATCTCTCTCGATAACATATTGTTCCAAGGAGCTTGAAGCATGAGAAATGTGTATTCTTGGATTGAGACTTTTTGTAAAGTATGATAATACATCAATTTTTCCTTGATAGTTTCTTCTAGTTAGCTTTTGACATCTCATTGAATATTCCGGAGTAAAACTAATTGATCTAGAAACACCATCAATAGTTTCAAAGTTTAAAATTACTAGATTTATATAGTAACTTTCAAAAGAAGTAAAATGGTACAATGTTCACAAAAACCATTATGCAATTTTTATTAAATTTTGTGTAATTTATTTAAAAGAAAAAATAAATCATTATACAAAAAACAATAACATCATGAGTCACCATCATAAAACAAAGAACATCATTCAAGTGTAAAATATATAAAAATTTCCACTAAATTAATTCAAATCTCCAAATCACCTAATGAACACTTGAAAGGTTTAAAAAAAACAACAAAATATTACAATAACTTTAATCATCCTTTACAAAACACCTCTCCCTTAGTTGTAAAGAATTGGTTATAAGAAAGTTGAAAACTATCCTCTATCATTTTAATGTGTTTTTTCTTAAACTAGTCAGTCACAAAGGTATACAAATAGAAAAGAAAATCCCTTAGTCATTGTCTCCTTGACATGGTTATTCCATAATGCATTTGTTTTATCTGGTATGGCGACATTAAAAAGACTCAAATCATATTTTACGTTTGTAATTTCCTGGTCATCTATGGTACGGCACAAAAAACTACATTTGAATTAAACCAAATTGGATTTTACAAAGCATTTAAATTTCTACTTGTACTTATTTTTTGTTCAACTATTAAGTTATTGAAATACGGTCATGGAGATGTTATAAAGAGTTAATAATAGATAAATGCACAAAAATCATACATTTACTTTGAACTCCTCCATGATCCATCTAAAGGAAGAGAGAGAGGCAGTGAGTCACAAGGTAGTGTGTTCTGTAGTGTCATCATGGAAAACAAATCAGTGCAAATTCGCCCATGCATCCATGGGTTGGCAAAAAGAGTTTATAGCGACCTGAGCTAATCATTCCTACGATTCTACCCAAATCTAACACAAACTCCTAAAACTTGTTGATTAGAAATTCCCCAAGAATTTTCACTTGGTTCATGAGAGAATGAAAGACGAGTGCAAATAAACTTCCATGAAATAAAGAGTACAAATATCATTTAAGAATGGATATCACTCATAAAAATAATTTGAGCTGTTCAATATGCGAACCGAGGAAACATATTTATAGCCTTGATCTAATGAAATGCTGAATTTAAACCGCATCGAGGGAACATTTGCACTCTTCACACATTGAACGTTGAAGACAATTAATTAATGGATGACACGACCATAGTAACAAAAGCATCATGAGGCTATAACAAATTCTGGTGAGAAAGAACACCCATCATGAAGCATCAAGTAATATACTTCTATCAACATCCATTAGAGCGTTGTGATGGCATAGCCTGCAGGGAGTAACACGGTGGTAAAGGTGGTTTTAAATCTAATCACATGTATTGGGGAATAGGATTATGTTGCTTCTGCAATTTATAGTTAATTTTAACAAACATAATTAAACAGTTATAGGCAAGGGTTTACCGATCGCTGTCATTGTGGTCCACCTCCCAGCAAGCCAGAAGTACGGGTGAGCAATCTCCCTGAATGTTGTGCTTCAGTGTATCACAATTTAAGGCGACGACTCGGTTCACTATGGATGGATAGCACCTAAAAGTTGTTCTCCCAAATATGCAGAAGGTACATGGAGGCCAGTCCGTGTGCCATTTATCGATGCGAAACCGCACGGTGAGAGCCACTACCTATATACTTATCGTCTTGTGTGCAGCCACAGAGGGACGTGCTCTTTCGATATCCTTACGTAGGTGGGGTGAGATATCACACTTTCGGAATGTATCGCGATTGATTAACGGCAATTTGCTATGTTCTGACGAGGAACACGTCTCTAGCCTAGACCTTCTAAATGTTATAGTTATGGATTCCAATACGTTTTAGGTAAGTGGAATTAATTTTATCTTTCTCTTGCTTAACAATTTTCCTTTCAATGGTACCGCGATGATGTATGTACAAATTCCTAAATGGAAACTAAAATGGTAAGAAAAATTTTCCAGCACGTTTTCAATGAAAGAATACAACTACAAAGGGAAGAAGAAGAGAGAAAATAATTTTGTGAGCAAACAAATCAGTGAAAAAAGAAAACATCGAGCACAAAACTAAGTATATTTCCTAATGTTCCTTTTTTGCAAAAAACACACGAAATCCATGCAAATGCAAGTTTTCTTTTCAGTTCCTTTAATGTTATGAATGCGGAAAAAGAAACTAAGTGCATCAAACAAATACTTTTTACTTTTCGAGAAATGAAGAATATGAACGAATACAAACTACACTAAAAAACCTGAATAAGTAGAAAAACAAACTACACTCCCTCCTACTCATACTACTAACCACAAATAAAACATTCCAAAGTCTAAAAAACTAATTTCTTTTACCTAAAATATAACCCTTCTGATTTTTTTCCAAATATTACACCTTCATATCTTAACAACAAAGTATGAAACATAGGGTTTTCATGGTGGAGAGGAAAAAATGTTATAATATATTATATTGTAATGGTTTATTGTTATAATATATTAAGCCTAGATTCATCTTAATTTTGGATCCACCAAGAACGGAGGTATCAAATCTCTTTTCACTCTAAAACATGTTTACATCATGAAATTTTGATCCCTCGTGTGGTAAATCCGGGGTTAGATGAATCTACAATCAGATATTAAAAGTGAAAGTACATAGGTTCACAATTGAAAAATAGTGTAATTTGTAATAATATTTATTATTGATATTAATAATAAAAATCTATAGATTGATTTCGGTTTCATGTAATTAATTAATTATAAGAAATATGAGTAAACAAACATGGAAAAAATTAAGCATGTTACAACTTACCGGTGAAAAATTACATGTCCTTGTACACTTCCATGAGCAAATAAACAACGACGGTGGTTTTAATGAATAGGAGGTTAGTTTTTTAAGGATCGAAGGTTTCAAGTTTAATCTCGGTAACTTTAATGTTACATGTCTATAAGTTGATTGAACACGTGGATTGTGACTTGGTTCCACCATACACATGAGAAAAATTAAAGTAATTGGACATATCAACATCTAAACTGATTGAACACATTGGTCATGTTGGTCCACATACACATCATATAAAGATGTACTCGTACATACCTCATACCATGTATGTAGCACGTGGGTTGTGATGATCCCACCATACACATTGAATAAAGGCGACACATGTACACATACATGCCATGTATGTCCTCCACCTCAAGGGAAGGTAAGCGGTTTTCGTAAAATAGAGGGCCTTTTTTCTTTTTTTCTTTTTTTTAATAATTATAGAGAGGGTTTGGGTTCAATCCCGGGCGCTATAACGTTGATGTAGGGAGGCAATGTCATCATAAATCTTCTTGAAAAATGTAAAAATGTGTGCGAAAAAATGTGATTTTGCCATATTTGATAAATTCAAAGACTGAAAAATAAAATTACTAATCATGTGAAGAGAAAAAAAATGTAGCAATCATGCCATTACCATGGTATAAATGAAGGCAGGCCGGTGCAACTAGTAATGATGGTTATCTTCTTTGAAAGTGTATGTATAGTCTTAGTCTGTCCCAGGCTTTAAAGTTTCCTAGAAAATCTGGAAATTATCTCAATTTTTGATAAAATGCTACATATTGATAAGATCTTGTATAAATTTATATAAATCCAGGTTACATTTGTCAAAAATTCAAGATGTTGGGTATCCCATAGGGTTTTTAACGATTATGTGAATCCATTTCCTACATCAAAAATAAGATTAGAATACTCTTATTGGACTCCCTATTTTTGAGCATCTAAGCAATTATTTTTATAATTAGATGGCTTTATATATGTATATGTTTTCCAAGAAAACATAATTTTGTAAAACATATTGTAAAGTTTGAAAATTACAACCCTCTCATATTTTTCTTTAATGATTGCTTGATATGTTATACTAGTTTCAAAATTTTGATACAAATCTTTTATATATTTATTTTAATTAATAAGTGGATAATTTTAAATTTTGAATTATATTTACTTTTTAAATTATTTTTAAATGTGATATTTAATAGTTATTTATTTATTATATTTATTAAATTAATAAAGTATTAATCTAAATAAATGTAACTAAATTATTTAATAAAATATAGATTACTATTATTATTATTTAAGTTCTTTAGACTATATCTTCTGTCTGTTCAATATGTCACTCAACCGGTGTAGAGATAATGGAATTGAACAGTAATTGACTCCACATCAGGACAATCACCATATATCTCAGACCCTGAGACAAACTATAAAATTATTGAAATAACTATACAAAACCCATGGACAAAAAGTATGATTAATTTGTCCAATAATTATTTTATATTTAAAATCAAATTGTGACTTTAAGCGGTAATGGTAAAAATCACGGCTCAATTTCTCTATTGGTGTGTACTTAGGAGGACATTCGAGATGTTAACCTTAGGCGACCTACGAGTGGAATCTCTTCCCTAGCTGCACCAGAGTTTGTTACATTTTTAATGCTGGCAACAAATGTATAATTTATTTCGCAGGCAATGTTGCAATCATGTGCATATTACATTTAAGACCTTCATTCCAACACCTAATTTAGGCAATTTTTTGTAAACAACTTTTCCAATTAAAAAAGTGGATAGATAATGGCAAAGTACGAAAGTGTCGGTGCCATTTCTTTTAGATAAATCATAGATTTTTACATGTGTAGCCACTTTTTATTAATGTTTACACCATAATCCCAATTAAATATTTCTGTTTTACTTAAGTGTATGTTCACATGAAATCAGCTAAAAGATAAAATATATGGTCAACCTATATTCTAACGGACTCTTCCTACGGTCTTTGGATTTGGGGAGAGGTTGATTGTTCATCATTGACGGGGTTCATATGAAAATGGATACATATTTCCCCCTTATTTCTTTCTATATACATATAAAATGTGATGAGATATAGTTTTACGTGATGATAATTTTGTTTATATTGTAGAGAACGTTACCAATTAAATTTTCATGATTGAATTTTTGCGGGGATCGAGAGATCTCCGAGTTTAATTTTACCAACTAAAAAACAAAAAGAAATATTGAACACAACAAACACCACTAATGTAAAAACTTCGTATTTATTTATTATATATAAATTAATTTATGTAATAATAACATCAGCTGTGCTAAAATTCTAGAGTAAAGTCTAGAGTGCGAATTGTGAAAAAAATTTAGAAGAAATTTTAATTATTTAGATGGAAGTTCCAAGTATATACTCTTGGAGAAAGTTTTGGTGTAAGTCAAGTATCTACTTGAAAGTATAAATTTAAAGTTAATAAAATAAAATTTCAAATACAAGGTCATATTCTAAGGTGATATCACTTTATATTTAGAAAATTAAATGAACTAATATACTTTGGGGGAATTGAGTTTTATATTCTAATTTATATCAAGTAGTATCGGTGATGTATTCGGGGAATGTCTTTGTTATTATTTTCAAATATGGAAAAAAAGAAAAGAAAATAAGTAATAAACATCTTAAAATACTGTATGAAGAGATGATTTTTGAATAATATTGAAGAATGCCATGGTTTATGATCACGTTGAATGAAGAAACTCGACTTTGCAAAGTATGAAAGTGAGAGTAGACTTCATGATTAAAATTTTATAAAGAGGACGATTAGAAAAAGGAGACTCTATTTGCAAAGTATGAAAGTGAGGTAGCCTTCACGGTTAGCTCTGGAAGGATGGTAAGAAAAAGGAGACTATGTTTCGTATGAAAGTGAGAGTGAACTTCCTGGTTGGCTACGGAAGACGGTAAAAGGAGGCTGGGTGGTTCTGGAGGTTGGAGGAGTCACTCTAGAGTGTGGGCATTGTGTTAGATTTTTGTCTCGGACCATGGACAACGGTATGGTATATTTATGTCATAAATAAAATCACAAAATCCATGTAACAAAATGGGGTTATTTTAATATGCATAAGTCAAGTCGGGCATACCATTTATTTGCTAGTTTGAAAGTTACTACCTATTAATTACATTTGACGATTAGTCACTAAGTTTGTCCAACATAATCACTATTTCTTAAGGTTACTACCAATATAAGATGTATGTCCCCATGACACAAGCAAATATCTGTACAAAATTGTCTATCATGTCCGTCTCGTCATGAACAAATTATTGCAGGATAGGGTTCCTTTGACATCGTTGGTTCGCGGGATCATGTTCCCTTTTTGCTATTTTAAGGAAATTGTATTCTGCAGCGGGGGTGCCTAGTGTCCTTTCGAGAACAATTAACATCGGTCTTAAAATTTGCTTGGTCATGGAAAGAAAAAACATGTCCTTCTCAATATATTATGATTTGTGATAAGTGGAAAGAGCGATATTGGAAGTGGCGGTGATAGTGGAGCATCCAGAGTGCCTTTGCAACCAATAATGGAGCATCCAAGAGTGCCTTTGCAACCAATTCCAAGGAAAAGCACAGCAGGGAGAGGCAACTTTTCGGGTCTACGTAAATTAGTTAAGGATTTTGAATTTTTTTACGGTGGTAAATATGAGAATATGAGGAATAATTACGAAGTGGTTTGGGATAACCAACAAAACCAAGAGCGGATCAAGGAGAAACAGAAAATGTTTTTGAATGTGGAGAAGCCTAGTATTATCTTTTACTCAGCACTATAGAAGTGGGTAAAATCTGACAGATAGTCAATTTTTATTTGAAAGCATCCAACTGAGACTAACAAAAATCATAATTTTTCGGTGTAGGGAGATAACCCAAGTCAATACGGTGGTTTAGGCAAGGACGGGGAGCAACTGTGTTGAATACAATGGTCATGTGAAAATCAAGTTGAAAGCTAATACCTTGATGTTTATATACTATTTTTGGATACATGGTGGCACATTTATGACATAAATATACCATACCGTTTTCCATGGTGAGACTTAAAAATCAACACAATGCCCACCTCTATAGAGTGACCTTGTCGAAATACATGTAGTACTACAATCTGGTTAAAAGGTCTTGCTTGAATGAGATTGGAATGACGCAGGAGAAAGTGAACGCATTTTGTGACAGTTAGAGCGCTATTCATTTGGCTACAAATCTAGCCTATCACAGCAATACCAAGCACATCAATGTAAGGTATCACTTTGTGAGACATGTAATCGAAGGTGGTAAAGTAGTCCTCAAGAAGGTCTGCACACAGGAGAATCATGCAGATATATTCATGAAGCCAGTTACAATAGAGAAGCTGAGATGGTGTCTTGCTTCTCTCGGCTTGCAGAAAAGATGATGAATGGACATTAGGAAAATTTTTTGTCAAGGTGGAGTTTGTTAAAAATGTGACAACAAATATTGTAAATTTACCTATGTAGTTAGAATAACGAAAATGTAGGTTGAATAACGAAATATAGTTGGAATAACGAAATAGACTAAGTTAAAAGAGGTGGCCCAAGAGGCTTGTATGCACAGAGAATCATTTGATAAATAAAATTTTCAAAGTGTTTTATCCTTCAGCTTTCAATTCAGTTACATTTCTCCTATTATCTTTCTCTTTTAATTGTTTTCCCCACAACACCCCATTCCTTAATAGCATAAGTTCTGATGGGTATGGTTTTTATGCTATACTTGTTGTCAACGTAATACTCATTTTAGATGGGCTTCCTATTCATTAGAAAAACAGAAATAGAGATAAGATAAGGTAGAACAAACCGTTTTCAGACTTCACTCAAGCCATCCAGCCATTTGAAACTTGGAAGTCTACCATTGATATAATTTTTTCCCCAGTAGTTCTGAAAATTGCATAGGTTTCTTGTGACTTTTAACAATATAGTGATGAATACAATTATGCCTTTGCTTCAATCTAATAAACAATAAAAACACTAAATACTTGTGCTAGTGCCCTCAATCAGTAATTTTTCATTTTCTTTTCCATTTCTCTCTTTCGACTGCAGGGCCAGTTTCAAAGTCACATAACTTGAACTCAGAATGAAAAAAAAATTGAATAAAAAGAGTTAACTCAAACTTGGAAATATTAGGGAAAAACTTGAGACTTTTTGTTCCATAAAATTTTCAAATATAAAAAAAGTTGATATTTTTTGTTCGATGATGATTTTATTCTTATACATTTTATGAGACACAGGCTGATGAATTATGAATTTACTTGTGTAGAAAACGGAGAGGACAAAAAAAGTAGAAGTTGGAACTAGAAATGCAAATATAATAAATGAATGGTTGTAGGTATGTATTTGTCTCTGAATGTGGGAGAAAAGATCGATGTAATCATTAGAAAACTCATCCCAATTGTTCTGGTACTGATATTCAAACTGTGTGAAAATATGCATCTTTTTACTATCACTCCTTTTCCTTTTTCAGGGAACTGCATTCATGAAAAAGATTTCAAATCGTTAATCTCAATCAACGAAGTCAAAGAAAATGAAATAAATAATAATTGTCTGGTTCTTGGTTCCTTGTGGAATTTATGGAAGAGCTACTTATTATTGGCTGTAGTAGTAAATATGGCCAGTTTTGTAGTCCACATGTAATGTAGACAATCGAGGTGAAGAGGTATAGATTTAGAGTTAGACTAGCTACAAATTGATGAACCAGTTCCCTCATCATTTTTCCATTGCAAATTTAAAAGCTATGAGATTTTTAGGTTTCATATTTAACCTTCCATGAAAACTAATAGTGCTAATTTAGCATCACTGTTTGAGTTGATGTTGTCAATGAAGTGTTTTTATTTTTTACGTGATTTCAATTTCATTTAGTTGGATTATGAGAATTATGATCCTTAATTTGATAATTTAGTGGCATCATGGCCTTCCAAATGACTGGTTTCACTGAAGTATTTACATGATAGACAGTGTAGTAACTACTAATACGATCATTTTGAGTAGATAGTTTCTTTATATTTGCTGGTTTTGGAGAGCGTACTAGAGAATGAAATGATTTATACAAGGGAATGATTGAGAGTGGTGTTATCAAGCTTGGGGAAAAACAGGTTGGATGTTACTGTCTTTTATTAGTTGTTCTTTGCATGCATAGTCAGAGGATTCACTACTAATGATTTTCTTGTAATACAGGGTGAAGAAAGTGTGCTCTTGTGTGTGGTGAAATGAATGAGTTGCTTGGTGCTCATGCATGTGTTGGTCTTACAAGATTGACTGTGTCATATAATTTTTGAGATGTTGAAGGCCAGGATGTGTTTCTCTTCATTGACAACATTTTTTGTTTTACATAAGTAGGTTTGGTATTTTGTCCAATATAATATTTTTCTGTTTTTTAGGCATTTGGAGAATTTTCATTTTAAAAAACTATCACAAACTTTGCAGGCTTGTTATGTCATTCAAGAACTTTTTTTTTAAAATATCACCATCACAAATTGACAAGTTTACAATGGATTACCTATGTCCTTCAAGAAAATGAATTTGACATCAACTCTGACATTAGCATAAAAGGAAATTGTTTGTGTTATTTTGTTTGACAAGAAAGCTCTGAAGTGTCTTCTTTGCTAGGATGTATTCCTTCAGCTGTCAGATACCAGTCAACTTTGGCTATTGATCTTCGAGGCTTGCAAGAATGTTTTAGAACAACCAAGAAGGGTTCCATTACTTCCGTGAAAGCTATACATGCGTCAACTGAT
The DNA here is from genome assembly GCA_034641835.2 of Pinus albicaulis. Taxonomy (NCBI): domain Eukaryota; kingdom Viridiplantae; phylum Streptophyta; class Pinopsida; order Pinales; family Pinaceae; genus Pinus; species Pinus albicaulis. The sequence continues at coordinate 452,846,376 of CM076572.1, forward strand.
GATTCGACAGATATAACACCTTAAACAACATTTGACCATCTTGATGCCACCATTGTGTTATCTAGGAAAGTTTGTTTTGGTTTCCGTCTGTAGTTTAAGTTTTTTGCTCTCATGTGTTTTTTTGTTTATATTATTTTTTACTTTATTATGTATCCCTATGCCTACACAATTTTTATGTTCATTTCAGAGCTTGGTATATAATACGAGCTATTATATTTTGATGATAATCTACAGAATGCTAATTGTTTCTAATTAGCATCCTTTAACCAGAATGAATGTCACAAGCAGTGCTTCAAAAAACATCATGACCATCATGACCGAGTCAAGGACCTCTCCTTCATAGTTTGTTGGGTGTCTAAAGCAGATCATTTGATTCTAAAAAGTGCAACATGCAAAGTAGTGATAACAACACCTTCAGGCATCATGGGTACTGTTACAATAAGAGAATGCACTGGGAAGCACTGCTTTGAAGCACTGGGAAGCACTTCTTTGCACTGATTCAAAACCCTCTGTCGACCTTCACACTCAAAATTAAGTCGACCTTCTAGCTAGTGGATGGTGGGCATAAAACAAGAAGACTGCCACCATATACATACACTCTCTACAATCAATCACATATCAAGTTTTTCAGATCTCTCTAAGTAAGAAGTGCAGATAACTTAAAGAAGAGTAATTGAAATGCGTGACAAAGAGTGGACTATTTTGCAGATAAATGAATATGAGGTGTTCTGTTCATATAAGTGAGAACAGTCAAGTCTGGAATATAAGATGGAGTAGACTGAAAGAAAATTTTCTGGGTTTAAATGCGGATTACAGGAACCAATGTGAGTAGAATGAATCTATGATTGAATGCAGAATCCAAACTACTTGATAGGGATCAGTGTGGGCTGAAGACAGAGAAAAATGCAGGTAGAATGAATCTGCATTTGAATGCGGAATCTGAATTACTTGACAGGAATCAATGCGGGATCAAGATAGAGAAATGTGCAAAGCATTACATCATGATTTCATATGAATTAAATACTTAATTTACAGAGGATAATTGTCAGATAGATTTTAGATTAAACAACATCCAAGCTCAAATCACTCCAAGAAAGGGAATGACTGTCACAAGCAGTGCTTCAAAAAACATCATGACCATCATGACCTAGTCAAGGACCTCTCCTTCATAGTTTGTTGGGTGTCTGAAGCAGATCATTTGATTCTAAAAAGTGCATCATGCAAAGTAGTGATAACAACACATTCAGGCATCATGGGTATTGTTACAATAAGAGAATGCACTGGGAAGCACTGCTTTGAAGCACTGGGAAGCACTGCTTGCACTGATTCGAAACCCTCTGTCGACCTTCACAGTCACAATTAAATCGACCTTCTAGCTCGTGGATGGTGGGCATAAAACAAGAAGACTACCACCATATACATACACTCTCTACAGTCAATCACATATCAATTTTTTCAGATCTCTCTAAGTAAGAAGTGCAGATAACCTGAAGAAGAGTAATTGAAATGCGTGACAAAGAGTGGACTATTTTTCAGATAAATGAATATGAGGTGTTATGTTCATATAAGTGAGAACAGTCAAGTCTGGAATATAAGATGGAGTAGACTGAAAGAAAATTTTCTGGGTTTAAATGTGGATTACAGGAACCAAGGTGAGTAGAATGAATCTATGATTGAATGCAGAATCCAAACTACTTGACAGGGATTAGTGTGGGCTGAAGACAGAGAAAAATGCAGTTAGAATGAATCTGCATTTGAATGCGGAATCAGAATTACTTGATAGGAATCAATGCGGGCTCAAGATAGAGAAATGTGTGAAGCATTACATCATGATTTCATATGAATTAAATACTTAATTTACAGAGGATAATTGTCTGATAGATTTTAGATTAAACAACATCCAAGCTCAAATCACTCCAAGAAAGGGAATGAATGTCACAAGCAATGCTTCAAAAAACATCATGACCATCATGACCTAGTCAAGGACCTCTCCTTCATAGTTTGTTGGGTGTCTGAAGAAAATCATTTGATTCTAAAAAGCGCATCATGAAAAGTAGTGATAACAACACCTTCAGGCATCATGGGTACTGTTACAATAAGAGAATGCACTGGGAAGCACTGCTTTGAAGCACTGGGAAGCACTGCTTGCACCGATTTGAAACCCTCTGTCGACCTTCACACTCACAATTAAGTCGACCTTCTAGCTAGTGGATGGTGGGCATAAAACAAGAAGACTGCCACCATATACATACACTCTCTGCAGTCAATCACATATCAAGTTTTTCGGATCTCTCTAAGTAAGAAGTGTGGATAACCTGAAGAAGAGTAATTGAAATGCGTGACAAAGTGTGGACTATTCTGCGGATAAATGAATATGAGGTGTTCTGTTCATATAAGTGAGAACAGTCAAGTCTGGAATATAAGATGGAGTAGACTGAAAGAAAATTTTCTGGGTTTAAATGCGGATTACAGGAACCAATGTGAGTAGAATGAATCTATGATTGAATGTAGAATCCAAACTACTTGACAGGGATCAATGTGGGCTGAAGACAGAGAAAAATGCAGGTAGAATGAATATGCATTTGAATGCGGAATCCGAATTACTTGACAGGAATCAATGCGGGCTCAAAATAGAGAAATGTGCGAAGCATTACATCATGATTTCATATGAATTAAATACTTAATTTAAAGAGGATAATTTTCAGATAGGTTTTAGATTAAACAACATCCAAGCTCAAATCACTCCGTTTGTTGGGTGTCTGAAGCAAATCATTTGATTCTAAAAAGTGCATCATGCAAAGTAGTGATAACAACACCTTCAAGCATCATGGGTACTGTTACAATAAGAGAATGCACTGGGAAGCACTGGGAAGCACTGCTTGCACTGATTTGAAACCCTCTATCGACCTTCACACTCACAATTAAGTCAACCTTCTAGCTAGTGGATGGTGGGCATAAAACAAGAAGACTGCCACCATATACATACACTCTCTGTAGTCAATCACATATCAAGTTTTTAGGATCTCTCTAAGTAAGAAGTGTGGATAGCCTGAAGAAGAGTAATTGAAATGCGTGACAAAGAGTGGACTATTCTGCGGATAAATGAATATGAGGTGTTCTGTTCATATAAGTGAGAACAACCAAGTCTGGAATATAATATGGAGTAGAATGAAAGAAAATTTTTTGGGTTTAAATGTGGATTATAGGAACCAATGTGAGTAGAATGAATATATGATTGAATGCAGAATCCAAACTACTTGACAGGGATCAGTGTGGGCTGAAGACAGAGAAAAATGCAGGTAGAATGAATCTGCATTTGAATATGGAATCTGAATTACTTGACAGGAATCAATGCGGGCTTAAGATAGAGAAATGTGTGAAGCATTACATCATGATTTCATATGAATTAAATACTTAATTTACAGAGTATAATTGTCAAATATATTTTATATTAAACAACATCCAAGCTCAAATCACTCCAAGAAAGGGAATGAAGGTGCATACCATTGAAAAAACTAGCGAAAAGCGGGGTGCCTCTGTGTTATTAGTCGGTGTTGGAGTCTAGACTCTGAGAGCATCGAGCAAGCTTGTACATCCGGCGTGCGCTTGAGATCGAGTGCGTAGGTTGTGGCGAGTGTTATCTCCCACAACAGTGAACACCAATACTATATTTTTTGAATTGTATATCTCTGCTATATACCAACTATGGGAGGGCCCTAACAACGAACGGACCAGAGAGGGTCAGCCTCGCTCAGCCAGCAAGAAGAGCGGTGTCCAGCGGCCAGCCACCTCTCCTAACCATTGAAAACATTGGGGCGAATCAATGTAACTCTTCTTTTGGACCTTGTAAATCCAGGCGAATGCCATGGAAATTTTCTCCATAAGAAAAAAATCGGGGCGAATTTCATTTTTCCAGTGTTATGCGCCCTTTTTTTTGGTGGGCTAATACTTAATACTTAATTATTTTTAAAATATTTATTGGGCTAACTTTATTAAACTATAGAAAATGGGTTTTATGTAAAAAATTCGCCCTATTAAAATTGAAAATCCCTTAAAATTCGCCTTTGGGCTAAAATTCGCCCCTAAAATTTTCCCTGAATATAGCCTGCTGATTCTTCACTCAGAAAATTCCAGCAAGCTGATTTTTCACAAATAGAATTTTTATCTTTACTACAGCAGTGCTATTTTTCAGTTTTAGGACATCAGGATGTCATTGGGATTGAAGGTGGAGGATAGGTTGGATGGGCATACCAATTACAACATTTGGAAGGAGAGAATGCAGAATATCTTTGAGGAGGCAGAAGTTTGGGATATCATGGTTCATACCCAACAGCAGCCTGTTAATGTGCCTACTGATGCTGTTCAGTTGGCAGCATATAATAAAAAGAATAACAAGGGTAAGAGACTGATTCTAGACGGAATCAAATACCATTGAATTCCTCATGCGAGAGGAAAGAGAAATGCTCATGAGATGTGGACAGCATTGACCAATCTCTACCAGAGTACCAACGAGAATCGAAAAATGGTCCTGAAGGAGAAGCTAAAAACCATTAAGATGGGTAAGACTGATAGTGCAGTTGGATATCTCACAAAGATTACTAATGTGAGAGATGAGTTGGTAGCAATTGGAGAGGTCATTCCACCCACTGATTTGGTGCGGATAGCAGTGAATGGCCTCCCTAGTTCATGGATGAACTTTGTTGATGGGGTTTGTGCACGTGAGACCCTTCCCACATGGGAGAAGTTTTGGGATGATTGCATTCAGACAGAGATCAGGAAAGGTTATCTTGGGGCAGCCAAGCCAGTTGAGCAGGATGAGGATGTAGCACTGTTGGTAGGAGGCAAGAAAGGCAAAGGGAAGAAGAAGGCTTCCACAAGCAATGGTGGGGGCAAAGGCAAAGGTAAAGGTAAACAAGGTAACACACAGAAGGACTTTTCCAAGGTGAAGTGTTGGAATTGTCATAATATGGGACACTATGAAGTTGTGTGTCTGGAGAAGAAGAAGAAGAAGGGGAAGAACCAGAGCATGGAAACATCAGTAGAGGTTGAGGACTTTACAGATCACTTTGACCGGGAGTTTGGGTTCATTGCGTGTGAGTCCACTAGTGCAGGATCACCTGCCATAGAGGTTCAGAGGGAGCATGCATTTCCCTCGACTAGCGGAGCATATTTGGGTATCTGGTATGTGGACAGTGGGGCTTCACGTCATATGACAGAAGTTCGTGAGTACTTCTCAGAGCTTTCAGAGAGTGGCACTGATATAGAGGTAGTACTCGATGATGACAGAGTTGTTAGAGCAGTCGGTGTGGGAACACTAACATTTTACAGGGAACCCAAACCTCCCTTGAAGGTGTCAGATGTTCTTTATGTGCCAGGGATGAGGAATAACCTCATATCCATCTCAGCTTTGGAGGATAGAGGATATGAGATACTGTTCAGGGGAGGAAAAGTGCTGATATATCCCAGGGGCGCTCCAACTGATTAAGCTAGAGTGATAGGTGTATGCCATGCAAAGGTGTACAAGTTTGCATTTCATCCCCTTTTGGCATTAAGTAGTAGTACTGATAGCAGAGCTAGCAGTTCTGAGCTATGTGAGATTTGGCACTGCAGGATGGGGCATATGTATCATGGAGCCTTGAGGACTTTGCGGGAGATCACTACAGGTGTGCCAGATTTCAGTACTGATCACTTTGATACTTGTAGAGGATGTGCGTGAAACGAGTTTCAATTCACTTTTCCCGGCGGTGAAGCGGGCGGCGGGATCTTGATTTGATTCATTTTGAAAGCTGCATTGGCATCTATGTTTCATGGTGGATAGTACTATGTTTTATTCATTGATGATCACTCGGGGAGGAGGATTTATTTCTTGAAGACCAAGAGTGAGGTCTTCAAGCGGTTTCGGGTTCAGCTCTTGTGGAGACATAGACAGGTTGGAATATCAAGTCCCTGAGGTCAGAAAATGGAGGAGAGTGCACCCTCGGAGAGTTTGTTGACTATTGTGCGGAGGCGGGAATTAGGAGGGAGTTCATTGTTCCTTACAACCCCTAGCAGAATGGGGTTGCAGAGAGGAAGAACAGATCCATTGGAGGGGCTGCCAAAGCCATGTTACATGATTAGGGGTTGCCATTGTTTTTGTGGACAGAGGCCTGCAACATTGTTGTTTATTTGCAGAACAAGAGTCCGCATCATGCCTTGGGGCACATGACTCCGGAGGAGGCTTTTTCTGGGAAGAAGCCTGATATTGGTCATCTTTGTATCTTTGGGTGTATTACATACTCCTACATACCCAAGGAAAAGAGGACCAAACTAGAGCCTGCATGAGAGAGGGTATCTTTGTGGGCTACGTGAGACCTCAAAGGCCTTCAGTTACATTCTGCACGGAAGGCCACGTCGGGCGGGATGTGAAGTTGAGGAGGATAGGGCCCTTTAGGAGGTCACGGAGATCGCAATGTATCTGGATCAGCGGACCCTGAGCATTTGAGTCGGTCACAAGGATCTATGAGCAAGTTGAGTTGAAAGGTACATCTATGACGATGTCAACTCCGTCAGTGACGGTGGCTATGGGGAAGTCGGGGAAAGGGTGCTATATACAGGCGCTCAGGAAACGTCGCCAGGCAGTTCACTAGGAGTCCCGCGATGGAGGATGGTTATTCGACTATGGGTTGGTGTAGAGCGGAGTACATGAAAGACATTTAGGAGGTAGGAGTTCAGGCTCTTGATGATGAGGAGGAGGAGTTTCATTCTCCAGTGGGAAAAGTGTGCTCAGGGAAGAGGAAGCCCAAGTGGCTTCAGGATACCCTAAGAGAGGCCACATGTCTTGGGCCTAAGAGCGAGCCAGCGGAGCCCGAAGAGGACTGTAGCTATATGGAAATGGCTACAGTCTGTCTTAGCTCAGACCAGCTTGCAGGAAGCGGCCCAGCGACGGAATACGTAGAGGCCATGCAGGAGGAGTATTCTTCTATCATGAAGAATGATGTTTTGGAGGTGGTGCCGAGGCCTGAGGGAAAATTCGTGGTTACTTCCAGATGCCTTTACAAGGTAAAGCATGTTGCAGATGGCATCATTGAGAAATTCAAAGTGAGGTTTGTGGCTAGAGGGTTCTCCCAGGTAGAGGGAGTTGATTATGAGGAGACCTTCACTCCTGTGGCTCGATATACTTTGATCCGCTCCATTATATCAATAGCAGCAGAGATGGGTTGGAAGATCCACCAAATGTATGTGAAGACCACATTTCTCAATGGCTTCATAAAGGAGGAGGTGTACATTGAGCAGCCACAGGGCTTTGAGGTGCATGGGAAGGAGTCCCATGTGTGCAAACCGAAGAATGCCCTTTATGGCCTGAAGCAAGCTCCTAGAGCTTGGTACTTCAGGATAGATACATACTTGTAGGAGATGGGTTTCACAAAGAATGAGGCAGATCCGAACCTTTACTATATTGTGATAGGTGAGGAGCCTCTCATTCTGGTGCTGTATGTGGATGACTTGGTCATTATGGGTGCAGAGAGACTCATAGAGCACTGCAAGAGAGATCTTGTGGCAGAGTTTGAGATGAAGGACATCAACTTGATGCATTACTTTTTAGGTTTGGAGTTGTGGCAGGAGGAGGGGCATTTCTTCCTGGGGTAGGGGAAGTATATTGTGGACTTCCTTGGCAGATTCCACGTGGAGGACTATAGACCCATGTCGACACCGATGATCACCAAATGGAAGAAGCTTCATACTTCGGATTCCGAGTTGGTGGATCCCACATTGTACAGACAGCTGATTGGTTCCTTGATGTACACTAGACCAGATATTTGTTTTGCAGTCAACACGATGAGTCAGTTTATGTGTGAGCCTAGGAAGGTTCACTGGGTGGCTGCAAAACACATTTTGCGGTACTTGCAGGGGACAGTGGATTATGGTCTAGAGTACAGGCAGGGGGATGGAGTGAGATTGGCAGGTTACATTGATTCTGATTGGGCAGGTTGTGCTTCTGATAGGAAGAGCACTTTAGGGTGTTGTTTTGGGTTGGGCTCAGCAGTGGTGTCATGGTTCAGTCGAAAGCAGCAGTCAGTAGCATTGAGTTCAGCGGAAGCATAGTATATGGCAGCCAGTCTAGCTAGTTGTGAGGCCATCTAGCTTCGCAAGATGTTTTTTGGCTTATTTGGTCAGCTGTTGAGGCCTTCAATGATTTACTATGATAATCAGAGTTGCATTAAACTCACGGAGAATCCAGTATTTCATGACGAGTCAAAGCATATCGAGATCAAATATCATTTCATTAGAGACTATGTTCAGAAGCGAGCTATGAAGCTTGAGTATATTCCCACTGATGAGCAGGTTGCAGATATTATTCCCAAAGCCTTACCACGGGAAAAGCATGTCTACTTCAGAGACAAGATGGGTGTGGTGAGGAACACCTTCCTTGGTAAGAGGGAGTGTTGAAATTTGGTTACCGGAGGACATACAGCTATTTTGTGGCACATTTTTTGAGGAGAAAGGCAGCACGGGTTTTGAGGAAAAGTATAGCAACAAAGGGCTCGATTTCCAAGGTTGTTGGGCACATTTTTCAAGGCAGCTAGCACAATTTTCGAGAAAGGTAGTTTTCTGTAATAAATTTCTATTTTGAGTATTTTTCTATTCTAGCACGTTTTCCAAGGTGGTGGCAAGCACGGAAAACAAGATAATTTTGTATTTAATTTGCTGGAAATTTTCCTGTATATTTCACCTCTCTGTAAAAGGCATTTTCAGAAATAAGAAGGAGCTTTCAAACTGGTTTTCCCCAAGAGTTGTAGGGGGTTTTTCCAGGGTCACCTTGACCAAAAATCTCTGTGTTTAAATGTGTTGAATGGTTGTTTTAAGCTTGCTGATTTTTATTTCTGCATTTTCCAGCATTCTGTAAATTTTCCAAAATTTGTGTTTTCATCAAAAACTTATTTTTCTGTTGTTGAATGTAAGGATATGGGAAACGGAATTTAACTAAAAGGAGAAATAAGGTGAAACTGAAAACCGGGGTGGGAAAACAAGAAAATTCTACAAAGGTTAGGGTTAGGTTATATTTAAGGTAAAGGTTAAGGTTAAGGGCAAGGTTAAGGTTAAGGTCAAGGGTTTGGCGAAGGTTAGGGTTAGGTTATAGTGAAGGTTAAGGTTAACTTAAGGGTAAATTCAAGGTTAGGGTTAAATTTAAGGGTAAGGATAAGGGTAAGGTCAAGGTTAAGGATACAGGTCTTAACATTAACCTTCACTATAACCTAACCTTAACGTTAACCTTAAACTGAACCTTAACCATAACCTTAAATTTAACTATAACCCAACCTAAACTTAACCTTAACTATAACCTAATTCTATCCTTGACCAAACCCTTAAATTTAACATTAACCTTAACCTTAACCTTCCCATAGCCATAACCATAACCATCACCTTAACCTTAACCTAACCTAAACCTTAGCTATAACCTAACCCTAACCTTACCCTAACCATAACCTTAACTATAACCTAACACTAATCTTAACCTCACCCTTAACCTAACCTTAACCTTAACCTTCACCTTGACCTTAACCTTAACCTTAACTTAACCTTAAACTTTACATTAACCTTAAATTTAACTATAACCTAACCTAACCTAACCTTGACATTAACTATAACCTAACCCTAACCTTGACCAAACCCTTAACCCTAACCTTAACCTTAACCTTCCCATAAACATAACCTTAACCTTAACATTAACCTTCACCTTAACCTTTACCTTGACTTTACCCTTAACCTAACCTTAATCTTCCCATAACCATAACCTTAACCTAACCTTACCATTAACCATAACCTAACCCTAACCTTGGCCAAACCTTAACCTTAACCTTTACTTAACCTTAAACTTAACCTTAACCTTCCTCTAACCTTAACCCTAATCTTAACCTTAAGCTTAAGCTTAAGCTTAACCTTTCCCTAACCATAACCATAACCTTAACCTTCTCATAACCATAACCTTAACCTTAACCTTGACCTTACGCTTGACCTTACCCTTAACCTTAACCTTCGCCTTCACCTTAACCTTACCCTTAAACTTATCTTAACTTTAACCTAACATTAACCTTAACTTTACACTTAACCTTACCTGAACCATAACCTTAACCTTACCCTTAACCTTATCTTAACCATAACCTTAAGCTTAAGCTTATCCTAACCTTAACCTTGACTTTACCCTTAACATAACCTTAACCATACCCTTATCTTTACCATTAACCTTAACCTTAACCTTAACCATAACCTTAACTTTAGCCTTAGCCTTAACTTAAATATAACCTTAACCTTCACCTTAACCTTAACATTAACCTTGACCTTATTTAACTTAACCTTAACCTTAACCTTAACCTTAATCTTAACCTTACCCTCTTAACCTTAACCTTAACCTTGACTTCACCTTAACCTTATCTTAAGCACTTAACCTTAACCTTAACTTTACCCTTAACCTTAACCTTAACCTTAACCAAACCCTTAAAATTAAATTTAAATTAACCTTAACCTTAACCTTAACCTTAACTCTAACCTAACCCTAACCTTGACCAAACCTTACCCTTAAGGTCAAGCTTAAGGTTAAGGTTAAGGTTAAGGTTAGGTAAAGGTTAAGATTAAGGTTAATGTTAAGGTTAGGTTAAGGTTAAGATTATGGTTATGGGAAGGTTAAGGTTAAGGTTAAGGTTAGGTCAAGGGTTTGGTCAAGGTTAGGGTTAGGTTATAGTGAAGTTTAAGGAAGTCAAGAGGTAACCATTAATATTAACCTTACCCTTAACCTTCAGCTTAACCTTAACCTTGACTTTACCCTTAACCTAACCTTAACCTTAACTATAACCTAATCCTAACCTTGACCTTAACCTTAACCTTAACCTTGACCTTGCGTTTATCCTAACCTTAACATTAACCTTATCTTACCCTTAACCTTCCCAACCCTTAACATTAACCTTAAACTTAACCTTAACCTAACTAAACCCATAACCTTAACCTTAACCTACCTTTAACCTTATCTTAACCTTTACCTTAACCTTAACCTTAACCTTAAATTTGGTTACGTAAAGTCAAGGTTAAGGTTACGTTAAGGGTTAAGTCAAGGTTAAGGTTAGGGTTAGGTTATAGTTAAGGTCAAGGTTAAGGTTAAGGTTAAGGTTACGGGTTTAGTCAGGTTAAGGTTAAGGTTATGTTAAGGTTAAGTTTAGGGTTAAGGTTCATGTTAAGGTTAAGGTTAATGGTTTGGTTAAGGTTAAGGGTAATGTTAAGGTCAAGGTTAGGTTAAGGGAAAAGTTAAGGTTAAGGTTAAGGGTTTGGTCAAGCTTAGGGTTAGGTTATAATTAGGGTCAAGGTTAAGGTTATGGTTAAGGTAAGATTAAGATAAGTTGAAAGGTAAGATTAACGTTAAGGTTAGGTTAAGGTTATGGTTGAGGTTAGGTTAAGGTTAAGGTTAGGTTAATGGTAAAGTTAAGGTTATGGTTAGGGTTAAGGTTAGGGTTAGGTTAAGGTTAAGGTTAGGTAAAGGTTAAGGCTAAGGTTAAGATTAAGGTTAAGGTTAAGGGTTTGGTCAAGGTTAGGGTTAGGTTATAGTTAAGGTCAAGGTTAAGTTTAAGTTATGGTTAAGATTAAATTTAAGGTTATGGGAAGGTTAAGGTTAAGGTTAATGTTAAGTTAAGGTTAAGGTTAAGGTTTGGTCAAGGTTAGGGTTAGGTTATAGTTAAGGTCAAGGTCAAGGTTATGTTTTTAGTCAGGTTAAGGTTAAGGTTAAGGTTAGGTTACGGGTAAAGTCAAAGTCAAGGTTAGGGTTAGGTTAAGGGTAAGATAAGGTTAAGGTTAAGTTTAAGGTTAAGGTTAGGTTAAGGTCAAGGTCAAGGTTGAGGTTAAGGTTAAGGTCAAGGTTAAGGGTAAAGTTAAGATCAAGGTTAGGGTTAGGTTATAGTTAAGGTTAAGGTTAGGTTAAGGGTAAATTCAAGGTTAAGGTTATGTTAAGGTTCAAGTTAAGATTAAAGTTAAAGTTAAGGGTTTGGTTAAGGTTAAGGTTAGGGATAAGGGTGTGGTTAAGGTTAGGTTGAGGTTAAAGTTAAGGTTATGGTTAAGGTAAGTTTAGGGTAAGGTTAAGGTTATGGTTAGGGTAAGGTTATGGTTAAGGTTAATGTTAAGGTTAAGTTTAAGGTTAAAGGTTTAGTTAAGGTTATGGTTACGTTAAGGTTAAGTTTAATGTTAAGGGTTTGGTCAAGGTGAGGGATAGGTTATAGTTAAGGTCAAGGTTAAGTTTATGGTTAAGGTAAGGCTCATATAAGGTTAAGAGTAAGGTTAAGGTTAAGGTTAGGTTAATTTTATGGTTAAGGTAACGTTAAGGGTAAATTTAAGGTTAAGGTTAGGTTAGTTTAAGGTTAAGCTTAAGTTTAAGATAAGGTTAATTTTAAGGTTAGTTTAAGGTTAAGGTTTACGGTTACGGGTCTTAACATTAACCTTCACTATAACCTACCCTTAACATTAAAATTTACCTAACCTTAACCTTAATCTTAACCATAACCTTAACCTTAACCTTGACCTTAACTATAACCTTAACCTTAACCAAACCCTTAACCTTAAGGGTTTAGTCAGGCTAAAGTTAAGGTTAAGGTTAGGTTAAGGGTAAAGTCAAGGTTAAGGTAAAGTTAAGGTTAAGGTTAAGGTTATATTAAGGGTAAGATATGGTTAAGGTTAAGGTGAGGTTAAGGTCAAGGTAAAAGTTAATCTTAAGGTTAAGGTAAAGGTTAAGGTTAAAGTTAAGGTCAAGGTTAGGGTTAGGTAATAGTTAAGGTTAAGGTTAGGTTAAGGGTAAAGTCAAGGCTAAGGTTAAGGTGAAGGTTAAGGGTAAGGTTAAGGTTTAGGGTTAGAAGTTTAGGCACGTTAAGGTGAATGTTAAGGTGAAGTTTAAGGGTAAGATTGTGGTTAAGGTTTAGGTCAAGGTCAAGGTTAAGGTTAAGTTAGGTTAAGGGTAAGGTTCTAGTTAGGCTAAGGTTAAGGTTAAGGTTAGGTTAAGGTTAAGGTTAAGATTAAGGTTACCAGTTTAGTCAGGTTAAGTTTAAGGTTAAGGTTATGGGTTTAGTCAGGTTAAGGTTAAGGTTAAGTTTAAGGGTTTGGTCAAGGTTAAGGTTAAGCTAAAGGTTACGTTAAGGTAAGGTTAACATTACGGGTTTAGTCAGGTTATGGTTAAGTTTAAGGTTAGGTTATAATGAAGGTTAAGGTTAAGATAAGGTTAAGGGTAAGGTTAAGGTTAGAGTTAGGTTATGGTTAGGGTAAGGTTAGGGTTAGGTTATAGTTAAGGTTAAGGTCAAGGTCAAGGTCAAGGTCAAGGTCAAGGTTAAGGTTATGTTAGGTTAAGGTTATGGATTTAGTCAGGTTAAGGTTAACGGTAAGGTTAAGGGTTTCGTCAAGGTTAGGGTTAGGTTAATTGTAAAGTTAAGCTTAAGGTTAGGTTAAGGTTACAATTACGGTTAAGGTTAAGTTAATTTTAGGTTAAAGTTAAGTTTAGGTTAAGTTCAAGGTCAAGGTTAAGGTTAAGGTCAAGGTTAAGGGTAAAGTTACGGTCAAGGTTAGGGTTAGGTTATAGTTAAGGTTAAGGTTATGTTAAGGGTAAATTCAAGGTTAACCTTAACCTTCCCATAACCTTAACCTTAACCTAACCCTTAAGGTTAAGTAAAGGTTAAGGTTAAGATAAGGCTAAGGGTGTGAGTTTAGTAAGGTTAAAGTTAAGGTTAAGTTTACTTTAAGGGTAATGTCAAGGTTAAGGTTAGGTTAAGGGTAAGGTTAAGGTTAGGTTAATGTTAAGGTTAATGGTTTGGGAAGGTTAAGGTTAAGGTAATGTTAAGATAAGGTTAAGGGTAAGGTTAATGTTAAGGTTGGGTTAAGGTTATGGTTAAGGTCAGGTTAGGTTAGGGGTTAAGGTTAATATAAGGTTAACTTAACTTTACCCTTAATGTTAAGGATACGTTAAGGGTAAAGTCAAGGTTAAGGTTAGGTTAAGGTTAAGATAAGGTTAAGGTTAGGCTAATGGTAAATTTCAGGTTAACATTAAGGTTATGGTTATGGGAAGGTTAATATTAATGTTAAGGTTAAGTTTAAGATTAAGGTTATGTTAAGGGTAAATTAAGGGTTAAGGTTAGTGTTGAGTCCCAAGATTGTTCTTTCTTCCATCATAATTCACTCCATTTTCTTTTTTCCATTGTTATCCCAGGCTCAAATGATCAATGAAATTAGTTAAAATTGCTTTAAGAATGAATATCATGGCTAACTTGCTAAGTTTTGTGATTTTGTCATTGTAATACATTTTGAACTGAAACTAGCTACAGAATGCAGACATTACGTAGCTAGTTGCCAATTCTGCAATTGTCTTCACGTTCAAGCATGTTCCAGGTGTCCTCTCAGGAAAATCCACACATGGGTTTATTTCACATCATGTCCTCAGCGTTTGTTGCTCACCATGAAGATTGAACAGAATTATGGACGTGGTTTTGTACGTGGGAACTCACACAAGGAGACAGACTCCTAATAGGACAAGGACAGTCCAGATGTCCTTTGTCATTTTACGCTGCCACCTTTAGAGTTCTAGTTTGATTTTGATATGAAAAGACAATGATCCCCATATTATCTCAAGTTCTGTTATGAAGATTTGCTATAAATGTAACTCGAGAAACCGAGAGACAAGTTCTAGATTTTGATTAGATTTCATGGATTGACTGCTATATTTTTTAAGTCCGAGAATACTATGTTTTAAGTTATTTTCCTTTAATGAAGAAGACAAAATTTCTTTGAACGCGTTGAGTTGATCTTGAGCTAGATTTCGTGCTACTCTAGTGGTAGAGGGCCCCTGCCTCCTGAGCAGCTTTACTTTTGCAATTTAGATAAGTATCTTAGTTCATTTTCAATTTTTTGAAGTTTACGTTCATAGTTAATTTCATTAATCATTATAGGTATACTTGTTCTAAGAAACTCTTCCAAAAGATCATTACAATGAATAAGAAATGGCTGTAGTGTTATAGATTTTATTTTCAATTCCTTTCGTTCATTATCACAGTTAAACTTACTCTAGTAAACTATTCCAAGATATCATTATGATGACTAAGGCATAACTGTGATACTGTAGGATTCAGTTGCTTGTTTACACTAAGTAGCATAGCTAATCTTACTCTTAAAAAGCTCTTCCAAAACATCATGACAATGAGTAGGAAATAGCTGTGATGTCTTAGTTTTTAATTGTACTTGCTTTTAGTTTTTATGTTTGTATTCAATTGCATTGAATTGTACAGCCAGGATTGTTCTACAAGCTCTTCCAAAATACCATTCATGATGAACGAAATAGGCTGTAGAATCCCATAGTTAGTTGCATGACAAATTAGTTAGAGTACTCCGGAGGCAAATTGCATTTAGTTCATGCTATGTCCTTTCATTTCAAGTTTGATAATGGTTTTTAGTTTAGCACTGTTCACTGTAGACTAGTAGCACCCTAGTTCACTTCTAGCTTAGCTTACTATATTTACATTCCAAGTTTAGTTGCCATCCATTGCATTTTAAATTGCATTAGTTGTTAAACTTAAATACCACGGTCTTCATTATTTACAAAACTTCTTTTGTTCCAAACCTATATTAACTCATAATCATCTGAACAGAAGATAGTATCAGTCTAAGGCCTGGAGTACTTTTGCAACCTTTTTACCATTTCAAAAACAAGCCTTTCCTTAAAGACTATTCTAAAAGGAAATCTATAACTTTTGAGTGAGGTTTGGTGGTGTTAAACTAAGTTGCAAAATAGAATTAGGAGCTAGTTTTAGAGTAGAGATCTTATGATGTTACAAATGTTCTTTTCCAAATATGTTTCAATAAACCTTTAATCATGGATGAGATGTTGTAACATTGTAAGTTGATTGTTTGATTGTTTAATTAAGAGAACTTCATTTACACTTAACTGCCCATTTCTCAAGCTCTTCCAAAACATCTTTAATGAATGAATTGGACAAGTTAAGGTCATGTCCTGATTTATTTTCTTGAAGTCATTATCAAGCTTTGTATTTTGCTAAGTCATAGTTTAGGTTTGGTTCTGTTTTAGTATTTGCATTTTTCATTTGTCATCAATAATTTAGGCTTCACTCTGTTTTTAACCAGTAGCTTCTTTCCACCAGCATTTATTTCTTTCCCTTGTGAACATAAAACCATAAAAAAAACCAAAAACACCATAAAACACTAGACACAATGCAGTAAGAAACAAACACCTAGGCACATATAGTGCACCACACTTTAGCAGTTTACCAACCCTGGTTGACAATTAAATGAACTCAATTTAGGAGACTAGGTTGAGCACAAACATTTTGGTGCCATTGCCAAGGAAGTGAAAACTAGGTAACCTTTGTTTCTTAACTCCCAAAAACAATGATATGCGTAGAGAGAGAGACTTAAGGGGTAGATTCATAAGAAGCAGAAGCAGAAGTTTGATTCCTAGAACACCACTTGTTTCACCTAGACCAAGAGCTAGTACACCTTCAACTCATACCCACATTCCATCCTTTACTGATCCTAGACTTCTAGAATACCTAAGATCAGATATTCCATTAGAGAGACCTTCCACTTCATCCACTGAACATGTCTTATAAGAAGATCCAAGGACTCCTGTTAGGGACACAAACTTTGTTGGGAAAAATACTGAGAGGGGGGGGGGGTGAATCAGTATTTACTGCATACTCAAAACTTTTCACTTTTTCATTCCTTAAAACCAATACGCTACTTTCCTTTAGTAAACTCGCGTATACATGCGGATATCTTTCATGCAACTAGCGTATACACAGAGATCTAGTTATGTCATTAGTTCTTCGCTTATATCATTCCATCATTCATTCATCAGATGTTCAATAAACAGTAAACATGTGCACTAATAACAGAATAAGCCATCACACAAAGCATCACACATGAACACCAGGATTTTTTAGGTGGAAACCCAAGTCGAGAGAAAACCACCACTGCAGTTGCTCAGCCTTCAATATTTTATTATAGAGAAAACATGCTACAACATATGTGCTGGCACAGACTTGACCAGCACGCAGGCACCCACCTGCGCTCGTTTACCAGCCTCTCCTGGAAGGGTGCTCCAACCCCATGACTCGTTTACCAGCCTCTCCTGGAAGGGAGCTACGACCCCCCGATCTCGTTTACCAGCCTCACCTGGAAGGGAGCTACAACCCCCTGACTGAAGGCTACAACCCTCAGCACCACCTTGGACCACGTTTCATCAATTTTCACACTGGATCCAACCACTTCAATAGAACACAACTTGCGGGCCACAATTCATCATATTTCCAGACCGAACCCTTTCCATACTTTTAAGTACAAACTTACATCACTGTGGATACTATGTCCAGTTGAATCGCATCGGCGGGCGGATCCGAGATCATTTCCTGCGCCTTCGGCAAACCTAGTTTGCATACGCTTTTCCCCTTCAGCGATAGCCGGCATTGCTCATCTTGGCAGCATTAAGTCCCACGCCAAACGGCGTCATACCTCACGTACATGTATTTCGTGCGCGCTCTGTTTCTCTTCAGCGGCGTGATATATCACGCGCTTCCTGCGGTAATAATGTGATCTTAATCGTACCGGCGGCATACTTGCCAGTCGGAACATTGATTCCAGATTTACCCTTTTACTTCAGACAGATGTTCGCCTCATCACAGATCACACGCCTTCCATAAACAGATCTAGCAGATATAAGTACATTCCAGATCTAGATCCCCTTCTTCATCATTGGTGCATCATACATTCAGATTTGTCATTCAAGTATTACCCTTTCCATTAAGATCTACTTCAGAGAGAAGTATTCATTCAAGCTCAGACATCTTGCACCCACACCCATGATTTGCACAATGAATTTCATCTATTTATATAGGTTTACCCTTTTTCAATACCATGAGCCCCTTTTTCAATACCATGGGCCAAAACAATATCATGAGCCCAAAACTACCTGGACGGGGTCAATTAGGTGGATCATTACCCAATACCATGGGTCAATACCATGGTGGTTACCCTTGGTTTTGCACTTTTTGAGCGCTTTAGCCCATACGCGACTTGGCACGTTCTTTTCCGCGTGCATACGCGACTTTCCCTAGGCCAATCAGCGTATACCAAGAAACATACTCTTTTTCATCATAGAACTAGCACATGATGAATTCCTTTCTTCATTGCCTTCTGTACATACTGTAGATACATCAGATTTGGTTCATAATTCTCTTCATCAGCACAACCACTTGATAGCGTTTCATCATCTTCATCGAAGTGGGTTGCCATGTGGACAGCATAATAAATCTTTCAGTGCTAACAAACATTATTTACCAAGTCCATCAAGTCAAGAATAACTTCATCAGGTGGTTTGTCATCAAGGACAACACATGTCAACAGTCGCATGTCTTCATCTTCATTCAGTGGGTTGCCATCAAGGACAACACTCTGCATCATATTTCCAACAAACTTTTCCACTTCCATAGAAGAATCAACCATGGCAGAAGAAGGGGGAGGAGGAGTCTTTAATGGAGAACACACATTATTTGGAGGGGGTAGAAGTAGAGGTAGAGGAGAAGGAGGTAGAGGTGCAGAAGGAGAAGGAGGTAGAGGAAGAGGTAGAAGAGAAATGGGAAGCTCTTTTTGGTTTCCTATAGTAGATAAAGAAACCAATACAACCATGAAAAACATTTCACCCTCTGTTCTTCCAAACTTCTATGGACTTAAAACTTAAGATCCTGAAACCTTCCTATTTGAATTTGAAATCCTGTGTAGAACTTATGACTACTTACAAGATGCTCAAAAACTTTAACTATTTCCTTCAACATTGAAAGGAGCAACATTGAAGTGGTTTATGAGTTTGATCAATAGTTCTATTAGGACATGGGAAGAAATGAAACAAGCATTTCTAGAGAGGTATTTGGATTATTGTATGTCGGTCAATCATAAGGAAGAAGTGTTTAAGATGTTACAAAAAGAAGATGAAAACTTGGAAGATTTGTTGGAGAGATTTCATTACAACATCAAAAAGAAGCAAATGAAAACTTGAAGGAGACACCTTAGCGCTCTTTTGTTGAAAACAATAGGATGGAATGATTTGGATATCATAAAAATGATGGGAGAAAAGGGGATATATCACAACTCCATTACAATATCGGTTATATAACACTGAGAAATAAAAACTGTAAAAGGTCCAAGAGATCCTGCTCTTGCAAGGGCAAGTAAGTCTGCTTCTAGGACAGTAAGTAGGGCAGAAATAGGACATATGCTTGATGATTTCAAATCTAACATCTTAGGGAATCTTAGTGAACAAAGAGACACCCTTAAGTTACAAAACAAGAAAAAAGATGAATCTGATGCCTTAGCAATATTTTGTCCCAAATGTAGAAAGAAACATGCCTTGAGAGAGTGCCCTTTGGATGTAAAAGTTGTAGAGACCTGTGTCATTTGTTCTGAAAAACATGAGACCAAGAATTTTCCTTCCTTTCTTGGTCTCAAAGCTGTCTTTCAAGAGGAAACTCCTACAAATTCCACAGAATCTCTCAATTTTGTCTCTAGAAGGCCTTGGCAAGGACCTCAAACACAAGGATTCCATGATCAAATGTATAACCAACCTCCACCAAATTGGAATTCTTGGCAGCAACTTTGGCCTCAATTTCAAAATCAATCTCAAGCTTGGGCACAAGGAGCACAAAGTCCCCAGGTGATACCAGATTGTAGGCATCTGTATCTGCTACCAGAATTTTCTCTATCAAATCCTCGACAAAATTTTCAAAAAATCTCAAACAACATCATCGGAACCTACCACATCAAAATCAACCACTTCCATGTTTATTCTCAAAAATCAAATCAATTTCTTGCTCAACCCATACCAAACCCCAATAATAAAAATCCTCAGAACACATACATGATAGAAGGCCAACAGTTTCCAACTTATTTAATTACTCCTCTAGAACTTAGTGATGTTCAACTTAGGTTTGGAATAATACTTGAAAAGAGGAAACCTTCTGTGATTATACAAGAACAAGATAACTCTGAAGAAGACTCTCTACGGGTGAATAAAAGTCTTGAGGGAGACACATCTTTTCAAGACCCAAACATTGAAAAATCAAAGCAAAAAGATCCAATAATCTCAACTCCTGTATTAGAGCAGCCATCAACATCTACTTCTACACCTCCCTTTCCAGAAAGATTACAAATTGATAGAGGTGTAGAAGAAAAAATTATGGTGCCTAATTATGATTTCCTAGATGAGCTGAGAAATGTTTGCATTAAGATTGCATTATTACAAGCCATCAAGGAAATTCCAATTTTAGCCAAAACAATAAAGGAGTTAAGCATGAAGGAAACAAGAAAAAGAATAAGAGAAACAAAGAAAATTCAAACTGTGATATACATTGGATAGGTGATTTCTATTATTCTCCCAGACCCGGAAATCGTTATTAAAATTCATAATCAGACAAATCAAAACACACTTATTGATTTAGGAGCGGCAATCAATATCATGAGTAGACAAATCATGGATAAACTGAAACTTCCTAATCTTCTTTTTACACCCACATTATTACAATTAGCAGACAGATCTGTGATCAAACCTGATGGGGTAATAGAAGACATTCCAGTGTCCCTAGATTCTTGGGAATATCCTGTGGATTTTATGATCCTAACTCCTAAGAATAATATAGGAGGGCATCACCAACATATTAAGAAATTATGGTTAATACATTTAGTCTTTATTCAGTTGTAGATATGGTGATATGTATATCTATGATGGTAGTTCAACTAAGAAATTCACTTTGTATCCTCCAGCAAGGACAATTACAGATTTAGATGATACTCAATGGATAGAGGATGAAGAAGACTTACAACCTCTCTTCACAATTTCAGAAATTAGTGAAGACAATCAAATTCTGAATACTCTAGAAAACTTTGAATCCTCTTCAGAATACAAACATGAACCATTTCAAGAAGGATCCAACATTGAGTTTTTGTCATCAAGACAAATGTCTCTTCATTCTATGGATAAATTTGGCAGCTCTACAAGTGAGATATTTCCAGGCAAAACTTTGAACATAAACAAGAACCTAGAAAAATCTCAACAAGAAGAGTTAGTCAAGATATTACAAAGACATTCTTCTGCATATGCATGGGAGTACACTGACATGAAAGGGATAAGCCCCAAGACTTGCACTCGTCACATCTATATAGAGGAAAATTGTAAACCAATCAAACAACCTCAAAGAAGGATGAATCCAAATCTTAGGGAGATTGTTAAAGAAGAATTGCAAACATTGTTAAATGTCAACTTCATCTATCCCATTTCATATAGTCAGTGGGTTTCTCCTTTGGTAATTGTGCCAAAGAAAAATGGTAAATGGAGGGTATGTGTTGACTACCGGGAATTAAACAAAGCTACTCTTAAAGACCATTTTCCCTTACCTTTCATAGATCAAGTGTTAGATACATTAACTGGCAAAAAGTACTTCTCATTCCTAGATGGGTTTAGTGGTTACAACCAAATCCAAGTAGCACTTGAAGATCAAGACAAAACCACATTTACCTGTCCTTGGGGTACCTATGGTTACCGAGTATTGCCATTTGGATTATGCAATGCACCTGCAACATTCCAAAGGGCAGTATTATGAATTTTTTCAGATCTAATACATGATTGTGTAGAGGTATATATGGATGATTTCACAGTTTATGGAAACACATTTGAAGAAGCCTTAGCAAACTTGGAAAAAGTTTTAAAGATATTTCAAGAAGAAAATCTTTCACTTAGTCATGAGAAACGTTTCATGATGTTTACTGAAGGTATTGTTTTGGGGCATCACATTTCAGGGGATGGGATTAGAGTTGATGAGTCAAAAGTTGAAGTCATCTCTAAATTATCT
This sequence comes from Pinus albicaulis, assembly GCA_034641835.2. Classification (NCBI taxonomy): domain Eukaryota; kingdom Viridiplantae; phylum Streptophyta; class Pinopsida; order Pinales; family Pinaceae; genus Pinus; species Pinus albicaulis. The sequence continues at coordinate 452,868,275 of CM076572.1, forward strand.
ATTCCAAGTTTTCAAAAAGATGTTAGGAGTTTTCTAGGATTTACAGGATATTATCGGAGGTTTATAGAAAACTTCACCAAGATAGCATCTCCACTCTTCAAATTACTTACCAAAGATTGTGAATTCAAATGGAATTATGATTGCCAGTTAGCCTTTGAAACCCTGAAAACAAAAATTTCTGAAGCACCTATTTTTTGGGGACCTAACTGGAAGTTACCTTTTCATATCTCAACAGATGCCTCTGATACAGCTCTAGAAGCAGTATTGGGACAACTAAAGTTAAACTATACTGTAACTGAAAAAGAGTTTTTAGCTGTTGTTCATGCCATAAACAAATTTAGACACTATATAACAGGCTATGAAACTTTTGTTCACACTAATCATTCTGCAATTAGATACTTAATGAACAAATCGATTACTAATGGCAAAGTCATAAAATGGTTATTGCTTTTACAAGAATTCAACATCACCATTCTAGATAGGCCTGGAAAACAAAACAAAGTAGCTGATTTCCTATCTAGACTCCAAAACATCAAAGATGACACTCTAGTTGAAGATCAATTTCTTGATGAATATCTTTTTGCAATTTCTACTCAAACTCCTTGGTTTGCTGACATTGCTAATTATTTAGTTTCAGGAAAATTTCCTTCAATAATGAATGCAAGAGATAAAAGAAAAGTCATTTATGACAGTGTAAAATATTCATGGGCTGCTAATGAGTTGTACAAGACAAGTCCAGATTTGATCATTAGGAGATGTGTTCGAGAAGATCAGATGCCTGAGATTCTCAAAGCATGTCATGATGAACCTTATGGAGGACACTTTGCTGATAAAACAATGTTACCAATGAAATAGGTAACCGCAATGTTACCTACTTTTTTTTGGTAGCATAAAAAGCACCCGATTTTGAAAAGTGGTGATGCAGAATCACCATTTTTTTTTTTGGTGCACATTTTTGACACTCTAAAATTTTTATTTATGAAGTATGAATATTTGTTTTAAAATGTTAGTGATTTTCATGCTAATTTTGCTAATTTTGAAATGTATTGATGCAGCATCAACTTTCTTTTTTTTTTAGAGCAGTGTTTTTCATGTATCAACCTTTTTTTTTAGAGCAGTGATTTTCATGCTAATTTTGAAACGTATTGATGCTGCATCAACCTTTTTTTTTAGAGCAGTGATTTTCATGCTAATTTTGAAACGTATTGATGCTGCATCAACCTTTTTTTTTTAGAGTGGTGATTTTCATGTTGGTAATAAAACACAAAACTTAGATAAAAAAATATATATAAAAACAATAAAAATGTAAAAAAAAACAAAAATAGCTCATAAAAATAAAAAATTTAAACAAAAATAAATAAATAAATAAAAATATTTGAAAATTATATCAAAGGAAATGACAAAATTTGAAGAAAAAAAACACATAATTTAAAGAAAAAAAACAAAAATTGACCAAAAAATTAAAAAAAAAAAAATCAAAAACATTTTTTTCTAACTTATTAAAAAAAACAATATATTAAAAAATATATATATATTTAAAAAAAATAATTAAAATAATTAAAATTACAAAATTAAAATTTAAAAAAAAAAAAAATTTAAAAAAAAATTTAAATTAAAAAAAATAATAATAATAAGAAAAAAAATACAAATTTTAAAATTTACAAAAAAAACAAATTAAAAAAAAAACAATTAAAATTGAAAAAAAAATAAAAAAACCTATCATTAAAAAACAAAAAAAAATGAAAAAAACCACGTGCAAATAATTAAAAAACAAATATACATAAATTTAGTGTTTTTTTTTTTTTTTTAATGAAACCATTTATAGATTTTAAAAATGAAAAACTAAATAAACGAAAAAATTAAGAAAAACAATTAAATTAAATTTAAATTTAAAAATTTTAATAAATAAATTTTAAATTTTAAATTTAAAAAAAATAATTATTCTATAATATTAAATATAAAAAAATTTAAACAAATTGAATTTAAAATAAAAAAATTGAATTAAAAAAATAATTTTAAATTTTTTGAAATTCAAATTTAAAAAAAAAAATCAAATTAAAATAAAAATATTAAAAATTAAAAAATAAAATAAAAAATAAAAATAAAATCAAATAAAAATAGATGTACATATATATTAAAAAAAAAAAAAAAAACGAATTTTATTTTAAATAAAAATATTAAATTAAAAAAAAAAATTATTTTTTTGAAAAAAAAAATTATTTTTTGAAATTAAAAAAATTAAAATTCTTTTTTTTTTAAAAATCAATTAATTTTTTTTTTTTTTAAATCATTTAAGAAAAAAATATCGTGGTGGTCGGGGCTCGGCCCGCCCGCTGGGCGGTGGTGGCCGGCCGGGCGGCCCAGCCGGCCTCCCGGCCCCCGACGGGTGGAGGGCTGAATCCGAGAATCGGCCCTCCGCCCGTCGGGGGCCGGGAGGCCGGCTGGGCCGGCCCCGTGGCGCCGCCCAGTGGGCGGGCCGCGCCCCGACCACCACGGCATTTTTTTTTTAATTCATTTTTTTTTTATTTTTATTTTTTAATTGATTTTTTTTAATTTTTTTTTTTAATTGATTTTTTTTTTTTTTTAAATTTCAAAAATATTAATTTTTTTTTTTAATTATTTAAAATAAAATTCGTTTTGTTTTAATTTTTTTTAATTTTATTATTTTTTTCTTTTAAATTTATTATTATTATTTTTTTTGTTAATAATTTTTATTAAATTTTGCCCATTTTTTTTATTTAATTGATTTTTTTTTTTTTAATTTCATAATTTTTCTTTGTTATTAACTTAGTTTTTTAATATAATTTTATAAAATTCAATAAATTTTATATATATATTTTTTAATTTATTTGGATTTAATATTTTTTTTAAATGTTTTACTTTTTTATTATTTTTTTTTTGTTAATTACATAAAATTTTTATATTTTTATATTTCAATTAAAATTGTGTATTTAAAATTAGATTTTTTTTTAATGAAACTTAATTTTTTTAAATTATTTTTTTATTTAATATTTTTTTTTCTTTTTTTCAATTTTCCATTTTTAGTTGATTTTTAAAGTTTTTAAAGTTTTTTGTTTAACAATATTTTTTTTTTCTTTTATATTTAAAATTTATTTTTTCTTTCAAAATTTATTTGTTTATTCATTTATTTATTAAAATTTAATATTTTTTAATTTTGAATTTTTAAATTTATTAAAATTTAATATATTTCCTTAAATTTAATTATTTGTTTTAATTTTTTTTTTCTTTTTTAAAATTTAATAAGCATTTTCTTTTTCTTTTTTAAATTTAATTTCTATATTTTATTTTTTATAATTTCCTTCTTTTTTTAACTTGTTTTTTTTTTTAATTTAATATTTTTATTTTGTTTTTATTTTTATTTTTTAATTTCTATATTTTTTTTTGTTTATTTTTTAAAAAAATTTTCCTTAAATTTTATGTTTTTTTTAATGATTGAATTAAAATTTTTACTTTGTTTTTATTTTTTATTTTTTTTATCTTCATATATTTTTAAATTTTAAGCTTTTAAATGTTTTTGTTTTTTAATTTTATTTTTTTTCTTAAATTTTAGGTTTTTTTTTAATGTTTGAATTTTAAAAATTAAAAGATGTTACTTCTATTTTTAAAAATGCCAAAAGTATGACATAATTTTTTTTTTGTTATTCCAGCATCAACTAGTTTTGTTTTGAGGGTGTTTTTTCAATCCTTTTTTCAAGAAACAATTTTGTTTTTATCATAATTTTATAAAATGTTGAAATTTGACCTTAAAAAAAAATGAAGTGCGTTCTGGAAGACACACTCTTTTTTTTTGGGGTGTTTTTTCAATCCTTTTTTCAACAAACAATTTTGTTTTTAGCATAATTTTAGAAAATGTTGAAATTTGACCTTCAAAAAAAAACAAGTGCATTCTGGAAGACACATTTTTTTTTGGGGGGGTGTTTTTTCATGTTTTTTGAGAGTTTTTGGGCTAGAGTTCCCGTTTTGAGGTCAGGTTACCTATTTCATCGGTAATAGTGTTATAAGAGAATAGCCTATAAGATCCTTCATTTAGGATATTATTGGCCATCCTTGTTTAAATATGCTAAAGAGTATGTCAAAAGGTGTGACAGTTGCCAAAGGGTAGGGAAACCTTCTCCTTCAAGTGGGATGTCATTACAACCTCGGGTACATATTGAACCTTCTAAAAAATGGGCTTTGGATTTTGTAGGACCTATTAGTCCTCCATCAAGACAAAATATATATATATTAGTTTGCACTGATTATGTTACCAAATGGGTAGAGGCCAAGCCATTACTTTTTTCTAATGAAGCATCTGTAGTTAATTTTATTTTTTAGGATATTTTTACTCGTTTTGGTGTCCCAAGGGAAATTGTTACAGATCAAGGAGCTCAATTTACATCGAGGCTAGTGGAACAAATGATGGAGAGGTACAAAATCAGGCAAAGAAAATCTACTCCTTATCATCCAAAAGGAAATGGTCAAGTGGAATCTACTAATAAGGTCATTGAAGGAATCCTAACAAAGACTGTTTATTTACATAGAAGAGATTGGGTAGATAGGCTTCCTGAAGCCTTGTGGGCCTATAGAACTACATGGAGAAGCACAACAAACCATACTCCTTATGAAATTGTTTATGGAAAGCAAGTTTTGTTTCCCATAGAGTTCCAGATTCAAACTTTCAAAATGGCAGTTCAGCTAGGACTTGATCTATCAGAGGCACAAAAGCACAGATTGGAGTAGATTAATGAATTGGATGAGATAAGACAAGATGCAGTTCAGAAAACCAGTATAGTCCAACAGAAAAGGACTAGATGGCATGATAAGTACATCAAAGAGAAGAAATTCAAAGAAGGTGACTGGGCTCTCTTGTTTGATTCAAAATTCAAGGATTTTGAAGGTAAATTTCAAACACATTGGCTTGGGCCATATGAAATTGTTGAAATTTTTGACAATGGAGCAGTAAAAATCAGGACAATAGATGAAGAAGAGGTCACTTTTCTTGTGAATGGTCATAGATTGAAGCTTTATCACAAACCACTCTCAAGAGAAGAATTTGTCAAGAAGTTCCAGGAAAACAGTGATGTGAAGTTAATGAAGAAGAATCTTTCTTCTTCATCAACTTGATTGAATTTTCTGAATTCATTTCTTTAAAAATAAAAAATAAAATAAAATAAATAAATAAAGTATAAACATGAAAACTAATCACTGATCGACATGTTTATACAGAAAAGATAGAGTGAAAATCAGAGTCTTTCTGACACTCTAACTTTTCCATTTTGTTTCTGCAAGCAGCTGTTACAAAATCATAAGTTCAGATCCATTACACTTATGATCCATCTCATTTCACTTCATTCCATTTACTTATCCATCAATACTCCATTTCATTCATTCATTCATACTTCACTTCATTCCATATTTCATTCATCTCATTCCATACTTAATCCACCTCATTTCCGTATCAAAATTTAAAGTTTGATGTCTTTCTGCAATTGAATAACACATGTCATGAATTGCAGGCCATTTCTTATACTTTTCCACTCCATTTCATAAATTGTAATCCATCCCACTCCATCATTCACTTCATACATATCTCATTATACCATATTTCATCATCTATCTTCACTCATTCCATATAATATTCCACGTATATTCCAAACCACTCCATTCCATGATTAAAGTTCTCTACAGGTACATTCTACAGCTAAATAGATATTCTACAGCTAATTAGACTTTCCGCAGCCAGATAGTCATTCCGCAGCTACAGATCCTGAAGGCACTGATCAACAGACATTTGAATTGCAACAAGATGATCCGGTATATCCATGAACAAGAAAAATCAAGAAGGATTATGAAGACTCACAAAGTAATGATTTCCAGAGGAGAACAAAGCATATAAAGACCACAAAAAGCAGATGAAAAGAAAAGGTAAAAAAAGTTATGATTATAATGGAATATCATGAAAAACTTTAGTATAGTCTAGTTATGAATCATTCGAAAAGTTGTTTTGATTATTTTTATTGATCATGCCAAGTATACCCTCCGCAAAACTTTGGATAAAAATCCTTCATTTCAAATCCTATACCCGATCATCATTTAAAAATCTAAGTAGTTAAAATGCTGAAGTGATTGATTTTCTCACGTCACCCAGCCAAATCATTTAATGATGATTTTTGAATCCGTTGAAAAATATCTCCGCGGTCTTTTCACTCATTGATTTGTTCTCTTCACCTCACTTCATTAACTCGTTCCGTAACCACTCCCTATTACTCCATCCCGTAGCCAACCCTTCATCATTTCATTCTGTAAAACAGAGGTATCTATATCACCGTGAGTAGAGGTATATTAGTTTGAAAGTTGAAGCCACTGTCACCAAGAAGCAGAGGTATATCATTTTGAAATTTGAAGCCATTGTCACTGTGAAGCAGAGGTATGTCAGTTTAAAGATTGAAGCACTGTCACCGTGAAGCAAAGGAGTATTAATTTGAAGTTTTAAGTCATTGTCTCCGTGAGCAGAAAGAGTACTAATCTGAAGATTGAAGAAGAAATTATGGGCCTCATCGTGAGAACTGAACCAGTAGGCACAAAATACCTGGAAGGATACCCTCAAAGCAGAGAAATGTTGCAACAAGTAGGATGGCTGCAATTCCTTGAAAAATTTAATGGCTTCCACAAAGAAGTTACTAAAATGTTTGCAAGGTCATTCAAAGGAGTCGAGGTTGAAGTTGGAGATATTAAATTCACTGTCACAGAGGTTTTTATTGCAGAAGCAACAAGATTGCCTAGACATGGAGAAAGATGGTTTAAGAACAGAGAATTTCATAATGAATCATGGAAGCAAATCCTCAAGTCACCAGGTATGGATGTCACTGTGTTTAAAAAGGGAATTCCAAGCTCTGCATTAAAGAATAAATGGAGAAACATGTTGCTTATCCTACAAAAATTTATCACTTGTGAAGGTAGATATGATACTTTCTATGTTTACCATATTAGGTTGATAATGCATTTCCTAGAAGAAGAGCTTAATTTTCCCTATTTATTGCTTCAAAGTTTAAAGAAAATGGCTTCAAGTGTCCAAAAGAGAATTCAATTTCTAGAGACAACCTTATATCACCATGGGTTAGTCAAGATTTTGATTGAGCATCATTTGAGCAAAATAGGGGATAATTGGGATAATTTCTTGGTGAGAAATCACTTTGAGGAACCAAAAGAGCCTTCACCTGAACATCAGCCTACAAAGAGAAGAAGAAAATGGAGAGCCTCTAGAATTGAAACTGATAAAGCAATTCAAGAAAGCAGTGAAGAAATAATCTCTGAGAAATTGACTCAGATTGAGAGACAGCTTAAGGAAGAGAGGGTAATCAGAAAATTTGCCACAGAAAAAGGAGAGGGACCATCCCAGCCGAGAAGGAGCCATAGACTCAGGGGGAAACTAAGGAAAACATAGATTAAACAAACCGGGGTGATAAACATAGAAGATGAGGAAATATCTATTGAAGAAGATGTTGAAGAAGATTTTGATGAAGAAGCCCCTGGAATTGACCCTACACAGCAAGAAATTTATAACTATGTTGAAACATTGGAAAGGAAAGCGACAGATAGTAGAGATAGAACCCCTAGTCCTCCACTGTCCGAAATAGATGTGTTAAGAAGAGATAGGTATGAGCTAGAAGTACTTAATAGAAATATCAGGACTGAGAATGATATTCTGAAGGAACAAGTTAAACTAAAAACCAGTATGAACTCAACCTTGTCTCTACAAATGGACAAAGTGGAAAAGAATAATGAAAAGTTGAAAAAGAGGAACAAGAAGTTAATCAGGTCACTTACCAATTTAATATTCAAGTTAGTCATCAGGAAGCCCAGAAGGCCTTTAACTTCCAGGAAAAGAAGAAGAAGAGGGTTGGATGTTCTTGCAGAAGTCTCTGAGTTTAGGGAATAAGTTGCATGAGGACATGCAAGAAGTCAGCAGTGGGGGTATGTTGAGTCCCAAGATTGTTCTTTCTTCCATGATACTTCACTCCATTTTCTTTTTTCCATTGTTATCCCAGGCTCAAATGATCAATGAAATTAGTTAAAATTGCTTTAAGAATGAATATCATGGCTAACTTGCTAAGTTTTGTGATTTTGTCATTGTAATACATTTTGAACTGAAACTAGCTATAGAATGCAAACATTTCGTAGCTAGTTGCCAATTCTGCAGTTGTCTTCACGTTCAAGCATGTTCCAGGTGTCCTCTCAGGAAAAGCCACACATGGGTGTATTCCACATCATGACCTCAACGTTTTTTGCTCACCATGAAGATTGAACGGAATTATGGACGTGGTTTTGTACGTGGGAACTCACACAAGGAGACAGACTCCTAATAGGACAAGGACAGTCCAGATGTCCTTTGTCATTTTATGCTGCCACCTTTAGAGTTCTAGTACGATTTTGATATGAAAAGACAATGATCCCCGTATTATCTCAAGTTCTGTTATGAAGATTTGCTATAAATGTAACTCGGGAAACCAAGAGACAAGTTCTAGATTTTGATTAGATTTCGTAGATTGGCTGCTATATTTCTGAAGTCCGAGAATACGCTGTTTTAAGTTATTTTCCTTTAATGAATAAGACAACATTTATTTGAATGCGTTGAGTTGATCTTGAGCTAGATTTCATGCTACTCTAGTGGTAGAGGGCCCCTGCCTCCTGAGCAGCTTTACTTTTGCAATTTAGATAAGTATCTTAGTTCGTTTTCAAGTTTTTGAAGTTTACGTTCATAGTTAATTTCATTAATCATTATGGCTATACTTGTTCTAAGAAACTCTTCCAAAAGATCATTACAATGAATAAGAAATGGCTGTAGTGTTATAGATTTTATTCGCAATTCCTTTCGTTCATTATCACAATTATACTTGTTATAAGAAACTCTTCCAAGATATCATTATGATGACTAAGGCATAACTATGGTACTGTAGGTTTCAGTTGCTTGTTTACATTAAGTAGCATAGCTAATCTCACTCTTTAAAATCTCTTCCAAAACATCATAACAATGAGTAGGAAATAGCTGTGATGTCTTAGTTTTTAATTGTATTTGCTTTCAATTTTTTTATGTTTGTATTCCATTGCATTGAATTGTACAGCCAGGATTGTTCTAACAAGCTCTTCCAAAATACCATTCATGATGAACGAAATAGGCTGTAGAATCCCATAGATTAATTGCATGACAACTTAGTTAGAGCACTCCGGAGGCAAATTGCATTTAGTTCATGCTCTGTTATTTCATTTCAAGTTTGATAATGGCTTTTTAGTTTAGCACTGTTCACTGTAGACTAGTAGCACCCTAGTTCAGTTCTAGCTTAGCTCACTGTATTTACATTCCAAGTTTAGTTTCCATCCATTGCATTTTAAATTGCATTAGTTGTTAAACTTAAATACCACGGTCTTCATTATTTACAAAACTTCTTTTGTTCCAAACCTATATTAACTCATAATCATCTGGACAGAAGATAGTATCAGTCTAAGGCCTAGAGTACTTTTGCAACCTTTTTACCATTTCACAAACAAGCCTTTCCTCAAAGACTATTCTAAAAGGAAATCTATAACTTTTGAATGAGATTTAGTGGTGTTAAACTAAGTTGCAAAATAGAATTAGGAGCTAGTTTTAGTGTAGAGATCTTAAGATGTTACAAATGTTCTTTTCCAAATATGTTTCAATAAACATTTAATCATGGATGAGATGTTGTAACATTGTAAGTTGATTGTTTGATTGTTTAATTAAGAGAACTTCATTTACACTTAACTGCCCATTTCTCAAGCTCTTCCAAAACATCTTTAATGAATGAATTGGACAAGTTAAGGTCATGTCCTAATTTATTTTCTTGAAGTCATTATCAAGCTTTGTATTTTTCTAAGTCATAGTTTAGGTTTGGTTCTGTTTTAGTATTTTCATTTGTCATTTGTCATCAATAATTTAGGCTTCACTCTATTTTTAGTTCTTTCCACAAGCATTTAGTTCTTTCCCTTGTGAACATAAAACCATAAAAAATACCAAAAACATCATAAAACACTAGACACAACGTAGTAAGAAACAAACACCTAGGCACATATAGTGCACCACACTTCAGAAATTTACCAACCCTGGTTGACAATTAAATGAACTCAATTTAGGAGACTAGGTTGAGCACAAACAATTAGGTTAGGCTAAGGTTAAGGTTAGGTTAAGAGTTTGGTCAAGGTCAAAGTTAATGTTAGGTTAAGGGTAAGGTTAAGGTTATTGGTAAATTTAAGTTTAAGGTTAGGGTAAGGTTAAGGTTAAGGTTAGGGGAAGGTTAAAGTTAATGCTAGGTTAAGGTAAAGGTTATGGGATGTTAAGTTAAAGTTAAGGTAAAGGTAAGGTTAAGGTTAAGGTCAAGGTTAGGTTATAGTTAAGGTCAAGGTTAAGGTTAGGTTATAGTGAAGGTGAAGGTTAAGGTTTAGGGTGAAGGTTAAGAGGTGAAGGTCAAGGGTAAGGTTAACGTTAAAACCCGTAACCTTAACCTTCACCCTTAACCTTAACCTTGACTTTGCTAAACCCGTAACCTTAACTATAACCTAAACCTAACCTTGACCTTAAATTTACCCTTAACCTTAACCTTGACCTTAACTATAACCTAACCCTAACCTTACCTTAACCATAACTGTAATCTTAACCATACCTTGACCTTGACCTTAACCTTAACCTTAACCTTAACCTTACCCATAACCTTAACCTTAACTTTACCCTTAACCTTAAATTTACACTTAACCTAACCTTAATGTTAACCTTACCCTTAACCTTATCTTAACCTTAACCTTAACGTTAACCTTACCCTTAACCTTAACTTTACCCTTAACCTTAACCTTAACCTTGACTTTACCCTTAACCTAACCTTAACCTTCCCCTTAACCTGACTAAACTAGTAACCTTAACCTTAACCTTAACTATAACCTAACCCTCACCTTGACCAAATCCTTAACATTAACCTTAACATTGACCTTAACCTTAACCTTAACCTTACCCTTAACCTTAAGCTTAACCTTGACCTTAACTATAACCTAAACCTAACCTTGACCTAACCTTAACCTTGACCAAACCCTTAACGTAACCTTAACCTTAACGTTACCCTTAAGGAAACCTTAACCTTAACCTTGACCTTACCCTTAACATTAACCTTAACCTTAACTTTAAACTAACTAAACCTGTAACCTTAACCTTAACCCCAACCTTACCCTTAACCTTAAACTTAACCTTGACCTTAACTATAACCTAACCCAAACCTTAACCTTAACCTTACCCTTAACGTAACCTTAACCTTGATTTTACCCTTAAGCTCAACCTTACCCTTAACCTTACCGTTAACATAATCTTAACCTTGCCCTAACTTTAATCGTAACCTTACCCTTACCCTTAACCTTAACATAAACATAACCTTAACCTTAACCTTATCCTTATCTTAACCTTAACCTTAACCCTAACCTTAGCCCTAACCTTAAGGTTAAAGTTATGGGTAAGGTTAGGTTAAGGTCAAGGCTAAGGTTAAGGTTAAGTTAAGGTTAATGTTAAGTGTTTGGTTAAGGTTAAGGTTAAGGTTAAGGTTAGGGTTAGGGTTAGGGTTAGGGTTAGGGTTAAGGTTAAGGTTAATGTTAAGTGTTTGATTAAGGTTAAGGTTAAGATTAAGATAAGGTTAAGTGTAAGGTTAAAGTTACGTTAAAGATAAAGTCAAGGTTAAGGTTAGGTTAAGGTTAAGATAAGGCTAAGTTTAAGGTTAAGTTTAAGGTTAGGTTAAGCTTGTTGAAAATGGCAACAAGAAACAGTGAAGGAGGCCTCCTGAAACATCTTTCCTGATCCTAGTTGGAAAGTGATCACCTAAACTAGGTGGGGACCACACATGTGATTTTTGTCGAAAAAATCTATTTTTAGACTATGTCTATTTTTAGACATATGGAGCATGGTCCAGGGGTTGCAGTATGTTATTCTTGAATTATTGATCATGTTGGTAAAAATAGATGGACCTCTATTTTTTGACCTATAGGTCGAAGTCTATTTTTAGACTGCTTCTAAAATAGGAAATTCGAATATTAATAGCTCTTAATAATATTTGGACTATAAACATTATCTTATCCTGTTGGAGCACTTCAGTTTGATGCCTGGATGTGGCACATGCAGCTGACAGAGGGAAATACGCTTTTCCTAGGGTTTAAGTGAAGCTATTGCATGATGACTTCAGTTAGAACTCATGTGACAGAGTTTGGTGGAGTTGATTGAGGAAGTTAGTGGAGTTGTATTCAGTTTAACTAATCTAAACATAGTTGAGCTTTTTGTATCCAAGTTAACTAATAGATACGATTAGTGAGAGTGGTGTGAATTAATTATTAATTAATTCACTAATTATAAACTCATAAATCAACTAAAGAATACATTAGTTAACTTCAGTGCATGGACAGTTTCAGTGGAGACCAGTGCAGAAATAGGTGAAAGAGCAGGTTAACTATCGATTGTGACTATACTATTGCTATTTGCAACACACAGATAGGTGGAGTAATCAATGAGGATTGCGCAGTTCAATCCAGGTGGTTTATCTATATAAAGAGACCACCCCATAGCATTGAAACAAGCAATTGAGGTTGGCTATCAAGTGGCTAAAGGTTGGAGCATGAGTTTTGCTAGATCTAGCTTGATAGTGTGTAGCAAGGGAGGTAGTGCATGAGAGCTTGCAAAGAGCTTTGTACTATGATTGTTACATGATCTACATGACATGTATAATATACAGATAGTTGGGGGTTTTCAGCTTTAAGCTTTCCCATGAAATACTGTGTTCATATGTGTGAATTTTTATGGTTTTAATGTGTGCATGCAATTGATTTTATTTCCGCATGTGATGATCGATGGTAGAAGAGATTCTGTATTATGCATGAAGCTAAAATAGTGTGTGATCAGGAGAATCTCGGTGGATAACATATCAGTTATTCAAATTTCTACATGGTATCGGAGCTATATTGATCATTGGAGCAATTGCAAAGCATTGAAGCGGTTGAGTTTAGGATAAACTCAAGAAACATAAAGATGGAGAAAGCCGGAAATATACATGCATATTGTATATAATTTTCTACATGGAATGAGAGCGAGAATTTTTGGGTGCGCGAGTTTGTAGGGAATATCTGAAAATTTTTGGTGAAATGTTTTCAGAAACAAATAGCATATTTGGATTCCTTGCGAAAAAATACCCAAATTGAAAAAAAAAAATCGGTCGAATCGGAGCTCGGATGAGGGAGATATCATCGATTTAAAATCAGCTCTTTTTGTTAGAAAATTTTGCGACGGTGGGACAATTGCAATGTGCGCGAGCCAAGAATCTACATGCACTGAGGTACAAGATGCATGCAAAGCTTTGAAGAGCAAAGCAGAGGTTAGTGACTTGGTGGTTGAGAGGGAGCCTCTCAACATGCAGCGTGAGAAGCAGTCTCAGAAGGTTGTGGAGCAGCCACAACTAGAGATGTAGAAGAATCTTTATAGATTTGAAGTAGATGGGATTTCTACGGAGCTTCCTACTGTTGGGAAGCGGAAGGAAGACATGCAACTGATGCTTGAGAGGGAGCAAGTTTTGCATGCAGGTGATAGTGAACCTCGGGATGTGGAGCAGCCACAAGAGGATCATGGAGTGGAAGAAACCACTCATGCAGAGAAATTTCGTGCCAGATGGGCAGAGGGAGTGCATGCAACTATACCACCAGGTGAGAGGTGGGGTGACATGCATGATTAATCCCAAGAGGAGATTTCTGGGAAGATTCATGAGATGGTGTGGATCTCATGGATTGAACCTGGCTACGAGGTGCCCACAGCGCAGCAGTAGCAAGATCAGTTGGAGTGATGCAGGCAAATCAAAGTGACGGTGTCGGATACTGGAGCGCGGATCAGAGTTGACAGCAAGTGCAAGAGTGCATGGGTGCAAGAGTTCAACAGTGCAGTAGTTCCTGATGACATGTGCAGTTGGCCAAGCAGAAGTCGAAGACTTTGATGATAGATGCTAGATGCATCAAGACTGATTGAGTTGTTTGGAGCCTATTCAGTTTCATAGGAGTTGCAGAGCAGATGCATGGAGTTGCATGGCGCTTGCAAAGGGTGCATGGCACATGCATGGAGTTGCATGGTGCATGCATGAGTTTTCATGGCGCATGCAAAGGGTGCATGGCGAATGCATGGAGTTGCATGTCGCATGCATGGAGTTGCATGGCACTTGTGAAGGTTGCAGGGCGAATGCATGGAGTTGCATGTCGCATGCAAAGACAATCCTTTCTTGTTGAGAGGGAGTGTTGAAAATGGCAACAAGAAACAGTGAAGGAGGCCTCCTGAAACATCTTTCCTGATCCTATTTGAAAAGTGATCACCTAAACTAGGTGGGGACCACACATGTGATTTTTGTCGAAAAGTCTATTTTTAGACATATGGAGCATGGTCTAGGAGTTGCGGGATGCTATTCTTGGATGATTGGTCAAGTTGGTAAAAATATATGGACATCTATTTTTAGACATACAGGTCGAAGTCTATTTTTAGACTGCCTTCCTAAAAATAGGGAAGTCGAATATTATTAGCTCTTAATAATATTTGGACTATAAAAATTATCTTATTCTCTTGAAGCACTTCAGTTTGATGCCTGGATGTGGCACATGCAGCTGACAGAAGGAAATACGCTTTTCCTAGGGTTTAAGTGAAGCTATTGCATGAAGACTTGAGTTAGAACTCATGTGACAGAGTTTGGTGGAGTTGATTGAGGAAGTTAGTGGAGTTGTATTCAGTTTAACTAATCTAAACATAGTTGAGCTTTTTGTATCCAAGTTAACTAATAGATACAATTAGTGAGAGTGGTGTGAATTAATTATTAATTAATTCACTAATTATAAACTCATAAATCAACTAAAAAATACATCAGTTAACTTCAGTGCATGGACAGTTTCAGTGGAGACCAGTGCAGAAATAGGTGAAAGAGCAGGTTAACTATCAGTTGTGACTATACTGTTGCTATTTGCAACACACAGATAGGTGGAGTAATCAATGAGGATTGTGCAGTTCAATCCAAGTGGTTTATCTATATAAAGAGACCATCCCATAGCTTGAACATGCAATTCAGGTTGGCTATCAAGTGGCTAAAGGTTGGAGCATGAGTTTTGCTAGATCTAGCTTGATAGTGTGTAGCAAGGGAGGTAGTGTGAGCTTGCAAAGAGCTTTGTACTATGATTGTTACATGATCTCCATGACATGTATAATATACGAGATAGTTGGGGGGTTTTCGGCTTAAGCTTTCCCATGAAATCTGTGTAAATATGTGTGAATTTTTATGGCTTTAATGTGTGCATGCAATTGATTTTATTTAGCATGTGATGATCAATGGTAGAAGAGATTACGTATTGTATGAAGCTAAAATAGTGTGTGATCGGGGAAGTCTCGGTTAGCAGCATACTCAGTTATTCAAAATTCTACAAAGCTTACGATTGAAGTTAGGTTAAGTTAAGGTTAAGGTTAAGGGTTTTGTCAAGGTTAGGGTTATGTTATAGTTAAGGTTAAGGTAAGGTTATGGTTAAGGTAACCTTAACCTTGACCTTGACCCTAACCTAACCTTAACCTTAACCTTGACCTTAACCTTATCTTACCCTTAACCTTAAACTTAAACTTCCCAAACCCTTGACCTTAACCTTAAACTTAACGTAACTAAACCCATAACCTTAACCTTAACCTTAACCTAACCTTAACCTTACCTTAACCTTAACCTTAATCTTAACCTTAACCTTAAATTTAGCCTTACCCTTACCTTAACCTAAGGTAAAGTTAAGGTTAAGGTTTGGGTTTATTTAGGTTCAGGTTAAGGTTAAGGTTAAGGTTAAGGTTTTAGTTAAGGTTAGGGTTAGGGTTAGGTTATAGTTAAGGTTAAGGGTAAAGTCAAGTTTAAGATTATGGTGAACGTTAAGGGTAAGGTTAAGGTTAAGGTTAGTTTAGGTTAAGCTAAGGTTAAGGTTAAGGTTATGGTTATGGGAAGGTCAGGTAAATGTTAAGGTTATGGGAAGGTTAAGGTTAAAGTTAGGTTAAGTTAAGGTTAAGGTTAAGGTTAAGGTCAAGGCTAAGGTCAAGGTTTTTAAGGTTAAGGTTAATAGTAATGGTAAAGTTAAGGACTTTAACCTAATCTTAACCTCATTCTAACCTTAACCTTAACCTTAAACTAACTATAACCTTACCGTAACGTTAACCTTAACCTAACATTAACGTTAACCCTAATCTTAACCATTAGTTTACCCTTAACCTAACCTTAACCTTATCTTAACCTTAACCTTGTCTTAAACTTAACTTAACCTTAATCTTAACTATAACTTTAACCTTAACTTTCCCATAACCATAACCTTAACCTTGACTTTACCCTTAACCTAACCTTAACCTTAACCTCACTAAACCTATAAGCTTAACCTTAGCCTAACCTTAACATTGACCTTAACTATAACCTAACCTTAACCTTAACCCTTACCTTACCCATAACTTTAAAGTTAATGTTAGGGTTAAGGTTAAGGTTAAGGTTAGGCTAAAGTTAAGATAAGGATAGAGTTAAGGTTAAGGTTATGGGAAGGTTAATGTTAGGTTAAGGTTATGGTAAAGATACAGTTAAGGTTAAGGTAAGGTTAAGTTTAAAGTTAAGGTTAAGGTTAGGTTAAGTTTAAGGTTAAGGGCAAGGTCAAGGTTAACCTAAATTTTACCCTTAACCTTACTTTGACCTTGACCTAAACTCGTACCCTTAACTTCATCTTAACCTTACCTTAACCATAACCTTAACCTTGACCTTAACTATAACCTAACCCTAACCTTGACCAAAGCCTTAACCTTAACCTTAACCATCCCAAACCCTTAACCTTAACCTTAACCTTAGCCTAACCTTAACCTTACCCTTATTCTTACCCTTAACCTTCACCTTACCCTTAACCTTAACCTTAATTTTAACCTGACCAAACCTTAACGTTAACCTTAAATTTACCCTTAACCTAACCTTAACCTTAACCTGACTTTAACTATAACCTAACCCTAACCTTGACCAAACCCTTACCCTTAAAATTAACTTAACCTTAACCTTAACCTTAACCTTCCCATAACAATAACCTTAACCTTAACCTTAACCTAACTTAACCTTAACCTTTACATTGACCTTATCCTTAACCTTCGCCTTAACCTAACCTTAACCTTCACCATAACCTAACCTTAACCTTAACCTTCCCCTAACCTTAAACCTAACCTTAACGTTAACTTTACCCTTAACCTAACCTTAACCTTAACTTTAACCTTAAATTAACCTAACATTAACCATAACCTAAATGTAAACTTAACCTTACCTTAACCAAGCTTAACCTTAACCTTGACCTTTAACCTTAACCATAACATTGTCTTTACTCTTAACCTTAACCTTACCCTAACCATAACCTTAACTTTACCCTTAACCTAATCTTAACCTTAAACTAACCTTAACCTTGAACATAACTATAACCTAAACCTAACCTAACCCTAACCTTGACCAAAACCTTAACCTTAATATTTACCTTAACCTTAACCTTACCCCCTTAACCTAACCCTAACCTTTACCAAACCCTTAACCTTAACCTTAACTTTAAATTTACCCTAACCTTAACATTAACCTTAACCTTAACTATAACTTAACCTTAACGTTGACCTTAACTATAGCCTAATCCTAACGTTGACCAAACCCTTAATGTTAACCTTAACCTTAACATTAACCTTACCCCCTTAACCTAACCCTAACCTTGACCAAACCCTTAACCTTAACCTAACCTTAACCTTAACTTTAAATTTACCCTAACCTTAACCTTAACCTTGACCTTGACCATACCCTTAACCTTAACATTGACCAAACCCTTAACCTTGAACTTAACCTGACTAAACCCGTAACCTTAACCTTAACCTTAACCTTAACTATAACCTAACCCTAACCTTGACCAAACCCTTAACCTTAAGCTTAACCTGAACCTTAACCTAACCTTAACCTTGAACTTAACTATAACCTAACCCTAACCTTGACCAAATCCTTAACCTTGACTTTAACCTTAACCTTAACTCTAACCTAACCTTAACCTTGACCTTAACCTTAACCTAACCTTAAACTTGAGCTTAAATATAACCTAACCCTAACCTTGACCTTAACCTTAACTTAACGTTAACCTTAACCTTAAACTTAACCTTCCCATAACCATAACCTTAACCTTGACATTACCCTTAAGCTAACCTTAACCTTAACCTTAACCTAAGCTTAACCTTAACTTTAACTTTACCCTAACATTAAGGGATAAGCTAACCCTAACCTTGACCAAACCATTAACCTTAACCTTAACCTCAACCTTTACCCTAACCTTAACCTTAACCTTAATTGTGGCTTTACCCTTAACCTTAACCTTGACCTTGATCTTAACTTAACCTTAACATTAACCTTAACCTTATCTTACCCTTAACCTAAGCTTAACCTTAACTCTAACCTAACCCTAACCTTGACCAAATGCTTAACCTTAACCTTAACCTTGAAAAAACCCTTACCTTAACCTAACTTTAACCTTAACCTTCCCCTAACCTTAACCTTAACCTTATGCTTAACCCTAACCTTAACCTGACTAAACCAGTAACCTTAACCTTATCCTTACCCTTAACCTTCACCTTAACCTTAACTTTACGCTTAACCCTGACCTTACCCCTAACCTTCATCTTAAACTTAACCTTAACCTTATTGAACCTATAACCTTAACCTTAACCTTAAATTTACCCTTAACCTTGACCTTACCCTTAACCTTCACCTTAAACTTAACCTTAACTTTGAAAAAACCGTTAACCTTAACCTTAAATTGACTAAACCCATCACCTAAGGGTGAATTTAAGGTTAAGGTTATGGTTAAGGTTAAGGTTAAGGTTAGCTTAAGATTAACCTTGACCTTGACCTTGACCTTAACCTTAACCTTAACCTTACCCTTAACCTTTACCTAGCCTTGACCTAACCTTGACCTTAACTATGACCTAACCTTAACCTTAACCTAACCTTAACTTTAACCATAAACTTAGCTTTACCCTTAACCTAACCGTAACCTTAACCTTAACCTTGAACTTAAGCTTAATCTTACCCATAACCTTCACCCTTAACGTTAACCTAACCCTAAGCTTGACCAAACCCTTAAACTTAACCTTAACCTGACTAAACCCTTAACCTTAACCTAACCATAACCTTAACCTTACCTTAACCTAACTTAACCTTGACCTTGACCTTAACCTTAACCATAACCTTAACCTTAACCTTAACCTAACCTTACCCTAACCATAACCTTGACCTTAAGGTTAAGGTTAGGTTAGGAGTAAAAGTTAAGGATAAGGTTAGGTTAGCGTTAGGTTAAGGTAAGGATGGGAGTAGGTGGGTTAGGTTGAGTTAAGGTTAGAGTGGAATAGGTAAAGGGTGAAGGCTAAGGATAAGGTTAGGTTAGAGAAGGTTAAGGTTAAGAGTTTAATTAAGGTTAACATTAGGTTAAGGTTAAGGTTAAGGTTACGTGTGTTACCATTTTTTGGTCATCTAACCTATTTCTATTAGATGAACCCAAGTACACCATGTAAGACCAATTTTACCCTAAGTAAAATTGCAATCACTATGAAAAATAACTTAGTAAACCACCTTTATTAATTTTTTTATGGTCTAAATAGGAAACCCCATGAGGAAATATTAAATAAATCTACATTTTTTTTTATTTTCCTCAAGGAATAATTAGTTAAACAACATTTTAATTAATATTCCTAGTTATATTTAACCCAAAACAAGGAAATTAATTAGATAAATCATTATTTATCTTATTATTTTCCAAGAATAATGATTTAAACATTATTCAAATAATATTCTTTGTTAAATATGACTAAATCACCCTTAAATAATTAAATAAATCATTATTTATTTTATTATTTACAAATAAAGGGAATTTACCCAAGACAAATTCCTTTTTCCTCCAACAAATATAACAAAATATTCCTTAAAAGTTGGATCTTGATTTGGTTAATAATATTTTAACTATGCACCAATAGCTAGACTAACTCAATATTTTGTTATAAATAGAAGGGTTTTCCCATTCATTTACCAATTTTTGTTGCCTAAAGATCACTCTGGATCTATACTTTTGGTTTGACTATTGATCCACCATCATAGTCATATTTTGCTACCATTTTTGTCTGGGTTTTCTACACAATCAAGAGAGAGGAATTCTAGATCTAAAGTGTTGAGGACTTACAAGAACCCATCCCATTGAGGAGATATCGAAACACCCTCCTGTGTTTCCTCCCAAGTGCCATTAATACAAAATTCATTCAACATATTCTTGTCTTGTCTATTGGATGCATGGAGTAAATATTGTTCTTAATATCTTCTAATGCATAGATCTAGATTTTTGCAGCATTTATCTCGATCACCTAACTGTAGGTCTGACGATATTGGCATCCATCTTTGCTATTAGGGTTTTTTTTTATGCACAACTAAAGTGGTATTTTTTAGTACGCTTAGAATTAAGATTCATACTAACAACTGACAACTCCACACGAGTTTACGATTACGACCTCTGTCATTTTTCTGATCCTTAAATATCCAGTTGCTTCAAACCTTAGGATTTCTCTTCGGCCTCTTGTTTTTTCTTTTCTTGATGTTGTTTTTAACCTATAAAACCCCAAAACGATAAAAATTCTAACTTCCATGTGTTTTCGGACCTATTGCACAGGTGACAGACATCAATCGCAGCTGAGACAACAATTTTTTCTGAAATCTGCAGCCGAGAGTGTCAGAAGTGCAGGTCACACATTTTGTCCCAAAAACTATGACCTGGACCCTTAGGACGCACCTTTCAACTCAAAAACTACGACCTCTACTGAAAAGAGGTAAAAAACTGCGACCTGGACTTTTTGCGGGATTTTTTCTGAAAGTTTTATGGGTTTGTTTGAACCTCTGTTCAGGGTTGTCTTACCTCTGTCTCTGCCCATTTTTGACCTGTACTTGTTCTTTTTTGCTCAACTAAGTGGGAACCTAGCCCCCTAGGGCTTCAGTACCCTCCTCTTCAGTAACCTTAACCTTAACCTTAACCTTAACTATAAGCTAACCTTAAATTTTCTCTTAACCTTACCTTAACCATAACCTTAACCTAACCTTAACCTTAACCTTACCCTTAACCTTATCTTAACCTTACCTTAACCATACCCTTAAAATTGTGCTTACATTAGGGGAATTTTGAGGTCTAAAATAGGCCTCCTAAGGAAAATGTACAATCAAAATTCACTTTATGTGAACCAGTCACATTTTAGGGAATGACATCATCTCTAATGGTTGAGGTGGCATTGCTTGAGTTAAAGGTACTTACTTGTCACATTCACTCAGGTTAATCATGGTAGTGCTATAAGTACTTTTAAATTCAAAGTAAAGTACTCATAATAAATGTCATTTCACAGTTTTTGAATAAAAATATATTATTGTCATTTCATATTTCTTGAAAGAAAAAATTCATATCCCCATACATTTATTATATTATTTTTATATAGTATATTAATTACATGTTATTATACAATTTAAATAATATAAATTTTAATTAATAGCATATAATATAATTAAGAATTTATAAATTTATATTTATATTTTATTTTAAGTTATTTAATTACAATGGACAAATGCATTAGTTGTTCAATAATAATGACTTTTTCTTGAGAAGGTCAATCTTTTTTATAGTCACATCAATACAATTTTTTTATTAATTTTATTTTGGTACAACTTTTGAATTGAATTTAACTATGGTTACATGGATTTTGGTGCAAAAATTAATTGCAAATTCATAAATATTATTTTATTGGTTTAGCTATTATTTTATTATTTCCTTAGGCAGCCTATTTTAGACCTCAAAATTTCCGTAATGACTATAACCTAACCCTAACCTTAACCTTAATCTTAACCTAACCCTAACCTTAACCTTAACCTTAACTATAACCTGACCCTAACCTTGACTAAACCTTAACCTTAATGTTAAGGATTAAGGTTAAATTTAAGGTTAGGGGAAGGTGGTTAATGTTAAGGTTAAGGTTAGGGTTAAGGTTAGTGGAATTTTAAGGTTAAAGTCAAGGTTAAGGATCAACTTAAGGTTAAGGGTTAAGGTTAATTCTATGATAAGGTTAAGGGTAAGGTCAAGGTTTAGGTTAAGGTTATGTTATGGTTAAGGTTAAGGTTAGGGTAAGGGTAAATTTAAGGTTAAGGTTAAGGTTTGGTCAAGGTTAGGGTTAGGTAATAGTTAAGCTTAAGATAAGGTTAAGGTTAGGTTAAGGTTAATGTTAAGGTTAGGGTTAGGTTATACCTAAGGTTAAGGTTAAGGTAAGGTTAAGTTTAAGCTTAAGGTCAAGGTTAAGGGTAAGGTTAAGGTTAGATTAAGGTTATGGTTATGGAAAGGTTAAGGTTATGGGTTAAGTCAGGTTAAGGTTAAGATTACCCTTAACCTAACCTTACCCTTAACCTGACTTTCCCCTTAACCTAACCTTAACCTTAACTTTAACTTTACCTAACCTTAAGGGTTTAGTTAGGTTAAGTTTAGTCAAGTTAAGGTTAATGTTAGGTTAAGAGTAAAGTCAAGGTTAAGGTCAAGTTAAGGTTAAGGTTAGGGTTAAGGTTAAGGCTAGGGTTAGGGTTAGGTTAAGGTTAAGATCAAGGTTGGGGTTAAGGTTAGGTTAGTTTATAGTTAAGGTCAAGGTTAAGGTTATGTTTAAGGTTGAGGTTATGGGTCTTAACATTAACCTTACCCTTAACCTTCACTATAACCTACCCTTAACATTAACCTTTACCTAACATTAATTGTAACCTTAACCTAACCTTAACCTTACCATAACCTAACTTTAACCTTCACCTTCACTATAAGGTTAGGTTATAGTGAAGGTTAAGGTTAGGTTATAATTAAGGTTAAGGGTTTGTTTAAGGTTAAAGGTTAAGGTTAGGTTAAGGGTAAAGTCAAAGTTAAGGTTATGGTTATGGCAAGGTTAAGGTTAAGGTTAGGTTAGGTTAAGGGTTTAGGTTAAAGTTAAGGTCAAGGGTAAGATAAGGTTAATTTAAGGTTAAGGTTAAGGTTCTGGTTAGGTTAAGGTTTGGGTTAAGGTTAATGTTAAGGTCAAGGTTTAGGTTAATGTTACAGTTAAGGTTAAGGTCAAGGTTAAGGTCAAGGTTAAGGTTAATTTTAGGTTAAGGTTAATATAAGGTTAAGGTTAAAGTCAAGGTTAAGGGTGAAGTCAAGGTTAGGTTTACCCTTAACCTTAACCTTAACTTTAACCTTACTAAACCCATAACCTTAACGTTAACCTTAACCTTAGGGCTAGATTAGGTTATATTTAAGGTTAAGGTTGAGGTTAAGGTGAAGGTTAAGGGAAAGGTTAAGGTTAAAGTCAAGTTTAAGGTTAGGATTAGGTTAAGGGTAAAGTTAAGGTTAAGGTTAAGGTTTGGGTTTAGTCAGGTTAGGTTAAGGTTAAGGTTAAGGTTAAGGCTTAACCTTAAGTTTCACCTTAACCCTAACATTCCCATAACCATAACCTTAACCTTGAATTTACCCTTAACCTAACCTTAAGGGTAAAGGTTTAGGTTAAGTTTTAGGGTAAACTTAAGTTTACGGGTTTAGTCAGGTGAAGGTTAAGGTTAGGTTAAAGTAAATTCAGGGTTAAGGTTAAGGTTAAGGTCAAGGATAAGGGTAAACTTAAGGTCAAGGTTAGGGTTAGGTTATAGTTAAGGTTAAGGTTAGGTTAAGGGTAAAGTTAAAGTTAAGGTTAAGGTCAAGCTCAATGTTAAGGTTAAGATAGGTTAATGTAAGTTTAAGGTTATGTTAAGGTTAAGGTTAAGGTTAGTCTAAGGGTAATGTCAAGGTTAAAGTTATTGTTGGTTGGCTTAGTTGTCGGATTAAACTTCTCAATATTAATTATCAATCCGGGAGTTGTAAACGCGAGTTGTACTGCGTATTGGCTCAGCTTACTGATCAAAGTATAAATATGTTCCTTATTAATGATAAATTAAACAATGGAATGAAACACAAATTGGCTCACAAACAAGCAATCGTGAAAAGGAAACCTACTTAATCAGTTTTGCTTAGTGAAAATGCAACTAAACTATAATGAAATTCAAGACAATCCTCAATCATTCTTGCACTAGCATTAAAAATATGCTATGATAACTTAAAAACCTTAATCTAATTATTCCTCTCATTAACTTAAAATCAACACTTGAAACTAAGCTTGAAATAAGAAAAAGACTACACATTATAAATTCACACCTTAAACTAACTAAAACTACTTGTTGAAACAAATTCAAGATTCTAAAATAACAAAATAAACAATCCTAACTATTTCTAAAAGAACTACTTAAAAGATCCTAAAAATTGCATGGCAAATGATCTATGATAAATCCACACACATTACCCTAATAATAACTTCAAAAATTAAACTAACTAAACAAAATCAAGATTTAAATTAACAAATTACAATTCTATATATTTCTAAAAGAAACTATTTCACTCTATAAAATAACACTTAAGAATCCCATTAAAAGCTATTTAAATATTTTAATCTAAATGAAAATGAACTATTAAAAAGCAAGCCTACTTCAAATTGAAATATCTTAACTAAATCATGCTGCATGCATAATTAAATCTACACTTCTTGCACTTATAATTAAATGATTATACTATGAAAACAAAATAAATAAATCTATCAAAGCTGCACTCAAAATTTCTTAGAAAGAAATGATTACATTACAAAAACAAAAATAATTCTAATTTAAAAGTGATTTAATTATTAAGAGAAATCCCACCATGCATGAACAAATCAAACCTTGAATTACACTCTAATGGAAATGTTTCTTATACAAAATTAAAGTATTACAATATATTCTCACTAATGAATCAAATTGAAAAACAAAATAATGAACTAAAAACATAATTAAGAAATATTAAATACTATTAAAACAATTTAAAACAAAAAATAATTCTACAATTTAAACTAAAGCAGAATTCCTAAATCTAAGAAGGGTGAGGACTCGGCTCCAGGTTCATGGGCATTTGGATTGACCATGAATATCGATATTATTAAGGCACTCTTTGCAATAAGTTACCCATAAAACCTTAATCCCAAAGAAATAAAATCTCTCTAATAATCCCACCACTAGATCGAATAGAGGGAGCTTATTGTAAAAGAAATACAATAAATTCTCAGAAAATAAATTGAGAGAAATAACTGTAAATAAATTGGCTGTTTTACTCCTTAAAATGAAAAAAATAACAAGTTAGAAGAACTGTAATGATATACACAGCTCGAGTAAAATGACAGAAGTTTCTAAATCAGATCTTGCACTGCCTTGACAAACTAAAGTTTGTGAAGAATACCGATCCGAACCCACAATCGAATATGCTTTGCGCTCCCTACATTTCATCTGCGCTCTGTCTAATTGGAAAGCTACTCCTTCATTCTAATGGCATAATCCATCCACTCATTCATTTGCACACAGCTACTCCCTATATCGACTTCTTCTCCTACATCTACCACTCTCTCTCCTATCTACGCCTCTTCTTTCCGAGCCTTCTGTTTCTGCAATTTAGTCAACTTCATTATATAGGTTGAATAACCAAGGTAAAGAAAGAAAATAAAGGGTTCGCTTACACCTAAAGAGCTAATTCTGGGCATGGACCATGCCACCTGCATGGATGAGTGAAACTACAATGACGAATTCTTAACTGGAACTATCGGATTAAATTCTCTCATTGAGATGAAGTATACATAATTGTGCTGCTTCTGATTTGAGATAAAATAAAATAAAAAAAGTTAAAAAATGAATTTGCATCGGCTTGAATGTAATTTCTCTTTAGGCAGAGGATGAAATGACAGTTTTAGGCTGCACACCAGCATCACCACCACGGTTATCTTCAAGATCCTTTATAGAGGCTTCACTTTATGCAGCCATCTGATTTGTCTCTAAGAGATTGTGGGCTTAAACCTGAACTTGTGCCACATGAACTTGATCCATTGTTGCTGTCAGAACATGGAAAAACCTCACGCCCTTCAACATAGTGTCTAACTAGTGTTCCCGCTGAACTTCCTTCCATATTATCAGAAGCAGATGGATTCATACCATTGTTTTTACCAGTAGGATCAAGGCGCTCCATCATACGGGGAACACTTGCAATACCAGCACTAACCTCTCGTTGAAATTTTCTGCCAAGTTTAGTTACTGCGTTGTTACGTGCAAACAACCTCTCCTTAAAACCTCTTATACTCCTTGATATTGATTCCTTGTACCTTGAATAAACAACGTTAAATCGAGATTTGAATGACTCAGAGAAGGACTGAAAATCAGAAGGCCTTGATCTCTGTTGATTTTTAGGAAACTGTTGCCCTACATTGTTCCTTGGTGTAAAGAGTTCACTCCTATTGTCTAAGGCTTTCACTGCAATACCATTGTTCCTAATTGTTATTGAATTCGTTTGTCCTGGTGGAGATGGAAAAGGTCCCTGTTGTAGTTGTTCTTCGGTGGTAGCAACCATAGTAGTTCACTTTACATGGAACATTTCTTTTGCCTCAAATGAAGCTATAAACATCCCAAGACTGTAATAACTAATATTTTACTCCAGGCCATACAAGGGGATGGACCTTTTGGTGTATCAGTACATTGTGCTTTTCCTTTGATACAAATCATCATATTCGTAACTGTATTCACTATACTGTAATGTGAATAGGATAGATAGATGCCAGACACAAGTTGCCGCTAAGAGAAACCCTATCCAAACCATAAAATGGAATTCAGAAAATGTTAGGTGGATCTCCTATCCCATTACATACAACTCTAGGCCATTTGAATACAATTTACAAGTGGAGCATGTTGTGAAGCCTCATTTGGCAAGGCAAATCCACCATTCAAATATTCATGTCTCCCCTAACAATAACTCTTTCACGAAGCCGAATTTCACCAAACGGTTTCTAGGTTATAAGAAACATGGTGCTCTGAACACAGCTCATGTCTCAGAATTTAGATATTGTACTCCTTTTGGTCGCAAATTCGATATTTTCACCTACATTAATTCAACTACCTAGTTGTTGATTTTATTCATTTGGTGAATTCGCACTCGAATGCATTCCTGCACTGAACCTTCCTGCAACCAAGAAAGTATTTATTAACGAAACTATTACCAAACACCCTTTGAATTAATCAATAAAGAGAATTTATAATTTAATAATTAATATTTCTAAATGCATCTAATCATCAACATAATGGATTAATAATGATTAAAAACACCAGGTACAAGTATGTATTTATTTGATAAAAATCGTAAGAATTTGGACAAATATGCAGCTCAACATCCCCCCATGCTGAACTTCTTGCACGTCCTTGTGTAGGTAAAAACTTTAAGATGATGAAATAAGGTAGGGAAAATGTCAGCAAAGATTCTAGCAAGTAAAGATGAAGATGCTTGATATTGTAATGCATTCATTCGCCTACAACATTACTATTATATTACCAGCTAAACCATGTGAAATGATAAAACAAGATCAGGTACCAAAAGTAGACATGATGGAGAAAATAATGTTTGCACATACCTTTTACCTTGTCCCAAATTTTGTTTTGCCCAAAGTCTTATGATCAAATTTTACTGAAGAGGTGCAATTTAACAAATACTACCATAGGTTTCATGCACCTACTATAGAAATCTTGTACCTAGGTCATTTAGCACATATGTGGAGGCAACTATAATCGATACACATTGTCGGTAACCAACACCTTGTGAGTAGTCATCATTGAGTACTTCATCACTTCCAATACCATAGAAAATTAAAGTGAGTTTTGAAAAAAATCAGCAACCTCTTTATTTGAACATTCTAAATTGCGTTGTCATCCAGATTCAAAAATAAATTTCCTTTTAATCTAGTACAAAGAATTACCTCACTAAGGGTACCACATTATTCAAAGATTCTTGATTTTTGAAAGATAGAACTCAAAGCACCATGTTCAAATTGTCTTAAAACCATTGCCCAAGAAAAATTATGAGTCTTAGGGAAAGAGAAGGATAACCAAGCAAATCATTGTATGGAGTTAACTTTAATACCACAGACATGGCCCTGCTGCCCGCAGGTGTCCATAACCTCGTCAGGGATGTCTTTTAACCTAGCAAAATTTGAGTTCCCACTTACTAGATATAGATTTAGAGTTTGTTTATTTGACTTTTTATATGAAGGCCACTGTCCTGGCTTGGTAACCAGCTGATGGCAGTGCCACTCACAAGAAGTAACATGAATGAACATGCCGGCTCGTGATGAGACCTCATATCTTCCAGATTTTTGGCTAAAAGCCATTACTCTAGCTTGGTGACCAGGAGCAGTAATTTCATGCATGCTAGGTCTCATGATCATGGTAGGTCGGCTCATTACGAGACCTCCTATCCTTCCCTAAATATTTTCTAAACTATGTTTATGATTAGCCTTAAAGGTTACTTACTAAATGGGGAGACAGATCTACTCCTTAAGAGTACAGGATGGCGTGAAAAGTTTTTGATGACTAATCATTGCTGGCTAAATTCCTCTACCCTAAAAACTTGTTAAATATATCCCAAACAATGACTGAAAGATTCTTTGAGTTAAGAATGCTAGTGTTCTCCTGAATAGCTCATTATGATCTTTTCAAGAGTGGTCCACCATAGGGGTTTTCCAATAGTACCTTCTAAGGGACACTGAAAATATATATCCGAGATGACGACTTATTAGAGCGATTAATCATAGTTACTTTTTGAAAAATCATGAGGTATTAGAGCGAATTGTACTCAACAATATTTGTCACAAATGTGTGTGTTAACAACTAATGTGGATCAAAATCAGTTTTAACAAGCATTATTTAAAATGAAAAACCCTAATAGCATTGTAACTACTTTATTCGTTTATTCTCCTACCCTAATTTACCCTGAAAGACTCCCATTTAAGTATATGAGTACTTCCAATGAAGCCATGTGCATAAAAAAATGCTGATTATACTCACGCTTAGTTTTAGAGAATAGACTTCAAGACATATGAAAGCATGAGAAACCAGTTGCTTCAATTGATATGGTACCATGAGTTTCCAAATGCTAAGGAACTAAGATGGCTTAATGACTGCTCGAAACCAGGATTCAATGGAATCCACATATTTATGATTCTCCCACTGATGTAAATATTTCACAGTTTGATATTCACTTTCTTGGAGGAAAAAAGGATCGGGTGAAAGAAAAAACATAAATACCTCAAGTTCAGGCTCAAATATTTGATTTTCAAATTCACAAGAATGGTTGAAAGAGATTCTCAGGTTTTGAGTTTCAACAACATTTTTAGAACAAGTTCCAATCAAAGGTTGCTCGTCTGGTGGTCTCTAAATTACATCTTCCTGGGGTGAATGCTCTGTAGTAATGGGGGAAGTTTCTAGATTCATTCCCTTTTCCAACATGGAAGATGTAGAATTTTGTTCAATAGGGGAATCAACAGAAATAATAGGTGGTTCAAACTGTTGTGCAACTGGATGGTTTAGATTAGGGTTTAGGGTGTGGTTTGGCCTAGGGTTTTGGTTAATGATTGGACTAAGGTTCGGATTTGGATTGGGATTAGTTCTAGGGTCTGAGGTAAGGCTAGGGTTTTAATGAGGGCTAGGTTTAGGGTTTGGACTAGGGTTAGGGTATCGATTAGGGTTAGGTCTAGGGTTAGGATAAGGGCTAGGATATGGATTAAGGCTAGGTCTAGGGTATCGACTAGGGTATGAACTAGGGTTAGGGTAAGGTTGCACATGCGGCCGTGACCATGGAGGAGGATAACTTAATGGTGCGTTGGAAACATATTGTGGTTTTTGTTGGCACTCATATGATTTAATTTGCATAAGATATTTCCCTAGAGATAAAGATCCAAACGATTCCTGAGGCCATGGATATATCTTGCTAGAGGATGAGGGCCAAGGAGAGGGCCACTGCGTCCATGAAGTAGGATATTCAATTGGAGGAGGATCAAAATTTTTCCATGAAGTTCGAGGATTATAAACATGCTGAGGAACCTACTCAGGAAAATAATCATTATTCCAAGTGTCAAATGTTGTTGCGTTTTGAGTTATACCTGGCAGTTGATTCAATTCCTTACTTGATTCCCTGAGTACCTTTCATAATCGTGGCAGTGATGGGCAATGTTCAGTTTCATGACCATCCTCACAAATTTTTCAAACTTCCAGACTGCTAAGTGGGCACTTTCCAAGGTAGTGTTTCTTTTGAGAGTTGGCACAAAGGATAAGCAGTGTGGTTCTTCGTCCTTCTCTTGTTCCTGCAAATCATCCAATTTCGAAATTAAAGATTTAAATTTATGTTCAAGGAAGATATTAAATTCAACACTTTTGAAGTATTCATCGGATGAGTTGTTCGTCTCTATAGCAGCATAAAAAATCCTCATTGTATGATTCCTCAAAATACCATCTTCTGGTCTTCAACGAGCAAACTAGTACATTCTGTCATCACATGGATTAGTACGCAAGGGTTCTTACAGTACCCCAAAAATGATATAATGTTGAAGATTGGATTCTGAAGATGAATGAATTTTAAAATATTTTGACTGAAATAAAGCTCACCACACTTGCATGAAAGGAAAATTCCAAATCAAAGTACTATTTAATCTATTAAAAACAAGGAAATTTGGAAATTAAATGTATAAATCCTATCTCTACTTCTACACATAAGCCAAATAAGGAAATAAAAGTTCAAGAGATAAGCAAGATGGCCAGACTTTGGAGCAACCCCACAAAAGTGGATGTGTGGCTCTTCACTCACGTCTTACCATACTCCCTCCGCCCTCTGATTTCCCTGCACTACCCTTGAAACTCTGTAAGAAAATTTTTACCTGAGAAAAAATAAAATTCCCTAGAAACAACGCCAAAATGTCGGTTGGCTTAATTGTTGGATTAAACCTCTCAATATTAATTATCAATCCGGGAGTCATAAACTCAAGTTGTACTGCGTATTGGCTCAGCTTACTGATTAAAGTATAAATATGTTCCTTATTAATGATAAATTAAACACTGGAGTGAAACACACATTGGCTCGCAAACAAGCAATCATGAAAAGGACACCTACTTAATCGGTTTCGCTTAGTGCAAATGCAATTAAAATATAATGAAATTCAAGACAATCCTCAATCATTCTCGCACTCACATTAAAAATGTCCAATGAAAACTTAAAAACCTTAATGTAATTATTCCTCTCATTAACTTAAAACTAACACTTGAAACTAAGCTTGAAATAAGAAAAATACTACACATTATAAATTCACACCTTAAACTAACTAAAACTACTTGTTAAAAAAAATTCAAGATTTTAAAATAACAAAACAAACAATCCTAACTATTGCTAAAATAACTACTTAAAAGATCCTAAAAATTGCATTACAAATGATCTATGATAAATCCACACACATTACCCTAATAATAACTTCAAAACTTAAACTAACTAAACAAAATCAAGATTTAAATTAACAAATTACAATTCTATCTATTTCTAAAAGAAACCATTTCACTCTATAAAATAACACTTAATAATCCCATTAAAAAATAATTTAAATATTTTAATCTAAATGAAAATGAACTATTAAAAAGCAAGCCTACTTCAAATCGAAATAGCTTAACTAAATCACGTTGCATGCATAATTAAATCTACACTTCTTACACTTATAATTAAATGATTATACTATGAAAACAAAAAAAATAAATCTATCAAAGATGCACTCAAATTTTCTTAGAAAGAAATGATTACATTACAAAAAAAAAATTAATTCTAATTTAAAAGTGATTTAATTATTAAGAGAAATCCCTCCATGCATGAACAAATCGAACCTTGAATTACACTGTAATGGCAATGTTTCTTATACAAAATTAAAGTATTACAATATATTCTCACTACTGAATCAAATTGGAAAACAAAATAATGAACTACAAACATAATTAAGAAATATTAAATACTATTAAAACAATTTAAAACAAAAAATAATTCTACAATTTAAACTAAAGCATAATTCCTAAATCTAAGAAGAGTGAGGACTCGGCTCTGGGTTCACGGGCATTTGGATTGACCATGAATATGGATACTATTAAGGCAATCTTTGAAATAAGTTACCCATAAAACCTTAATCCCAAAGAAAGAAAATCTCTCTAATAATCCCACCACTAGATCGAATAGAGGGAGCTTATTGTAAAAGCAATACAATAAATTCTTGGAAAACAAATTGAGAGAAATAATTGTAAATAAATTGGCTGTTATACTCCTTAAAATGAAAAAAATAACAAGTTAGAAGCACTGTAATGATATACACAGCTCGAGAAAAATGACAGGAGTTTCTAAATCGGATCTTGCACTGCCTTGACAAACTAAAGTTTGTGAAGAAAACCGATCTGGACCCACAATCAAATATGCTCTGCGCTCCCTAAATTTCATCTGCGCTCTGTCTAATTCGGTAGCTACTCCTTCATTCTAATGGCATAATCCATCCACTCCTTCATCTGCACGCAACTACTCCCTATATCGACTTCTTCTCCTATAGCTACCACTCTCTCTCCTATCTGCGCCTCTGCTTTTCGAGCCTTATGTTTCTGCAATTTAGTCAACTTCATTATATAGGTTGAATAACCAAGGTAAAGAAAGAAAATAAAGGGTTTCCTTACACCTGAAGAGCTAATTTTGGGCATGGACCATGCCACCTGCATGGATGAGTGAAACTACAATGACGAATTCTTAACTGCAACTATCAGATTAACTTATCTCATTGAGATGAAGTATACATAATTATGCTCCTTCTGATTTGAGATAAAATAAAATAAAAAAAGTTAAAAACTGAATTTTCATTGGCTTGAATGTAATTTCTCTTCAGGCAAAGGATGAAACAACAGTTGTAGGGTGCACACCAGCATCACCACCATGGTTATCTTCAATATCCTTTATAGAGGCGTCACTTATGCAGCCATCTGATTTGTCTCTAAGAGATCGTGGGCTTAAACCTGAACTTGTGCCACATGAAATTGATCCATTGTTGCTGTCAGAACATGGAAAAACCTCATGCCCTTCAACAGAGTGTCTAACTAGTGTTCCCGCTGAACTTCCTTCCATATTATCAGAAGCAGATGGATTCATACCATTTTTTTTACCAGTAGGATCAAGGCGCTCCATCATACGGGAAGCACTTGCAATACCAGCACTAACCTCTCGTTGAAATTTTCTGCCAAGTTCAGTTACTGCGTTGTTACATACAAAAAAATTCTCCTTAAAACCTCTTATAATCCTTGATATTGATTCCTTTTAACTTGAAGAAACAACGTTAAATCGAGATTTGAATGACTCAGAGAAGGACTGAAAATCAGAAGGCCTTTATCTTTGTTGATTTTTAGGGAACTGTTGCCCTGCATTGTTCCTTGGTGTAAAGGGTTCACTCCTGTTGTCTAGGGCTTGCACTGTAATACCACTATTACTATTTTTTCTTGAATTCATTTGTCCTGGTGGAGATGGAAAAGGTCCCTATTGTAGCTGTTCTTCGGTTGTAGCAGTCATAACAGTTCACTTTACAAGGAACATTTATTTTGCCTCAAATGAAGCTATAAACATCCCAAGACTGTAATAACTAATATTTTACTCCAGACCATACAAGGAGATGGACCTTTTGGTGTATCAGTATGTTGCGCTTTTCATTTGATTAAAATTATCATATTCATAACTGTATTCACTATACTGTAATGTGAATAGGATAGACAGATTCCAGACACAAGTTTTCGCTAGGAGAAACCCTATCCAGAACCATAAAATGAAATTCAGACAATGTTAGGTGGATCTCCTATCCCATTACATATAGCTCTAGGCCATTTAAATACAATCTACAAGTGGAGCATGTTGTGAAGCCTCATTTGGCAAGGAAAATCCACCATTCAAATATTCATGTCTCCCCTGACAATAAATCTTTGACGAAGCCGAATTTCGCTAAACGGTTTCTGGGTTATAGGAAACATGGTGCTTTGAACACAACCCATGTCTCAGAATTTAGATATTCTTCTCTGTTTGGTCGAAAATTTGATATTTTAACCTATATTAATTCAACTCCCAACTGCTGCTTTTATTCATTTGGTGAATTCACACTCGAATGCATTCCTGCATCGAACCTTCCTGCAACCAAGAAAATATTTTTTAACGAAACTATTACCAAACACCCTTTGAATTAATTAATAAAGAGAATTTATAATTTAATAATTAATATTTCTAAATGCATCTAATCATCAACATAATGGATTAATAATGATTAAAACACCAGGTACAAGTATGTATTTATTTGATAAAATTGTAAAAATTTGGATAAATATGCAGCTCAACAGTTATGTTAAGGTTAATATTAGGGTAAGGTTAACGTTAAGGTTAGGGTTAAGTTTATGGTTAAGGTCAAGGTTAGGGTTAGGTTATAGGTAAAGTTAAGGGTAAGGTTAAGGTTAGGGTTAGGTGATAGTTAAGGTTAAGGTGAAGGTTAAGGTTAAGGTAAAGGTCAAGGTTAAGGTTAAGTATAGGTTAAGGTTAAGGTTTATGTTAAGGTTTTGGTCAAGGTTAGGGTTAGGTTATAGTTAAGGTCAAGGTTAAGGTTAAGGGTAAGGTTATAACCTAACTGTAACCTTGACCAAGCCCTTAAATTTAGCCTTAACTTGACTAAACCCATAACAACTAACCCTAACCTTGACCAAACCCTTAACCTTAACCTTAACCTGACTAAACCTGTAACCTTAACCTTAACGTTCCGCTAACCTTAACCTTAACTTTACCCTTAACCTAATCTTAACCTTAACCTTTAACCTTAACCTTAAACTTACCCTTAACCTTTTCTTAACCTTAACCTAACCTTAACCTTAAATTTACCCTTAACCTAACCTTAACCTTAGCTATAACCTAACCCTACCTTAACCTCATTAAACCTGTAACCTTAACCTTACCATTAACCTTCACCTTAACCTTAAATTTACCCTTAACATACGCTTAAAATTTACCTTAACCTTAACATGAAAAAACTTGTAACCTTAACCTTAACCTTAACCTTACCCTTGACCTTAACTTATCCCTAACCTTAACCTTAATGATAATCTTAACCTCAAGTTAAGGTTAAGGTTAGGTTAAGGTTAAGGTTACGGTTAAAGTTAATGTCAAGGTTAAGGATTTGGTTAAGGTTAAGGATAAGGTTAAGGTTAGGTTAAGTTAAGGTTAAAGTTAAGGTTATGGCTAAAGTTAAGGTTAAGGTTAGGGTTAACGTTATGGTTAAGGTTAGGTTAACTTTAAGGTTAAGGTTAAGGTTGGGTTAAGGTGCAGGTTAGGTTATAGTTAAGGTTAAGGTTAGGTTAAGGGTAAGATAAGGTTAAGGTTAAGGTTAAGGTTAGGCTAAGGTTAAGGTCAAGGTCAAGGTCAAGGTCAAGGTCAAGGTCAAGGTTAAGGTTAAGGCTAAGGTTAAGGGTAAAGTTAAGGTCAAGGTTAGGGTTAGGTTATATTTAAATTAAGGGTAGGTTAAGGGTAAATTCAAGGTTAAGGTTAAGGTAAAGGTTAAAGGTCAGGTTAAGGTTTAGGGTAAGGTGAAGGTCAAGGGTTACGAGTTTAGTTAGGTTAAAGTTAAGGTTAAGGTGAAAGTTAAGGGTAAGCTTTAGGTGAAGGTTAAGGTGAAGGTTAAGGTTAAGGTTAAGGGTTTGGTTAAGGCTAGGTTAAGGTTAAGGTTAAGGGTTTGGTCAAGGTTAGGGTTAGGGGTAAGGTTGTGGTAAGGTTAGGGTTAAGGTTATTAGAAGGTTAAGGTTAAAGTTAGGTTAAGGCAAGGTTAAGGTTAAGGGTTTCGGAAGGTTAAGGTTAAGGGTAAGATAAGGTTAAGGTTAAGGTTAAGGTTAGGTTAAGGTCAAGGTCAAGGTTAATGTTAACGGTAAGGTCAAGGTTAAGGGTAAAGTTAAGGTCAAGGTTAGGGTTAGGTTATAGTTAAGGTTAAGGTTAGGTTAAGGGTAAATTCAAGGTTAAGGTTAAGGTGAAGGTTAAGAGTAAGGTTAAGGTTAAGGGTTACGCCTTGAATTTACCCTTAACTTAACCTTAACCTTCACTATAACCTAACCCTAACCTTGACCAAACCCTTAACCTAACCTTAACCCTAACCTTGACCTTCCCATAACCATAAACTTAACCTTAACCTAACCTTAACCTAAACCCTAACCCTAACCCTAACCTTAACCTTAACCTTCACCTGAACCTTCACCTAAACCTTAACCTTAACCTTAACTTTAACTATAAGCAAATCTAACCTTAACCTTAACCTTAACCTTCCCATAACCATAACCAGAACCTTAACCTTAACCTAACCTTAACCCTAACCTTAACCTTAACCTAAACTTAACCTTAACTATAACCTAACCCTAACCTTCACCTTACCCTTAACCTAACATTAGCCTTAACCTTGACCTTGGCCTTAACCTTAAGCTTAACCTTAACTTAACATTAAACTTGACCTTAACCTTAACTTTAACTATAACCTAACCTAACCTTGACATTAACTATAACTTAACCCTAACCTTGACCAAACCCTTAACCCTTAACCTTAACCTTAACATTCACCTTAACCTTTACCTTGAATTTACCCTTAACCTAACCTTAACCCCTTAACCCTAACCTTAACCTTTAATTTACCCTTAACCTAACCTTCACACTAACGATAACCTAACCCTAAACTTTACCAAACCATAACCTTAAGCTTAACCTTAACTTAACCATAACCTTAACCCTAACCTTAACCTTAATATTAACCTTAACCTTAACCTTCCACTAACCATAACCTTAACCTTAACCTTCCACTAACCATAACCTTAACCTTAACCTTCCCATAACTATAACCTTAAACTCAACCTTGACCTTACCCCTTACCTTAACCTTGACCTTGACCTTAACCTTACCCTTAAACTTATCTTAACCTTAACCTAACCTTAACCTTAAACTTACACTTAACCTTACCTTAACCATAACCTTAACCTAACCTTAACCTTAACCTTACCCTTAACCTTATCTTAACCTTATCTTAACCATAACCTTAAGCTTAAGCTTATCCTAACCTTAACCTTGACTTTATGCTTAACATAACCTTAACCATAACCTTATAATTACCCTTAACCTTAACCATAACCTTAACCTTAACTTGAACCTTAACTTAACTATAACCTTAACTTTAACCTTAACCTTGAATTTACCCTTAACTTAGCCTTAACCTAACCTTAACCTTAACTTAAGCTTAATCTTAACCTTAAGCTTAACCTTCACCTTAACCTTACCCCCTTATCCTTAACCTTAACCTTAACCTTGACTTTACCTTAACCTTATCTTAACCCCTCAACCTTAACCTTAACCAAACCCTTAACATTAACGTTAACTTAACCTTAACCTTAACCTTAACCTAACCTTAACTTTAACCTTAACCTTAATTATAACCTGACCCTAACCTTGACCAAACCTTACCCTTAAGGTCAAGGTTAAGGTTAAGGTTAAGGATAGGTTAAGTTTAAGGTTAAGGTTAAGGTTAGGTTAAGGTTAAGGTTAAGGTTATGGTTATGGGAAGGTTAAGGTTAAGGTTAATGTTAAGTTAAAGATTTGGTCAAGGTTAGGGTTAGGTTATAGTTAAGGTTAAGGTTAAGTTAAGGGTAAAATCAAGGCGTAACCCTTAACCTTAACCTTACTATTAACCTTCACGTTAACCACAACCTTGAATTTACCCTTAACCTAACCTTAACCTTAACTATAACCTAACCCTAACCTTGACCTTAACTTTACCCTTAACCTTGACCTTAACCTTAACCTTAACCTTGACCTTGACCTTAACCTAACCTTAACCTTAACCTTATCTTACCCTTAACCTTAACCTCCCCAAACCCTTAACCTTAACCTTAAACTTAACCTTAACTTGACTAAGCTCGTAACCTTAACCTTAACCTTAACCTAACCTTAACCTAACCTTAACCTTATATTAATCTTTACCTTAACCTTAACCTTAACCTTAAGTTTGGTTAAGTAAAGTCAAGGTTAAGGTTACGTTAAGGGTAAATTCAAGGTTAAGGTTAGGGTTAGATTATCGTTAAGGTCAAGGTCAAGATTAAGGTTAAGGTTAAGGTTAAGGTTATGGTTTTAGTCAGGTTAAGGTTAAGGGTAAAGTCAAGGTTAAGGTTTGTTTCATAGCATTTTGTCACTATCCCTACAATCCCTCGTCTCGTACATTGGAGGACTATTCCCATGACCCGTGAATAGTAAAATGTCCTGAAACCACCTTCATGGCATCCTCTTGCATAAGGAAAAAAATTCTCCTAAAGAACATTTCCTCTGAAAAACCCTAAAAATAGATGTTTTAGCCTTGGCACGACTAGCTATTTCATCCCTCGTGCCAATGGGGGAGATCCACACTAGAGGGCGCGCCAACTAGCGCTCTGTCCCTTTTTTTCAGTCGCACAGAGCTTATTAAGGGATGTGTTGGGGTCCTGTGTTTTGATAGATTGGCTAACCAAAAGACAAGGCAACATCATAACCAATCTTTAGAGTTTGAGGATCTAGTCCTCCTATTCTCAAAGAGGGATCTCTCATATTGTTTGTAAATATATGTCTTATTTTCTTTTAAGTATTCATTTTAAACTAGTTATTAAGTGCATGTGTTTGTTTGGTTTGTTTGTTTTTTTGGTTGGATTGGCACATCAGAAGATGAAAGATCTAGGTAGTATAGATAGAGAGAAGAAGTGTCAGTTTCATTGGTCAATGGAGTCAGAATGAAGTTGGTAACAGGCTCATAAGTGGATCTGGGATATCAAAGGGAAAATCTAACTTGGCCACAGGATCCTTTAGTTTTTGTGAATGAGATGGACATTAATGATATGAAAAGAGAGTTTGAATTCTCAACAAAGGGAACTTGAAAATCATAACTTGAACATAAAGAGGTATTTGATAGACAGGGCTAACCATTAATTCTAGAAACCACACTTTAAGAAAATGATGACTTTAAGACAACTTTAAAAATGAAATCTAAGATTCGGGAGCACATCCTATTTCCTCAAAGATTTTATTTCAAAGGAGTTAGAAAACATGAAATATTCACTGATAACTGTATTCATAGAAGAAGGAACACCTAACACACCCATGATTACAACTATAAAGACCTTTAAAACAATTATTCAAGCAGGGACAAAGGGTATGATCAAAATAGACCTCCTTGCCTAACTATAAACAATGGTACTTCAAAGGGAGACTTCAAAAACAGTTTTCAAGTGGCAACAGACAAGCAGGGAAAACCATAAATCATGCTGGAACCAACTATTTGAACTATTAGAGAAATAAACAAGCATGAGGACTAAAGAGAAAGATTAAAGACTCTAAAATACATTAGCAGAAGAAAACATAAAATAGTGAAGGATAAACAGGTCTAAGGTGCTTCCAGGAGTGATTTCTCAGCCTAAACTTTTCATCCTACTGTAGTAAGAATTTATGAAACATAATGAAAACAGGAAAAACATCACACAATTCAGAATACATCAACAATAGCCAAGCTCAAGGATCCAATGATAGAGCCTTCTCAAGAACAAGCATGTCAAAACATCATCAAGCTTCCAAGACTTTAATTTCTTCTTCAACTTCAAACAAACTATGTTTTATTAGAGAGAGTTTCAGTATTACAACTAGTGACCAACCAACCCTTTACAATGTGCTCCTCAAGGAGATTTTATAAGAAAATGAGGAGGTGGAAGAGTTCCTAGGGTTGAAGTGTAATTAATTCTATACTAAATGCAACTCCTAGCCTTGAAAACCATGCAAGGCATAAGGCAGGAATGCATTAAATTACAACTCTGTTTCATTTACTCTGTTTCTGATTTTTAGGCTTAGTGGGTAAAAAGATTGACTTTAAGGCTCTTCTTATCTTTAAAATAGCTTCTACTGATAGTTTGGAATATTTTATTTTTCTTATAATAACTGTCAGCTGCCTTTAGTCTTAATGTTACTGACTGAGCTTTAATCTGTGTATTCCTTTGAGCCAAAAAAGGTTGTAGGTGTCAATTTGGTAGCTGGGGGATTCAATTAGCCACTTCAATGTGGCTCTGAGGTGTCCTTCGTTGTTTTTTTCTTCTTTCACTTAAACACTGATTTACTTTTAAACATTGGGTTTATGCCCGATTCAGGCTTTGAGACATTTATCCTTAATCATCCTCGAACTGCTGAGTGTGCCTATCTGCTTCATTTCTGGATTGGGACTTTGATTCCCGAGTTTGTGCCTTAATATTTTTAAACTTTTTTTATATATTTAAACCTTTGATTATGCTCTGATCTTCATCTTGACACTGATAATACTTCATTTAATTAACTCTGACTGTGTTTTTTGTTTGCAGGTCCGCCGAAGGTTTCTTGGAGAAATGGTTTTGAAAAGCCGACAATCATGACTCATCGACCTTCTTAAACATGTAATTAACATTTCAA
This sequence comes from Pinus albicaulis, assembly GCA_034641835.2. Taxonomy (NCBI): domain Eukaryota; kingdom Viridiplantae; phylum Streptophyta; class Pinopsida; order Pinales; family Pinaceae; genus Pinus; species Pinus albicaulis. Next base: position 452,908,838 of record CM076572.1, read on the forward strand.
AACCCTTTAATTTGTACTAAAAGCCATGAGGATCGTCATCCTCGGCTAATAACACTGTAATCATCTGCGGGAGGGTTTTATCTTGAATTTCATTAAACCTGCATAAAAACACACAAAGTTAATTAAAATCCTGTGAAGTATTGGTTTGACTATTTAAGAGGGCTTGTGAAAGCGTTTCAGAGCAGTGAGGATGGTGATTGCAGCAGAAAATCAGGAAGAAAACTCTGGCAGAGCAACTAACCAGGTATAATGGAGGTTTTGGTGTGATAAGGGACGTGGATTGTTAGATCAGGACGATCTATGGTGGAGATTACTTGGTGAAACATTTTGGGAGCAAGTTAGGTGGAACATGAATGGGGGCGAGATTAAATCAGGACCGTCCGATCTTAGAGATCGAAGGATGGGATTAAAAATGAAAGTGACGTTGCGAAGGGCGGTGGTATGGCGGAAAACTGGGAATGGTTTTAAAAAAATAAAATGGGGGGAGGTGGTTTTGATCGAATGGAATGCAATTCCATACAGCGTCTGACGCGTGTCCTTCCCAATACTGCCCATTTCGCAAATGGCGTTAACCTTTAGGCGTAAAAATTTTGCGATACACATCGTCGACCATTGGATTGGAGGCTCCAGATCCAACAGTGTAGAATGAGCGTGATGAGGGATAAGAAGCATAGTCGGGAAAATAGTCGGCACGACGATGACGCGTTTATTCTTTGTTACGGAGCGGGTTCAATGGTTAGATTGGGTTAAGTCCCGATCGCCGGATCATCTAGATGGACAGTTGAGATTCCAAGATGGGGTGGAAAATTTAAAAGGGGAAATAGGAAGGCAGGTGAAATAAATGAAAGGTTGATTTCCTGAAGGCCGTTGATCTGTGGAGATCAATGGTTCACATCAATTCAAATCATAACATCAGGAAATCATAAAAATAGACTAAAGGCAAGGTTTTTACGGGGATTTATGTATTTAAGTGCCCGATTGTGGGGCCAAGGTTGTATTAAGAAAAAAGGTTTAAAGGTAATAAGCCCTCGGGGGCTTAAATGCCTTATAGTGTAAAAGGGTGCTTTTAGGCCAAAAATAGGGATTTTCAAGACCAAAACAGGGTTCCGATAGGTGAAAAAAAGGGTTTTTTAAAACCAAATAAGGTATAATATAAGGTTTTTAAAGAGGATTAGGATATTTTTAGGGTTAGATGAAGGTGTTTTTTGAGGGATTTTTTGAGGGAAGAAAGGATGAAAATGGAGAGTTTGTGGGATTGGAATGGAGAGGTAAATGGTGAGAAATGGAGTTTTATAAGCAGTTTTCTCTTGGTGAATAGTAGGTACTTTAGAGCTAATAGCGAAACAGAAGTGAATATTAATTCAAAGGATAAAGAACATCATAAGACTTCAAAAAGATGATAGGTTTTCAAAGGAAACTATCTCTTGAAGGCTTGAAGACAAAGTCTAGCCACCTCTTCGTATAACAAAATTTATAGGTGGCTAACAGTGGCTCCACTTGGGGAGGATAGCTGGTTCTTTTTAGGTGTCTAGAACCTCAGCTATTGTTCTCTGGCTTTTTCAGTAAACCAATGCCTTAATCCATTGGGCAGCAACTTTATTTTCCTTTAGCTGACCTTTCTTTGATTTGATAATCTCTGCAACAATCTGAAACAATGGAATTCTACCAAAACAACATCTCTACCTACCCATTCCTAATGATACTAACATTTTTTCTTCTTTCAGAGTGCATTTGGATTGGAAAACTCTTTTCATAAACATTTTATTCTTTTGAAAACAGGAAACTAATCTATTTCTACCCTTATTTCTCCATGAACTCAGTTTAAACAGTTGAGTTCATAAATTCTCTACCTAACTACTATCTGTCAGGATTAGACTGTCTGACAGACCTTTATTTTATAAATTCTAAAATAGAAATTTAAAAGTAGCCAAGTTAGGATTAAGCAGTCTAACTTGTTGCAGATCTATGGCATAAAAACAAGCTGCACATAGATCTTTATGAAAATTAAAACAAAATTTGTGAAGGCTTAAGATCTAAAAACTAAAACATCCTTCATTATTTCTTCAACTTCGTTTTGAATTTGTTTGAGCTGTTTTTTCTCTCTCATATGGTTCAAGTTTTGAGCATATTGGAACCAGTTTGATTTCTATCTTTGGCTTAATATTTATTCTATTTAGAGCCCTTTTTATTTTGAAACTCATAGGTTCAGATTTTGAATTTGTATGAACCTTTGCTTCCTCTATCCCAATCTACCTTACGGATAAGCCAATATTGTGCTGTTTGGCTGATCTAATTCACTAACCTATCAGAAGTAAATTGAAAAGCTAATTAGTCATGATTACGCTGTATGACTAACTAGAAGTGTGTTTTTAGGAGTGGAATTTGAGCTTGCACATTTTCAGACTTTGTCTCTCTTTTTTGGTATGGGGTTGTACCTTTCTTGTTTTTATCTTCCCTCTTTTCTTTTCTATTGTTTTTGTATTTTTGTTTTTCTGACTTTGAATGCAATGTTCAGAAAATGATAATTTACAATGGAAAACAAAAAGATTTGAAACTCATGACTCTTGACAGAAGTAATGCTTGAGCATCCTGCCATTGACAGGACCTCCATATAGATCTTCTCCACTCAACTCTTTCAAGAAAAATGCATTATGACCCCTCTCAGCATGAATAATATAGGGTCCTTTCCACAGGTTCTCAAAATTTCCATGTTTTCCCTTTTCTTCCATTCTTGAATCCCATTTGAGAACCACATTTCCAACTTGGAAATTGTTTGCCTTGGTCCTTTTATCAAATAGTTTCTTGATATTTTCTTGGACTAGTTGTTTTCTTTCATAGACTTATTCTCTGGACTGTTGTAAGTGAATTGTTTGGTTGATTCTTCTTTGCACATCATTCTCTTCAGTTTGCACTTCTTGGAGGAGTTTCATGACTGGAAATCCCAATGAGGTTGGCAAGATTTCATCCATACCATAGACCAGCTGATAGGGGGACATTTTTATTGAATTCTTAGTAGTTAATCTATCAAACCATAAGGAATGAACCAACTTACTGTGCCATGACTTCTGATTCTGCTCCAACAGTTTTTTGATGATATTGATGAGGCTCTTGTTGGAGGATTCAACTAATCCATTTCCTTGGGGATAGTAGGCAGTAGAGTGGCCCAAGGTGATGTGGTATTTATAACAAAAATCAACCATTCTTTTAGACTTGAAGGAAATAGCATTATCTGTGATGATTTTTCTAGGACAGCCAAATCTGGATAGGATGTTTGTTTCAAGGAACTTTATAATGATAGAGTCAGTAGCTTTCCTAGATGGTATGGCTTCTATCCACTTGGTAAAATAATCAGTGGAAATAAGTATCCACTTATGTTGGGTTGATAAATATGGGTGAATTTCCCCAATGAAGTCCAAGCCCCATTGTTGAAAGGGTGCCTCGACACTGATGGGATGTAAGGGTAAGGGAAGGAGCTTTCTTTTGCCATCAAAAAATTGACATTTATGGAAAGACATGACTAACTTTTGAGTGTCTGGGAAAAGGGTGGGCCAATAGTAACCAGATCTGAGGATTTTGTTTACTATGGTCTTCCAGTAGAGGTGTCCTCCACATTCTCCTTCATACAGCTCATGCATGATTTTTCCTGCATCATCCTCAAGTAAACATTTAAGAAAAATTCCAACAGAATTTTTCCAATATAATACCCCATCTAATATGCAATAATTCAAAGCCTTCTGTTTCAAAAATATAGCTTTGGTTTTAGACAAAGAAGGAGGGGAATTTAGATATAAAAGCACACAAATGATGTCATCATACCAAGGAGAATTCAAAAACGTTTCTTCAATGAAAGGAGTAGTGAATTCTTCTATTTCTTCCAACACATCTACCATATTCATATCTAGTGCTTGGAAGTTTGACTCAGCCATGAGTTTTGCTAATTCTTGCCCTTTAATCAGTTTGGTGGGCTTGATTTCTAAGTCATATTCAAGAGTAGTAGAAATCAATTTTCCCCTTTTACCATCAGGGTCTTGACTTAGAATATCCTTGACAACAGTATGTGGGAAAAAAGAAATTATGTGATAATGTAAAATATAGACTCTAAAGTTTTTTAATGCTTTCACTAATGCTAAGGCTTGTTTCTCCATGATGTTATATTTGAGAGGATCATCTCTTAACGCCCTACTAAAAAAGGATATTGGTTTTTCTTGCCCCAAATCATTCTTTTGAAGTAATACTGCAACTATTGTATGTTCTGATGCAAAAGAAAAGATATAAAAGTCTTTGGTGAAATATGGACTAATCAAGACTAGTGTTTGAGTGAGAGCCTGTTTAACTAGTTCAAATGATTATTTAGCTTTTGTAGTCCATTTCACACCTACCTCTTTCTTAAGCATGTTTGTTATGTTTCTTAATAGCTCAGCAAGGTTGGGGATAAACCTCCTAAAAAATTTAATCTTTCCAATGAAATATTATAATTCTTTGAGGCTTCTTGGATGGCTGATTTTCAATATGCCATCAATCCTTTTAGAGTCTACTCTGATTCCCTCTTCTGAAATTATGTGACCAAGAAGCTCGCGTTCTTGGAGGCCAAAGAGTTTCTTCTTAGGATTCAAATATAAGCCGAATTTCCTACATTTCTCAAAAACTTTTCTTAAGTGAATCAAATGTTCTTCATCAGTTTTAGAGAAAAGAGTTATGTCATCAAGGTAAATGATTACAAAATAGCTAATATCTTCTGAGAAGGCTATGTCGATGGCCCTTTGGAAGGTGGCCCCTACATTCATCAAAAAAAATGGCATTTTTACATACATAAAGGTGCCCCAAGGTGGAGTAAAAGTAGTTTTGTGTTGATCACTTGGGAGCACTAACACCTGATTGTAACTTGAGAACCCATCCAACAGTGATATTCTTTTTGATCCAACTACCCTTTGAATTATATGGTCCATTTTGGGTAACGGGTAGTTGTCTTTCAGGGAGGCTCTATTTAGATTTCTAAAGTCAATGCAGAGCCTGATTTCCCCTGTCTTCTTCCTAACAGAAACTAGGTTTCACATCCATTCTGAATATATAAGGGATACTATAATCCCAACATCATACATTTTTTCAATTTCTTTCTTGACTAAAGGTAATAAAACATGGTTTATTCTCCTTAGTTTTTGTTTGAAAGGTTTTTTATTTTACTTAAGAGGAATTTTGTGTTGAATGATGCTAGTGTCATAAGATTTCAGATCTTTGTATCCCCAAGCAAACACATCTCTAAATTCTTTGAACAACTCTATGTATTGTTGGGTGTGTGCTAGATAGTTTGATCATCTTGGGTTCTGCTAGGCTGCCTATGTTATGTTCTTCTACATCTGTTTCCATAGGCCCCATTCTTGGTTCTTTGGCTACATCATTAAAGTCAAAAAGGTGTTCTAAAGGTGTGAGACCTCTTGGAATTGTATCATTCTTGCATTGTAAAACTTCCAAGTCTTTCTGGTCTGTGTTGTCAATTAATTCTACTTCAAAAAGATTGTCACGGTGATTTATATCAGCAGAATATGTCATTTATGTTTCTGGGATTTGTTCATTATCCAAACAGTTTTCTTCATGGCTGGTTTCTAATGTTGGTATGGAAAAATCATTTTTTGATTTTAGGAAATCATCTATGTTTTTTTCAGTGTCAAACACTTTCCAGTGGTCCTCATTGTCAGGCACTGCAGGCCTGTTTTTTACCTTTATGTTAAGATGTTCATTTATCTGAGGTACTTGGCAATTGCTGGCATTGAAGGCAAGTTCATTTGCTAGATGATTTTGTGCTTTTGGAATGAAAATGAGTTCATATATTTCAAAGTTATTTAATAAATCAAGGGCAACATTTTGATATTCTCTAAGTCTTGGGTTTTTAGCTAAACATTCTCCTTTGATTTGTCTAAGGATGAGTTCAGAATCTCCTAGGACTGATATTTTTTGGGCTTCTAATTGTTTAAGCAACTACAAGCCAAGGAGTAGGGCTTCATATTCAGCAATGTTATTGGTGCATGGAAAGTCTAATTTATATGAATAACACTGATTTGTATTGTGAATCCATACACCTACCACTACACTTGTTTTATTACAAGACCCATCAAAGTTTATTATCCAAAGTATTTATGTCTCATCTTTATTTTCTTGTTGCTGCTGATTACTACTTTTCTGTATCTGAGTTGGTGATATCTTAGATTGTTCTGGTGAATTGATCTCTTCTTTATTTTCCTTTTCTTGTTGAGTGATTTCATCTTCATTGTACAAGATAAAGGAATCTAAACTTGATTGAATGGAATATATTGGAGAGTTGTTTGGTTTATCTATGTTGCTCACCATGAATTTCATGTGGGATTCCCTGTATAATATTTTGTTTTGGTTAAATACTGGGATGGTGGCATAATACATTTCCATTTGAAGGCTCCCCTGAAGTTTGGCTCCCCATGATCTTGATAAAGGAATGCCATATTTTGGGGGAATGTCAGCTACCACTATTTCCATTACTATACTCTTAGCAGGGATCTGAGATAAGTATACACATAAATCTTTGATTAAACCCAAGCATTTGACTCTGCTTGAATCAAAGGAATACAGATCCTTGTATGGTTTAGTAATTTCTAAGCCTAATATTTCCATTACTACTTTGGGCATAAGATTATGTGAAGCTCCAGAGTCTAACATGGCATTGTGTAATATCCTATCATGTATATTCAAACTGACATAGAAGGGAGGGACAACTCCTTCCTAGTATTTTCCTTCAACTTCTGGACCAAAAACAACTCAGGTTTTTCATCTTTCAAGTTTAACGTATCAATGTCACTTCATAAGTTCAAAGCTTTCAAAAATTGGTTTTTGTACACTTCTTGGGTTACTAGTTCAGCTAGAGGTATGGTAATTTTTATCTTTGCAATCTCTCCCTCAAGGCTGAAAGGAACTATTGATTTTGTCATATTTACATCTGTTTTCTCAATTGAATTCCTTTCAGCAATTCTAATTTGTTGAACTTTGTTTGGACTGTTATTTGGGAAATTTTTTTTAGGGCCACTAGCTGAAGTGCTAGGGCTACTTTGTTCAACATTTGGCTGGTTGCTTTTCTCTTTGTTTAAATCTGTTTTCTTAGCCAAAATGTTGGGTTTCTCTGTTGTTTTCTTAGGCTGATTTTCTACTTTTTTCCTAACAACAGTGCTAGTGTTTTTTTCATTTGAATTATCTATGCTCCCTCTGCTCCTAAGATCATATTGTTTGTGCACCTCCATGATTGCATTTTCAAACCCCAATCTATAATCATTAGAATCCTCATATGTATCTTCATTTTGTTCTGGGGAGAAGAAACCTTGTTCTTCTTTAGTGAGGTAAACATCATCCCCACTGTCTGATCCAATCAAGTTTACATGATTTTCTCCCAACCTTTCAATCTCCCTTTCTTCCTCTTGATCTACATAGTTTTTTTGGAAGGGAGGTCTAATTTGTTGGTCATTGTCTCTCTGCCTATCTTGATTAGGGTCTCTTCTCAGATTTTGGTTTCTATTTCTGTTTTGGTTTTCTCTAGGATGCACTCTATCATGCAGATTTATCTTTTCAAGCATCCTCTCCATTACCTTTACTAAGTTATCAATTTTAGTATCTGATACTGAGGTTGATGGAATTGTATCATCCCTGTATGTAACTCTTTTCTCTGCCCTCAACCTAGCTCTTTTTTAATCAGATTTTCCTCCACACTCATGGCTCCCCTCTGCATATCTTCTAAAGTTGAGGGGTCTCTTTCTCTTAGTTGATAAGCCATTTCTGGGTCAAAGCTTTCTGGGAATTTAGCCAAGGCTAAGCCTAGTGAAGCTTTCATGTCTGGAAGAAGTGCATTATACACACTATTGAATTTAGTGTAGTAATCATGGACACTTTCCCCAGTATTTCTTTTGAGGTTAGTATAGTCTGAAAGGATTTGGAAGGGGTTTTTTCTGATTTCCCATTTTTTTATGAATGTTTGATATATAGAAGGAAGATCATTTATGCTATGAGGAGCTAAGTTTTTAAACCATTTCTTGACTTCTCCTCCTAAACTTTGAGAAAAAATTATCATTTTAATAGTCTCTTCTTCTATCTCTATGTAATCAAAGGCATCATTTATTTTATCTACATGTTTTTGGGCAGTAGTAGGTTCATTTCCAGTGAAATGAGGAATTTTGGATTGGTAATCATTTGGTAAGGGAACCATGGGTTGTGGTAACACTAGTGGAGCATACCATGTTGCCATGGCTGGAAGGAAAGGTGGATTTACAAGGGGTGGATTGACAAGAGGGAAAGTGGGTTGGAATGGATTGTTTTGGACAGTGGTGGTATGGATTGGAGTGGAAGAAACACTTGGTCCAGCAAACTGGTTTTGAGCAGATTTGTTGCAAAAGAGGCTAAAGTTTTGAAGAATCTGGGAATTAGGAGGAGTAGAAGGTGAGGCTTCTCTACTAATGCTCTGTTGCAAACTTGCAGTTTCAAAATTAGCTTGGTTTAAATCACTTTGAGATCCAGTTTTGAATATGTTCTTTGTATGATGTAATTCAAAGTGTAAATCCTCTAAGACAGCAAGGTTTTCAGGGACATATTTTGTTCTTAAGAGGCTCCTATCAGCATTTGATTTTCTAGACTTAGAAGTATGCCACAAAATATTCTCTATATTATCAACTATTGTAGGAGGATTAGGGTCTGGATGAGATCTAGTGTTGATCCTATGTGAAGCCAGACCGTTTTTTCAAAAATGAGAGAGGCTGGAGTTTTTTAGGGATTGTTTTTGAAAATTTTGCGTCTCACAATGTCTATTCTAGTATGGGACTAGAATTTTAAACTTCCTCAAGGCTGGTTAACACAATCCTAAAAAGATCTGGAGGCCTAGATGAGTAACAAGCCTACTGGGGCCAATGGAGTCGCCAGGTGGAAAATTTTTAGCTTTTCTGAAGGAAAAATGTTTTATGGTTCCACCACCACGTTTATTATGAAGCCAATTTGAAATATTTTTGGATTTTGTATATTTCTATGGTTATTAGAATGTCCTATGTCTAATTTTAACACTTAGCTAAGGTGCTCAAACAAATAGAGTCTAATCTATGGCTTACTGACTAATTTTCTTAGAGATTTGTAGGACTAAAGAGTTATAATAGTTTTCTAGGCTATCATAGATTCAATAGGTCCCACCGTGATCACCATTATGTTGGTGATGAGGTGGGATGACAATTCCCAGGGTATTCTTTGTCAAAATAAGGGCCTAAAGAGTTTTAAGACATATTCAAGAAACTATATACTCAATAGGTCCAACCGTGATCGCCATTATGTTGGGGTCCTGTGTTTTAATAGATTGCCTAACCAAAAGACAGGCAACATCAGAACCAATATTTAAAGTTCCAGGATCTAGTCCTCCTATTCTTAGAGAGGGATCTCTCAAATTGTTTGCAAATATATGTCTTGTTTTCTTTTAAGTATTGATTTTAGACTAGTTATTAAGTGCAGTTGTTTGTTTGGTTGGATTGGCACAACAGAAGATGAAAGATCTAGGTAGTATAGATAGAAAGAAGAAGTGCCAGTTTCATTGGGAAATGGAGTTAAAATGAAGTTGGTAATAGGCTCATAAGTGGATATGGGATATCAAAGGGTGAATCTAACTTGGCCATAGGATCCTTTAGTTTTTGTGAATGAGATGTACATTAATGATTTGAAAAGAGAGTTTGAATTCTCAACAAAGGAAACTTAAAAAACATAACTTCAATGTAAAGAGGTATTTAATAGACAGGGCTAACCATGAATTCTACAAACCACACTTTAAGAAAATGATGACATTAATACAACTTTTTAAATGAAATCTAAGATTCGGGAGCACATCCTATTTCCTCAAAGATTTTATTTCAAAAGGAGTTAGAAAACATGAAAGATTCAATGATAATTGCAGTCATAGAAGAGGGAACACCTAACACATCTATGATTACAACTATAAATACCTTTAAAACAATTATTCAAGCAGGGACAAAGGGTATGATCGAAACATACGTCCTTGGCTAACTAAAAAACAATGGTCCTTCAAAGGGAGACTTCAAAAACAGTTTTCAAGTGGTAACAGACAAGCAGGGAAAACCATAAATCATGTTGGACCAAACTACTTGAACTCTTAGAGAAATAAACAAGCATGAGTACTTAAGAGAAATATTAAAGACTCTGAAATACCTCAGCAGAAGAAAACATAAAATAGTGAAGGATAAACAGGTCTAAGGTGCTTCCAAGAGTCATTTCTTAGCCTAAAATTTTCATCCTACTGTAGTAAGAATTTATGAAACATCACCAATAGCGAAGCTCAGGGATCCAATGATAGAGCCTTCTCAAGAACAAGCATGTCAAAACATCATCAAGCTTTCAAGACTTCAATTTCTTCTTCAACTTCAAACAGACTATGTATTATTACAGAGAGCTTCAGTATTACAACTAGTGACCAACCAACCCTTTACAATGTGCTCCTCAAGGAGATTTTATAAGAAAATGAGGAGGTGGAAGAGTTCCTAGAGTTGAAGTATAATTAATTCTATACTAAATGCAAATCCTAGCCTTGAAAACCATGCAAGGAATAAGGCAGGAATGTATTAAATTACAACTCTATTTCATTTACTCTGTTTTTTATTTTTAGGCTTAGTGGGTAAAAAGATTGACTTTAAGGCTCTTCTTATCTTTAAAATAACTTCTAATGACAGGTTGAAATATTTGATTTTTCTTGTAATAACTGTCAACTGCCTTTAGTCTTAATGTTACTAACTGAGCTTTAATCTGTGTATTCCTTTGAGGCAAAAGAGGTTGTAGGTGTCAATTTGGTAGCTGGGAGATTCAATTAGCCCCTTCGATGTGGCTCTAAGGTGTCCTTCATTGTTTTTTCTTCTTTTAATTAAACATTGATTTACTTTTAAACACTGGGTTTATGCCTGATTCAGGCTTTGAGACATTTATCCTTAATCATCCTCGAACTACTTATTGTGCCTATCTGCTTCATTTCTGGATTAGGCCTTTGATTCCTGAGTTTGTGCCTTAATATTTTTATACTTTTTTTATATCTTTAAACCTTTTATTATGCTCTGATCTTCATCTTGACACTGATATTCCTTCATTTAATTAACTCTGACTGTTCTTGTTGTTTGCAGGTGCGCAAAAGGTTTGTTAGAGAAATGGTTTTCAAAAGCCGACAATCATGACTTATCGACCTTCTTAAACATGTAATTAACATTTCAAAACCCTTTAATTTGTACTAAAAGCCATGAGGATCGTCATTCTTGACTAATAAAACTTTAATCATCTGCGGGAAGGTTTTATCTTGAATTTCATTAAACCTGCATAAAAACACACAAAGTTAATTAAAATCCTGTGAAGTATTGGTTTGACTACTTAGGAGGGTTTGTGGAAGTGTTTCGGAGCAGTGAGGATGGTGACTGTAGCGGAAAATCGGGAAGAAAACCTTGGCAGAGCAACTAACCAGGTCTAATGGAGGTTTTGGTGTGATAAGGGATGTGGACTGTTAGATCAGGACAATCTACAGTGGAGATTACTCGGTGAAACATTTCGAGAGGAAGTTAGGTGGAACATGAATGGGGGCGAGATTAAATCAGGACTGTTCAATCTTAGAGATCAACGGATGGGATTAAAAATGAAAGTGACGTTGTGGAGGGTGGCAGTATGGCGGAAAACCGGGAATGGTTTTTGCAAAATAAAATGGGGGGAGGTGGTTTTGAGTGAATGGAATGCGATTCCAAACAGCGTCTGACACGTGTCCCTCCCAATACCGCCCATTTCGCAAAAAAAAATTAGCGTTAAACTTTAGGTGCAAAAATTTTGCGATACGCATCATCGACCATTGGATTGGAGGCTCCAGATCCAACGGTGCAGAACGAGCGCGATGAGGGATAAGAAGCACGGTCAGGAAAGTAGTGGGCCCGGCGATGTGTTTCTTCTTTTTCGCAGAGCGGTTTCAATGGTTAGATTGGGTTAAGTCCCGATCGTTGGATCATTTAAATGGACGGTTGAGATTCCAAAATGGGGTGGAGAATTTAAAAGGGGAAATGGGAATGCAGGTAAAATAGATGAAAGGTTGATTGCCTGAAGGCCGTTGATCTGTGGAGATCAATAGTTCACATCAATTCAAATCATAAAGTCAGGAAATGATAAAAATAGACTGAAGGCAAGGTTTTTACGGGGATTTATGTATTAAAGTGCCCGATTTAGGGGCCAAGGTTGTATGAGGAAAAAAGGTTTAAAGGTAATAAGCCCTCAGGGGCTTAAATGCCTTATAGTGTAAAATGATGTTTTTAGGCCAAAAATAGGGATTTTCAAGACCAAAACAGGGTTCCGATAGGTGAAATAAAGGGTTTTTTAAAACCAAATAAGGTAGAATATACGGTTTTTAAAGAGGATTAGGATTTTTTGAGCATTATATGAAGGTGTTTTTTGAGAGATTTTTTGAGGGAAGAAAAGATGAAAATGGAGATTTTGTGGGATTGGAATGGAGAGGTAAATGGTGAGAAATGGAGTTTTATAAGCAGTTTTCTCTTGGTGAACAGTAGGTACTTTAGGGCTAATATTGAAACAACGGTGAAGATTAATTCAAAGGATAAAGAACATCATAAGACTTCAAAAATATGATAGGTTTTCAAAGGAAACTATCTCTTGAAGGCTTGAAGACAAAGTCTAGCCACCTCTTGGTATAACAAAATTTATAGGTGGCTAAGAGGATGTTTTTTAAAAATAAATGGCGAAAGTTTGATTCTAACAAACTCCAAAATGATTCATCAAAAGGAGTTGAGTTGTTTGGCTCCGAATATCCGTGTATAGGAAGTGGTTTCCACCTATAATGGAACCTTCCTAAGAGATAGGGCCTATCCCATGATTATAGGGATCCCAACTTCCTTTCCTCCATCTATAAAAGCTTTTCCTCTCCATTAGAAAGCTAGCCGAACTTGTAGGAAGGAAACTATAGCTGGGCAACTATTTAGAGCTAAACCAAAGAGAATCCCGTAAGAGAGAGAGCTTCATCCAGATTCCCAACAAGCTTTGTTGAGACACGCTCCACTGCAAGCTCCGCTGAAGGAAGATCATAGCATCAAAGCATTTGGTTGTAATCTCCCTTTTGTAATTTATAATATAAGTGACTCTGATTTTGGTTCCATTCATGTGTTCATTTCTTTATGTGATGTAATGAATTATATCCTCTTTTACTAATATATAGTTACATGCTTTAGATGTTATGTTGTATGTCGTCATTTCCCTACATGTGTACGGGTGTTCGGACGTGTCGAACGGAAGGATTGTGATCTATCAAGCGAGGGACGTGAAACATCATATTTTCTCCAACGACAATTGTGTGGGATTTGAGGTAGGCTACTCATCACGATCTTTGTCTTTTTTTTACTAGGAACCAACGTCATTGCGTGACTTGATTATTGCTAAACCCGATCTAGGCTAGTGGGATCGCCTTTGTTCGTAGAGGGGATTTACCTCCTCAACAATTTGGAGACTCTGTTGGGGAGTCAGTTGGAGTTAGTCTTTCCTCTTTTGGTTGTTTTTGGATTTTTATTGATTTATTTTCTCTTTTGGTTCACCTCCCTTGCTGTCAAAGCCCTGTTCAGCTCCCAGAAGACCAGATCCAGTCTCTGTTTGTCCTTTTTCATCTTTTTCCCATAGTAAACTCAATTGGCGCGGTTTAGCTCTTGATAGTTGCGCCAAATGGTGCTTATTTCTAGTTAGGCCCCTGTGCCAATGCTTTTTTGGCACAGATTACAGCCAAACAGGCACGCCAACTCTATTTGGTGTTAGGGTTTGCTTGCTTTTAGGTTCTCTGAGATTGATTTTTGGCCCTGGTGTCATTTTTTTGATTGATTGAGTGCCTTGAAGTCATTGCTGACTATGTTTGGCCCTTGTCCTACAGTTTTTTTCCCTTTACTATCAGATTTGCATTCTAGCCCTAGGGTTTCTAGGTGCTTTAGTGTGCTGAGCCTCCCATGGGAGTTTTGGGTCCTTGCTTTCCCAATCAACTTCGTTTTCGCTTCTTTGCATTCTTTTTTCTGGATTCCATTGTATCATTGCGTTAGTTGAGTGATTGTTCTCTCTTTCATTCAAGTTTCTCTTTGTGTCACTCCAAGCCTAGATTACACGTTTTGTGTGAGTTTTTTTCGAGATTCTTCTTCGCTTTGAGGAATTTTGTCATTAGTTTGAATCTTGATTGCATGCGTTTGTATTGAGTGAAATTGCTTGTTTCATCTCTCTCACTGTCATTTATCGAATTGGTGTTTTCATTAGTTTTTTCATTCATTTAGTGCATTTTCTCTAAAATATTGAAAAATACAAAAACAAATTTCTTTGCATTTTGATTAGCCTAGTGAAAATTGAAAGCTCTTTCGCATTACTAGTGATATATAACTCTAAGAGAGAAGTTTTCTAGTTTCATTAGCTTGCATTGGAAACAGTAGTGGATGTTTTTGTGCCTTTCATTTTTTTTTCATTTGAAAAGCTCTCAAATCTCTCGTAGATAGCTCTTCATTGAACAAAATGATGTTTTGTGGCATGTAGTTTTCATTTAGAGGTTTTATGAGATCCAACATTCGATAGGGCCTGGAAATCGAAACGTAAATTGAAGATCAACTTTAAAATTTACTGAACTAACCTAAGGCAACATTGAAACATTAACAGAACATCTAGTAGTCTATGGTAGAGACATGCTCCGACGTCTTTAAACCTAGCAGCTATCGCTCTCCATCTGGCTATAGACAGTGCTAGTACGAACTTGTGCTCCCCGTACTGTCGAGTATATAAAGGGATAACCCATTAGGTTGCAATCCTTTTTCTGTAGGAAGCCGAGTCTGCCGCCTTTTACCCGTGATACACCAGACACAGCATTCGGGGAGATTACCTACACGTACATAAATTCCTTGGTTGATTTCTCTTTCATTTTTACCAAGGTGTATATGGCAGTTCACGAATATTTGGTACACCCATTTTCCCAGATTACCAGAGCAGTCATTTTTATCTTTACTGACTCACTAAATTTGAAAAGATCATCGAGCGCTTGTCCTTTCACGCTTGTTTCCAAATTGAAAGTGATAGAATCACCTTTTACTCATTTCTAGACTTTTAAAACATGAAACAGTAAAATTTCCAGTTTCAATGTGGTAAAATTAATCACCTACAATCACACGCCCATTTAGAGATTGTTTTTTTGGCCTGTTGTTGTTTTCCTTGGCTTTTTCCCATTTGTCTTTTTTTTTATCTCTTCCTCTTTTTGTTACAGTCACAATGCTGGAACTCTCAGTTTCGTCTACTGGTAGTCCTTACACAGATGATTCATCAGAGGTCTCTTAGTCCTCTGCTGAGTATCATCAGCCCATTGTATCCAAGTTTCCCGACGGGGGACCAGTTATATTTGAACATCCCTTTGGAGGACCAGTTGACTTCAATTGGACCTTGTCCAACGCTTGGTTTGGATTTGGAGTAAGGGATCACTTACCTCCTCTTACATTGGGATCACCTTTCTTGGCTGCTATTATACCTCCTATTCCCCATCGTATTTTAGAAGATCTTACAGCAGGGTCAGATATGGACTCATCCAGTCCTTCTCTTAGAGAGGGAATTCCTACTTCTGATGAAGATTACCAGCTTTTTCTCGAAGACATCCCCAAACCTTCTATTATGTATTCACTTGGTCCTTCGCTCCCAGCTGGATATAGGTCTTTAAGTCAGGTCATGATCGCTATTGCCTCTATCGGAGTTTCTACTCCGTCCACAAGGCCGACCATCCCCACATTGGGGATGTTGCCATCGACGCCTCTCACGGAATCTCCTTTTGTTACATCAGCACCTGTTAGATCTACTTTCTATGTGGCTATGTCTACGTCTGCTATTACTACATAGCCAGCTAGGCCCTCGTTAGCTCTTGAAGACGTCTATATAGATTCTGTTATTCCGGAGAACATTTCTCTCGAGGAGTATCGGCTGTCTTTACAGCCATAAAAATCCGAGGTTGGTTAGTCCTCTCAAGATCTTAATCATCCTTACTTTTCCCATTATGGACTAGATGGTTCCTCGATCTATGTATTTTCATATCAATATGATGAGCAGGGCAACACCCTTCATTTTCCTGCTCCTGAGGCTTATTAGTATATTAACGGTTTTATGTCTACCTAAACTGGGCAACCTTCTAATCAACAAGAGAAAAACCTTTAGGGAAAACCTTTGTTTCAGCAAGGATATGCTTCTAGCCCACAAGGACAACCCTTCCAGGGACAACCTTCGGCCCAGCCAGGTTATCTATATGATCCGCAAGGACAACCCTTACAGGGACAACCTTCGGGCTAGCAGGGATTGTTGTACGGTCTTTAAGGGTAGTCTTACAACCCTCAAGGTCAACCTCTGCAGCCTCACCCTATAGTCCAGTCGGGGCAACCTCAAGGACCCACAGGGAAACTGAGGTACCAACCTGGACCATTGTATAGTCCTGGGGGGCAAACCCATCCTTCTCAACCGTTGGTGCAACCTCAGCAACCTCATTTTCCAATTGGTCAAAATGTTGCACAACCAGGGCCATCTTATGGTCCTATCACAGGTCAACCTAGTTATCAGCCACAAACTAGCCCTCTCTCGCCATCAGGCCAACCTGCTCGGCCAGGGCAGCCTTGTGTCCTTCATCAACCGGGTCAACCTGTTCAACCAAGACAACCTATTCAGCCAGGCCAACCTATTCAACCAGGGCAACCTGCACAGCCAGGTCAACCTGTTCAACCAGTACAACCTGCACAACCTATTAAACCTGCTCAGTAGTCGATCTATTATATGCCACAGCCGAACCCACCTGTGCACCCGACTTATTAGACTCAGCAAGGTCCCACTTACCAGTAGCTTGTTCAACCCCAAGGTGATTATTACCTTCAAGGTCACTCTCAACTGGTTTACAACCCGCCCCAAGGTTTTGGCTATTACCTTCAACAGCCAGGCTACACTTATACTCCACACTCAAATCCGTACACTGCTCAAATAGGGCCCGCATATAATCAGAGTCAGTACCCTGGTTATCAACCCCCCTATCATGGTTTTTAGCCGCCATATCAACCCAATTATACGGCTTATACCCCCTATGGTCAAAATCCTCCATGACAAAACCAATGGGGGCAGAATCATGCTCAACCAGGCTGGAGTACAAGTACAGGTCCTTTTCGGGGCCCTGGCATGTCTTTCAATCCTTAATTTCCTTTACTCACCACATTGAAATTCCCGATGTGTCCAAATTGACCAATGATCCGATTCTTCATAATCCATATTGGCCTCTGGTTCCGACGAACGTGCCTGGTGATTGTCCTAAATTTGAAGGCAAATCTGGAGAAGACCCCCAAGCACATGTCATGACTTACCATTTGTGGTGTTCCTCGAACTCTTGGATAGATGACTCGATCTGTCTATGTCTTTTCCAGTGAATTCTCACTGGTGCTGCTACTAAATGGTACATATAACTACCTCGTGGTATTTTTCAAGACTTTAATACTCTAGCTATGACATTCCTTACGCATTTCCAGTTACTGGTTCGTTATGACGCTGGGACGCATCTCCTGACATCTCTGAAACAAGACAAAGCCACTCATATTTCAGATCATATTCATGAGTGAAGACGTCATCATCGTCTGATCAAGTTTGATATTCCTGATCAACTTCTAACTCACTGGTTCACTACCTCCTTTATCAACAAGATTGCACAGGACATTGCTATGGGGGCAAGTGTAACCGAGGAACAAGCCATTGCTCATGCCCAGTACCTCAATTTAGTGTCCTCTCAGTCCAGCACGTTATATGATATATTAACTGATGCCCCGCATCCAGGGACCTCTAAAGCACCAGCTTCCCCATTGGTTGACGGTGTTATTGGTTCCGTCTCTCAGAATTCTCGTAAGTCTTCTAATGGGAAGCAGAAATCAAATTCTTCCAACAATTCTGCTCCTCCAGCTACTCCAAATTCTGGTAAGACTGCGGAGGTCAATGCCGTTCAGTCCAATCCTACGGGCAAGGCTTCTAAAGGGAAGAAGAAGGGCAAAGGCAAGGCCAAATCATATGCCCCGAAACCAGAATCCTCTAAACCACATGTTGATGATGGTTCACAATGAAAACCGAAGTACCCTTGCCTAATCTGTGATGAAGACCACTACACCAAAGATTTTCCCCGACGATCCGAGGTTAGTCAACTTCTTAAAGGCTCTAAGGAAACTCCAACAGTTCTTAAAGAACCTTTTCCATCTCAGCAGACCCAGATGGTTGAGCAGCCTTCACCATCTGCACTGTTTGGGTCATGAATGGTGCTGCACCTGTTTCTATTGCCACTCGGTCAAAGGATTATGTCGGATCATGCCAGGTAGCTGGGAAGGAAGTTTTTGATGGCTCGCCTCCCCCACCTACCTCTGGTCCTCTTGAAATTGAGAAGCCCAGCGCTGAACCCATTGTATGGCTACCTTCCAAAGGTGTTCTCTGAAAGTCTTCCTATAATCCAAACACCCATGCTGCTCAACATTACAGCATTGTTGAGGATTTGGCACAGGCGCCCTCCACAATGTCTGCCTTGGAAGTGCTTCAAATTTGCCAATCTAAACGAAAAGCTTTGTTATCTACAATCGGTTGAATTGATCCTACCGATTCTAGCCTTCTCACCTTCGATTTAGAGAATTTCATCCCTTGACTTCCACACCAGATTTCCCTTGTTATACAAGTCGGCATCAACGGCCTCAATATCCACAGAGCCATTGTGGACGAAGGTGCCTCTACTTGCGTTATGTCATCTGCTTGCTGGAAAGCCATCGGCTCTCCAGCCCTCACTTCATCTCCCAATGCCTTCGAGGCATTCGATGGAAGGGAATCAAAACCCTTGGGTGTTCTCGCCAATCTACCAATCACATTGCAAGGTAAAACTGTCAACGTTGAAGTGGAAGTTGTTGATGCCAAACTCAACTACAACCTCCTACTTGGTCGCAGTTGGACCCACGCCATGTTGTGTGTTCCTTCCACCCTCTTTGGACTTTTGAAGTTTCCACATGAGGGCAAGATTATTACCGTTGATCAGTTGTCTTTCTTTACCTCATCCTCCGAGAACAATTTGCCATACGTGGATTAGATTCCTAATCCCCCCGACAGTATAGGACCTGGTCTTTTCAAGGACCTTGTTCTCATGGGTATTTTTCCAATTCCACCACCGAACACTGTTTAAGTCAACATGATCTCTAGGTTGAATGACCCGTGGATCATCCCTTCTCCTGAAAAGGTTGCCTCTTTTGGAGAATTGATACCTCTGACCCCAGTTGAAATCAATTATTGCGAGATCGTTGCCGCATCAGATCCTCCTCCTGCTGAAAATGCTCCTTCGAGCATGGCTCTTGATGTTTATTCTCAATCCCCTTGGCTTGGCGATGCAGATTCACCTGATCCTTTGAGAGAATTTTTTTCGTCTGACGAAGCTATCGTAGAGACTATGTCTCTTGAAGATCTTCCATGGAGGTATGGACATCATTTTTCCTCGTTCATGCCTGGCCTAGGGGCAATGTCTAATTTTCACGAGCATTTTTCATCTCAAGTTTACTCTACACCTCTCCAAATGCCAATATTGACTCATGAAGTACTTTCGGAAGGAAATCTGAGTAATATTACCGAAACGATGCCTATCGACATCTCCGTTAAACTAGGGGTCATCAGGAACATCCACGTGGGAGTCACTTGTTCTCTCGATGAGATTCAAGTGTACACTAGACTTTTCTATGAATTCCAAGATGTTTTCACATGGTCTTATGAAGATATGTCGGGGATCGATCCCAGTATCGCCATGCATGAAATTCCCACCTATCCTGGTGCAAAGCCTGTGTGCCAGCGTCTGCGCCCAGTGCATCCTCGAAAAGCCGCTGCTATAAAAGTAGAAGTTGAGAAACTTCTTAAAGCGGGCTTCATATATCTGATCCCTCTGACAGAGTGAGTTTCCAATATTGTCCCTGTGGATAAGAAGCAGGGAACAATTCGAGTCTGTGTTGACTATCGAGATATCAATCAGGCTTGCCCTAAGGACAACTATCCCACCCCCTTTATAGATCGAATCATCAAAAATTGTGCAGGGAGTGAGATCTTTTCCCTTATGGATGGCTTCTTGGGTTATAATCAAATTCATATCCTTCCATCTGATCAACATAAGACCGCCTTCATCTGCCCGTGGGGAACATTCGCCTACAAGAAGCTCCCTTTTGGCTTAAAAAATGTTGCGGCTACCTTCCAGCATGCCATGTCCTATTCCTTTCATGACATACGTAACATTGTTCATCCATACCTGGATGACCTTCCGGCTCATTCAGCTCTATACGAGGACCATCCAGAAAATCTTTGCCAGATTTGTCTCTACTGCAGGCGTTACAACATCAGGCTTAATCCTCACAAGTGTGTCTTTTGCGTTGACTCTAGTAGGATTTTAGGATTCATTGTCTCTAAGGACGTAATTCGCCTTGACCCTCTCAAGGTCGAGGCTATTGTTAATCTACCCTCCCCATCCTCGTTGCATCAACTTCAGAGTCTTTAGGGCAAAGCGAATTTCTTACGTCACTTTATCCCAAACTATGCAGAGGTGGCCAAAGGGTTTACACGAATTCTAAAATAGGACATTACCTTCCATTGGGACGAAATTGCTCAGAAATCCTTTGATAACCTTAATATGTTTCTTGTCAATGCTCCATTAATACGTCCTCCCAACTATCATCGCGAATTTACCGTCTATTTGGCTGCCGCATTCAGCACAAGTGCCATGGTTCTGGTACAGGATGATGATGACTAAAACAAACACGTGGTTTATTATTTGTCTTGAAATCTCCTCGACACTGAAATGCATTATGCCCACCTCAAGAAGTTGGCGCTTGCCGCAGTCCAGGCTGTTTAGCAGTTTTTCCATTACATCCTGTTGCGCATGGTAATTTTGATTTCCAACTACAACCCCATGACTTAATTTTTGTCTCGATAATTGCTGGGGGGAAAGTACTCCAAACGGATTTTTATCCTTCAAGAGTTTGATTTGGAGTTTAATACTGCCAAATCGAAGAATTCACTGGTTTTTGTTGATCTCATCTGCTCTCTCCCTACCGACTCTGTTCTGTCTCAATCTGAGGATCATATCCTAGATGAAACTCTCTTCTTAATCAAAACTCTTGGTCCATGGTACTACGATATCATCGTGTACCTCCAGATATCTACCTTCCGGTCCGAGTTAACAAAGGATTCTCGATGCTGTGTTCGACACCAGTCACAACCATATCACATTGTTGGAGATACCCTATATCGGGTCGGAGTCGATTCTATACTCTACCAGTGTTTGACCTCAGAAGAGGCTGACAAATTTCTGAATCACTATCACAGTGGCACCTGTGATAGTCACATGTCTGATTATGCTACCGCCCAGAAGATTCTGTGTGTAGGTTACTTCTTGTCATCTATATTTAAAGACTATATTGTTGCAGTACAAAAATGTCATGCGTGCCAGATCTTCCAATGCAAGATGTGTGTGACACCCCTCCTATTACATCCTGTCATTACTGTGGCCCCTTTTGCCAAATGGGGAATTTATTTTATGACGTGTAACCCTCACTCGGCCTGAGGGGCATGCTTATATCATCGTTGTCGTAGATTACTTCACCAAGTGGGTCGAAGCGATGCCTACATTGGCCGCAGATAGTAAGACAACTGCTCAATTCATTTTCAACCATGTGATCATGCGTTTCGGCATTCCTCAAGCCATCGTCACTAATCATGGCTCTCATTTTTGGGACTACATGATGGCAGAGCTGACATCAAAGTTGGGCTTGCATCATGACAGCTTGACACCATATTAACCCTAGGCAAATGGCCAGGTTGAAGCCATGAACAAGGTGCTTGTCATGATGCTTCAATGAAAAATTGGTATACACAAATCGAATTGGCATCTATAATTTTTCTCATCTGTCTGGGCCTACCGAACGTCAGTGAAGAGCACGACCGGATTCACACCTTTCCAGTTGGTGTATGGTTTGGAAGCTACTCTTCCGGTTGAATGTGAGATCCCTTCATTGAAATTGGTTGTGGGATTATTTCCCGGCACTTCTTCAGAGGAAGAACGTCTCCTATATTTGGAAAGACTAGACGAAACTCACCACTTGGCTACTTTGGTTATCGAGGCACAGAAAAAGCAGGTTAAAGCTCATTTCGATCAAACGGTTTCTCCATGCTCTTTTATCGAAGGGGACCTCGTCCTCTTATATGATCAAGACCATGACAAGCTTGGGGCAGGAAAATTCCAACCTATGTGGCATGGGCCCTATATCGTTAAACGTGTATTGAAAAATGGGGCTTATGAGCTGATCGATTATGAAGGTCTTCCTTTGGCACAACCTAGAAAATGGGTTGTACCTGAAGAAATATTATGCTTGATTTATTCTTGCGTAGTATATGTACATAGGTGATTTATTCATTTTTGTGCATGTGTAGTGTGGTGTGCTTTGTAATCATTTTTTGCTGATTGGGTCGTCCTGATTGTGCAGATGTCTATTACTCCTTATGTCGGTTTCGCAAATGGTGCCTCCCACAGTACCAGGAATCTGTCTTCGGTAGCCTGGGTAGTCTACAATCCTGCTGGTGAGTTAGTTAATTTACAAGGTGTTTTTCTAGAACCTGCTACAAATAATGTCGTGCAATATAGTGTCATTTTGGAATTATTGAACGAGGCCATTAACCTCAGTATTCGTGCATTACTTGTATATCTGGACTCACAGCTTGTAGTGTTATAGCTCAATGGTCATTATTCAGTTAGGAACCTATGCATTTTAAGACTGTATCTATGTATTCATTTACTGGAAAGAAATTTTGATTACATCACATATCAGCATATACCCACACGAATGAATGCATTAAAAGATGCAGTAGCTAACATGGTATTAGATAGACATTTACGCAATTTGTAAAAACATCATCATATGTGAGAAATATCCATGTAGAAATATATATATATATATATATATATATATATATATATATATGTCGAATGTTTGCAGCATATAAAATCCCCAAAATATGCATTTTTGTTTTAATTACATTCGGAGACAACATGTCTCTCAAAAATATGCAAATAAAAGCCTAGGTGACTAATCAGCGTGGTGCTCATGGTAGCACGTCACTACTTGCACCAATCACCTCAGTAAGCGATGGAGGTGACTCGACACCCTTACGGTGTGCCTTTGGTAAGCCATAGGGACATCAGCTAGGAGAGCATAGTCCGGAACCCCATGAGAAATCCCCTCGAGGTTTTGTAACAGTGCGTCCCCCTTGCCTCCCTCACCTTGAGGGTCATAAGCGAGTGGAGTCCTCCTCCCTATTGGTGACATCCCAGTAGGCCTCTCTGGGCTAACATCTGCATACATAGAGGATCAATTGTTAGAACATGTATGTATACCAAAAAATCATAAAATTCATAAAAATGAAAAAGAGTCTTACCCAGCTCCTCATCTCAGTCCTCTCCTTCCGGGAGTGGAAGGTCTGGGTCTCCTATGAAATCAGTGCCCGCACAGGGCCAGTCATCTACGACAATTAGTTGTCATCGTAGCCATCCAAAGAACTCGGGAAACCATACATTTTCTGGCTACCCCTTGCCCTAGGCATAAATGCTGCCCATCGAGCCATATGTGGCTCTCTCAATGGTGGATCTGGGACTATTTCCCCCTAGCCGTGGAAGATAGGTAGCCATTCTAGGATGAACGATACCAAGATGGACCCATACCTAAACTACTTCAGTTTGGTATTTTTGTATTTGGTCAATTGTCGTTTGATGTTCATTGTTACGGCTGTGGCCCAATCAAATAGTGTTGGGTTCATGCACTCTGACGCCAGGAAGAGCTATGTTTTGGTAGCCTCATGTGGCGCCTGTGACCCCCCAGCCCACATAATGTTATGTAGCACCACTCTGAGTGCTAGATAGGAATATTATGAATATCAACTTTGCCACTACCTGATCTAATTTGTGCCCCTGGGCACACCCTCTGAATGACCATTACCATTTTTTCACCAGAGGCTCTGGTACTTATCATAAGTGGAACTGGACCTCTGCCAGACAATCCAGTAAGGAAGTAGACATCGAACACTTCAAGTTCAAGTACTTGATCTCGAAGTTTAAACTTATCTTCATCCTCATCCCAGATACTTATCAAATATTGTAATAAATCAGGCTGTAACCTGAGACATGGTGTTAAGAAGAATTTCTTTAAACCACAGTTCCAAAGAGAATTCATGCATTGCTCATTCTCCATTACTAACTCATCTTCTTCACTGTGCTCCCTTTCTTTCCATTCAATCACCATTTTTGTTTTACACCTGCATCAAATTGGTCATAAACACATTGTAAGGTCCCTTAGGCATTCAATAATTCAATTGATTGGTTCAATTTTTGTGAAATTTGAGCGGAATATTAGGTTGCACAGTTAGCGCGACTATTTTGACGACAGTCGCACCACCTGGTGCGACCCCTTTACGAAAAGAGCCTGATTGGCGTGGGTCCGTGCCTGATACCTGCGCCAACCGCGGAAGCCCAAAATTTGTAAATCCTCCCTTCAGGGATGACAAATCACAATGGAAATCTATGAAATAGGGCTTAAAAAATGGACAATGGAAGTGGCTCTTACTTGGAAAAGACAGGATATGGATTGGTGCACTGGATCGTCCACAATCATCATCGCAAGATCGCAGGGAAATAACTCACTATCGCTATACACAAAAGGTAAAAAGTAAAAAGTAAATATGTTTTTACTATTGGTCATATTTATAACTTTTCAAAATCAAAATTAGGTTTTGGAGCTTATTTTTCTGATATTTTATCATATTTTTGTCAAAAAATGGGTTTTACACTTGGTTTTTGTGCAGCGATAGGTTTTCACGTGACTAGGATGACGAGACAGTCACTATTGGAGTCATCTTTCAGCTCTTTTATAACTCTCTAAAACTGAAAAGATAGCCGAGTTGCTTTTCGTTTTGAGCTCGTTAAATTGGCTGCGAAATGACATCTACCCAGTATATGTTTACCCCTTTTTCGGGCTGGGATAGATTATTTATGAAAAAGGAATACACTAGCCTATCGCAACTAGGAGGTTCTCTCAGACATAGTTTTCTACCTTTTTGGATCTGCGAGACTATCTACAAAAAAGGACTACTAGAGTTTTCTTTTCCATTGTCTTTTCAAACTCTCTAAACATGAAAAGACGCCGAGTTATTCCTTTTTCAGAATCATTAAAAACTAATGACATCGGACTACGTTGTAATGACGTTACTCGAGTTCCTCCTTCCTAGGGCTCATTAAATGTACTAGGTTGGATTTGTCCAAAGGAAAAACTTATATTGCAAGAATATGCTATCCCCTTCAAGCTTGTTTCCAAAAATAATTGGAGTACTCACTAGAAATGGTGGGGGGAAATGGAACCAATATCATTGTCGTGTCGGCATTATGTCGCTCTTGAGCATGGCACTTGTCTGCATTCGTGTCGGGTTGGGGACATCTCATCTCATTATCTGCTTACCTCCGTGGGTCTGGGTAATCTCTATTGACCGCTCATCTGCTCTTTTCCACGTCATCATGACCTCAGATCCTTTGATGTCAAATACTGCCAAATCCAGTGTCGTGCCACCGATATGTTCAAGAGAAGTTGGCTTCTGCAGTTTTCAACCTCCCTTTGATTCTCTACTGATCTTGATTTGCAAACATCATGTTCCTCTGTCTCGCATCGATGATGTGGGAAACACTATGGCCTACCTTCGATCAAGGTCAATTTCGATCGACTTCAGCTCATTATCCAAGAAACTAATCTAGATACTCCCTTCAGGTACCTTAGAGCCTGCATGCCTCAATGGCAGGTTCTTCGCATTCGACGCAAGGTTTTCATTATTGGCCTTCGATCGGATGATTCTGCGGATGCTCGACACCAGCTCACTATTCACATTCCGTGGATTGTACCTATAGTACCTTAAGGTCCATCCTTATTATTGGTATTTTCTCTCATGTCTGTTAACAACTTTCATTATTGGCTGGTAATCAGACGATGTTCTTGCATGTTCGACTTCAGCTCACTTATTCACATGCTCAAACTTGTACTCTGTTCGGGTCGAGATGGAGCGCAAGACCCCGGATTTTGTCTGATAAAACCTAGGCTGCGGATTATTTGTGGATTATCATGATTAGTTACATGAATCATTTGATTGGATGGCTGCGACCATACATGAGTCTACTTGTTGATCCTTCTTTTCTGGATGGTTGCATCCACACCTTGGATCCTGGTTATTGTACACTCTATTATGGATGGTTGTGCCCATACCACATATCATGTATTAGAGATATCAGTTGTATTTGTATTTTCAGGTCTTCTGATAGAAGTGTTTTCAGTTGGGCACGTTCTCATAAAGCATTTCACCCCTCCCTCTCTCTCGGACCTTATGCTTTAGGGGGCATCTATTACACAACATTTTGTCACCGTCCTTTGTCACCGTCCTTGCAATCCCTCGTCCCATACATTGCAGGACTATTCCCATGACCTGTGAATAGTAAAATGTCCTGAAACCACCTTCATGGCATCCTCTTGCATAAGGAAAAACATTCTCCTGAAGAATATTTCCTCTGAAAAACCCTAAAAACAGATGTTTTAGCCCTGGCACGACTAGCTAGTTCATCCCTCGCTCCAATGGGGGAAATCCACACTAGAGGGCGCACCAACTGGTGCTCTGTCCCTATTTTTCACTCGTGCCAAGCTTATTAAGGGATGTTTCTTAAAAATAAATGGAAAAATTTTTATTCTAACAAAATCCAGAATGAATCATCAAAAGGAGTTGAGTGGTTTGGCTTGAGATCTCCATGTAGAGGAAGTGGTTTTCCACCTATCATGGAACCTTCCTAAGAGATAGGGCCTATCCCATGATTATAGGG
The DNA here is from genome assembly GCA_034641835.2 of Pinus albicaulis. Lineage (NCBI taxonomy): Eukaryota > Viridiplantae > Streptophyta > Pinopsida > Pinales > Pinaceae > Pinus > Pinus albicaulis. Next base: position 452,935,827 of record CM076572.1, read on the forward strand.
ATCCCAACTTCCTTTCCTCCATCTATAAAAGCTTGCCCTCTCCATTAGCAAGCTAGCTGAACTTGTAGGAAGGAAACTATAGCTGGGCAACTATTGAGAGCTAAGCCGAAGAGAATCCTGTAAGAGAGAGAGCTTCGTCCAGATTCCTGACAGGCTTTATTGAGACACGCTCCACTGTAAGCCCCACCAAAGGAAGATCATAGCGTCAAAGAATTTGGTTGTAATCTCCCTTTTCTCATTTATAATATAAGAAACTCTGATTATGGTTCCATTCATGCATTCATTTCTTTATGTAATGTAATGAATTATATCCTCTCTCACTGATATATAGTTACATGATTTAGATGTTACATTGTTGTCGTTGTTTCATTGCATGTGTACAGGTGTTTGGACGTTTCGAACAGAAGGATTGTGATCTTTCAAGCAAGGGATAGGAAACATCATCTTTTCTCCAACGACAACTGCGTGGGATTTGAGGTAGGCTGCTCATCGCGATCTTTGTCTTTTTGTAACTAAAAACCAACGTCATTGCATGACTTGATTGTTGCTAGATCCGATCTGGGCTAGTGGGATTGCCTCTGTCTGCAGAGGGGATTTACCTCCTCAAAAAGGTTAGGTTAAGGTTAATTTTAGGGTTAAGGTTCACGTTAAGGTTAAGGTTAAGGGTTTCATTAAGGTTAAGGGTAAAGTTTAAGGTTAAGGGTTTGGTCAAGCTTGGGGTTAGGTTATAGTTAAGATCAAGGTTAAGGTTATAGTGAAGGTAAGGTTAAGATAAGGTTAAGCGTAAGGTTAACGTTAAGGTTAGGTTAAGGTTATGCTTTAGGTTAGGTTAAGGTTAGGTTAAGGGTAAAGTTAAGGTTATGGTTAGGGTTAATGTTAGGGTAAGGTTAGGGTTAGGTTAAGGTTAAGGTTAGTTAAAGGTTAAGGTTAAGGTTAAGATTAAGGTTAACGTTAAGGGTTTGTTCAAGGTTAGGGTTAGGTTATAAATAAGGTGAAGGTTAAGGTTAGGTTATGGTTAAGGGTAAGGTTAGTGTTGTGGGAAGGTTAAGGTTAAGGTTAATGTTAAGTTAAGGTTAAGGTTAGGGTTTGGTCAAGGATGGGGTTAGGTTATAATTAAGGTAAACGTTAAGGTTAGGTTAAGGTTAAGGTTATGGTTTTAGTCAGGTTAGGGTTAAGGTTAAGGTTAAGGTTAGGATAAGGGTAAAGTAAAGGTCAAGGTTAGGGTTACGTTGAGGGTAAGATAAGGTTAAGGTTAAGGTTAGGTTAAGGTCAAGGTCAAGGTTGAGATTAATGTCAAGGTTAAGGGTAAAGTTAAGGTCAAGGTTTGGGTTAGGTTATAGTTAAGGTTAAGGTTAGGTTAAGGGTAAATTCAAGGTTAAGGTTAAGGGTTTGGTTAAGGTTAGGTTAAGATTAAGGTTAGGTTGAGGTTAATGCTAAGGTTATGGTTAGGGTAAGGTTAAGGTTAGGTTAAGTTTATGGTAAGGTTATGGTTAAGGTTAATGTTAATTTTAAGGTTAAGGTTAAGGTTAAAGGTTTAGTTAAGGTTAACGTTACGTTAAGGTTAAGTTTAATGTTAAGGGTTTGGTTAAGGTTAGGGTTAGGTTATAGTTAAGGTTATGGTTAAGGTAAGGTTAAGATAAGGTTAAGGGTAAGGATAAGGTTAAGGTTAAGTTAAGGTTATGGTTAAGGTAAGGTTAAGGATAAACTTAAGGTTAAGGTTAGGTTAGGTTAAGCTTAAGCGTAAGGTTAAGATAAGGTTAAGTTTAAGGTTAGGTTAAGGTTCAGGTTTAAGGTTACGAGTCTTAACATTAACCTTCACTATAACCTAACCTTAACATTAACCTTTATAGTGAAGGTTAATGTTAAGACTCGTAACCTTAAACCTTAACCTTAACCTAACCTTAAACTTAACCTTATCTTAACCTTACGCTTAAGCTTAACCTAACCTAACCTTAACCTTAAGTTTATCCTTAACCTTACCTTAACCATAACCTTTACCTAACCTTAACCAAAACATTAACCTTAACCTTAACCTTGACCTTAACTATAACCTTAACCTTAACCAAACCCTTAAAGTTAACCTTAATTTAACCTTAACCTTAGCCTTAACCTTAACCTTAACCTTGACCTTAACTATAACCTAACCCTAACCTTGAACATAACCTTAACCTAACATTAACCTTGTTTTTACCCTTAAACCTAACCCTAACCATAACCTTTACCTTAACGTAACCTTAACCTTAACCTTTACCTTAAGATAACTTTAACCTGACTAAACCCGTAACTTGAACCTTAAACTAACGTTAACTTTGATTTTACCCTTAACCCTAACCTTAACCATAACCTTTACCTTAACGTAACCTTAACCTTACCCTTACCTTAATCTTACCCTTAACCTTTACCTTTACCTTAACCTTGACTTTACCCTTAACCTAACCTTGACCTTAACCTTAGCTTTAACTTTACCCTAAGGGTTATGGGTTTAGTCAAGGGTAATTTTACTCAAGGGTTAAGGTTAAGGGTAAGTTTAAGGTTAAGGTTAAGGTTTTCGTCAAGGTTAGGGTTAGGTTAAGGGTAAAGTCAAGGTTAAGGTTAGGTGAATGTTAATATTAGGGTAAGGTTAAGGTTACAGGTTTAGTCAGGTTAAGGTTAAGGGTAAGGTTAATGCTAAGGTTAAGGGTTTGGTCAAGGTTATGGTTAGTTTAATTGTAAAGTTAAGGTTAAGGTTAGGTTAAGGTCAAGGTCAAGGTTAAGGTTAAGGTTAAGGTCAAGGTTAAGGGTACAGTTCAGGTCAAGGTTAGGGTTAGGTTATAGTTAAGGTTAAGGTTAGGTTGAGGGTAAAGTCAATGTTAACCTTAAGCTTCCCATAACCATAACCTTAACCTAACCCTTAAGGTTAAGTGAAGGTTAAGGTTAAGATAAGGTTAAGGGTACAGGTTAAGTAAGGTTAAAGTTAAGGTTAAGGTTAGGTTAAATGTAAAGTCAAGGTTAAGGTTAGGTTAAGGTTAATTTTAAGGGTTTGGGAAGGTTAAGGTTAAGGTTATGTTAAGATAAGATTAAGGGTAAGGCTAAGGTTAAGGTTAGGTTAAATTTATGGTTAAGGTAAGTTTAGGTTAGGGGTTAAGGTTAAGAATAAGTTAGGTTAAGGTTAAGATAAGGTTAAGGGTAAGGTTAACTTAACTTTACCATTAAGGTTAATGTTTTGTTAAGGGTAAATTCAAGGTTAAGGTTTGGTTAAGGTTAAGGTTAAGGTTAGGTTAAGGGTAAAGTTAAGGTTAAGGTTAAGGTTATGGTTATGGGAAGGTTAAGGTTAAGGTTAAGGTTAAGGTTATGTTAAGGGTAAAGTCAAGGTTAAGGTTAGGTAATGGTTAAGGTTAAGGTTATGGAAAGGTTAAGGTTAATATAAGGTTAAGGTTAAGGTTAAGGTTAGGTTAGGCTAAGGTTAAGGTTAGATTAAGGATTTAGTCAAGGTCAAGGTTAATGTTAGGTTAAGGGTAAGGTTAAGGTTATGGGTAAAGTTAAGGTTAAGGTTAGGGTAAGGTTAAGGTTAAGGTTAGGTTAAGGTCAAGGTTAAGGTTAAGGTTAGGGGAATGTTAAAGTTAAAGCTAGGTTAAGGTAAAGGTTATGGGAAGGTTAGGTTAAGGTTAAGGTAAAGGTAAGGTTAAGGTTAAGGTCAAGGTTAGGTTATAGTTAATGTGAAGGTTAAGGTTAAATTATAGTGAAGGTTAAGGTTAAGGTTAAGGGTGAAGGTTAAGGGTAAGGTTAATATGCGTAACCTTAACCTTAACCCTTAACCTTGACCTATAATTAACCTTAATCTTCACCTTGCTAAACCCGTAACCTTAACCTTAACCCTTAAATTTCACCTATAATTAACCTTAATCTTCACCTTGCTAAACCCGTAACCTTAACCTTAACCTTAACCTTGAATTTACCCTTAACCTAACCTTAACCATAACTATAACCTAATTCTAACCTTGACCTTAAATTTACCCTTAACCTTAACTATAACCTAAGCATAACCTTACCCTAACCATAACTGTAACCTTAACCTTACCTTACCCTAACTTAAACTTAACCTTGACCTTGAACTTAACCTTAACCTTAACCTTACCTGTAACCTTAACCTTAACTTTACCCTTAATCTTAAGTTTACCCTTAACCTTAACCTTAACCTTGACTTTACCCTTAACATAACCTTAACCTCAGCCTTCACCTTAACTTGACTAAACCCGTAACCTTAACCTTAACCTAACCTTAACCTTAACCATAACAATAACCTTCCTATAACCTTAACCTTAACCTTAACCTAACCCTCACCTTGACCAAACCCTTAAAATTAACCTTAACACTGACCTTAACCTTAACCTTAACCTTAACCTTACCCTTAACTTCAAACTTAACCTTGACCTTAACTATAACCTAACCCTAACCTTAACCTAACCTTAACCTTCACCAAACCCTTAACATAACCTTAAACTTGAACTTGAACTTACCCTTAACATTAACCTTAACCTTAACCTTAACCTGACTAAACCCGTAACCATAACCTTAACCTTAACCTTACCATTAACCTTAAACTTAACCTTGACCTTAACTATAACCTAACCCTAACCTTAACCAAACCTTAACCTTAGCCTTACCCTTAACGTAACCTTAACCTTGACTTTACCCTTAACCTTAACCTTACCATTAACGTAATCTTAACCTTACACTAACCTTAACCATAACCTTAACCTTACCCCTAACCTTAACCTTAAACTTATCCTTATCTTAACCTTAACCTTAACCTTAACCCTAACCCTAACCTTAGCCCTAAACTTAAGGTTAAAGTTATGGGTAAGGTTTGGTTAAGGTTAGGGATAGGTTATAGTTAAGGTCAAGGTTAAGGTTAGGTTAAGGTAAAGGTTAAGGTTAAGGTTAAGTTAAGGTTAATGTTAAGGATTTGTTTAAGGTTAAGGTTAAGGTAAATGTCAAAGTTAAGGTTAAGGTTAAGGTTAGGGTTAAGGTTAAGGTTAAGATTAGTTTAGGTTAAGGTTAAGATAAGGTTAAGGGTAAGGTTAAGGTTACATTAAGGGTAAATTCAAGGTTAAGTTTATATTAAGGATAACATAAGGCTAAGGTTAAGGTTAAGGTTAAGGCTAAGGTTAGGTTAAGGTTATGGTTAGATTACAGTTAAGTTAAGGTTAAGGGTTTGGTCAAGGGCAGGGTTAGGTTTTAGTTAATGCTATGAGAAGGTTAAGGTTAAGGTTAAGGTTAAGGTTTAGTAAAGGTTAAGGTTAAGGGTTAGGTTAAGGTTACGGTTAAGGGTTTGGTCAAGGTTAGGGTTAGGTTAAGGTTAAAGTTAAGGTTGGGTTAAGGGTAAAGTTAAGGTTAGGGTTAGGTTAAGGTTAAGGGTAAAGAAAAGGTTATGGTTAAGGTTAAGGTAAAGGTTAGGTTAATGTTAAGGTCAAGGTTAATTTTAAGTGTAAGGTTAAGGTTAAGGTTAGGTTAAGGTTAAGATAAGGTTAAGGTTAAGGTTAAGGTTAAGGTTAGGTTAAGGGTAAATTCAAGGTTAAGGTAAAGTTTAGGTTAAGGTTAGGTTAAGGTTAAGGTTAAGGTTAGGGTAAAGGTTAAGGTTAAGGTTAAGGGTTTGGTCAAGGTTATGTTTAGGTCACTAACAATAACCTTAACATTAACCTTAACCATAACCTTAACCTTAACCTTAAACTTAACCTAACCTTAACCTTATCTTAACCTTAACTATAACCTAACCCTAACCTAACCTTAACCTTGACCTTGACCTTGACCTTGACCTTAACCTAACCTTAACTGTAACTTTAACCTTATCTTACCCTTATCCTTAACCTTAACCTTCCCAAACCCTTGACCTTAACCTTAACCTTAACCTAACTAAACCCATAACCTTAACCTTAGCCTTAACCTTATATTAACCTTAACATTAACCTTAAACTTAACTCTAACCTTACCCTTACCTTAACCTTAAGGGTAAATTTAAGGTTCACGTTAAGTTTAAGGGTTTACTTAAGGTTAGGGTTAGGGTTAGGTTATAGTTAAGGTTAAGGTTAGGTTAAGGGTAAAGTCAAGGTTAAGGTTAAGGTGAAGGTTAAGGGTAAGGTTAAGGTTAAGGTTAAGGTTAAGGTTAAGGGTAAAGTTAAGGACCTTAACCTAATGTTAACCTTAACCTAACCTTAACCTTAACCTTAACCTAACTATAAGCATACCCGTAACCTAACCTTAACCTAACCTTAACTTAAACCCTAATATTAACCATAAATTTACCCTTAACCTAACCTTAACCTCAACCTTAACCTTATCCTTATCCTTAACGTTATCTTAACATTAACCTAAACTTAACCTTGACTTTACCCTTAATGTAACCTTAAACTTAACCTTAACCCTATCTTAACCTTAACCTTAACTATAACCTTAACCTTAACCTTCCCATAACCATAAGGATAAGGTTAAGTTTAGGTTTAGGTTAAGGTTATGGGTAAGGGTTTGGTCAAGGTTAAGGTTAGGTTATAGTTAAGGTCAAGGTTAAGGTTATGGGAAGGTTAAGGTTAATATTAAGATTAAGGTTTGGTCAAGGTTAGGGTTAAGTTATGGGTAAGGTTAAGGTTAGGTTAAGGTTACAGTTAGGTTAAGGTTATGATTAGGTTAAGGTTAAGGTTAAGGTTAATGTTAAGGGTTTTGTTAAGGATAGGGTTAGGTTAAGCTTAATTTTAAGGGGTGAAGGTTAATTTTAAGGGTTTGGTCAAGGTTAGGGTTCGGTTAAGCTTAATGTTAATTGTTTGGTCAAGGTTAGAGTCAAGTTATAGCTAAGGTCAAGGTTAAGGTTAATAGTAAGGTTATAGTTAGGTTAAGGTTAGTTTAAGGTTAAGATAAGGTTAAGGTTAAGTTTTTGGTCAAGGTTAGGGTTAGGTTATAGTTAAGGTTAGGTTAAGTTAAGGTTAATATCAAGGTTAAGGGTAAGGTTAAGGTTAGGTTAAGGTTAAGATTAGGTTAAGGGTAAAGTTAAGGTTAAGTTTAGGGTTAAGGTTAAGGGAAGGCTAAGTTTAAAGTTAAGGTGAAGATTAAGGGTTTGGTCAAGGTTAGGGTTAGGTTATAGTTAACGGTAAGGTTAAGGTTATAGGTTTAGTGAGGTTAAGGTTAAGGTTAAGGGTAAGGTTAAGGTCAAGGTTAAGGTTACATTAAGGGTAAATTGAAGGTTAAGGCTAAGGTTAAGGTTAAGGCTAAGGTTAAGGTTAACTAAAGGTTAAGGTTAAGGTTAATGGTTATGTTAAGGTCAAGGTTAAGGTTAGGATTAAGTTTAAGGTTACTTTAAGGTTAGCTTAAGGTTAAGGTCAAGGTAAGGTGAAGGTGAAGGTGAAGGTTATGTTTCAAGTTAAGGTTAAGGTTAGGTTAAGTTTAAGGTTAAGGTTAAGGTTAAGGTCAAGGTCAAGGTTAACCTAAACTTTAACCTTAACCTTACCTTGACCTTGACCTTAACATGAAATTTAACCTTACTAAACATGTACCCTTAACTTTATCTTAACCTTAGCTTAACCATAACCATAACCTTGACCTTAACTGTAACCTAACCCTAACCTTGACCAAACCCTTAACCTTAACCTTAAATTAACCTTAACCTTAACATAACCTTAACCTTACCCTTAACATTCACCTTAACCTTAATCTTAACCTGACCAAACCTTAACCTTAACCTTAAATTTACCCTTAACCTAACCTTAACCTTAATCTTAACTTTAACTATAACCTAACCCTAAATATAACCTTAACCAAAACCTTATCTTTACTGTTAACCTTAACCTTAAACTAACCTTAACCTTAACCTAACCTTAACCTTAACCTTAACCTGACCTTAACTATAACCTAAACCTAACCTTGGCCAAATCCTTACCCTTAAACTTAACTTAACCTTAACCTTAACCTTAACCTTAACCTAATTTAACCTTAACCTTTACCTTGACCTTAACCTTAACCTTAACCTTACCCTTAACCTTCACCTTAGCCTAACCTTAATTGTAGCCTTAACCTCAACCTTCCCCTAACCTTAACCCTAACCTTAACCTTAACTTTACCCTTAACCTAACCTTAACCTTAACTTTAACCTTAACCTTAACCTAACCGTAAATTTAACCTTACCTTAACCTAGCTTAACATTAACCTTGACCTCTAACCTTAACCATAACCTTATCTTTACCCTTAACCTTAACCTTACCCTAACCATAACCTTAACTTTACCCTTAACCTAATATTAACCTTAAACTAACCTTAACCTTGACCATAACTATAACCTAACCCTAAATTTAACCTTAACTATAACCTAGCCCTAACCTTGACCAAACCCTTAACCTTAATATTAACCTTAACCTTACCCTTAACCCCTTAACCTAACCCTAACCTTGACCACCCCTTAACCTTAACCTTAACCTTATCCTAACCTTAACCTTAACCTTACCCTTAACCTTACTAAACATGTAACCTTAACCTTACACTTAACCTTAAGCTAACCTTAACCTTAACCTTACCCTTAACCTTAACCTTACCCTTAACCCTAACCTTAACCTGACTAAACATGTAACCTTAACCTTAACCTTACCCTTCACCCTAACCTTAACCTTACTAAACCTGTAACCTTAACCTTAACCTTACCCTTAACCTTCATCTTAACCTTAACTTTATCCTTAACCTTGACCTTACCCTTAACCTTCATCTTAACCTTAACCTTAACCTTACTAAACCCGTAACGTTAACCTTAACCTTAACTATACCCTTAACCTTGACCTTGACCTTAACCTTGTCCAAACCCTTAACCTTAACCTTAGACTGACTAAATCCATAACCTAAGGGTAAATTTAAGGTTAAGGTTAGGGTTAAGGTTAAGGTTAAGGTTAGCTTAAGGTTAACCTTGACCTTGACCTTAACCTTAACCTTAACCTTACCCTTAACCTTTACCTAACATTAACATTAACCTAACCTTGAACTTAACTATAAACTAAACTTAACCTTAACCTAACCTTAACTTTAACCATAACCTTTACTTTACCCTTAACCTAACCGTAACCTTAACCTTAACCATAACCTTAACCCTAACCTTGACCTTAACGTTAACCTTACTCGTAACCTTCACCCTTAACCTTAACCTAACCCTAACCTTGACCAAACCCTTAACCTTAACCTCAACCTGAATAAACCCTTAACCTTGACCTAAACGTAACCTTAACCTTACCTTAACCTAACTTAACCTTGACCTTAACCTTAACCTTAACCATAACATTAACCTTAACCTTAACGTTACCTTACCCTAACCATAACCTGAACTTTACCCTTAACGTAATCTCAACCTTGACCTTAAGGTTAGGGTTAGGTTAGGGGTAAAGTTAAGGTTAAGGTTAGGTTTGGTTAAGGTTAAGGTAAGGTTAAGGGTAAGGTTAAGCTTAAGGTTAGGTTAAGGTTCAGGTCAAGGTTAGGGTTAGGTTAAGGTTAAGGGTGAAGGTTAAGGGTAAGGTAAAGGTTAAGGTTAGGGGAAGGTTAAGGTTAAGGGTTTAGTTAAGGTTAATGTTAGGTTAAGGTTAGGGTTAAGGTTAAGGTTATGGGTTTAGTCAGGTTAAGGTTAAGATTAATGGTTTGGTCAAGGTTAGGGTTAGGTTATAGTTAATATCAAGGTTAAGGTTAGGTTAAGGTTAAGGTTAAGTTAAGGTTAATGTTAACGGTTTGGTCAAGGATAGGGTTAGGTTATAGTTAAAGTTAAGTTTAAGGTCAAGGTTAAAGGTAAGGTTAAGGTTAAGGTTAAGGGTTTGGTCAAGATTAGGGTTAGGTTATAGTGTTGGTTAAGCTTAAGTTAAGGGTAAAGTCAAGGTTAAGGTTAAGGTTTGGTTAAGGGTAAAGTTAAGGTTAATGTTAAATTTTTTTCAAGGTTAGATTTAGGTTATAGTTAAGGTTAAGATAAGGTTAAGGTTAGGTTGAGGTTAAGGCTAGGTTAAGGGTAAAGTTAAGGTTAAGGTTAGGGTAAGGTTAGGGTAAGGTTAAGGTTAAGGTTTAGGTGAAGGTTAATGTTAAGGTAAGGGTAAGGTTAAGGTTAAGGGTAAGGTCAAGGTTAAGGTTAAGTAAAGGTTAAGGTTAAGGTTAATGTTAAGGGTTTGGTCAAGGTTAGGGTTAGGTTATAGTTAAGGTCAAGGTTAAGGTTAAGGGTAAGGTTATATTTAGGTTAAGGTTAAGGTTAAGGTTATGTTAAAGCTAAGATAAGGTTAAGGTTAAGGTTAAGGTTAGGGTTAGGTTAAGGGTAAATTCAAGGTTAAGGTTAGGGTTATGGATTTTAACCTTACCTTAACCTTAACCTTAACCTAAACCTTTACCCTAACCTTAACCTAACCTTAACCTTCATTATAACCTAACCTTAACCTTAACCTTAACCTTGACCCGAACCTTAACCTTATCTTAACCTCATCCTTCACTATAACCTAACCTTAACCTTGACCTTAACTATAACCTAACCCTAACCTTAAGGATTTTTTCAAGGTTAGGGTTAAGCTATAGTTAAGTTCAAGGTTAAGGTTAGGTTAAGGGTAAATTTAAGGTTAAGGTTAGGTTAAGGGTAAAGCTAACGTTAAGGTTAGGTTAAGGTTAAGGTTAGGTAAGGGTAAGGTTAAGGTTAAGGTTAAGGTTGAGGGTAAAGTTAAGGTTAAGGTTATGGTAATGGGAAGGTTAAGGTTAAGGTTAAGGTTAAGTTTTGGTCAAGGTTAGGGTTAGGTTATAGTTAAGGTCAAGGTTAAGGTTAAGGTTAGGTTAAGGGTAAAGTCAAGGTTAAGGTTAGGTTAAGGTTAAGATTAGGTTAAGGGTAAAGTTAAGGTTAAGGTTAAGGGTTTGGTCAAGGTTAGTGTTAGGTGTTACGGGTTTAGTCAGGTTAAGGTTAAGGTTAAGGGTTTTTTTAAGGTTAGGGTTATGTTATAGTTAAGTTCAAGGTTAAGATTAGGTTATAGTGAAGGTTAAGGTTAAGATAAGGTTAAGGTTAAACTTAAGGTTAGGGTTAGGTTATAGTTAAGGTTAAGGTTAGGTTAATGGTAAATTTAAGGTTAAGGTTAGGTAAGGGTAAGGTTAAGGTTACGGGTTTAATCAGGTTAAGGTTAAAGTTAAGGTTAAGGTTAAGGTGAAGGTTAGGTCATAGTTAAGATTAAGGTTATAGTTAAGGTAAAGGTTAAGGTTCGGTTATAGTTAAAGTTAAGGTTAACTTAAGCTTAAGGTTACAGGTCTTAACCTTAACCTTCAATATAACCTTAACCTCAACCTTAACCCTAACCTTAACCTTTGCTATAAAATAACCCTAACCTTGACCAAACCCTTAACCTTAACCCTAACTTGACTAAACCTATAACCTTGACCTTAACCTTACCCTTAACCTTCACCTTAACCATAGCTTTACCCTTAACCTAACCTTAACCTTAACCTTACTGTTGGTGAGGTAAATCCCCTCTATGGACAGAGGCAGTCCCACTAGCACTAGAGTGGGTCTAGCCACAAACAAGACATGCTATAATATTTATTCCTAGTTAATGAATGGATGAAGATTCGATAGATGACTTATCGGAAATCCTACATTGTTGTTTTCATCGAAAATAGTGGCTCACTTATCTCTCTTGATTTGACAGATCATGATCCACTCGCTTTCACGTTTGGACACCTGCACACAAGAAAAAAATGACAATATACAACATACTGATTCACATTCGTAACTATCATTCAGTTGAAGAGGACTAAATCAATTGTTTTACATAAACAACATAACACAACGATGGAACCAACACCATAGTCAAGTATATTAATAAATGGAAGGAAGATTACAACCAAGCTTCGACGTTGCGATCTCCTCTAGTAGGGTTCAAGTAGAGCATGTCTCACAAAGGCTCGTCAGGAATTCGAACAGGACCTTCTCTATGGAATTCTTTTTGGTTCTACCTTCACAACGGCAATTACTCAGCTACAATATTCTTCTCTAACTTCAGCTCCTTGACTATCTGTTCAGCTAGCTTTCATAAAGGGAGAAGGCCTCTTTATATAGAGGTAGAGGGAGAGGTTAGGATCCCTATAATCATGGAAGGGAGTCCTATCTTCAAGGAGAGTTCCATGGGAGGTAAAAAACCACTACCTAAAGAGAGAGATTCATGGCTCATTAACTTAACCACTTCTAATGAGTCATCCCTGAGATAGTTAGAAGGAAACTTCCAGCTATATTTGTTAAAAAAAATTCCTAAAACAGCTGGTGTGGGAAATACACTGAGACAGAGCGCCAGGTGGCATGGGCTCCAGTGAAAATCTACCACATCGGCGCAAGGGATGAACTGGCTACCGCGTCAAAGCCAAAACATAGGTTTTTGTGTGTTTTTTGAGGAAATGTTCAAAAAGATAAATGATTTCCTTATGTAGAAGGATGAAAAGAGGGTGTTTGCAGAGTATGACATTGTTCACAGGTCACAGGAATGATCCTCCAATATGTGGGATGAGGGATTGCAGGGAAAGTGACAAAATTCTGTGTAACAGATGCCCCCTAAAGCATGAGGTCCGAGAGAGAGGGAGGGGTGAAATGCTTTATGAGAACGTGTTCGACCCAAACACTTCTGTCATAAGACCTAAAAGTACAAATACAACTGATATCTCTGATACATGATATGTGGCATGGGTGCAGCCATCCATAATAGAGTACATGAAAGTGAGATCCGAGGTATGGACATAGCCATCCAGTGATAAGGATCAACAAATAGACTCAGGTATGGTCGCAAGCATCCAATCAAAAGAGTTATGTAATAAGTCATAGTAATCCACAAAGAATCCGCAACCTGGATTTTATCAGAAAAAACCCAGGTTCTTGCGCTCCATCCCGACCCGAACAAAGTACAAGTTTGAGCATGCGAATAGATGAGTTGAAGTCGAAGATACAGGAACATCGTTTGATTACCAGCCAATAATGAGAGATGTTAATAGACGCGAGAGAAACCACCAATAATTTCAATGGTTCTCAAGGTACTAGAGGTACAATCCACGGAATGTGAACAGTGATTTGGCATTGAACACCTGTAGAATCATACAATTGAAGGACAATGATGTAAACCTTATGACGGATGCAAAGAACCTGCCATTAAGACATGCAGGCTCCAGGGTACTTAAAGGGAGTCTCTGGATCAACTTCCTGGAAGATGAGCTGAATTCGATAGGAAGTGACATGATTGAAGGTGGGCCATAATTTTTCCCACATCATCGACACGAGATAGAGAAGTATATTTTTTTGAATCGAGACCAACTGAAAATCAGAGGGAGGTTGAAAACTGCAGAGGAAAACTTTTCTTGAACATATCGATGACACGACACTGGATTTGGCAGTATTTTACATCAAGGGATCTAAGGTCACGACGACGAGGCAAAGAGCATATGAACAGTCAAAAGAGATTACCCAAACCTATGGAGGCAAACAAATGATGAAGTGAGATGTCCCCAACTTGACACAAATGTAGACAGGTGTCATGTTCAAGAGCGACATACTGCCAACACGACTATAATCTGGTTCCATTTTCCCCCACCATTTCTGGCGAGTACCCCAATTATTTTTGAAAACAAGCATTAAGGGGATAGCATATGCTTGTGATGTAAGTTTTTCCTTTGGAAAAATCCAACCTAGTACATTTTATGAGCCCTAGGAAGGAGAAAATTGAGTAACGCCATAACGACAGAGTCTGATGTCATCAGTTTTTAACAAGTATGACAAAGGGAGAACTTGACATCTTTTCATGTTTAGAGAGTTTGAAAAGAAAGCAGAAAAGAAAACTCCATCAAGGCCCTTTTTGTAAATAGTCTCTCAGATCTGAAACGGTAGAAAACAATATCCGAGAGAACCTCTTAGTCGCGATATGCTAAGGTATTCATTTTTCATTAATAATCTATCACATCCTGAAAAAGGGGTAAACGTATACTGGGTAGATATCATTTCGCAGCCATTTAATGAGTTCAAAACGACAAGCGTCTCGGCAATATTTTCAGTTTTAGAGAGCAAGAAAAGAGCTGAAAGGTGACTCCAGTAGTGACTTTTTCGTGTTTTTACCGAGTCTGAAAAAGTATAAAATACAACTCGTTTCTTCGTCATAACCATGTGAAAACCTGTCGCTACACAAAAAGACGTGTGTAAAACGTATTCCTCGACAATAATATGATGAAATAATCAACAAATATGTTTTAAAACCTTATTTAAGATTTCGAAAAGTTATAAAATGCCATAAGTGGTAAAAATTTATTTACTTTTCACTTTTACCTCTTTGTGGAGCAACAATGACCCATTAACCTTGCGATCTTGTGGCGACGATTGTAAGCAATCCAGTGAACCAATATTTATTTCATCAGTCTCAGGTAAGAGCCGACACCATTTTCCATCTTTTAAGCTATATTTCATTACATGAATTTGTCATTTTGAGTTCTCTAGGGGAGGATTTGTGAAAACTAGGGCATCACGATTGGCGCGGGTTTTGGGCACGGGCCAGCGCTAATCACCCCTTTTTTACACAGAGGGCGCACCCATTGGTGTGACTGTTAGCGAAACAGTCATGCCAACCGCGCAACCCAAAATCCACATAAATTTGAGAAAAATGAAGTCAATTTCTTGCAAATTCTAATTCCTAAGTAGACTAATAATGCTCATATGAACAATGTGCATGTACAAAGAAGAATAACTGGTGATTGAGTGGAATGAGAGAGAACACAGTGAGGAGGATGAACTCGCCATGGAGAATGAGCAATGCATGAACACCCTAAGAGACTATGGGCTCAATAAATTCTTCCTAACACCATGCCTCTGGGCTCAGTCAGAATTGCTTCAATATTTGATAAGCATTTGGGACGAGGATCAAGAAAAGTTTGTTCTTCAAGATCAGGAACTTGAACTTGAAGTTTATGATGTCTATTTTATCACCGGATTGTCACGAAGAGGTGTAGTCCCTATGTTGACTGGTACTCATCCATATGGAGAGAGTTGGGGATGGTGATCGACAGAGTGTGCTGCGGGGCACGCAAAGGAACATGGAGCAGGAAGGTTGACATTCAAACCATCCTGGATCTGGCACTAAAAGTGGTGTTGCACACTATCACGCAGGCTGCAGGATCGCAAGCACTGCATGAGGCTACAAAGACACGACTGATTCTCGCCATAGACTACCTAACCCCAAATCTCTACAACTGGGCAGAGGCTGTGACCATTAACATCAAGTAATAGCTCACTAAGTGCAAGAAGACCAAACAAAAGCAGTTCGGGTATGGATCCATTTTGGTATCATTATTCTTGGAATGAATACCGATATTCCAGTGCTTCCATCCCTTTCTTTGGCAGATCACAATTCTCCCACTCAATGCGATCGAACACCTGTATATACAAGAAGAAACAACAAACAAACAAGCGTAAAACCTAATAGATGCAATTATGTATCAGTCAGAGAAGATACAACTCATAACATAAAACATGAACATCTGAGTGAAACCATAATCGAAGTCGTTTATTATTAATCAGAACAAAGAAAGATACAACTTGAGCTCTGATGCTAGGTCTTCCTTCGGCGTGTAAACAGAGGAGTACGTCTCAGTAAAGCTCATCGGGACAAGGACAAGTCTCTCTCTCTTCGGCTGTCTGACGATAATCTCCTTACAATTGATTCATCTCTATTTAGGCTACTAGGACTACTTTTCTCAACCATTTAGCCCCTTCATCAATGGAAGATGGCTATATTTATAGAGGAGAGGAGGAGGTTGGGATCCATACAATAGTGGAAGGGAGGCCTTATCCGTTGGGAGGTTCCCCATAAGGTAGAAACAAGAGGCCAAAGGAGGAAGGCCATCGTTATTCAATCGAACCCACTCCTCATGACTCATCCACGAAGTTGTTGTAATCGAAAATTTGCCTCTTTTTTTAAAAAACATTCCATAAGAAGATTGGTGCGGGTGCTTAACTAGGACAGAGTGCCAACTAGCATGGGCTCAGTGTTAATTTTCCTCATTGGCAAGAGGACATAACGGGCTACCAGCGCCAAGGAAAGAACAAGTGTTTTTAGGGGTCTGTTCAGGAAATGATCAACATAATGAATGTTGTCCTCATGGCAAGGGATGCAATGATGGTATTTGCAAGGCATGACACTGCTTATTGGTCACAGAAATGACCCTCCAATGGGTGAGATTGGGATTTCAAGGACGGTGACAAATTACTGTGTAATAAATTCCCCCTAAAGCATGAGGCCCGAGAGAGAGAGAGGGTTGAAATGATTTACGAGAACGTGTCCAACTGCAAACACTGTCGTTGGAAAAACTGCATAGACAAGTACAACTGATATCTCAAATACATGATATATGTGGTATGGGCATAGCCATCCATAACAGAATATATAATAATCAGGATCCAAGGCATGGACGCAGCCACCCAGTAAGGATCGATAAATAGACTCAGGTATGGTCACATCCATCCAATCAGTGAGTCATGTAACCATAATAATCCACAAAATCGCATCCTGGATTTTAACAGAAAAAACCCAAGGTCTTGCGCTCCATCTCGACCCGAAAAGAGTACAATTCCTAGCATGTGAACAAGTGAGTTGAAGTCGAACATGCAAGAATATCGTCTGATTACCAGCCAATGATGAAAGTTGTTAACAGACACGAGAGGAACCACCAATAATGAAAATGGCCCTCAAGGTACTATAGGTACAATCCATGGCATGTGAATCAGTGAGCTGGCATCGAACACCTGTAGAATCATCCAATCGAAGGTCAATGATGAAAACCTTATGTCGAATGTGAAGAACCTGCCATTGAGGCATGCAGGCTCCATGGTACCGGAAGGGAGTCTCTAGATCAGCTTCTTGGATAATGATTTGAAGTTGACAGGAAGTGACCTTGACCGAAGGTGGGCCATAGTGTTTCCCACATCATCGACACGAGATATAGGAACATAATGTTTGTGAATCAGGATCAGTAGAGAATCGGAGGGAGGTTGAAAACTACAGAGGTCAACTTCTCTTGAACATATTGGCAGCACAATAGTTGATTTGGCAGTATTTGACATCAAAAGATCAAATATCATGATGATGAGGCAAAGAGCAGATGAGAGGTCAAAATGGATCACCCAAACCCACGGAGGCAAGCGGAAAACGAGATGAGATGTCCCCAATCCGACATGAATGCAGACAAGTGCCATGTTCAAGAGCAACATACTGTTGACATGATGACGATACTAGTTCCATTTTTCCCCACCATTTCTGGTGAGTACCTCTTTATTTTTACAGAATCTTGAAGAGGATACCATATGCTTGTGATGTAATTTTTTCCTTCGGACGAATCCATCCTAGTACATTTAACGAGCCCTAGGAAGGAGAAACTTGAATATCGTCATTACGACTGAATCCAATGTCATCAGGGTTTAACGAGTCTGAAAAAGGAAGAACTCGACGTATTTTCATGTTTAGAGAGTTTGAAAAGGTAGTGGAAAAGTAAACTCCAACAATCCCTTTTCGTAGATAGTCCCATAGATCCAAAAAGGTAGAAAACTATATCTGAGAGAACCTCCTAGTTGCAATAGGCTAGGGTATTCCTTTTTTTGTAAATAATTTATCTCGGCCCAAAAAGAGGGGTAAACATATACTGGGTAGATTTCGCTTTGCAGCCAATTTAACGAGATCAAAATGACAAGCGACTCGGAAATCTTCTCATGTTTAGAGAGTCAGAAAAGAGCTGAAAGGTGACTCTTCCTAGAGGAACGAGTGGTATAAAGGGTAGAAACTGGTTCTGGTAATGGTGGAACTGCTCAAAACAAGTAAAGGTTAAGAGGCTGGCTAACAAGACCACTCATCGCAATGGTTCCTCAGGATTGGGTGAAACAACCAAGTGAAGGCATATGATCGGCCAAGCAGATAGTGACAATGGAGTGAGAAAACCAAGGTTCATCTGGCAAAACAGGCTGATAAAATGGAAATCACAAGAGGTAAAATGGGAATGGTTTCATTTTTACACAAGCTTGAAATCAGAAAACTCTGCTTGAAGTTGGTTTCGTTTTTACACAAGCTTGAAACAAAGATAAACTATACTTGAAACTTGTTTCATTTTTACACAAGCTTGAAATAGAAACAAACTGTGCTTGAAAAATTAAGAATGCCCCCAGCATGGTGACTCAATTCGAGGTACATGCCCCCCAAGCTTCAGTCCATATGAAAGGGAAATGGAGTGAAAGTTCATGTTACGAGATCAATAGAAAGACTCGACTGGGATTTTACGAGAACTTATCAAAGACTCGAATTGAACGAGAATGTGTTTCATTGTTTTAATGAGGTTGACACATTAAAAGAAATATCCTCAGAACACTTTGTTTCATTTGTTAACGAGCTTGACACAAGAAGATGAACTATGCTCCGAAGAGCTTGTTTCATTTTTTAAGGAGCTTGACACAAGAAAATGAACTATGCTGCAACGACCTTGTTTCATTTTTTAAGGAGCTTGACACAAGAAAACGAACTCTGCTCCGACACCTTGTTTCATTTTTTATGGAGCTTGACACAAGAAAATGAACTGTGCTCCCACAATCTTGTTTCATTTTTTAAGGATCTTGACACAAGAAAATGAACTTTTCTCGAAACACCTTGCTTTGGCAGATCACAATTCTCCCACTTAATGCGATCGAACACCTACACGTACAAGAAGAAGAAACAAACAAACAAGTGTAAAACCTAATAGATGAAATTATGTATCAGTCAGAGAAGATAAAAATCATAACATAAAACATGAACATCTGAGTGGAACCATAATCAAAGTTGTTTATTATTAATCAGAACAAAGAAAGATACAACCTGAGCTCTGACGCTGGGTCATCCCTCAGCGGGTCAACAGAGGAGTACGTCTCAATAAATCTCGTCAGGACAAGGACAAGTATCTCTCTCTTTAGCTGTCTAATGATAATCTCCTTACAATTGATTCAACTATATTTAGGCTACTAAGACTACTTTGCTCAACCATTCAGCCCCTTCATCAATGGAAGATGGCTATATTTATAGAGGAGAGGAGGAGTTTGGGATCCCTACAATAGTGGAAGGGAGGCCTTATCCCTTGGGAGGTTCCCCATAAGGTGGAAACAAGAGGCCAAAGGAGGAAGACCATGGTTATTCAATCGAAACCACTCCTCATGACTCATCCACGAAGTTGTTGTAATCGAAACTTCACCTATTTTTTTTAAAAAATTTCCATAAGCAGATTTGGCGCGGGTACTTAACTGGGATAGAGTGCTAACTGGAATAGGTTCAGTGTTAATTTTCCTCATTGGCACGAGGACATAACGGGCTACCAGCACTAAGGAAAAATCATGTGTTTTTAGGGGTTTGCTCAGGAAATGATCAATAGAAGGAATGTTGTCCTCATGGAAAGGGATACAATGATGGTATTTGCAAGGCATGACACTGCTTATTGGTCATAGAAATGACCCTCCAATGGGAAAGATGGGGATTGCAAGGACGATGACAAATTACTGTATGACACCTTGACTCTCTACAACTGGGCAGAGGCCGTGACCATTAACATCAAGCGACAGCTCACTAAGTGCAATAAGACCAAACTGAAGCAGTTCGGGTATGGATCCATTTTGGTATCATTCTTCTTGGAATGAATACATCTATTCCAGCATTAGGAGGTCATTTTCCCGATGTCACCACCCTTAGAACCACGGATGGTCCGATGGGCTGAGTTGATGCCTAGAGCAGGGTGTGGCCAATAGATGTCCTAGAAGCCAAAGTTTTTTGATTGGCTACGATGAAAATTGATTGTCATGGAGGATTGGCCTTACTCTGGTACAAACTTCACCGGTGATCCAGACCTCCCACTCTTGGAGGCAGAGGATTGGGACAAAGATCTAGGTGAGACTCATTTTTTATTTTCATGAGTTTATGATTTTTTGGTATAAATGCATGTTCTGACAGTTAATATTATATGTATGCAGATGTTGGACTAGAGAGGCCTGCAGGTATGTCGCCGATAGCGAGGCGAACTCCTCGCGATTTCGATCCTCATGGTGAGGCCGACGAGGAGGAGATAGTACAAAATCTGGAGGGGATCGCCTGTGGGATCCCGGACTATGGTCACTTAGATGATGTGCCTCGAGCCAATCAGAGGCATAATGTAGGGGTATCGAGTCATATCCACCACTTTCTAAGGTGCTTGGCATGGACGGTGACATGCTATCATGAGCACCATGTTGATTAGTCACCTAGGCATTCTATTTCTGCATATTTTTTAGAGACATGTTGTCTCGAGATGTAACTGAAACATACATATATATTTTTTGGGTTTTTATGATGCACACGATGCAAACAGTCGATATATATATATATATATATATATACATGGGTCTATTTACATATGATTATGTTTTATAAATTGCGCAAATATCTATCTAATACAATGTTTGCCACTGCATCAGTTAATGTATTCATCTGTCTTGGTATAGGTTTATATTTTATGAAATAAAAATGTCTTTCAAGAAAAAAAATACGTAAATACAATCTCAAAATGCATGGGTTTTGAACTGAATAATGACCATTAAGTTGAAGAACAACAAGCTGCGAATCTAGATTTACAAGCAATGTGCGTATGCCGAGGTTAACTGCCTTAGTTAATAGTTCCACAACAACACTATATTTAGAGATGTTGTTTGTTGTTTGACCTATACAAATACCTTTTAGGTTAATCAACTCACCAACAGGATTATAAATTACCCGAGCTACCGAAGACAAATTCCTGGCACTACCGGAAGCACCATTCATGAAACCAACAAAAGGGGTAACAGACATCTGCAAAACCAGCAAGACCAAATAAGCAGAAAAAATCTCACAAAGCACATCAAACCTAAATATGCACAAAAATTAAAATAAATCACCTATGTACACATGTCATGCATGAATGACTCAAGCATAATATTTTTTCAGATACAACCCTCATAATCAATAAGCTTATAAGCCCCATTCTGCAACACATGTTTGACGATGTAGAGCCCATGCCACATAGGTTGGAATTTTCCTGTCCACATCTTATCATGAGCTTGGTCATACAGGAGAACAAGGTCACCTTTGATAAAAGAACGAGGGGAAACTATTTGGTCAAAGTGAGCTTTGACTCATTTTTTCAGTGCTTCGATGACCAAAGCAGCTAAGCGACGAGTTTCATCCAATATCTCTAAATAGAGGAGACACTCTTCCTCAGGTGAAGTATTAGGTAGTAATTCCACAGCTAATTTGAGTGAAGGAATTTCACACTCAATTGGAAGAGTAGCTCCCAGACCATACAACAACTGAAACAGGGTGAATCTGATAGCACTCTTAATCGACATTCGGTAAGCCCATAGAGTTGAAAACAACATGAGATGCCAATTTGATTTATGGATCCCAATTATTCATTGAAGAATCGTAACAAGAAATTTGTTTACGACTTCAACCTGGCCGTTAGCTTGAGGGTAATACGGCGTTGAGCTGTCGCGGTGCACACCTAACTTAGACGTCAGCTCCACCATCATATAGTCCCAAAAATGTGAGCCATGATCAATAACGATGGCTTGAGGGACACCAAACCAAGCAATAACATGATTGAATATGAATTGCAATGTTGTCTTGCCATCTGCAACCAGTGTAGGCATTGCTTTTTCCCATTTTGTAAAATAATCGACGACGACGATGATATAGGCATGCCCCCTGGCCGAGCGAGGGTTACACGTCATAAAATCGATGTCCCATTTGGCAAAAGGACCAATGGTAATGACAGGGTGTAATGGAACCGATGGCACATGCATCTTTCATTGATATATCTGGCACAATAAAGGGTATCTCTGACAATACGATAAAGTTGCGACTGATGCCGAATGCAGCGTTGAGCATCTTTCGTCAACTCACACCTAAAATTAGAGGTTTGGAGATACATGATGATATCACCGTACCATGGATCGAGGGTGCTAATCAGGAAAAGATCTTTTTCCAGAATATGATCCTCGGAATAAGAAGGAGCAGAGTCGGTGGGGAGCGAACAAATTAGGTCAGCGAAAACGAGTGATTTCTTTGATTTGGCGGTAGTGAATTCCAAATAAAACTCTTGGACGATAATGATCCACTTCGAGTACTTGCCCCCGAGCAACTGTCAATACAAAATATAGGTCATGGGGTTACAATCAGAAATCATGGTTACCGTCTATAAAATGATATAATGACGAAAATGCTAGACGGCCTGGACCGCAGCCAACGCTAACTTCTCAACATGTGCGTAACGTGTTTTAGGGTCGAGAATGTTTCGAGACAAGTAGTAAATAACATGCTCGTTACTGTCATCATCATCTTGAACCAAAACCATGGCGATCGTACTAAAGGCGGTAGCTAGATACAGGGTGAAATCACGATGACAATCTGGAGGATGTAATAGAGGAACGTTGACAAGCAACGTCTTAAGCGTATCAAAATATTTTTGAGAAATATCATCCCAACAGAAAGGGATGTCCTGTTCTAAAATTCATGTGAACCCCTTGGCTACTTCATCATAGTTCGGGATGAAATGCCGTAAGAAATTTTCTTTCCCTTGGAGACTTTGGAGCTGGTGTAATGAGGATGGAGAGGGGAGATTAACAATAGCCTCAAACTTAAGCGGATCGAGAAAAATTTCGTCTTTGGATACGATAAAACCTAAAATTCTACCTGAATCAACATAGAAGATGCATTTATGTGGATTGAGTTGAATGTTGTAGCATCTAAAACGAAGAAATATTTGGCGGAGATGGTCCGGATGGTCTTTTTGCACAGCTGAATGAGCCAGAAGGTCATTCAGGTATGGTTGAACAATATGTCGAATATCGTGAAAGGCATAAGACATTGTGCACTGGAATGTAGCTCCAACGTTCTTCAAGCCGAAAGGGAGTTTCTTATACATGAACGTTTCCCAAGGATAGATAAAAGCGGTCTTGTGTTGATCGGATGGGAGAATATTGATCTGATTATAGCCAGAAAATATGTCCATAAGGGAAAAAATCTCACTCCCACACAATCATCAATAATATGATCGATGAAAGGGGTGGGATAGTTATCCTTAGGGTAGGCCCGATTAATATTGCGATAGTCAACACAGACGCTAATTTTTCCCTGCTTCTTATCCATAGGAACAATGTTAGAAACCCACTCTGTCAAAGGGATTGGATAAATGAAACCCGCTTTAAGAATTTTTTCAACTTCAGCTTTTATGGCCGCGACTTTCGGAGGATGCACTGGATGAAGACGCTGGCGAACAGGCTTCTCACTGGGGTAGGTGGGAATCTCATGCACCATAATACTGGGGTCGATTCCAGGCATCTCTTTGTAAGACCATACAAAGACATCACAAAATTCATGAAAGAGGCTATTGTATACTTGGACTTCATCAGAAGAACAAGTGACTCTG
This sequence comes from Pinus albicaulis, assembly GCA_034641835.2. Lineage (NCBI taxonomy): Eukaryota > Viridiplantae > Streptophyta > Pinopsida > Pinales > Pinaceae > Pinus > Pinus albicaulis. The sequence continues at coordinate 452,959,293 of CM076572.1, forward strand.
ACATGGATGTTCTCGACAATTCCTAGTTTCACATAAATTTCAATAGGCATCATCTGGGTGATGTTACTCAAGTTACCTTCAATGAAGAATTAGTGAGTCAAGATAGGTGCTTGAAGTGGCGTAGAAGTAACTTGAAACGCAAAATGCTCAAGATAGTTAGACATTGCCCCGAGGCTAGGCATAAACGAGGAACGCTGATGCCCATTGCTCCATGGTAAGTCCTCAAGAGACATGGTTTCCACAATGGATTCATCGGATGGAAATACTTCTTTCAAAGGATCAGGTGAATCTAAATCGCCGAGCCAGGCGGATTGAGAACAAATGTCAAGAGACATGCTCGAAGGAGAATTTTCAGAAGGGGGAGAATCTGATGTAGCTAGAATCTCATAATAATTGATTTCAATTGGAGTAAGCAGCATCGAATCCACAAATGAATCAACCTATTTAGGTAAAGGGATGGTCCACGGGTCATCCGACCGAGAGATCATATTAACTTGAATGGTATTTGGTGGTGGAAGGGGAAAAATACCCTTGAGGGCAGGGTCTTTGAAAAGACCTGGCCCTATGCTGTAGAGGGGAGAAGGAATTTGATCCACAAATGGAACGTTGTTCTCAAAAGATGAGGTAAAGAACGACAACTGATCGACATTAATAATTTTTCCCTCATGTAGAAAATTTAGAAGACGAAAGAGGGTGGACGGAATGCACAGCATAGCGTGAGTTCAACTGTGACTGAGTAGAAGATTGTAATTGAGTTTAGCATCAACTACTTCTACTTTGACATTGACCATATTTCCTTGTAACGTGATCGGCAAGCTGGCAAGAACACCCAAGGATTTCAATTCCCTTCCATCAAATGCCTCAAGGGCATTAGGTGACAAAGTTAGGGCTGGAGAACCAATAGCTTTCCAACAAGCAGATGACATGACGCAAGTGGATGCACCTTCGTCCATAACGGCTCTATCGATGTTGAGACCGTTAATGCCGACTTGTATGACAAGAAAAATCTGGTGCGCAAGTTGGGGGACGAAATTCTCTAAATCAAAAGAGAGAAGGCTAGAATTAGTAGGATCAATTCTGCTGATTGCAGATAATAACACTTTTTTTTGAGATGGACAACTCTGAAGCACTTCCAACGTGGACATCACAGATGGCGCCTATGCTAAATCCTCAACAACACTGTAATGCTGAGCAACATGGGCATTAGGATTATAAGAAGATTTTAGTAGAACACCTTTAGAAGGTGGCCATACAACAGGCTCAGCACTGGGCCTTTCAATCTCAAGAGGACCGGAGGTAGGTGGGGGAGGAGGACCATCAACAATCTCTTTCCCAGCTACCTGACATGATCCAGTGTAATCGTTTGACAGAGTAGTAAGGGAAATAGGTGCAGAATGGTTCATCATGAACACTTGAGAGCCAAATGGTGCAGATGGCATGGGTTGATCGACCATCTGTGTTTGCTGAGACGGAAAAGGTTCTTTGAGGACAGCCAAAGTTCCCTTAGTGCCTTTGAGAAATTTACTAACTTCGGCACGTCTAGGAAAATCCTTAGTGTAATGTTCCTCATCACAAATCAGACAGGGATACTTCGGCTTGTACTGTGAACCATCATCAGCACGAGGTTTAGACGACTCCGGTTTTGGGGAATCGGCTTTGGCCTTGCCTTTGCCATTATTTTTCCCTTTATATGACTTTTCCGTGGGATTGGCCTGAACAATGTTGACCTCTGAGGTTTTTCCAGAATATGGGGTGGGCTGAGAAGCAAAATCATTGGAAGAATTGGATTTTTTCTTCCCAGTGTTGGAAGACTTGCGTGAATTCTGAGACAAGGAACCAATAACGCTATCAACGGATGGAGTGGCCGGTGCTTTAGAAGTCCCAAGTCGTGGGGCATTAGCCAAGATATCATACAAAATGCCCGATTGAGAGTACACTAAATCAAGGTACTGGGTACGAGCAATGGACTGTTCCTCGGTAACACATGCCCCCATGGTTAATATTTTGCAATCTGATTGACAAAAGAGGTGGTGAACCAATGGGTAAGAAGCTGATCAGGAATTTTGAATTTGATCAGACGACGATGACATCTCCGTTCATGAATATGATCCGAGATATGGGTAGCCCAGTCCTGTTTTAAGGATGTTAGGAGATGCGTCCCGGCTTCATAACAAAACGGTAACTGGAAATAAATAAGGAACTCCATAGCAAGAGAGTTGAAATCTTGAAAGATACAATGAGACAGCTCGATGTACCACTTAGCAGCAGCCCCAGTGAGGGTTCGCTGGAAAATACAGAGTCGAATAAATTCATCCACTCAATAATTCAAAGAACACCATAAATGGTATGTCATGACATGTACTTGGGGGTATTCTCCACCCTTTCCGTCAAACTTGGGGCAATCACCAAGAACCTTGGTTGGAACCGGAGGCCAATATGGATTATGAAGGATTGGATCATTCGTTAGTTTGGACACATCCAGTAATTCCAATGTGGCTAGAAAGGGTTGAAAGGGTTGAAAGGAATATAAGGTCCTAGATAAGGACCATTACCTACATTCCATCCTGGTTGAGTGCAACTCTGCCCCCATTGGTTCTATCCCGAAGGATTCAGACCATAAGGAGTATAAGCTAGATAGTTTGGCTGATACGATAGTTGAGGACCAGGATACGAGGGTTGAGGACCAGAATACTGATTCTGAGTATATGTAGCTCCTGATTGAGCAGCATACAAATTTTTTTGTGGAATGTAAGTATAGCCTAGTGGCTGAGGGTAATAAGCAGAACCTTGAGGCGCATTGTAAACCAGTCGATATTAACTTCGAGGGTAATAAGCGCCTTGGGGTCGAACGGGTCGCTAATAAGTAGGGCCCTACTGAGCTAAATAATTCGGGCACACTAGTTGACCTAAATGTGGTGTAGCATATAGCGGTGGATAAGCAGGGTGAACTGTTTATGCAGGTTGTCCCTGCTGAGGAGGTTGACCTGACTGATGGGGGCCACCAGGTTGCCCCTGCTAAGTAGGTTGGCTTGATGGTTGCGATGAGCCAGGCTATACCTGAAGACCAGGTTGACCTGGAGCAAGACCATAAGATGGGCCTAGCTGTTATGGGCCAGGTTGTACCTGATGACCAAGCTGACCTGAAGTAGGACCATAAGATGGTCCTAGATGCGCAATGTTTGGACCAATTAGAAGATATGGTTGTTGCGGTTGCATGAAAGGTTTCCCTTCAGATGGATAAATCTGCCCCCTAGGACAGTATGAAGGCCCTGGTTGATATATCGGTTTCCTAGTAGGTCCTTGAGGTTGCCCAGGTGGGATCACAAGTTGACCTTGCAAAGGTTGACCTTGAGGATTGTAAGGCTGTCCTTATGGACCATAAAATAATCCTTGCTGGACTGAAGGTTGTCCCTGAAAGGGTGTTCCTTGTGGGTCAGAAGCATATCATTGCTGAACCAAAGGTTGTCCCTGAAAGGGTTGTCCTTGTGGGTCATAACCATACCCTTGCTGAAATGAAGTTTGTCCATAAAAGGGTTGCCCTTGTTGGTTAGAAGGTTTCACAAGCAAGGTAGGTCTAAAACTGGAAAGGAACTGATAAGCTTCTGAAGCAGGAAAATAGATAGGGTTTCCATACTCATCATAATGAAATGGAAGTGTATAAATGGGGTTACCGACCGCGTCATAATGATAAAGATAAGGTTCACTAGAATCTTGAGGGGTTTGGTAAGTCTGGGAGCTCTGTTGCTATGTAGCCAATCGATGCTCCTCAAAATATAGGCCATCGGAGGTTTCCATGGCAATTGAAGTCTCTATTGAAGGTGAATCCCCTGACGGCTGAGTGGTGACAATCGGTGCCGATGCAACCACGCAAACAGTAGGTCTAGTTGGGACAAATGTAACAAAAGGTGTTGAGGAGACAGGTGTCATTGGTGACATCAGTAATGATGGAAGGATCAAACCCCTTGACAGAGTCGATGCTGCCATGGAGGCAATACTGGCCATAATCTGACCCAAAAACCTATATCCGGCTGGAAGTGACACAGATGGTGAAGATTGAGCAGACTCTTGAGGAATGTTTTCTGGAAAGAGCTGATATTCTTCATTAGAAATAGGAATCCCCTCACTGCCAATAGGACCAGACGAGTCCATGTATGAATCCACTGTAAGATCTTGTAAAATAATACGAGGGCTAGGAGGTATGATAGAAGCTAAAAATGGTGATTCCAATGTAAGAGGGGGGAAATGCTCCCCGACCCCAAACCCAAACCAAGTGTTGGAAAGAGGCCAATTGAACTCAACTAGTTCTCCAAAGGGGTACTCTAACGAGAGAGTAGGTTGCTGAAGCTCGGCAGACCTAAAGGTTTGAGAAGTTTTAGATGAATCATCTAAGAAAGGACTACCACTGGATGAAACTGATGGTTCTGCCACTGTGACCGTAGCACACTAGAAAAGGAAAAGAGATCTAAACCAAAGACTCTTGGATAAAAACCAAGGCAAACAAAGGCAGGCCAAGCGATAAAAATTTAATGGGCGTGTAATCATAGGTAATTTATTTTACCACATTGAAACCAAAATTCCGTTGTTTCATGTTTTAAGAGTCAAGAAACAAGCAAAAGATGACTCTAGTCACTTTCAATTTTAAGTGAGCATGAAAGGACAAGTGCTCGATGATCTTTTCAAATTTATGGAGTTAGTAAAGATCAAAAATGACTGCTCAGGTAGTCTAGGTAGAAGGGTGTACCAGGTTAATGTGAACCACCATATACACCTTGGTGATCAAATGAAAGAACAAAAGACCAAGGACTTGACATATGTGCAAGTAGTCTCCCCAAATGTTGTGTTTTATGTATCATGGTTACAAGGCGGTAGACTCGGCTTCCTATGGATAAAAGGATTGCAACCTAGAGGGGTCTCCCTTTATATACTTGATGGTACGGGGAGCACAAGTCTGTACTAGTGCTATCTGAAGCTAGATGGCGAGCGAAAACTGCTAGGTTTAAAGACGCTGGAACACGTCTCTAACTTAGACCACTAAATGTTTGGTTAGGTTTCAATGTTGCCTTAGGTTAATTGAGTAAATTTCAAGTTGATCTTGTATTTACATTTCAATTCCAAGGTCCTACCGAATGTTGGATCTCAAAAATCCCTAAATTCAAGCTACATGCAAAAAAATACCATTTTGTTCGATGAAAATCTATCTACGAGAAAGTTAGGAGTTTTCAAGTGATAGAAAATAATGAGAACATACAGAAACATCCACTACAGTGTGTGATGCAAGCTAATGAAAATGAGAAATATTTCCTAGAATTTTCCAATGCTAGATATGCGAAAGAATTTCAATTTCATAATGCAAACAAGAATGGAAACAATTTTTTTATTTTTTTTTTATTTTTCATTGTAATAGAGAAATCAGTGTACTAAATGACATGAAAAACAAACCAACACACTAGTTCGAGAATGTTAAAGTGAGAGTTGAAGCGAAATAACTTCAATCAACTCAAAAAAAAAAAATCCAAACTCAAACCAATGTTGCAATCTCTCGAATCGAAGAAAGATCTTGAAACAAACCCATACAAACATTGTGATCTATGCTTGGAGTGACAAGAAGAAAAACTGAATGAAAGAGGCAAGAATAATTCAACTGATGCAATCACCCAAATGGATCAAGGGAGCTGAATGCAATCAATCAAGGAATGAAGTTGATTGTGAAACCAAAAGTCTCAAACTCCTACAGGAGGCTCAGCATACCAAAGCACTTACAAAACCCTAAGGCTATGATTGTGATAGAAAATGGACAAAAAGCTAACATAATGAAGCCAATCACAATAAAAAACCATCCTAGAGCACTCAATGCATACCCAAAATAACCCAGAAGCATAAATACTAACCAAGAACTCCAAAACAAAGAAAACCCTAACACCTACAGGAATTGGAGCGACTGTTTGGCTGTAATCAACACCAAACAGGGAACGATGTGGGTGCTAAACTAGCAACAAGTGTCAGTTGGCATGACTGGTTGACCAGAAAACGTGTCAGACCAGTTAGCTTAGGTAAAAGGAAAATCTTGAAAAACAGAGGTCAGATATGATCCTCTGGAGCTGAATAAGGCTCTTGGACTTAGCAGAATAATTAGGAAAGGTAAAACAAGCAAGCGAAGACCAACATAAGACCTAATGGGTGACAGATAAACTCTCACTAAATCCCCAGTATGGTCAGTAATTTTTTGGTGAGGTAAATCCCCTCTGCAGACAAAGGTGATCCCACTAGCCCTAGAGTGGGTCTAGCCACAAACAAGACACGCTATAAGATTGATTCCTAGTTAACGAATGGACGAAGATTCGATAGATGACTTACCGAAAATCCTACATTGTTGTTGTCTTCGGAAAGAGTGGCTCACTTCTCGCTCTTCATTTGACAGATCACGATCCGCTCGCTTTCACATTCGGACACATGCACAGAAGAAAACACAGACAATATACTACATACTAATTCACATTCGTAACTATCAGTCAGTCGAAGAGGACTAAATCAATTGTATTACATAAACAACATAACACAACGATGGAACCAACACCATAGAAAAGTATATTAATAAATGGAAGGAAGAATACAACCAAGCTTCGATGTTGCGATCTCCTCTAGTAGGGTTCAAGTGGAACACGTCTCACAAAGGCTCGTTAGGAATTCAGATGGGACTCTCTCTACAAAATTATCCTTGGTTCTACCTTCTCAACGACAATTATTTAGTTATAATATTCTTCTTCAAGTTCATCTCCTTGGCTATCTATTCAACTAGCTTTCATAAAGGGAGAAGGCATGTTTATATAGAGGGAGAGCGAGAGGTTAGGATCCCTATAATCATGGAAGGGAGTCCTATCTTCAAGGAGTGTTCCATGGGAGGTAAAAAACCACTACCTAAAGAGAGAGATTCGTGGCTCATCAAATTAGCCACTTCTAATGAGTCATCCGTGAGGTAGTTACAAGGAAAATTCCACCTCTATTTGTTAAAAAAAATCCTAAAATAGCTGGCATGGGCAATACACTGAGACATAGCACCAAGTGGTGCAGACTCCAATGCAAATATTCCACATCGGCGTGAGGGATGAACTGGCTAACCGCACGAAAGCCAAAACATAGGTTTTTGTGTGATTTTTTAGGAAATGTTCAATAGGAGAAATGATGTCCTTATGGAGAAGGATGTAAAGAGGGTGTTTGCAGAGTATGACATTGTTCACAAGTCATGGGAATGATCCTCCAATATGTGGGATGAGGGATTGCAGGGACGGTGACAAAATGATATGTAACACTTACCCCCTTAACCTTAACCTTAACCTGACTAAACCCATAACCTTAACCTTACCCTTACCTAACCTTAACCTTAACCTTAACCTAACCGTAAGGTAAGGTTAAGGTTAGGTTAAGATTAAGGTTAAGGTTAAGTTAAGGTTATGGTTAAGGTTAAGGTTACGGGTTTATTCAGGTTAAGGTTAAGGTTAAGGTCAAGGTCAAGGTTAGGGTTAGGTTGAGGTTAAGGTTAAGGTTAGGTTAACGGTAAAGTTAAGGTTAAGGTTAGGTTAAAATTAAGCTGAAGGTTAAGGGTAAGCTTAGGGTAGTATTAGGGTAAGGTTAGGGGAAGGTTAAGGTTAAATTTATTTTAAGGCAAGGATAAGGTTAAAGTTAGGTTAGGTTAGGTTAAATTAAGTTTAAGGTTATTCGAAGGTTAAGGGCTTAATCGTACCCTTAACCTTAACCTAACATTAATCCTAAGCTTAACCTTTACCTAATATTAACCTTAACCTTAACCATAAACTTAACCTTAACCTAACCTTAACCTTAACCTTGACCTTAACCTTACCCTTAAACTTATCTTAACCTTAACCTAACCTTAACCTTAACTTTACCCTTAACCTTACCTTAACCATAACCTTAACCTAACCTTAAACTTAACCTTACCCTTTACCTTATCTGAACATTACCTTAACCTTGACCTTAACTATAACCTAACCTTAACCTTGACCAAACCCTTAACCTTAACCTTGACCTTAACTTTACCCTTAACCTTAACCTTGACCTTAACTTTACCTTTAACCTTAACCTTAACCTTAACTATAACCTAACCTTAACCCTAACCTTAAACTTAACCTTAACCTTCACATAACCTTAACCTTTACCTAACCTTAACCTTAACCTTAACTTGACTAAACCCTTAACCTTAACCTTCCACTAACCTTAACCCTAACCTAAGCCTTAACCTAAACCTGAACCTAACCTATACCATAACCTTAACCTTAACTTTACCCTTAATGTAACCTTACCCTTAACCTTAACCTAAACCATAACCTTATCTTTACCCTTAACCTTAACCTTAACCTTAATCTTAACCTTAACCTAACCTTAACCATAACCTAATATTAACCTTAACCTTAACCTGACCTTAACTATAACCTAACCCTAACCTTGACCAAACCCTTAACCTGAACCTTACCTTAACCTTAACCTAAGGTTAAGGTTAAGTTTAAGGTTAAGGTTAAGGTTAAGGTTATGGTTATGGTTAAATTAGGTTAAGGTAAGATTATAGTTAGGTTAAGGTTAAGGTTAAGGTTAAGATAAGATTAAGTTTAATGTTAGGTTATGGTTAAGGTTTAAGGTTACGGGTCTTAACCTTAACCTTCACTATAACCTACCTTTAACATTAACCTTTACCTAACCTTCACCTTAATCTTAACCACAACCTTAACCTTAACATTGAACTTAACTATAACCTAAACCTTAACCTTAACCTTCCCATAACCATAACATTAACCTTAACCTTAACCTAACCTTAACCTTGACTTTACCTTAACCTAACCTTAACCCCTTAACCTTAACCTTAACCTTCCCATAACCATAACCTTAACCTTGACTTTACCCTTAACCTAACCTTAACCTTAACCTGACTAAACCCGTAACCTTAACCTTAAACTAACCTTAACCTTGACCTTAATTATAACCTAACTCTAACCTTGACCAAACCTTAACCTTAACCTTAAGCTTTCCATCACCTTCACTATAACCTAACTTTAACCTTACTCTTAAACTTAACCTGAACATTAAACTTAACCTTAACCTTAAATTTACCCTTAACCTAACCTTGAACTTAACCTAAGGTTAGGTTTAGGTTATAGTTAAGGTCAAGGTTAAGTTTAAGGTTAAGGGAAAGGTTAGGTTTAAGGTTAAGTTTAAGGTCAAGGTTAAGGTTAAGTTAAGGTTAAGGTTAAGGTTAAGGTTAGAGTAACCACTACCTAAAGAGAGAGATCCATGGCTCATCAACTTAACCACTTCTAATGAGTCATCCCTGAGGTAGTTAGAAGGAAAATTCCACCTCTATTTGTTAAAAAATATTCCTAAAATAGCTGGCACGGGCCACTGAGACAGAGCGCCAGGTGGCGCAGGCTCCAGTGAAAATCTTCCACATCGGCGCGAGGGATGAACTGGCTAACCGCGCCAAAGCCAAAACATAGGTTTTTGCGTGTGTTTTTAAGGAAATTTTCAACATTAGAAATGATTTCCTTATGTAGAAGGATGCAAAGAGGATGTTTGCAGAGTATGACATTGTTCACAGGTCACAAGAATGATCCTCCAATATGCGGGACGAGGGATTGCAGGGATGGTGACAAAATGCTGTGTAACACTTACCCCCTTAACCTTAACCTTAACCTGACTAAACCCCTAACCTTAACCTTACCCTTACCTAACCTTAACCTTAACCTTAACCTCAACCTAACCTTAGGGTAAAATTAAGGTTAGGTTAAGGTTAAGGTTAAGTTAAGGGTAAAGTCAAAGTTAAGGTTAGGTTAAGGTTATAGTTAAAGTTAAGGTTACGGGTTTAGTTAGGTTAAGGTTAAAGTTAAGGGTTTGGTTAAGGTTAAGGTTAAGGTCAAGGTTAGGGTTAGGTTGAGGTTAAGGTTAAGGTTAGGTTAAGGGTAAAGTTAAGGTTAAGGTTAGGTTAAAATTAAGCTAAAGGTTAAGGGTAAGGTTAGGGTAAGCTTAGGGGAAGGTTAAGGTTAAAGTTATTTTAAGGTAAGGGTAAGGTTAAGGTTAGGTTAGGTTAGGTTAAATTAAGTTTAAGGTTAAGGTTATGCGAAGGTTAAGGGATTAATCGTACCCTTAACCTTAACCTAACATTAACCCTAACCTTAACCTTCACCTTAACTATAACCTAACCCTAAACATAACCTAACCTTAACCTCAACTTTAACCTTAACCTTACCGAAGCATTAACCATAACTTTAACCTTAACCTTAACCTTGACCCCTTAACCATAACCTTAACCTTAACTTAACTAAATCCGTAACCTTAACCTTACCTTAATCTAAATTTAACCTTAACCTTAACCTAACTATAGCCTTACCCTTAACTATAACCTAAACCTAACCTTGACCAAACCCTTAATATTAACCTTAACCTTAACCTTTATTTAATCTTAGCCTTAACATTAACCGTAACCTTAACCTTACCTTAACCTAACCTAACCTTAACCTTAACCTTAACCTTAAACTTAACCTTGACCTTAACTATAACCTAACCCTAACCTGGACCAAACCCTTAACCTTAACCTTACCCTAATCTTAACCTTAACCTAACCTTAACCTTCCCATAACCATAAACTTAAAATTAACCTTAACCTTAGCCTAACTAAGCTCATAACCTTAACCTTAAGGTTAAGGTTAAAGTTAAGGTTAGGGTTAAGGTGAGGGGAAGGTTAAGGTTAGGGTTAAGGTTAAGGTTAAGGTTATGGTTAAGTTTAGGGGAAGGTTAAGGTTAAATTCAAGATTAAGGGTAAAGTTAAGGTTAAGGTTAGGTTAAGGTTATGTTAAGGTTAAGGGTAAGGTTAGGATTAAGGTTAGGTAAGGTTATAGTTAAGGTTAAGATAAGGTTAAGGTTAAGGTTAAGGTTAAGGTTAAGGTTAAGGTTAGGGTAAGGTTATAGTTAAGGTTAATATAAGGTTAAGGTTAAGTTCATGGTTAAGGTTAAGGCTAAGGTTAGGTTAAGTTAAGGTTAAGGTTAAGGTTTTGTCAAGGTTAGGGTTAGGTTATAGTTAAATTTAAGGTTAAGGTTAAGGGTAACGTTAAGGTAAGGTTAAGGTTAAGATTAGGTTAATGGTAAAGTTAAGGTTATGGTTAGGGTAATATTAGGGTTAAGGTTAGGGGAAGGTCAAGGTTAAGGTTAGGTTAAGGGTAAATTCAAGGTCAAGGTTATGGTTATGGGAAGGTTGAGGTTAAGGTTAGGTTATAGTTAAGGTTAAGGGTTTGGTCAAGGTTAGGGTTAGGTTAAGGTTAAGGTTAAGGTTAGGTTAAGGATAAAGTCAAGGTTAAGGTTATGGTTATGGGAAGGTTAAGGTTAAGGTTAAGGTAAAGGTAAGGTTGAGGTTAAGGTCAAGATCAAGGGTAAGGGTAATGTTTAGCTCCAAAGATGTTCTTTCTTCCACCACATTCCACTCAATTTCCTTTGTCCATTATTAATCACAGGCTCAAATGATCAGTAGAATTAGTTAAAATTTCTTTAAGAATGAATATCATGACTAACTTTCTATGTTTTTATGATTTTGTCATTGTAGTACTTTTTGAGCTAGATCTATTTACAGAATGCAAACATTCTGTAGCTAGTTGCCGATTCTGTAGCTATCTTCGTGTCTACGCAGGTTCCAGGTGTCATCTTGGAGAAAAACACATATGGGCATATTCCACATCATTCCCTCATCATTTTTTTCTCTCCACGAAGCTTGAACGAAATTCTATAGGCGGTTATGTACGTGGGAACTCAAACTAGGAGAGAGACTCCTAATAGGACAAGGACAGTCCAGATGTCCTTAATTCTATTACGTGACCACCATCAGAGTCCTAGTTTGGTTTTTATTTGAAAAGACAATTATCCCTAGGTTATCTCAAAACAATTATGTAAATTTGTTACAAATATAGCTCGGGAAACCGAGGGACAAGGTTAGATTTTGTATTTTGACTGCTCGATTTCAGAAGTACGAAAACACTCTGTTGTGAAGTAATTTATCTCTAATGCAAGAAGTATCACTTTATTGAAAGCACTGAGTCAATCTTGAAGTAGATTTTGTGTGCTACTCTGGTGGTAGAGGGCCCCTGCCTCCTGAGCAGGCTTGTTTATACGGTTTAGATAAGTATTTTAGTCTCGTTTTTCATTTCTAGCTTAAGCATGTTTCTGAAGTTTATGTTTCATGCTTGTTTACATTGATCATCACAGCTAGAATTACTCTTATAAACTCTTCCAAAATATCATCACGATGAATAAGACATAGTTGTGGTGTTGTAGGTTTTAGTTTCATTTCATTTCGAATTTTATGATTTATGCTTGCTTACACTAAGTGTCACAGCTGGTCTTACTCCTACAAACTCTTCCAAAACATCATTAACAATGAATAAGAAACAACTTTGGTATCTTAGATTTTAATTGTATTTGCTTTCAAATCTTATGTTTATGTTTAATTGCATTGAATAATACAGCCAGAATTGTTTTTACAAACTCTTCCAAAATATCATTCACATTGAACAAGATGGGTTGTAGAATTCCAATAGACTAGCTGCCTATTAGTTTAGTCATAACACTTCGGAGGATGATTTCATTTAGTTCAGCTCTGTCACTACATTTCAAGTTTGATAATGGAATTTTAATTTAACTATGTTCACTATACTTCAAGTAGATTAGTAGCACTCTAGTTTAGTCTTAGCTCACTGTATTAGCATTCCAGTTTAGTTGTTATCCATTGCATTTTAAATTGTATTAGTTGTTAAATTTAGATACCACGGTCTTCATTATTTACAAAAACTTCTTTTGTTCCAACCTCATATTAATACATAATCATCTGGACAGAAGCTAGTATTAGTCTAAGGCCTGGAGTATTTTGCAACCTTTTTACCATTTCACAAATAAGCCTTTTCTCAAGGGCTATTCTAAAAAGAAACCTATAACTTTTGAGTGAGGCCTAGTGGTGCTAAATTGAGTTGCAGAACATAATTAGAAGTTAGTTTAGAGTAAAATCTTATTGTGCTACAAACGTTCTTTTCCAAATATGTTCCAATGAACCTTTAATCATGGATGAGATGTTGTAACATTGTAAGATTATTGTTTATTTAGGAGAACTTCATTCACACTTAACTTTTCCATTTCTCAAGCTCTTCCAACACACTTAATGAATGAATTGGATAAGTTAAAGCTCATGTTGTGATTTATTTCCTTGCAATGAAGTCATTATCAAGCTTTGCATTTGTTGTTTGCCAGCCATAGTTTAGGCTTTGTTCTGTTTTAGTATTTTCATTTGTTATTTGCCATCCATAGTTTAGGCCTTGTTCTACTTTAATATAACCAATAGCTTCTTTTCACCAGCATTTAGTTCTTTCCATTTTCAAACATAAAACCATAAAACCAAAAACTTCAGAAAACACTAAACACAACGTAGTAAGAAACAAATACCTAGGCACATATAGTGCACCACACTTTAGCAGTTTACCAACCCTGGTTGACAATTAATGAACTCAATTTAGGAACACTAGGTTGAGCACAAACATTTTGGTGCCGTTTCTGGGGAAGGGTAACTAGGTAGCATTGTTTCTTAACTCCCAAAAACAATGATATGCGTAGAGAAAGAGACTCAAGGGGTAGATTCATAAGAAGTAGAAGCAGAAGTTTGATTCCTAGAACACCACTTGTTTCATCAAGACCTAGAGCTAGCACACCTCCAACTTAGACCCACATTCAATCCTTTACTGATCCTATACTTCCAGAAGACTTAAGATTAGATATTCCATTAGAAAGACCTTCCACTTCATCCACTAAACCTGTCTTAGAAGAAGATTCAAGGACCCCTTCTAGAGACACAAACTTTTCCACTTCCACAGAAGAATCAACTATGGCAGAAGAAGGGGGAGGAGGAGTATTTAATGGAGAACACACATTATTTGGAGGGGGTAGAGGTAGAGGTAGAGGAGAAGGAGGTAGAGGAAGAGGTAGAAGAGAAATGGGAAGCTCTTTTGGGTTTCCTATAGTAGATGAAGAAACCAATATAGCTATGAAAAACATTTCACCTTCTGTCCTTCCAAACTTCTATGGAATTAAAATTGAAGATCCTGAAACCTTCCTATTTGAATATGAAGTCATATGTAGAACTTATGACTACTTACAATATGCTCAAAAACTTAAACTATTTCCTTCAACATTGAAAGGAGCAGCATTGAAGTGGTTTATGAGTTTGATCAACAGTTCTATTAGGACATGGGAAGACATGAAACAAGCATTTCTAGAAAGGTATTTGGATTATTGTATGCCAGTCAATCATAAGGAGGAAGTTTTCAAGATGATACAAAAAGAGGATGAAAACCTGGAATATTTGTTGGAGAGATTTCATTACAACATCAAAAGAGAAAAAATGGAAAACTTATACCAAGACACCTTAAAAGCTCTCTTGTTGAAGAAAATTAGGGATGAATGGTTGGATATCCTTAACATTATGGGAAAAGGGGATATATCTTAGCTCACATTACATGAAATATCTAAATTATGTATCAACCTTTCAAGAGGAAAATCTAAAACTGTGAAAGGACCAAGAGACCCTGCTCTTGCAAGGGTAAGCAAGTCTTCTTCTGGGATAGTAAGTAGGGCAGAGATAGGGCATATGCTTGATGAATTCAAATCTAACATCTTAGGGAGTCTTAGTGAACAAATAGACACCCTTAAGTTACAAAACAAGCAAAAATCAGAATCTGATGCTTTAGCAATATTTTGTCCCAAATGTAGAAAGAAACATGCCTTGAGAGAATGTCCTTTGAATGCAAAAGTTGTAGAGACCTGTGTGATTTGTTTAGAAAAACATGATACCAAGAGTTTTCCTTCACTTCCTGGTCCTAAAGCTTTCTTTCAAGAAGATAATCCTAGTACTATCAATATCCACCATCCTATCCACCATACCCACATTTTTTCCCTCAAAATTCTCAACAAAATCCTCAACAGAATCCTCAAAATCCACAACATCAAAATCAACCAATTCCCTTACCATTTCCTCAGAAATCAAATCAAGTACCTGCTCAACCCATACCAAACCCCAACAATAAAAATCCTCAGAACACATACATGATAGAAGGCAAACAGTTTCCAACTTATTTAATTACTCCTCTGGACCTTAGTTATGTTCAACTTAGGTCTCGAAGAATACTTGAAAAGAGGAAAACTTCTGTGATCATACAAGAAAAATATAACTTTGAGGAAGATTCTCTACGGGAAAATAAAAGTCTTAAAGAAGACACATCTTTTCAAGACCCAAACATTGAAAAATCAAAACAAAAAGAACCAATAATTTAAACTCCTGTATTAGAGCAGCCATCAACATCCACTCCTACACCTCCCTTTCCAGAAATATTACAAATTGATAGAGGTGTAGAAAAACAAATTATGATGCCTAATTATGATTTCCTAGATGAGCTAAGAAATGTCTGTATTAAGATTCCATTATTACAAGCTATCAAGGAAATTCCAATTTTAGCGAAGACAATAAATGAGTTGAGCATGAAGAAAACAAGAAAAAGAATAAGAGAGACAAAGAAAATTCAACTGGTAGGAAAAATAGCAGATATCATGATGGGTAAGATTTCTATTCCAAAGTATCTAGACCCAGGAAATCCAGTTGTTAAAATTCACATCAATGGAATTGAGATCCAAAACACACTCATTGATTTTGGAGCCGCAATCAATATCATGAGTAGACAAATCATGGATAAACTGAAACTTCCTAATCTTCTCTTTACACCCACATTATTACAATTAGCAGAAAGATCTGTGATCAAACCTGATGGGGTAATAGAAGACATTCCAGTGTCCCTAGATTCTTGGGTGTACCCTGTGGATTTCATGATCCTAACTCCTAAGAATAATCTAGGAGGGAATCCAATTATATTAGGAAGAACTTGGTTAGCTACAGCTGATGCTTTCATTAGTTGTAGATCCAGTGATATGTACATCTTTGATGGTAGTTCAACTAAGAAATTCACTTTGTATCCTCCAGCCAGGACAATTACAGATTTAAATGATACTCAATGGATAGAGGATGAAGAAGACTTACAACCTCTCTTCACAATTTCAGAAATTAGTGAAGATAGTCAAATTATGAATACTTTAGAAAACTTTGAATCCTCTTCGAAACATAAACATGAAAAATATCAAGAAGAATCCAACATTATTTTTTTGTCATCAAGGCAGATGTCTCTCTATTCCATGGATAAATTTTGCAGCTCTACAATTGAGATATTTCTAGGCAAAACTTTAAACATAAACAAGAACCTAATAAAATCTCAACAAGAAGAGCTAGTCAAAATTTTACAGAGACATTCTTCTGCATATGCATGGGAGTACACTGATATGAAAGGGATAAGCCCCAATACTTGCACTCATCATATATACATAGAGGAAAATTGTAAACCAATCAGACAACCTCAAAGAAGGATGAATCCAAATCTTAGGGAGATTGTTAAAGAAGAATTGCAGAAATTGTTGAATGTCAACTTTATCTATCCTATTTCAGATAGTCAGTGGGTTTCTCCTTTGGTAATTGTGCCAAATAAAAATGGTAAATGGAGGGTATGTATTGATTACCGAGAATTAAACAAAGCTACTCTTAAAGATCATTTTCCCTTACCTTTCATAGATCGGGTGTTAGATACCTTAGTTGGCAAAAAGTACTTCTCATTTCTAGATGGGTTTAGTGGTTATAATCAAATTCAAGTAGCACTTGAGGACCAAGACAAAACCACATTTACCTGTCCTTGGGGTACCTATGCTTACCGAGTATTACCATTTGGATTATGCAATGCACCTGCAACATTTCAAAGGGCAGTATTAGGAATTTTTTTAGATCTAATACATGATTGTGTAGAGGTATATATGGATGATTTCACATTTTATGGAAACACATTTGAAGAAGCCTTAGTAAATTTGGAAAAAATCTTAAATAGATGTAAAGAAGCAAATCTTTCACTTAGTCATGAGAAGTGTTTTATGATGTTTACTAAAGGATTTGTTTTAGGACATCACATTTCAGGGGATGGGATTAGAGTTGATGAATCAAAAGTTGAATTCATCTCTAACTTATCTATTCCAAGTTGTCAAAAATATGTTAGGATTTTTCTTGGATTTACAGGGTATTATCAAAGATTTATAGAAAAATTCACCAATATAGCATCTCCACTCTTCAAATTACTTACCAAAGACTATGATTTCAAATGGAATTCTGATTGCCAGTTAGCCTTTGAGACCCTAAAAACAAAAAATTCTGAAGCACCTATTTTAAGGGGACCTAACTGGAAGTTACCTTTTCATATTTCAACAGATGCCTCAGATACAGCTCTAGGAGCAGTATTGGGACAAAAATACCTGATTCCTTATGCCATCTACCATACCAGTAAAAATTTGACTCTTGCAGAGTTAAATATACTGTAACTGAAAAAAAAAATTTAGCTGTTGTTCATGCCATAAACAAATTCAGACACTATATAACAGGCTATGAAACTTTTGTTCACACAGATCATTCTGCAATTAGATACTTAATGAAAAAATCAATTACTAATAGCAGAGTCATAAGATGGTTATTTCTTTTACAAGAATTCAACATTACCATTCTAGATAGGCTTGGAAAAAAAAACACAGTAGTTGATTTCCTATCTAGACTCCAAAACATCAAAGATGACACTCCAGTTGAAGATCAATTTCCTGATGAATATCTTTTTGCAATTTCCCCCCAAAATCCTTGGTTTGCTGACATTGCTAATTATTTAGTTTCAGGAAAATTTCCTTCAATAATGAATGTAAGAGATAAAAGAAAAATCATTTATGACAGTGAAAAATATTCATGGGTTGCTAATGAGTTGTACAAGACAGGTCCAGATTTTATCATTAGGATATGTGTTCGGGAAGATGAGATGCCTGAGATTCTCAAAGCATGTCATGATGAACCTTGTGGCAGACACTTTTCTGATAAGAACACAGCCTATAAGATCCTCCATTTAGGATATTATTGGCCATCCTTGTTTAAATATGTTAAAGAGTATGTCAAAAGGTGTGACAATTGCGAAAGGGTAGGAAAACCTTCTCCTTCAGGTGAGATTCCATTACAACCTCAGGTACATATTGAACCTTTTGAAAAATGGGCTTTGGATTTTGTAGGACCTATTAGTCCTCCATCAAGACAAAAGAAATATATATTAGTTTGCACTGATTATGTTACCAAATGGGTAGAGGCCAAGCCATTACTTTCTGCTACTGAAGCATTTGTAGTTAATTTTCTTTTTGAGGATATTTTTACTCGTTTTGGTGTCCCAAGGGAAATTGTTACAGATCAAGGAGCTCAATTCACATCAAGGCTAGTGGAACAAATGATGGAGAGGTACAAAATTAGACACAAAAAATCTACTCCCTATCATCCATAAGAAAATGGTCAAGTGGAATCTACTAATAAGGTCATTGAAGGGATCCTAACAAAGACTGTCCATTTACATAGAAGAGATTGGGTAGATAGGCTTCCTGAAGCCTTGTGGGCCTATATAACTACATGGAGAAGCACAACAAGTCATACTCCTTATGAACTTGTTTACAGAAAGCAATTTTTGTTCCCCATAGAGCTCCAGATTCAAACTTTCAAAATGGCAGTTCAGCTAGGACTTGATCTATCAGAGGCACAAAAGCACAGATTGGAGAAGATTAATGAATTGGATGAGATCAGACAAGATGCAGTTCAAAAAACAAGTCTAGTCCAACAGAAAAGGACTAGATGGCATGACATGTACATCAAGGAAAATAAGTTCAATGAAGGTGACTGGGCTCTCTTGTTTGATTCAAAGTTCAAGGATTTTCAAGGTAAATTCCAAACACATTGGCTTGGGCCATATGAAATCATAAGAATTTTTGACAATGGAGCAATAAAAATCAGGACAATAGATGAATAGAAGGTCACTTTTCTTGTGAATGGTCATAGATTGAAGCTGTATCATAAGCCACTCTCAAGAGAAGAATTTTTCAAGAAATTCCAGGAAAGCAGTGATATGAAGTTAATGAAGAAGAATTTTTCTTCTTCATCAACTTAAGTGAATTTTCTAAAGTCAGATATTGAAAATAAATAAATAAATAAAATAAAATAAAATAAAATAAAGTATAAACATGAAAACCAATCACTGATTGGCATGTTTATACAGAAAAGGTGGAGTGAAAATCAGAATCTTTTTGACACTCTAGCTTTTCAAATCTGTTCTTTCTCCAAGTAGTTATTACAAAATCATAAGTGCAGATCCATTTCACTTATGGTCCATCTCATTTTCCATTTCATTCATTCATCCATACTCCATTTCATTCATTCATTCACACTTCATTCACTTCACTCCATGTTCCACCTCATTTTCATACCAGATTATTAAAGTTTGATGTTTTTCTACAATTGAATAATACATATCATGAATTGTAGGCCACTTCTCATACTTCACTCCATTTCATAAGATGTGATCCATTCCACTCCATTACTCACTTCATTCATATTCTATTACGCCATATTTTATTATCCATATTCACTCATTCCATACAACATTCCATTCATGCTCCAAACCATTCCATTTCATGTTTCAAGTCTTCTACAAGTACATTCTGCAGCCAGTTAGACATTCTGCAGCCAGTCAGACATTCTGCAGCCAGAGATCCCGAAGGCATTGTTTAGTAATCACCTGATCTGCAATAAAATGATCCTCCATATCCATGACAACAAGCAAAATCAAGAAGGTTATGAAGACTCAAAAATTAATGATTTTCAGGAGAGAACAAAGCATATGAAGAACACAAAAAAAATCAGAGGAAAGGCAAAGGTAAAAGTTCTGATTATAATGACATATCATGAAAGATTTTATTATATTTAAGTTATGAATAATTCAAAAAAAAATTTAATTAATTTTGTTCATCATGCCTAACCAACCTCCCGCAAAAAATTTGGATAAAACTCCTTCTATTCCACCATTTCAAATCCCATATTCGATCATCATTTAAAAATCTAAACGGTTAAAGTGCTGAAGTGATTGGATTAGTCATGTCACTAGGCCAAAGCATTTAATGATGATTTCGAATTCGTTACAAAATATCTCCGCGGTCTTTTCTTCCGTGATATCCTTCAGCTCATATACATCATCCTCACCTCATTATATTCATTCCGCAATCACTCCATATCATTCTTTCCTGTAGGCAATTTTTAACCATTCCAGTTTGTGAAACAGAGGCATCTCTGTAACAACCATTGTCACCGTGAACAGAGGAGAAACAATTTGAAGGTTGGAAAGAGGAGCTATGGGTCTTATAGTGAGGACTGAACTGGTTGGCACTAAGTACTTGGAAGGTTATCCTCAAGCCAGAGAAATGTTACAACAAGCAGGGTGGTTGCAATTCGTTGAAAAATTCAGTGGGTTTCACAAAGAGGTGACCAAAACGTTTGTAAGATCCTTAAAAGGAGCTTAGGTTGAGATAGGAGATATTAAATTCACCATTACAGAAGATTCCATTGTAGTAGCAACCGAAATTTCCAGACAAGGAGAAAGGTGGTTCAAGAATAGAGAATTTCATAAGGAAGCATGGAAGTAGATACTCAAGTCACTAGGTATGGATGTTACCATTTTCAAAAAGGGTATCCCTAGCTCTGCACTAAAGAACAAATGGAGGAACATGTTGCTTATCTTGCAAAAATTCATCACTTCTGAAGGAAGATATGGTACTTTCCATGTCTATCATATTCGGTTGATAATGCATTTCCTAGAAGAAAAACTTAATTTTCTATTTTTCTTGCTTCATAGTTTAAAGAAAATGGCCTCAAGTGTTCAAAAGAGAGTTCAATTTCTGGAAACCACCTTATACCACCATGGTTTAGTCAAAATTTTGATTGAACATCATTTGAGCAAAATGGGAGATAATTGGGAAGAGTTCTTAGTGAGAAATCACTTTGAAGAACCCAAGGAACCTCCACTTGAAGACAAACCTACAAAAAGAAACAGAAGATGGAAAACCTCCAAAACTGAAACTGGTAAAACAATACAAGAACGCAGTGAAGAAATGATTTCTAAGAAATTGACTCAGATCAAGAAGCAGCTTAAGAAAGAGAGGATAATAAGAAAATTTGCCAAAGATAAAGGAGAAGGGCCATCTCAACCGAGAAGGAGCCATAGACTTAGAGGGATACTAAAGAAAACAAAGGTTAAAAAAACTGGATTCATAAACATAGAGGACGAAGAAACACCTACTGAGTAGGATTTTGATGAAGAAGTTCCAAAAATTGACCTAGCATAGCAAGAAATTTACAACTATGTTGAAACATTAGAGAGGAGAGCTTCAGAATTTAGAGACAGAACCCCTAGCCCACCAAAGTCTGAAATTGATATGCTAAGAAGAGATAGGTATGAGTTAGAAGTACTCAACAGGAATATCAAGAATGAGAATGAAATTTTGAGAGAGCAGGTTAAACTGAAAATTGATATGAATTCAACTCTGTCTCTACAAACGCAAAAGTTGTATAAGGCTAGTGAAAAATTGAAGAAGAGAAATAAAAAGTTAACCAGGGCACTCACAAATTTGAGATTCAAGTTAGTCATAAGAAATCCCAGAAGCCTTTGAATGCCAGGCAAAGTAGAAGAAGAGGGTTGGATGTCCTTGCAGAGGTCTCTGAGTTCATGGAATAGTTGCATGAGGACATGCAAGAATCTAGCAGTGGGGGTATGTTGAGCTCCAAAGATGTTCTTTCTTCCACCACATTCCACTCCATTTCATTTTTCCATTATTAATCACAGGCTCAAATGATCAGTAGAATTAGTTAAAATTTCTTTAAGAATGAATATCATGACTAACTTGCTATGTTTTTATGATTTTGTCATTGTAGTACTTTTTGAACTAGATCTAGCTACAAAATGCAGACATTCTCTAGCTAGTTGCCAATTCTGCAACTGTCTTCATGTCTACGGAGGTTCCAGGTGTCATCTTGGAGAAAAACACATATGGGCATATTCCACATCATTCCCTCATCATTTTTTTCTCTCCACGAAGATTGAACGGAATTCTGTAGGCGGTTATGTATGTGGGAACTCAAACTAGGAGAGAGACTCCTAATAGGACAAGGACAGTCCAAATGTCCTTAATTCTATTACGTGACCACCATCAGAGTCCTAGTTTTGTTTTTATTTGGAAAGAAAATTATCCCTAGGTTATCTCAAAACAGTTATGTAAATTTTTTACAAATATAGCTCGGGAAACCGAGGGACAAGGTTAGATTTTGTATTTTGACTGCTAGATTTCAGAAGTATGAAAACACTCTGTTTTGAAGTAATTTCTCTCTAATTCAAGAATTATCACTTTATTGAAATCACTGAGTCAATATTGAAGTAGATTTTGCGTGCTACTCCGGTGGTAGAGGGCCCCTGCCTCCTGAGCAGGCTTGTTTATACGGTTTATATAAGTATTTTACTCTCGTTTTTCATTTCTAGCTTAAGCATGTTTCTAAAGTTTATGTTTCATGCTTGTTTACATTGATCATCACAACTAGACTTACTCTTATAAACTCTTCCAAAATATCACCACGATGAATAAGGCATAACTGTGGTGTTGTAGGTTTTGGTTGCATTTCCTTTCGAATTTTATGATTTATGCTTGTTCACACTAAGTGTCACAGCCGGTCTTACTCCTACAAACTCTTCCAAAACATCATTAACAATGAATAGGAAACAGTTGTGGTATCTTAGATTTTAATTGTATTTTCTTTCAAATATTATGTTTATGTTTAATTGCATTGAATAATACAACCAGAATTGTTTTTACAAACTCTTCCCAAATATCATTCACATTGAACAAGATGGGCTGTAGAATTCCAATAGACTAGCTGCATGTTAGTTTAGTCATAACACTCCGGAGGATGATTTCATTTAGTTCAGCTCTGTCACTACATTTCAAGTTTGATAATGGAATTTTAATTTAACTCCATTCACTGTACTTCAAGTAGATTAGTAGCATTCTAGTTTAGTCTTAGCTCACTGTATTAGCATTCTAGTTTAGTTGTTATCCATTGCATTTTAAATTGTATTAGTTGTTAAATTTAAATACCACGGTCTTCATTATTTACAAAAAACTTCTTTTGTTCCAACATCATATTAATACATAATCATCTGGACAGAAGCTAGTATCAGTCTAAGGCCTGGAGTATTTTGCAACCTTTTTACCATTTCACAAATAAGCCTTTTCTCAAGGACTATTCTAAAAAGAAACCTATAACTTTTGAGTGAGGCCTAGTGGTGCTAAATTGAGTTGCAGAACAGAATTAGAAGTTAGTTTAGAGTAAAATATTATTGTGCTACAAATGTTATTTTCCAAATATGTTCCAATGAACCTTTAATCATGGATGAGATGTTGTAACATTGTAAGATGATTGTTTATTTAGGAGAACTTCATTCACACTTAACTTGTCCATTTCTCAAGCTCTTCCAACACATCTTTAATGAATGAATTGGATAAGTTCAAGCTCATGTTGTGATTTATTTCCTTGCAATGAAGTCATTATCAAGCTTTTCATTTGTTGTTTGCCAGCCATAGTTTAGGCTTTGTTTTGTTTTAGTATTTGCATTTGTTATTTTCCATCCATAGTTTAGGCCTTGTTCTACTTTAATATAACCAATAGCTTCTTTTCACCAGCATTTAGTTCTTTCCCTTTTCAAACATAAAACCATAAAATAAAAAACATCAGAAAACACTAAACACAACACAGTAAGAAACAAATACCTAGGCACATATAGTGCACCACACTTCAGCAGTTTACCAACCCTAGTTGACAATTAATGAACTCAATTTAGGAACACTAGGTTGAGCACAAACATGTAAGATAAGGTTAAGGTTAAGGTTAGGCTAAGGTCAAGGTTAAGGTTAGGTTAAGGTTAGGATTACATTAAGGTTAAGGGCAAAGGTTGAGGGTAAGGTTAATGTTAAGGTTATGATTAAGGTTAAAGCTATGGTTAGATCAAGGTTAAATTGGGTTAAGGTAAGGTTAAGCTTAGGTTAGGCTATAGTTAATGTTAAGGTTGAGGTTAGGCTAAGGGTAAAGTTAAGGTTAAGGTTAAGGTTACGTTAAGGTTAAGGTCAAGGTTACAGTTATGTTAAGTTAAGGTTAAGATAAGGTTAAGGGCTATGGGTTTAGTCAGGTTAAAGTTTAGGTTAAGGTTACGGGTTTAGTGAGGTTAAGGTTAAGGGGGTAAGATTAATATTAAGGTCAAGGTCAAGGTTTAGATTAAGTTAGGTTAAGGTTGAGTGTTTGGCCAAGGTTAGGGTTAGGTTATAGTTAAGGTCAAAGTTATCGTTAGGTTAAGGTTAAGGTTAACGTTATGGTTATGGTTACGGTTAAGGTTAAGGTTAGGTAAAGGTTAAGGTAAGGTTAAGGTTAGGTTAAGGTTAACCTTGACCTTGAACTTAACCTTAACCTTAACCTTACCCTTAACCTAACATTAACCTTAACCTAACCTTAAAATTAACCTTAACCTTCCCATAACCATAACCTTAACCTTAACTTTAACCTTCCCATAACCATAACCTTAACCTAACCTTAACCTTAACCTTAACCTTTACCTAACCTTAACCTAAACCTTAACCATAACCTTAACCTTAACCTTGACCTTAACTATAACCTAATCCTAACCTTGACCAAGCCCTTAACCTTAACTATAACCTAACCCTAACCTTAACCAAACCCTTAACCTTAACCTTATCTTACCCTTAACCTTAACTTATCCTTAACGTTAATGTTAACCTTAACCTTGACTTAACTGTAACCTTAACCTTACCTTAACCTAAGTTAACATTAAACTTAACATTAGGTTAAGGGTAAAGTCAAGGTTAAGACTGAGGTTAAGGTTAAAGTTAAGGTTAAGGTTAGGTTTAAGGTTAGGGTAAGATTAATTTTAAGCTTAATGTTATGGGTTTGGTCAAGGTTAGGGTTAGGTTATAGTTAAGGTCAAGGCTAAGGTTAGGTTAAGATTAAGGTTAAGGGTTTGGTCAAGGTTAAGGTTAAGGTTAAGGTTAGGGTAAAGGATAAGGTTAAGGTTATGGTTAAGGTTAAGGTTACGGGTTTAGTTAGGTTAAGGTTAAGGTTAAGGGGGTAAGGTTAAGGTTAATGTTAAGGGTGAAAGTTAATGGTAAGGTTAAGGTTAAGGTTAAGGTTACTGGTTTAGTCAGGTTAAGGTTAAGGTTAAAGGTTTGGCCAAGCTTAGCGTTAGGTTATAGATAAGGTTAAGGTTAAGGGTAAAGTTAGGGTAAGGTTAGGGTAAAGGTTTAGGTTAAGGTTAAGGTTAAGGGTTTCCTTGCCCTTAACCTTAACCTTGACCTTAACTATAACCTAACCCTAAAATTACCCTTAACCTTAACCTTAACCTAACCTTAACCTTACCCTTAACCTAATCTTAACCTTAACCTTAACCTAACTAAACCTGTAACCTTAACCTTACCCTTAACCTTATCTTACATTGACCTTAACTATAACCTTAACCTTAACCTAACCTTAACCTTAACTTTACCCTTAGCCTAATATGAACCTTAACCTAAACCTAACCTTGACTTTACCCTTAACTTAACCTTAAACTTCACTATAATCTAACCCTAACCTTGACCAAACCCTTAACCTTAACCTTACCCTTATCTTAAACTTACCCTTAACCTTATCTTAACCTTTACTTAACCTTAACCTTGACCTTGAACTTATCCTCAACATTAACCTTAACCTTAACCTTAAATTTACCCTTAACCTTAACCTTACCCTTAACTATAACTTTAACCTTAACCTTGACATTAACTGTAACCTAACCCTAACCTTGACCAAATGCTTAACCTTAACCTTAATCGTAACCTTAACATTAACCTTACCCTTAACCATAACTTATCCTTAACCTTAACCTTAACCATAATCTTAACCTCAGGTTAAGGTTAAGTGTAAGGTTAGGGTAAAGTTAATATTAGGTTAAGGGTAAAGTTAAGGTTAAGGTTAGGGTTACCTTATAGTTAAGGTAAAGGTTGAGGTTAAGGGTAAGGTTATAGTTAGGTAAGGGTAAGGTTAAGGTTAAGGTTAAGGGTAAAGTTAAGGTTAAGGTTATGGTTATGGGAAGGTTAAGGTTAAGTTTAAGGTTAAGGTTTGGTCAAGGTTAGGGTTAGGTTATAGTTAAGATCAAGGATAAGGTTAGGTTAAGGTTAAGGTTAAGGATAAGGTTAAGGTTAAGATTAAGGTTACGATTAAGTTAAGGGTAAATTTAAGGTTTTTTTAAGGTTAGGGTTAGGTTATAGTTAAGTTTAGGTTATAGTGAAGGTTAAGGTTAAGACCTGTAACCTTAACCTTGACCTTACCCTTAACTTTAAGCTTAACTTTAACCCTAAGTTTGAATTTACCCTTAACCTAACCTTAACCTAACTTAACCTTAACCTTGACCTTAACTTAACCTTACCCTTAACCTTCACCCTTAACCTTACCCTAACCTTAACCTTAACCTTAACCTTAACCTAATATTAACCTTATCCTAACCTTAACCTTAATCTTAACCTAATATTAACTTTAACCATAACATTAACCTTAACCTAAGCTTAAAATTAAACTTAACCTTACCCTAACCTTAACATCAACATTAACGTGACTAAACTTATAACCTTAACCTTAAACTTAACCTAACATTAACCTTAACTATAACCTAACCCTAACATTGACTAACCGTTAACCTTAACCTTTTCCTAACCTTAACCTTAAATTTAGCTATAACATAACCCTAACCTTGAACAAACGATTAAACTTAACCTTAACCTGACCTTAACTATAACCAAACCCTAACCTTTACGAAACCCTTACCCTTAACCTAACCTTAACCTTGACTTTACCCTTAACCTAACCTTAACCTTAACCTTCCCCTAACCTTAACCCTAACCTTACCCTAACCATAACCTTAACGTTACCCTTAACCTAATCTTAAACTTAACCTAACCTTAACCTTATGCTTAACCTTGACCTTAACCTTAACTTTAACTATAACCTAACCCTAACCTTGACCAAAGCCTTAACATTAACCTTAACCTTAAACTTTACCTAACGTTAACCTTAACCTTAACCATAACCTTAACCTTAACCTAACCTTAATCTTAACCTTATCTTAACCTTAACCTTAACCTTAACTATAACCTAACCTTAACCTTAACCTTAACTATAACCTAACCCTAACCTTGACCAAACACATAACCTTAACCTTAACCTTAAACTTAACCTAACCTTCACCTTAAGCTAACCTTAACCTTAACCTTAACCTAACCTTAACCTTAACCTAACCCTAACCTTACCCTAACTTTAACCGTAACCTTTTCCTTAACCTTACCCTTATTCTTAACCATAATCTTAACCTCAGGTTAAGGTCAAGGTTAAGGTTGCGTTAAGTGTAAAGTCAAGGTTAAGGTATGTTAAGGTTAAGATTAGGTTAAGGGTAAAGTTAATGTTAAGGTTAATGTTAAATGTTTGGTCAAGGTTAACGGTTAGGTTAAGGTTAAGGTTAGTTTAAGGGTAAAGTCAAGGTTAAGGTAAATTTAAGGTTAATTTTAGGTTAAGGTTAAGGTTAAGGTTAGAGATAGGTTATAGTTAATGTCAAGGTTAAGGTTATAGCTAGGTTAAGATTAAGGTTAGGTTAAGGTTAAGGTTAAGGTTAAGGTTAGGGTTATGGTTAAGTTTAAGGTTAAGGTTAAGGTTAAGGGTTTAGTTAAGGTTAGGGTTAGGTTTTAGTTAAGGTTAATATTAGGTTAAGATTAAGGTTAAGGGGTCAAGGATAAGGTTAAGGTTACGGGTTTAGTCAGGTTAAGGTTAATGTTAAGGGTTTGGTCAAGTATAGGGTTATGTTATAGTTAAGGTCAAGGTTAAGGTTAAGGGTAAGGTTATAGTTAGGTTAAGGTTAACGTTAAGGTCAGTATAAGGTTGAGATAAGGTTAAGGTTAAGGGTTTGGTAAAGGTTAGTGTTAGGTTATAGTTAATGTTGTTAACGATCTATAAATTCTGTTATATCTCATGATGGCTAAATATCCCTTCAGTTTTCAAGAAACAAATTTTTATGAAAAGCTTGTGTTTTCTTGAAAACCCACTCTGTTCATTATTTTTCAAAGAATCACTCCACTGAAATATTCATTAAAACCCTTCAAGTAGCCTTATTGTTATCACACAAAGACTGTTTTCAGACCTTTTTCCATCATTTTTTACCTTCACAATTTTCTCCCTCATTTTCCTTCAATTTCCCTTAAAAGCCCATTTAAAACTTTATGAAAAACAATTTATATGGTTTAAACCCTCTTTTAAATAGCTATCAGAATATCAAAAAAGGTTAAAAAACCCACTTCTTTAGGCCTATTTCCGACCTTTTATGAAAAGCAGGCTTTAAGCCCTTGAGGGCTTAATTCCTCAACCCCTCTTCTTCAAGTGACCCAATGGCATGACCACACTGTGCTTCCCCTTAAGCCCCCTTCATTTCTTATTTCATACCCCGCCATCATTTTTTCTCCAATATCATCTCCGCCATTGATCTACCCGATCCAATGGCCATCACCCTCTCAACTTTTTCATCTCGCCCATGACCATTCCCCTCTACCCACCTTTCTCCGATATCATCTCCACCGTTGATCTAGTAGATCCAACGGCCATTTCACTCTCGTGTTTTTCATTTTTCTCCCAACCATTCCCCTCTACCCACCTTTCTCTAATATCATCTCCGTCGTTGATCTACCCGATCCAACGGCCATCGCACTCTTGCCTTTTTCATCCCACTCCCAACCATTCCCCCCTACCCACCTTTCTCCGATATCATCTCCACCGTTGATCTACCTGATCTAACGACCATCGTACTGTTGCCTTTTTCATCCCACACCCAACCATTTCCCTCTACCCACCTTTGTCCGATATCATCTCCACCATTGATCAACCCGATCCAACGACCATCGTACTCTTGACTTTTTTATCCCGCTCCCGACCATTTTTTTATTTTTCGCAAACTTGCGATCAGATCTAGACCACGGATCCCCTAGATTTGATGGCCCATGATCCATTTCACGACCAGTCCTCTTCAAAGGATTAAACACCCCATTTCTTTGTGAACTGAATGGTTTGCCCTGGACAGGTGTCGCCTGATGTATGGTATCGCGTTCGAAAGAACCAAAACCACTTACTGCTTAGCCCTCGCATGAATACCACCCTGCTATTCCTCAAAACCACCCTTCTCCATTCGTGCCATTATTAAAAATTGTTCCTATTTCTTCACAATTCCACCATGGAACCTTTCCCCTCTATGCATTCTCCCTCCTCTGCATCGCTCCTCTGCCCTCACCAAGCCTCTGAAGCAGTTTATCCATAAGCACAGGTTTTATTAACATTTTTATGATTTAGTGCATGATTAATGGTAGCCTATAAATGTACAGGCCCTCCTACGGCTAAATATCAATGGCTTGAAAGCCTAGGATGATGATCTCCAGGGTAAAAACAAGAAAAAATGGAGATTCAAGGTTTATTCCAGTATTTATCAATGTTTCATGGA
The DNA here is from genome assembly GCA_034641835.2 of Pinus albicaulis. Taxonomy (NCBI): domain Eukaryota; kingdom Viridiplantae; phylum Streptophyta; class Pinopsida; order Pinales; family Pinaceae; genus Pinus; species Pinus albicaulis. The sequence continues at coordinate 452,988,923 of CM076572.1, forward strand.
CGTTGGTTGACCAACAAAAACCCTCCAGCATGGGAAACAAGCCACCTATACATAGAAACATAAGAAGATTAGTGAAGAACAGTGAAGACGGGAATCAAACAGAATGATTAAGGAATAATTCAGAAGATCAAAGACTTAATCAAAAAGACTAAGGATAAAGACATAATTTGAAGACAAATTAATTTAAAAGGATAAACAGAGACAAAAGATGATTAAATTAAAGGCCCAAAAGCCAAAATCAAAGGCCTGATCAGAGTTTAAAGGTATAAACATGACAAAACAACAGAAGAAGAGCTTTGAATGTCATATCCACAAAAGCAATTACTCCTCCAAAGGACTAAAATGCCACCTACAGGCCTATTTTCCCCTAAAGATACACGAAGTTATTACAAAACAGAGATATTATGTAAAGACAGCTTAGAAGTTATTACAAGCCTACCTAAAAAGCCTAAAAGTCGACAAAAGCAACCATGTAGTGCAAAAAGTTAATATAAACGTAGAGTTAGACTTAAATACATTTTGCCTTGGGCCTTGCATGGCCTCAAAGGTCAAAAACATTAAACTCTGTCATTTATGAACAATTAGAGATCCCATCTTTCACTCCACCACCTCATTTATCTATAAATACTGTATGAGGAGTTCATTTTGATTGTTGGTTGGATTATCATTGAGGTGTAAGATAGTTTCTGAATTTGTTGAGGTGTTAATGAGTAGCTGAAGAACACTAGGCTGAGAAGAGAAGTTTTTGAGCTGTAAAGACTTGTTGGACTTGAATTATGTAATTGGTTTGAACATAAATAATACAAGTTGATTCATGGGATCCCCGTCTATGTTAATGGTGGTGTTATCCCTCACTGTTTTTTTCTTTTCTTATGTTCGACATGCTATCCATTTTCTCTTATAAAGAACAGAAAATTTCGAGTAGGATTTACTGAAAAGTACCCTAATTCTGCCTGAAATATTTATCTTTATGTTTTCTTCTGATAAGGTATGTTTAGAGGTTTCTTAATTTCCCTCTAGGTTTATCCAGCTTGTTGTTTTAGGAATGATTCAATAGAGTATAACGAGGAAGAAATGTTGGTGAGCCCATGTCTTTCTGAGTACAACTTGAGATATTATTTTTTAATGTTCTTTTCAAGGTTTGTTAAGTAGAGTTAACCCAGAGAAGTCTATGGTTTTCCTTGTCCTCTGGCTAGTCTTTAACAGTTGCTTTGAAAGATCCCTTGAGAGTTGTTTGGTCAATTTAGTGTGTCCTAAATTGCTGCATTTAATTTGTCAATCTGGGATTCGTAAGCTGATGAAGTGCGGCACACTATATGTGCAAGATAACCTATTCCTTAAATTTTTGTCGTTTTTGGTTTTCTAAGGTGAGATGGAGATTCTAAAATAAAAACAAGTATGGTTATGTTTGTTCAAGGAAATGATATCCTCTATAATGATTTACCAACTTGAAACTTAAAAAGGAATTTGAAACTTACAATGACAAAACTTGAAAGGAAATGAAAATGTGCTGCTGAAATGAAAAGGTGCTGCTAGTCTAATAAATCAAAACATTGAACTATTGAGCATGAAAACCAAACTATTCTTGCTGCTGTCTAAACACAAAAGAAACTATGCTTAAAGAAATCCAAAATTGCAACAAAGTAAATCTAAATCAAATTACATCAACTTGTCTTCTGATCCCTCATCATTAGTCCAGCTATGATTTTCGGAAGTAACCATAAACAACTTGAGTAACTGATATCTAACTTGTAGAAAGTAAACTAATATCAAACCATACATTCATAATTCAATCCCTCACCATCAGTCCAGCTGTGGCTTTCGGAGGTAACTCAAGATGTCATGCACAATTTAATATATCTAAATTTGCAGAAAGGAAACTAATACCAAACTACACATTTCATAATACAATCCCTCACCATCAGTCCAGCTGTGGCTTTCGGAGGCAACTGAAGATGTTATGAGAAGTTTAATATATCTAAATTTAACTACTGAAGCAAATAAGAAAAACTGAATTAAACAAAGCAGTACTGAAATTAAACAGAAACTAAGAAAAACAAATTAGCAGCAGAACAATGTTAATTCCATGTCATTAGTCAAAAAGTTATGCAAATGCCCGGGCTGCCTATTTATAACCTGAAACAAGAACACTGATCAGTTTAACAATAACATAAAACATGAAAGACAAAAGTAAAATGTAAAGCATGAAAGATTATAAACAGAAATGAAGCATATATACCATGAAAGATGCAATGTATAAACATGTGAATGAATTATGGCACAATGAGCTTAAAGAAATAAAACAAGAACTATATAATAATGCACAAAACCTCAGCGTGTGCAGGGGCCCTCTACACCAGCCTTGGCAACAGACTTCAAGTACGAATTACGCTTGGAAACAGAGTCTTCTTATATATTAAAATGTAGTCATAACAGAAAGGTGATATTACGGCACAGTGGCAACGTAATTACATTACAGAGCAGACTAATAAAAACTAACAGAGACTAATCTAATATGCGTATACAAACGCGTTATTTATAACAAAGGAAATACAACTGATTCCCTAAAGTTTATGCTGATGGAGAACACGTAGACCATTACGTCCACAGATCTAGGATCATGGTCGTATTGAAGAGTAAATATATGAGGAGTGGATGTTTGAATTCGGCTATGGAGCCATGTACAGATGTGTATTTGTCTCCGGCAATTCAGAAACGGCCATATGAACCTTCACGTGACACGAAACAGAGTCCTGTCACCGTGGGACTCTACGGTTGACTTCCATTTGGACACCTTTGACCGCATCCTATTTAGATGGATTTGCTCGAGCCAATAGGACATGATCCATGTCCACATCATTTCTTACTTGCCCATGTGGCTCGTTTCTCCTGGAGACACCTGTAACATAGAGTTTCACAAAATGGCTGTGGAAAGTTGCAGCAGCTGTGGAAAGTGGCAAGATTCCACAGCTAAATGAGAAAAATCTAAATCAAACAACAGACACAAAAATAAAATTAAAAACCATGTTAGATGCTCTTTTGCAATTAATATACAATGATATTGACAACTTGGGAGGTTCAGGTGGATGAAAAAGGTATAGAAAAGTGTATGGAAAAGATGCAGATTTGAGACTCAACATACCCCCACTGTGAAGGTGTTGCATGTCCTCATGCAACCAAAATTTTGATAATCCTTCCTCAGTTCATATGCCTTGATACTTCATCCAGTACATCCAGCCCTCTCCTCTTTTTCCTTGGTGCTGCCATCATCCTGGGCTTCTTCATTAAGCACCTAAATTTGATATTAACCAGTGCTCTGCTTAACTTCTGACATTTCATTTTCAATTTCTTGTTCTTCTTCTGCCATATTCCCAGATGTAGCATGGTATTATCATGAATGATTTTGTCCAGTTTGCCTTGTTCCTTCAATGTCTCATTTTCATTTTTGATGTGTCTATTTAAAAGCTCTAGCTCAAAGACTTCTTGTTTCAGTGATTGGACTAAATCATCCTGTACTGTGTGAGGCTGAATGGACGAAGTAATAGGACCTGTAGCTACCTTTTCCAAAGATTCTATATAGTCATATACTTCTTGTTGCTTGGGGTCTATTTCAGGTGTCATTTTTATTGGGCTGTCCCCAAAATGTCGTGAAGGAGAGTTATCTTCAAAATCTGGCTGAGAAGGGCTCACATCAACATCTTTCTGAGAATGGGATGGACTATGTTCAATGTCTGACTGAGAATGAAATGAACCAGGTTCACTAACTGACTGAGAGTGAGATGGACTATGGTCAGCTAGGGACTGTTCAGATGTTTCCTCTCCCAAATCAATGAAATGAGGACCCTTCATTTGCGTTTTCCTCATTTTCCCCTTAAGTCTGTTGCTTCTTCTCACACGCTGTGGTACACTATCCTTTTGTTTTTGTTTTACTTTCTCTGTATTCTTGGCCATAGATGACTGTTTTTGAAGATAAACTAATCTTTCAGATAGCACTTGATGATCCTCTTCTTCAGAAGAAGGAGTTTGATGTATAGCCTCAATAGTTTTTCTCTCTTTTGGTGTTATTGGATTTTTACCCTTAGTTTCTTTCTTCTTCCTCTTTGACAGTATCTCTTCCCTATCAATTATTTCAATTGTAGTAGTAGGAGTATTTTGAATTTCATCAATTGTTATTTTTCTCCTACTTCTTCTTGCTGTGCTACCTTCAGGAATTTCTTGAGTAGGAGTAATTTGAGTTTCATCATTTATTCTTTTTCTTCTACTCCTTCCTGTTGTACTACCTTCAGGAATTTCCTGAGGTTCCTCAAAGAAATTTCTAATAAAAAATTGTTCCCATGTGTCTTTCTTCTCCTTTAACTCTTTTTCAATCAAAATTTTTACAAGACCGTGGTGATATAGATGTGGTTCTACATCTCCTAAATTCTTCTGAACAGTCACAGACATTTTATTCAAATTATTTAATAGAAAATATGGGAGATTGAGAGTTTGATTATCTAGAAAATTCATCAGCAATCTGGTGTGGTACATATACATGGACCCAAAACGGCCTTCACAGGTAATGAATTTTTGAACAACTAACAGCAAAGTAGCCCATTCCTCTTTCAATGCATGAACAGGAATTCCTCTTTTAAAAATGGTTATGTCCATACCTTGGTTTCGTAAGATTATTCTCCAGGCTTCATCACTAATGCTTTTATTCTTAAACCAACGCTCACCCTCTTGAAGAAGTTCCGTGGCAGATGCTATAGATGCCTCGTTCACCGCAAACTTAAGGTCTCCAATCTCTACTTCCAAGCCATTGAACGACCTTGCAAATGCTTTTGTCACTTCTTTATGATAACCTCTGAACTTTTGGATAAACCACAGCCACTTTTATTTCTTCAATATATCCCTTACTTGCGGATATCCCTCCATGAACTTAGGTCCTTCCGGTTCTGCTCTTAGCAATTTACCCATCCTTTTTTTTTTTTTTTTCTGCTCTTCACAAATTTGCCTGCGTGAGGGTTCAATGGAAATAGAACGGCTGAATGCACGGAGATGAGCACAATGACTGTAGGTAGATATCAAAGAGTGGATATACAGGCTGTAGCGTAATAGAGAACGAAATGTAGTGAGATAGAACAGAGAGGGGTTTCGTGAGCACGGCAGAGATACGGCTGTGAGATTAACAGAGTATAACACATCCGGCAGTGTTTTGAAATTTGGTGGCTGCGAAATAAATGTGAGCACATTTAAACAACGACTATGGATTTATGCGGCTGTAAGAGTCCGTGGTCAAATCAACTTCGTCTCATTGTTACTGGTGGAATATCGGAGTATGAGTGAAGATTGGGGGTTTAATTATGGAATCGTTTGAGAATGAATGCGGGAGGATCATATGGAGATCGTGAAAGGGTTACGGAAGTTGTCAATATAATCATTGCACATAATGGATGGAGCTTATGGTTTAGAACTATATAAAAATGTGTTTTCAATGCTATTTGAAATGAATTTTACTCATACCTTGGAATCTTTTGCCTTTTTCCTTGGTCTTCAACTAGTTGCTCTTCATTAGTGTCTTGAATGCTCCATGTCTTCATAATTGATCCTCTCACCTGCATTTAATTTCATGATTATGGAAATAACATCTGACTGTACATTCTTTTGAAAACAGAGTAGTAGCTGCGGAATCTGCTTCTGGCTGCGGAAACTGGTGTCAGCTGCGGAAACAGATGTCAGCTGCGGAAACTGACACAGCTATTATTTGGATGAATGAACATGAACGGATGACAAATGACTAGATGGAAATGGTCATGAAAAAGGATTTTATTGGTAAAAATGGAATGAAATGAAGTAAAATGGAATGAAGTGGAGTGAAAATGAAGTGGGATGAAGTGGAATGGAATGGAGTGGATGGTCACAAAACTTGTAAAATGAAAGAGATATTTTTTTTTTTTGAAAATATAGAGTGTCAGGTGTTCCTGATTTTCACCCTATATTTTCTGTATAAGACTGCCAATCAGTGATTGGTTTTCAGGCTTATACAATTTATTTATTTATTTTTATTTTTTTTTAATTGAAAGGAATAAAAGCTAGGTTGGTAGAGAAGAAGAATTCTTCTGTACCAACCTGATTGCAGAATTTTCTTGAAACATTTTGAAAAAATCCTCTTTTGAGAGTGGCTTATGATAAACTTTCAATCTATGGCCATTCACAATAAGAGGAGTTTGAAACTCATCAATGGTCTTGATTCTTACCGCTCCATTGCTAAAGATCTTGTCAATCTCATATGGCCCAAGCCAATGAGTCTGAAATTTTCCTTGGAAATCTTTAAACTTGGAATCAAATAACAATGCCCAATCTCCTTCTTGAAACTTCTTCTCTTTGATGTACTTGTCATGCCATCTAGCTCTTTGATATTGAACTAGATCAGTTCTTAGAATTGCCTCTTGTCTGATCTCATCTAGCTCATTCAATTGCTCCATTCTATGCTTTTGGGCTTCTGATAGATCCATCCCCAACTGAACTGCTATCTTGAAGGTTTTGACTTGGAACTCAATGGGGAGCAGGACTTCTTTCCCATAAACAAGTTCATAGGGAGAATGTCTTGTTGTATTTCTCCATGTAGTTCTGTAGGCCCACAAGGCTTCAGGAAGCCTTTCTGCCCAATCTCTTCTATGTAGATGAACAGTTTTGGTGATGATACTTTTGAGAACTTTGTTGGTAGACTCCACTTGACCATTTGCTTGCGGATGGTAAGGAGTAGATCTTCTATGCTTGATTTTGTATTCTTCCATCAGCTTCTCCACCAGGTTGGATGTGAATTGGCTTCCTCGATCTGTCACAATTTCTCTTGGAACACCAAAGCGAGTAAAAATATCCTCATAAAGAAAATGAACAACTGAATTTTCAGTAGCAGATACTAATGCTTTAGCTTCTACCCATTTAGTAACATAATCAGTACAAACCAATATATACTTATTTTGCTTACATGGTGGATTAATAGGTCCAATGAAATCTAAAGCCCATTTTTCAAAGGGTTCAATGAGTACCTGTGTTTGCAATGGCATTTCATTTGAAAGGGTAGGTTTCCCTACTCTTTGGCAGCTGTCACACCTTTTGACATATTGTTTTGCATCTTTGAAAAGAGAAGGCCAATAATATCCTAAAGAGAGGATTTTATAGGCCGTCCTTTTGTCTGCAAAGTGTCCGCCGCATGGTTCATCATGACATGCCTTAAGAATATAAGGCATTTCATCTTCCCTGACACATCTTCTGATCACAAGATCTGGCCCTGTTTTAAACAATTCGTTAGAAATCCATGAATATTTTGAACTCTCCTGAATAATTTTTTCGTTTTTCACTTGGAAATAAATGTGAAGGTAGTTTCCCTGTAACCAAATAGTTAGCAATATCTGCATACCAAGGAGTCTTAATAGTTACTGCAAACAAGTATTCATCAGGAAACTTATCCTCTACGGGAGAATCTTCTTTAGTATTATGAATTCTAGACAAGAAATCAGCTACTGTATTCTATTTTCCTGGTCTATCCAACACAGTAATATTGAATTCTTGCAAAAGTAAGAGCCATCTTGTCACTCTACCATTAGTAACAGGTTTGTTCATTAAATATCTAATTGTAGAATGGTCAGTATGAATAAAAGTTTCATAGCCTGTTATGTAATGTCTAAACTTATTAATTGCATGAACAACGGCTAAAAACTCTTTTTCAGTCACAGTATAATTCAACTCTGTGGGAGTCAAATTTTTACTGGTATAATAAATGGCATAAGGAACTAAATCTTTTTGACCCAACACGGCTCCTAGAGCTGTATCTGAAGCATCCGTAGAAATATGGAAAGGGAGTTTCCAATTTGGTCCTCTCAAGATAGGTGCTTCAGATATTCTTGTTTTCAAAGTTTCAAAGGCTGATTGACAATCAGGATCCCATTTAAATTCACAGTTTTTTGTAAGCAATTTGAAGAGTGGAGATGCTATTTTAGTGAAGTTTTCTATAAATCTTCTATAGTAACCAGTAAATCCTAGAAAACTTCTAACATCTCTTTGACAATTTGGAATAGGCAACTTGGAGATGACTTCAACTTTTGATCTATCAACCTTAATCCCATCTCCTGAAATATGATGTCCTAAAACAATCCCTTCGGTAAACATCATAAAGCATTTTTCATGGCTTAATGAAAGGTTTGTTTCTTTACATCTTATAAGAACTTTTTCCAAATTTTCTAATGCCTCTTCAAATGAATTACCATAAACTGTAAAATCATCCATATAAACCTATACACAATCATGGATTAGATCAGAAAAAATTCCTAGTACTGCTCTTTGGAATGTTGCGGGTGCATTACATAACCCAAAAGGAAGCACTCGATAGGCAAAAGTTCCCCATGGAAAAGTAAATGTGGTCTTATCTTGATCTTCAGGTGCTACCTGAATTTGATTATAACCACTAAAACCATCCAAAAATGAAAAGTACTTTTTACCTGCTAATGTATCTAATACCTGATCGATAAAAGGAAAAGGAAAGTGATCCTTCAAAGTTGCTTTGTTCAATTCCTTGTAATCAATGCATACCCTCCATTTACCATTCTTTTTAGGTACTATAACCAAAGGAGAAACCCATCGGCTATCTGAAATTGGATAAATGAAGTTTACATTGAGTAGTTTTTTGAGCTCTTCTTTCACTATCTCCCTAAGATTTGGATTCATCCTTCTTTGAGGTTGTCTGATTGGTCTATTGTTTTCCTCAATATAGATATGATGGATGCAAGTCTTAGGATCAATACCTTTCATGTCTGTATACTCCCATGCAAATGCAGTAGAATGTTTTTGCAAAATTCTGGTTAGTTCTTCTTGTTGTGACTTCTCCAAATGTTTGTTGATATTCAATGTTTTTCCTGGAAAAATCTCAATAGTAGAACTACCAAGCTCTTCCATAGAGTAAAGAGACATTTGTCTTGATGATAAATATTCTATGTCAGATTCCAACTGAAATTGTGTGGGGTCATATTCTGAAGATGTCTCAAAATTTTCTAATGTGTTCAGAATTTGACTATCCTCATTGATTTCAGAAATGGTAAAGACAGGTTGTATAGTGTCCTCATCATCAACCCATTCATTGTCTCCTAATTCTGTGATTGCTTTTGCTGGAGGATACAAATTGAATTTCTTTGTCGAATTACCATTAGAAATGTACATGTCCCCGGATCTACAACTAATAAAAGCATCAGCTGTGGCTAGCCAAGGTCTTCCTAAGATAAGTGGGTGCCCTCCTAGATTACTCTTGGGAGTCAAAATCATAAAATCTACTAGATATTCCCAAGAATATAAGGAGACTGAAATATCTTCTAATACACCATCCGGTTTAATAATTGATCGATCTGCAAGTTGCAGTAAAGTAGGTGTAAAAAGAAGGTTAGGAAGTTTTACCTGGTCCATAATCTGTCTACTCATAATGTTGATAGCAGCCCCTAAGTCAATCAATGTGTTTGGAATTTCTATCCCATTTATATGTGTCTTGACAATTGGACTTCCTGGATCTACATACTTCTGCATGGTAATTTTTCCCATCATAATATCTGCAATCTTTCCTATCAGGTGGATTCTTCTTGTGTCTTTTAGTTTCCTTCCTGGTCTTTTGAAACTCAACTCCTTTATTGTTTTTGCTAGAATAGGAATCTCTCGAATGGCTTGTAACAAGGGAATCTTGATACAAACATTCTTCAATTCATCTAGAAAGTCATAGTTAGGCAACAAGATTTGTTTTTCCACCCCCTTGTCAATTTGTAGTCTTTCAGGAAAAAGAGGTGTAGATGAAGATGTTGGTTGCTCAACTATAGGAGTTGTGGGGATTAACTTTTCTTTTTCTTTTTGAATGTTTGAATTTTGAAGAGATGCTTCCTCATAACCCTTATTGACTTGAAGAGAATCCTCCTCAGAGGTATCTTGCTCTTGAATATCTATAGAAGGTTTTTCTAAAACTCTACCAGATCTGAGTTGTACATCGTCGAGAGGAACAATCATATAGGTAGGAAATTGTTGTCCTTCTACCATGTAAGTATTCTGAGGATTTTTATTGTTAGGATTTGGCAATGGCTGAGCTGGAAGTTGATTTCTCTTTTGTTGGTATGGGAGCATGAGTTGAGGATTTGGATTTTGTTGAGAAGGTTGTTGTTGTGGAAATGGCAATGAAAGTTGTGGATTTGGGTTTGGAAGTTGTGGAGCTTGTTGACTTTGAAAAGATGGAGGATATTGATAAAATTGAGCAAATATCCCATAAGGATTTTGCATCCCTTGTACCCATGGTTGATATGGATTTTGATGTTGGGGCCAAGGTTGTTGCCAAGGATTCCAATTTGGTGGGGTTTGAAGATTCATAGGGTTGTTAAACCCTTGAGTTTTTTGCCCCTGCCAAGGTCTTCTTGCAACAAAACAGAGAGATTCTACTGAATTTGGATCTTCTTGAAAGACAGCTTTGAGTCCGGGAATTGAAGGACAATCCTTGGTCTCATGATTCTCTGAACAAATCATACATGTTTCTACAACTTTTTCATCCAAGGGACATTCCCTTAAAGCATGTTTCTTCCTACATTTCGGACAAAAGATGGCTAAAGCATATGTTTCTGCTTTCTGCTTGTTTTGGATTTTAAGGGTGTCTAGTTGTTCACTAAGGCTCCCTAAGATATCAGTTTTGAATTCATCAAGCATATTACCAATCTCTGCCCTACTTACTGATCCGGTTGCAGATTTGTTAGCCCTAATAAGAGAAGGATCCCTAGGCCCTTTTCCTGTTTTAGATTTTCCTCTTGAGAGATGGACACATAGTTCTGTTATGTCACGAAGTGGAAGTTTAGAAATGTCTCCTTTCCCCATCATGTTTAAAATATCTATCCATTCATCTCTAATGGCTTTTAATATGAGGGCTTTCAAAGTTTCATCATCTAAGTTGCTCATCTTTGCTCTTTTTAAGTTGTATTGAAATCTTTCAAGTAAATCTTCCAAATTTTCATCTTCTTTTTGCATCATTTTGAATACCTCATCCTTGTGATTGGCGGGCATACAATAGTCCAAGTATCTATCCAAAAATGTTTGTTTCATATCATTCCAAGTCCTAATAGATTGAGTGGCTAATCCCATGAACCATTTCAAAGCAACTCCCTTCAATGTTGAAGGAAACAGTTTGAGTTTTTGAGAGTCTTCCATATAGTCATAAGTTCGGCACACAACTTCAAACTCAAACAGAAATGTTTCAGGATCCTCACTTCGCAATCCATAAAAGTTAGGGAGAACGGATGGTGAGATATTTTTCATTGTTGCATGAGTTTCCTCATCAACTATAGAGAATCCAAACAAATTGTCTCCTTCCCTATTTCTACCATTATTTCCTTCACCATTGTTGTCTCCATTGTTTCCTCCTCTTCTACCTCTACCTCTACCTCCATCTATTACTTCCTCTGCCATGATATTTTCTTTAGAGTCCTTAAAGTCCTCTAGTTCTTCTACCAAGGGAGGATGAGAGAGAGTCTCTTTGTTTTCTAAATGGGTTTTAGTAGATGGTATAGGAGAATCCTCTAATTCAGCTATTCCTTTACTTCCAAAAATCTTAAGGCTAGGGGTAGATGGTGGTGAATCTGGTCTATGCCTTGAAGAAGATGGAGTTGTGAAAATCGAACTCTTGGCTTTAGCTATAAACCTTCCCCTAGAATCTCTTGCTCTATGCATGTCATTTTTTTATTTTTTATTTTTATATTTAAAAAATAATAAAAAAAATTGGGCTAATAATTCTCTTTCTGATCTTCCAGGTCACACTAGGTGCAAGAAGAGAGCATCCTTAAGAAATTACTAAACCAATAACTATGTTTTCTGATCCTCCAGATCACACTAGGTGCAAGAGGAGAGCATACTTCAAGAAGTTATCAAGTTTTCCCTTCTTTTATTATTTTGTTTGTTTGTTTTTTTTTTTTAAAGAAATTGGCTACCTATTTACACTTCCCTGGCAACGGCGCCAAAATTTTTGGTCAATTTAGTGTGTCCTAAATTGCTACATTAATTTATCAATCCGGGATTCGTAAGCTGATGAAGTGCGGCGCACTATATGTGCAAGATAACCTATTTCTTAACTTTTTGTCGTTTTTGGTTTTCTAAGGTGAGATGGAGATTCTAAAACAAGTATGGTTACGATTGTTTAAGGAAATGATATCCTCTATAATGATTTACCAACTTGAAATTTAAAAAGGAATTTGAAACATAAAATGACAAAACTTGAAAGGAAATGAAAATGTGCTGCTGAAATGAAAAGGTGTTGCTAGTCTAATAAATCAAAACAGTGAACTATTGAGCATGAAAACCAAACTATTCTTGTTGCTGTCTAAACACAAAAGAAACTAAGCCTAAATAAATCCAAAATTGCAACAAAGTAAATCTAAATCAAATTACATCAACTTGTCTTATGATCCCTCATCATTAGTCCAGCTATGATTTTCGGAAGTAACCATAAACAACTTGAGTAACTGATATCTAACTTGCAGAAAATAAACTAATATCAAACCACACATTCATAATTCAATCCCTCACCATCAGTCCAACTGTGGCTTTCGGAGGTAACTGAAGATGTCATGCACAATTTAATATTTCTAACTTGCAGAAAGGAAACTAATATCAAACCACACATTCATAATTCAATCCCTCACCATCAGTCCAGCTGTGGCTTTCGGAGGCAACTGAAGATGCTATGAGAAATTTAATATATCTAACTTGCAGAAAGGAAACTAATATCAAATTACACATCCATAATTCAATCCCTCACCATCAGTCCAGTTATGGCTTTCGGAGGCAACTGAAGATGTTATGAGCAATTTAATATATCTAAATCTAACTACTGAAGCAAATGAGCAAAACTGAAATGAACAAAGCAGTACTGAAATTAAACAGAAACTAAGAAAAGCAAATTAGCAGCAGAATAATGTTAATTCCATGTCATTAGTCAAAAAGTTATGCAAATGCCCGAGCTGCCTATCTATAACCTGAAACAAGAACACTGATTAGTGATCAATAACATAAAACATGAAAGACAGAAGTAAAATGGAAAGCATGAAAAATTATAAACAGAAATGAAGCATATATATACCATGAAAGATGCAATGTATAAACATGTGAATGGATTATGGCACAATGAGCTTTAAAGAAATAAAACAAGAACTATACAATAATGCACAAAACCTTGGCAAGTGCAGGGGCCCTCTACACCAGCCTTGGCAACAATCTTCAAGTACGAATTACGTTGGAAAACAGAGTCTTCTCAGTGATTTGCCAATTTGCTATGAACCTGCCTTGATTTCAGAGATAAGATTGGGAAGGTAAATTTTGATGCAGGAGGCGAGGACTTTGGTGATAATTTTATATGAGTAGTTGCAAAGGGATATTGGCCTAAATCTGGAGGAGGTGGAAGGTCGGGATTCTTTTGGGATGAGGGCTAGAAATGTCGAGTTTGTGAAGCCCCCAATCTTTTTTTTCCTTTGAGCCCATCGGATCATTTTGATGAGGTCTTTTTTAGTTACCTCCCAGAAGGTCCGATAGAAGCTGATGGAGAATCCATCCGGGGCTAGTGCTTTGTCAGGGTGGAGGGTCCAAATTGCTTTGATAATTTCACCTTCATCAATGTCCCTGGTTAGGGAGGCATTTATTTCTTCTGTGATCGTATTAGGAGTGTGGACCAAGAGATCAGCATAGTCCTCCGCCTACATAGTTTCTGTCAAGAGACTTTTATAATGGTGGTGGGCTGCTGATTTTATTTCAGCTTGTTCTGTGTACATGTTGCCTCCATCATTAGATATGGCTGTGATGATATTTTTGGATGTTCTGACAGTTGCCTATTTGTGAAAGAAGGAGGTATTTTTATCCCCAGTCTGAAGCCAGAGGCTCCTGGATTTAATTCTCCATTTTTCTTCTTCCTTTCTATTTGAGTTACATAATGCCCAATACAGTTCCTTTTCATGCTCTCGCTTTTCTTTGGTCACCCCCTGGTTATCTATATCTTTTTGCACTTCTTCTAGCATTCTCTTTGTGTCCTGCTTGACAATTTCCGATTCTCTGTAATAATTTTTTTCCCAGCCTTTGAGAGCTGTGTGCACAAGCTTTAATTTAGTCTCCCATATATGCATTGGGGATCCCTCAAGATGCTGGCGCCAAATGCTTTCCACAATGGTTCTTGCCTCAAGGGAGTCACTCCATATAGGGTTGTAGCGAAAGGGGAGAGGCCCAAGGTTTGTTTGTTCACCGAGGACAAGGGTGACAGGGTAGTGGTCTGAGGCCGAGCAAGGAAAAATGGAAGAGGTTACCACAAAGAAGAGGGAAATGAGGAAGACAACAACAATAAAGTGGTCTAATCTTTCCATGATGTTCCCTGGCCCAAGCCTGCGGTTACTCCATGTAAAACTTCTATTTTTGGGGATGATGTCCACCAAGTCATGATCTCTTATGATGTTCTCCAGCTGATCTCTTGAAGGGTCAGGAGTAAAAGTGCCCCCTCTTTTTTCTTTTGCATGCATAACCAGATTCATATCACCTCCAATGATGAAGTTGCTATTGTCCTCCCCTTCCATGTTAGATTGTAGAGTTTGCTAGCAAGTTTCTTTGTCTCTATAATGATTTGGTCCATATATGTCATAAACTGTTATCGTGACATCCTCTTGGATGCTTTGAAGCTTAACTTTTATCCAATCTTGGGCCTTTAGTTTTGACAACTGTTTCCATGAGTGTTGATTCCAAATTGTTGCTATTCCTCCCGAAGCACCTCTGGACTCTACTACTGTGCCTATGTAATTTCTGATTCTATTTATGGTGTTTTCCATATCTTTTTCTCACTGCTTGGTTTCTTGGAGAAGAATTATGTCTGGCTGTTCTTGTTTGATGAGATCTCTTAGGGCATTGTTTTTAGAGGGGTGCCCTAATCCCCTACTGTTCCAAGTGAGAGCTTTCATTATTTAAGGAATGTAGGCTAAGACATTGTCTTCCCTCCTGTTGCTTGTTGGCTTGCTTCTTTGCTGTTTAGCCCTCTTATAAAGGTCTTTATTGGATGTTGCGTTCCTAGGGCAATGTCTTTTTGAGCTGCTTCATCCTTGTGGTGTTTGGCAGATTTTCTTCCTGGTCCAGGTTTTTTCAAGGTTTCCAAAACAGGTCCTAACAACTTTGTTGCATTTCTAGTGACTATTCGGGCAGAAGATGGTTCAGCTGAGGATGGGGGGGGCAAGATTTGGAAGGGGATGGTTGTGGGAGGGGTTCAAAAGGGAAGGTGGAGAGGGAGAGTTGGGGGGGTTCCTCTTCCAAAGAGGCCAAAGCAGTGAAGGGGTTGGAAGAGATGGGGAAGGGTTTAGGAGTTTGGAATGGGGCTAGAGGGGGATCAAGATGAGGTGTGATGCTAGGGCTTGTAGAATGAGAGGATGGATGTGCTGCTGAAGTTCCAACATTTCTGGCATTTGGGGCAGACTTTTTTTTTCTTGTAAATGACTTCTAACTGATTCAGTAATGTTGTTTTCGACCTCTATTGTTTTTGTGCATCTATTAGTAAAATGACTGTATTCGTGGCATACTTTGCACTTGAACGGGAGTTGTTCATAGTCCAGTTGCTAAATGTACGTCCAGTTGTCCACCTTCTACTTGATCGCCTCTGGAAGTCCTTTCCCCAAGTCTACTTCCACACAAATTCTTGCGCAGGCTTGCATGTTGTCCTTTGGCTTGTTTCTGTCAATGAACTTACCAACTACATTCCCAATCGCTCTTACAGAATCATCCCCCCAATAGTGAAGGGGAAGATGAGGAAGACAAACCCACACTGGAATTGCATTAGGGACGTCGTGTCCAGGATCGAAGTATGGTGTCCATTTGTTTAAATAAAGCCCCCCGGTATCCATGAAATATGGTCCGTTTCTAAGGATCAGATCTTTGTCTTCCTTTGTCTCGAAGTGAAAGGTGTAAAAATCCCTACCGTAGAGTTTGATAGAGATTTTCCCTTTTTTTTTGTCCAACCAGTTGTGCTCTACCCATTTCTGGACTGTTTTTGGCGAAGGCCAAAGCCCCGTAAATTGCCCAATGAGTCCTTTCTCCGCGAGGGAAAGCGCAACCATTCGAGGGATTACAGGGGCAGTGAAAATTCCTGGATTTCGTCCAATTTTTTGACGAACTTTGAAATCGCAGGCCTAGGTCGAGGTGGATTCAAAGAGTCGATGAGAGCAGAGAAGGCTAAGGCGTGGTTGGGAGGAGTGGCCGCCTTTGGGATGGTCTCCAGAGGGGCCATGCGGCCAGGATCGAAGCACGAGGAGGAGGCTGAAGCGTGAGTGGCTGCGCAGAAGCTCCAGACCTAGCTCAAAAACCTATTTCAGCAAAGCGCCAGTAAATAACAACTTTAGAGTCCCCTAGAATATGCAATTTAAATAAACCAAGATTTCTAGCTTTGTGCAAAAGTGTCCACAACAATGTTATTGGAACACTGGCAATCGAACCAAAAAACCCTCTGAATCAAGAACCAATAATAAAATCGACCCAAAAATCTAGTCGACCAAAAACACATAAAATATTCAAATTTTAAAGAAAAACATATATATTCATGTGCATCCATGTGAATCCAAACCATTCATACACAAATGAACAAAAGTTTTCATTTATATAGCATGTGAGGGTGCACTTAACCAAAATAACACCGAGTGCAATCCATCTCTGAACCGAAAATACATCAACAAACAAGCACTAGATGGCCTCTAACATCCAAAAAGAAATCATGCTACAACAAATACCTACATATCATCAAATCATTGCCTATTGGCATCTCCATCTTTAATATCACCCTCTAAGAATTAAAATAAGATAGAAAAAATGTAGCATGCCAATTTAAGATTTTTTTTGAGTGATGGGTACGTTTTTAGTAGGGTCATGAATCATGATAGAGGAGTTCGACAACCAATGCCACTACCATCAAGGTACATAGAGGGCTTGATGCTTTTGATTAAATACTAGTTCCATACCATCGCACATGACAAAATCCATTGAAAATGTTGTAACCCCCTAATCTTGAAATCCAGAAAAATTGTTAAATCTACTGAATTATGAGTGAGATCTAAAATTTTACTTTCTCCATACGAAATCCAATGAGGTTGGAATCATGTTCAAACATCTTAAGTCATTTCATGGTAATGTTAAAAATTTAAGTAAAAGTGAAAATGAAAGATAAAGGAGAATGTCACTTTAAGAATTTAACATTACCATGACTTGCATAGCAATATTAGGGTAATAGGCTTAAATATTAGGCTGCCCCACTCAAAAGTTAATGTTTAAAAAAAGAAAGATGCGTTTGGAACATCTTTGGTCACTTTGTATGGAACCGGCCGGTTCGGTACAAAACCAATTGGTTCGATAACGAAGTGGTCGGTTCCATTACAAAACCGATTGGTTTGGTATCGAACTAGCTGTTTCTAGTTCTAAACCTTGAACCAGACTGGTTTGACCCCCAAACTAGTCAGATCGGCCAGTTCTGGTCTAGTTTCGATAACATTGGTCCACAATGTTGCCAACTCTACTTTCATGTTTGAACCGAGTGCAAGAGCATATTAAAGATGGAAGAAATGTGAGGAATTCAAATGGGGGACTACACCAACACCGCAACAAGGTGGGTCACCCCGACAGACTTTGTTGAAAATCCCCAAGGGATTTCAGAATAGAGAGAAGGCATAGTAGGATTGTATGGCTTAGCCTTCTTCATCTCGCATTTTTAATCATAGTATTCAAAACTGCTTGGGTCGAATTGTTAAATGGTCAAACTAGTTGGTTCATTAGGCTCGGAGATCAACCCTGCCAATGAACCCAATTCAAGCATAGGCAGTGGTTGGTTTGGTACCAAACCGGTTGGTTTAGCCATAAACTAGCAGATCCTGTCATAAACCGGTTGGGTCATTACTAGCATGGTTATATGTCACATTTGTGGGGGAGTCTAGGACCATTGATGGTGGTTTTGGAGGAAACCCGAGGTGTTTTTTCTTTTAGAACAACCCCCTTGGCCATAAAACTAACCCCCCACCCCCTCCCCCCTGCAAAACCCTAAACTTAAACAAAAAAACCTATCTTAACCCTAACAATGCTAGCAATCAATGGTAATGTTAAATTCTTAGAGTAAAAGTGAAAATTTTAACATTACCATGAAATGATTTAGGATGTTTGAGAGTGGTTTTGACCTCATTGGATTTCATATGGAGAAACTAGAATTTTAGATCTCACTCAAAATATAGTAGACTTGATGGTTTTTAGGATTTCAAGATTTGGGGGATTACAATGTTTCCATTTGATTCTGTCATGCATGAGGGTATGAGATTGGCATTTGATCAAGAGCATGAAACCCTTTAAGTACCTTGATGTTGGTGGCATTGATTGTTGAACTCCTCTACCACGACCTTAACAAAAATGCACCCTTCACCCAAAGGAAAGTAATTGGTTAGGCATGATGAGCTTTTTCTACCATATTAAAAGGTTGAGGAGATGAACTGCTCACTCAAACCAAAATCATTGGTTAGGCATGTTAAACTTTTTCAATTTCTACCATATTATAATGTTGAACAATACAAGTATGAAGACTTTGAGCTAGATGATGTTTATTTAGCTCTTGTTGATGATCCCATTTCTAGTAGTGTTGAATTAACGACGAGCTTAATTAGTGATCATGTTGATCAATGATTTGTGGTTTTGATGTCTAGTTTTGCTGCTGCTACTACTACTATTGAGGTTGCA
Source organism: Pinus albicaulis (assembly GCA_034641835.2). Lineage (NCBI taxonomy): Eukaryota > Viridiplantae > Streptophyta > Pinopsida > Pinales > Pinaceae > Pinus > Pinus albicaulis. The sequence goes on from CM076572.1 coordinate 453,007,688, forward strand.
GAGGATTCTGAGGAGTCCTCAAACCCTGAGCCAAATGATGTTTATGTCGCTCATGTTGATGATTCCATGTCTAGTAGTGGTGATGAGTTTGATCATGATGAGGAGTGATTATGTTGATCACTGATATGTAGACCTGTAGTAGGCCAATGGCCCCATAGCTTGTAGCATTATTTTTGGACGCTAGAGGCCATTTAGAGCCTCATTGCTTATGTATTTTGTTGTTGATATGCATTGCACTCGGTGCCATTTTGATATATTCACCTTTGCATGGTATATAGATGAACAAACTTTGCATATTTTGTCTCTATTGGTTTGGAATCGTGGTTTTAAATCTTAAAAATCGTTTTTTTCATTAAAATTTAATTATTTCATGTATTTTTTTAAAGGTCGGTTCATTGAGGTCTGACCAATCCATTTTTTTTGGTTTTGGTTCAAAAAACTAGTTTTATAGGTGAATCGGTTCCAGTTTTAGATATTATGATTTGAATTCTCTGGTCATTTTTTCAATCAAATCAGAGACAACCCTCACCGATATTGACTTGTCTTGAAAGATACACGTGTAACAAGCCCACCTAATAAAATATGTTGATAAACAAGAAAAATAACCACAACTAGCCATAGATGCATCAAATTAACAATTTCTTAAGCACTCCTCCAGAGTGGGTGAATTTTAGCCTACTTTAGGACCAAATTTATCAACAATAGAAGCCCAAACTTAGGTAGTGAAAGAATAGGAAACAAATAGGTGAAGGATCGATTCCAATTTTTTCATGCATAAAGCGCACTGATTGGGGCCGATTTGGCCTCTTTTCAAACCATTATCCCATGTCAACAATTTATTGTTGAGAGTCAACCATAACAAAATTTTTTCCTTCAAAATGTGTATGGATCTTCCACACATGTTCCCACCACGATATTTTGTTTACAAGAAAATCCGCTTCAGCCTATGCTTTGTAACTAATTTTTACAGTGAAATTTCTTGTAGAAGGATTTTTGGACTAACAAAGAGCATCCTTCTCTTCATCTAGCTTAACAAAACTAGAAGAAATATTACTAATATATATGTTCCATTTGTTAGCATGACGATCTTGTAGACCTTGTGGATTTCTACCACGCTCTTTCAACTTGATCATGATTTGCATATTTGGCATCCCAAAGCAAGAATATACCTGATCTTGCAGCTCAACTATGAGGGCCTCAGATAGCTTGAAGCTTCCATTAGTGCCTAGCCACAAATCTTTGCCAAGCCTTACCTTCTTACTATTTCCCAAACACTAGATAGTCTAGGAGTCGATAAGAGGAAAGGAAACCATGATTTCTTTCCGCACAATTGAACTGTTGTTTATAGACTTTTGGGGAGAGCAAAACCATTTTTCAACTTAAAGGCCACCAAGATACTTCGGGGCCATCATCTTGCACCAAGGATTTTTTTAGCAACGAAGGCTTGACTAAAGAGATAAATATTCTTGATGCCCCAACCCACCCCCCAACCTCTTGGGCTAGGCAATCCTAGACCACTTGACTAAACGAATTCCCTCTGATTGTGGATTACGTGTCTGCAGGAAATAAATAATAACCTTCAGGATTTTAGTGAGGACCCCTTTTTGAACATTTGATATTGAATTCTAATACACCAATATACTTTCTAATACTACTTTAAAGAGAATTAGACGTCCCTCCTTGATGTCGATCTGTTAACCCATAGTGAAATCCAAGCTTCAACATTTTTATGCAACCAAAGCTGACCCTAGAAGGAGTAGGCATTGGGCTTCAAAACAAAACCCAAATACTTCATCCCTTCATCCAAATGAGAGAGGGAGCCATGAGCTTAGCTGATCCTATAAATCATCCTGAGAAAAATGATAAAGTAGACAAGATTGGGGCATATTGATATCCATTCATGTAGCAAAACAATAGAGATTCAAGATTCTTTTTAGAACAATTGAATTTTGACAAAAGCATGCATTGAACATAAGCACATTGTCAAGGACATATAATGCGAAATCCATTCAAAAGGGGTCATGTTTACACCTTTAAATTCCCCCATTGCCTTGGCATCACCCATCAACTTACTTAGCCCCTTGGTCACCAAGAGAAACAAGAAAGAAGATAGGGGCAACCCTGCCTCAAGCCTCCGGAAGAATGAAAAAAGTGGAAGGAGAGTCATTAATGAGAACTGCAAAAGATGCAATGCTTACACAGTCCATAATCTAGGTGATTGTGGAAAGATGCATCTCATTTGAATCAAAACTAGACAAAGATAAGCCCAACTGATCTTGTCATAGGCCTCAGGTAGGTCCAATTTAAGAACAATAGAAGGAAATTTCTTAAGCTTGATCGAATGGAGTGCTTCCTAAGCCAACGATGCAACATTGTGGATTTTTCTTTTGAAAAGGAAATCAAATTGTTCCTTTGAAATGGAATCACCAAGCAAGGGCTTAAGCCTGTTAGCGATTAGCTTGGAAATGAGCTTGTAGATTACATTGTAGCATGCAGTTGGCCTAAAATCATTGAAGGAGCTAGCATCCTGCTTCTTTGGAATGAGGGCCAGATGGGTCTCATTAAATGAACCAAGAATTTTAGGAGAGTGTTGGGACTCAAACAACCTTTACAGGGTCCGTTTAGAAGATCATGGAAACCTTGAAAGAATTTCATAGTAAGGCTGTTAGGCAGGGGAGTTTGCCCTTTTTGCATGGATGAGAGAGTGGCTTGGATCTTGTCCTTTGAGACTTCCGCAAGTAAAGAGTCATTCATCTCACCCTAGACTTTGGGAAAAAGGTTTATTACCTGAAGAATATCTTCAGTGGGACAACCAACAGGCTCTTCAAACAAATTGCCAAAATTAACCTTCCTTGCCTCAACCTTTTCCATAAAAGATGAAGTAAAGGCCCCATTTTTATTTTCGATTTCCCAAAGTGTATTAAGGTTTTTCCTATAATGGGCAAATTTGACTCTGTCACTTTCTACTATTTTTGAGTTTGAGTAATTTCAATTTAGTATTCTAGTCTTCAGACTTTAATATCTACTATTTTGCTTAGTACTAGTGAGATTCTAGAATAATGAATGATGAATTTTAATCAATGTGTAGAATATTTTACTATTTCTATTTCATTGAATCATTTATGAAGTATGAATCAATGTATTTCATTATTGAATTTGAATTTGAATCATGTTTATAATACACACACACCCTGACGGCCCCCCACCCCCCGGTCCCAGAAACTTGGTGGAACATTGTTTTAAACAAATATTTGAAGCTACAAAAATAACCAATTGGGAGAAAAAAACATGTTTTTCCTTATAAAAGTCTATAGACTTGGAAAAAACTGGTAGTGTCCCTTCAGAAGATGAAATTCCTAGAATTACAGTTGTCTAATTCCAAAAGTTCTTTTTACAGGACCATATAAATAATAGTAATGGTGACAGTGACACAGAGAAGGGGAAACCTCCTACTCTTACCATTGCAGCAAATAGTTGATTCGACATACTATTGTGGCTGATGACATGTGTCACATGTTGGATGCCGTGTGGAAGGATACAATAAGTCCCTGGGGTGTTAGTGGAAGTTAAGAATCTTTCCAGTGCAGACAAAAATTTTATATGGAAATGGGGCATTAAAAGTTAAAAACAATTTGAGGGTAAAATTAAATGGTAAGTCAGATGTTTTTTTTAAAACTAAACTCATGAAGTTCATGTTCTAAAAAAAGATTTGAAATTGTAAAGGTCATCAATTTGGAAGGAAAAAAACATATGATAAAGTCTATACCCCTGGAAAAGGTCTACACTTAATGAAGTATGTGTTCTAATTATGGAAAAACAGAGATGCTTGACTAAAAGATTGATATATTGTAGAAAGGAAAATTATAATATTTCTATCAACATGATATTGTGGAGAATAGCATTATGGTTGGTTTGTTTGATTTATGTGCATAGTTGATGCAGAAACTTGAAGGTATGCCATATTTAAGGTACTCAATAGTCTATTAACATAGTTTTTGTATTATTTTAATCTTCTTTTGTTGGTCTAACTCAGGGTTGCTTCTACTTTTCTCTGTTTTATAGGTTGCAAGATGAAGCTTGACTTGAGTGGCCTTGAGCCTGCAACTCTCCATCAGCTGTCAAATGATGATCTTTGTGATGTCTTCTCTCCAGGTCCATCATTCAAGATTCCTAACGATGCAGATGTATGTTCTTTTCCCTTCTAGATGAAATTGAGCATTTCAATTAAATAGAGTTAACGATATTCATGAGGATTGAAAGTGTACTGCTAAAAAGTATTGGCAGAGCAGTATTTGTTTAATTGAGAATTTCATTCTTGAGATACATTGGTGACTATGAGAATTTGAGTTTTCTTCTTTCATAAAAAGCTGAATCAATCTGTTGCTATGATTGAATGGAAGTTAATGATGTTCATTAAGATCAAAAGCTTATTGCTAAAAATTATTAGCAGAGCAGTATTTGTTTAATTAAGGGTTTCAGATTTGAGATACCTTGGTGACTGTGAGGTCTTCGAGTTTTCTTCTTTCTAAAAAATGCTGAATCAATATGTTGCTCTGTTTGCTGTGAACTGTTGTTGGTTTTGAAGGGTCCTTTATATGATTACCATGAGGGATGGATTCTAAACTGAAACTATCGCTCAACAATCATTGGGCATATTCTTAAACATAATGCTTTTGTTGTTAGTTTAGTCATAAGAGTTATATCTGAAAAGAGGAGAACCTTTGTCATATTCATTTATATCAGATTAACTGCAGGCTAAAATTTCAACATGTTTGCAGTTTGATGGCTTTCAAAAGGCAGCAGTGCAAATGGTGAAACCAGCAAAAGGGACGACAACATTGGCTTTTATATTCAAGGAAGGAATCATGGTTGCTGCTGATTCTCGTGCGAGCATGGGAGGATACATTTGTATGAACTCTGTCCAGTCCTTTTTATTTCTTATATCCTTTATTAATATGGTTTTGTAAGGTTCAAATGAAGGTATAGGTAAAAGTCACATTGTAGTAGGATTTGCCTAATTTTGTTTAGAATTAATTTTCATTGTTAGTAGGCTTGTACGAAGGCTTAAGTTGTTAGTGATTGGCAAACTCAAGTGAATTACAAAATCTGGTTGTGTTAAACTGGTATTGTAGTTGCACTAATTATAATATCATATTAATTGGCAACCAAGTAGTTCAGTGCATTTAGACACAACCCTGTGTATTAAGAGATAAAGATAGAAGCAAAACACTGTACATGCAATATGTTAGACTCAACCTTGGGGAACATTCCTTGATATCTTTCAATAGATAATTAAGATGCATGATCGAAAATGGATGAAATGCCACTTCTGGTTCCGAAAGGGATAGGAAGACGAGGTTGGCTAAGTATGTGGACGGGCCAAGAATTGCTGGTTCAAAGGCCAAGAATCTAAGAAGGTGGCTTAGTATGTGGATGGGTTATAAAAAGGAATTAGTTTGCTGGGTCGAAGGTTGATAATTCAAGAAACAGGTTATATCAGAGTTATATGTCCAAATTGATAATTTATTGATGTAACTGATTACCCCAAGGGTTAGTATGCATCAAAAGATTTCCAATATGAGCTAAAGAAAGTTGCAAACGAAATTCTTTTGAGAAATTTATGGTCTCTAATATATATACATATATAGACACACACATATACACAAAATTCTTATGAGAAAGACATGGTCTCCAAAAGTTATATATATAATTCAATGCATTATATACATAATTGCATAGGAGCCGCCCTCGGCTTTTTCTAAATCCCTTCCCCTTGTTCCCACGTTTCTAGGAGCATAGGAATGAGGAAGAAATGTTGCCAATTGGGTCAGAACTCTTTTGGGAACTTCGGAGCCTCAACTTCAAGGAATGGGAACTTGGGACCGAGTTCTGATATCAAAAGCTTTAGATTAAAATTCTATTTTTGGTATTAATAAAGACCATTTTCCAATATTATTACATTAAAATGTAAACATTTTTATTCAAGTATTATGAACACCTATTTTATTCCAAATATTCTTATTTATTTGAAATATATAAGGACATCAACTCCTTCAAGGCCTTTTTGAGGGAACAGGGTGTCTAAGGTTATCGAAATTACTCTTCCTTCAGCTACCTTTTGAGATGACCATCATCTTCTGCTCATCAAGAGTTTTCCAACAATATAAATTTAATCAAAATCTGAGCTTTGGATGTAAAGTTATGCTTGTTTGAAGATTTACCCTCCCAAGCACCACATTAACATCCATACCATTGCCATGTGGCAGTCCTGCTCTCATGTTCCCATCATACAATGCCATGTCGACTACATGTGGTTGAGATGTGGCAGTCCTATCCCATGTGTCAACACCACATAGGGCCATGTCCTCAAAAGGACATGTCAACCTGATGCTCACAATTGGATTTGGGATTTTCAAAAATCCATATTATAATGATTTTTTGGATTTCCAATCTTTTGAATCCATCCGAATCCATGATTTTCTTTTTTCTGTTGTGGCTATTCCTTCTTTTGGATTTTCCACACGGTCAAGAGACACATCTAGATCGAGGAATACTCACAAAGCCCCACTTAAATAGAAATTCTGGATTTTTGATCTTCTGTTAATTGGCACATCCGTCATCCATGTCACCTCCACGGAGCTACCACCTAGACCTCCACCTCAGTGAATCTATGCCTCTGAACGACGTTAGCACCCACCAACATCAACCTGTGTCCATGTCGGTCAAACTACCGCTCATTTGGATATCTAGGTTTTAGCTTTTTTCAGAGTCATCTATGTTAATTTTCCATTGTTCTATGCTTAACACAATCACTTATTTCAATTCTTCTTCAATTAGCAATTACTTTATTCAATATAAATTCAATCTTCCAATACCAATAAGAAATTGTAGATAGAACAATATTCCAAATGCACAATAGAAGACAACCAAGAACAATGGAGACACAAGAGTTGGTCAAAGACTAGGGAAAAACCCTTTCAAAAATTCTTCTTCTATTAGATTGTCATCAAATGTTTAGCAGAGAGATACATAGTCCAATTACATCAATAGTGAGTCAAAGTCAAACTTTGACCAACCAATATCCGATCAAAGTGAGCCCAAAAGTCAAATCTAGTCAACATGTCAAATCTGCAAATTTTGTCAAAGTCAACATTGCCCTAACTAGTCAGTTGTCAACGATTATATTCATCCAAAGAGTTCAGTCCAAGCATTAGCAAATTTGGCCTTCCAAGCTCTGTCAAACCCAGTCAAAACAGTCAACAAATTTCTCATTGAATTTAGTCAAAGTCGTAGTGTTGACCTGTAGAGACCCTAGCCTAGAATCTGAAGTCAATGCTGGTCAAAATGCTCAGAAAATTTCAGTCAAATTAGCAGTTAACACAGTCCAAGAATTCAGTCAACCCAAGTCAAAATATCCAAGTCAAAGGCTGGTCGCACAGATCCAAAACATAAGTCAACGTTGGTCAAAAAATTCTTCCTTTCTCTCCTTCGCATGTGTGGCCTTGGACTTGCAATTTTAGAGCTATACGAACCAATCAAGAGAAGAATGTGATGTGTGATGATGCCTCCAAGTGATGTGATGTGGTATATTTATATGAGGCCAAGGAGGTCGAATTTCCTTGCGTAGGCTGACTTGAACTTTTGTGCAGAAGTAGGTTTCACATTACAATATTATTTTTCCTTGTGCAAATTAAATTCTCTCAAGGGCTAGAAGGGTCTTCTTCGGATGAGGAAGGCTTCCTAAAGGAGGCAATTTCTCCCCAAGCTGCCATATTTCAACAATCTAGAACTAGAAAACCCCTCCAAAAGACTTTATTTTGCAAAACCACAGATTTTCATATTCCATTCACCTGCCACGATAGGTGACACGTCAATTGAGACGTGAACTCTTGTACCACATCGCCATGTCATCATGCCACATTACTCAAAATCTGCGATTTGTGGCATGTTAGTGTGACACATCATCATGCCACATCAATGCTCGCCTAACCATAGGGTCTGGGAATACTCATGTGAACTCCATGTGTGACATAACCGCATAGTGGTTTGCTACATTGGCATATGGATCTGGATTTTTCAATAAAACCTTATCTTCGATTTTTCAGGATGCCCAAACTTCTGCTCCCTAACAGATTTTGGTTGTTCTTCTCCGATACTTAACAGAATCCAGTACTGATCCACAAATCTCGACAGATTTCAGATCTCATCCCATTTTTCTTAGTTCGGTTGGCGGATTGTCAATTGTCATAACTCCAGATTTTTGTCAACATTCTTGTTAATTGAGCCATCAGCATATATAGCACATCTCCTATTTAATTTGGTTTGGTCCAATTGTTGAGAAATCTAAAGGGCAGTGATTAGAGTGATTTGTCTTTCTATGATAACTGCTTGTGATGTATTTTTACTTATTCTTACCTATTAGTTTTTTCACTTATTATTATGTTTGTGTATCATCAAACAACTACCAAAACAAGAAGAACAAGAACGCAAAATATACGCTGTAAGCCAGAGCCAAAACCTCTCCTCTTGAGAGGAAAACCCGTAAATCTCTTCTCTTCCTTATAGGTCCTTCAATTGACAAATTCCAAGACCTCTAGACCAAGACCAATACCGTCCAAGACCAAGTCCAACCTTTTCAGATGATGTGCTTTCCTTATTCAAGTTAAACTCAGTCAAATCTCTTCCAGTAGCACAACTTCGACCCCCAACTGTAGAATTTTGGCCTCCACTGCAAACTTGAAATTTTCGGCCCTCCTGTAGTTGCTGTTGCCACACGTGTGAGCTTCGTTCAACCTTCTAAGGCTTCCTTAGACCTTCGCTTGGCTTTCTCTTCCTTTTGGAGCTTGTGGATGGCTTCTTGTGACCTTCGCTTTCCCTTCTTCCCTTCCCTTCCCTTCTTCAAGATCAAACTTGTAGAAGAAAACCCTAGATTCGCTGCAGAAACCCTAGTCTTCCTTCGCACGTGGGAGAGAGAAATAGCTCAAAACCAAGTCTAGCAAGTCTTCTTTGTCCTCTTCCTTCTTTGTTGCCTTACGCTTCTTCTTCCTTTGCTTGGATGAGTGAGAGATGAATGTGCTTCAAGGAGGTCGAGTTTCCTCCTTTATATAGGCTTCTCAAGAGTGGACGTGGCTACTCAAATTAGGTCGACTTGCCAGCTACCAAGCTGACTTGGTCTTGAAGGGTATTTTGACACTTTTAAATTTTAATGACAAAAATAATTTTTTTTTACAAATTACAATTTGCCCGATGGGGTCTTCATCTTATGACAATGACTCTTTTGACTTCTTGACCTAGGACAAACCCTAGAAGCACTCAATGGGTGCTTGAACTATAAAGTAAAAGACCTTGAGCATGAAACCCAAGCTCCAAAAATAATAATAATGATTTTTCTTTCATATTACAATATACAAGAATCAAAGGTACATTTCATATTTATGAATACTGAACCTAGTTACACATTTTTCAACACAATTAACAAATTGTCAACTAACGAACTCGATTTCTATTAGTTGACATTCCTGTTAACTGGGCCATTGGGATTCAAACACCTCTCCTTTACAACTTAAATTCAGTTTGATTCAGGGACCAATGGGCCATTGGAAGAATTGAGTGTTGTCCCTTATACCTTTCGTCCGGTCCAATTAAAAGAGTTCGACACATATGCCCCTTTTGTAGTTGAGCTCTTGGTCACGGTTCTTGCCAACCCATGTGATCAGGGGCTGAGGCTAAAACCTCCCATCCCTAAATTTTCAAAGTCAATCCTAAAATTTTCTATGGAAAATGCAAGCATTTGATAGAGTTTTCCATTATGCTCCTAGGGATTGAAAGTGACTCCAACAAAGCAAATCAAAAACCCTGTCTAAAAGACTCTTGAAGCTACATAGGTCTTCACCAACTGTGGAGGCATCCAAAATCCTTCATTTTATAGCCATTTACCAAGCCTTTCTTCCAAGGCGTTGAAGGAGGCCAATGTTCACAATTTGCCTCCATTTGAGGCCCTCAAACCTATTTATCCTAAACAGGGATACCTTTCAACTGATCAATAGTCCAAGCAGGGATACAACATAACTGTTCAATCTGATAGATGGTCTAAGAACGACCAATCACAATCACTAAAAGGCCACACAAGCCCATTTCAAGCCTTTCAACCAACTTTTGACCAGTTCAAGAGTCCTTCAGTGAACTATTTTACACTTTACATCAAATGTTATGTGAAGATTCCTTCCTCTGGGTCCTAACTTTTACAATCAAGGCTTTTACACTTGCATTTAGGTCCACATCATCAATAGGACCCTTTGATTGTCAACAACAAATTCAGAGCTTCTTTGGCCTATCTAGAGTAGACTGAGCTCCTTGAGTTGCGATACACTACAAGTCTTGCACAACCAACAAGCCATCCTAGCTATGTAAGAGGTTGAGGGGTTATTCTCCCCTATTTGTTTTGTATGTGCTATATTCTTTGTATGACTAGCGCCACGGGTTGTATGTTGTGTTGGGCGTAATGGGGGGTGAGGGGGCGGGGACAGTAAAATTTTGGACAATTTTTTTGTGTTTGTTTTTGCCTTTTTTGGCATATGATTTTCACTTTTAGTAGTTTTATGGTGCATGGTGGTTGAACCCATGGTTTTGTAATTCTGGTAAGGAACTACGATTGTATTCTAATCCAAGGTAGATGGATTGGTGGTTTATGGATGATATACTGAAAATTCTTTCTGGATTCTCTGGTTTGGTTTTCTAGGGTAAAATCTCTGTGTTAATGTGCGTATGTGTGCCATTGCATCTTTTCTGTTTTACTAAGAATCTGTTTGCAACAATTAACTGTATAGGGTTAAATCCTACACTATCTTTTCAAGCATACATTTTTCTTACAAAAAGGCCTATTACATCCATAAACATTAAAGATAACCAAGACTAAGTATCTCCTAGTCCCATGCTCAAAATCATGAAAACACATTGTAAGAGCACATTAAGATGAACAGGAAGGGAAATGAATATACAAAGTCATCACAACCAAATTTACCATCTCTTATTATAAACATGTATTACATAGACCGGGATGCCCATTAAACAAGTAAATAAATAGATATGTTGTATACAAAATTTATGAATCATTTCTATTTTAATGATTATGATTTACATCACAGATTTAAAGTCCACAGGGGCACTTATCTGATCAAGATCAAATGTTTCCTGTAATTGATGAAGGGAAACTATCTGATCAATATTATGCAACTGATGAAGGGTGAGCCACATTCCACGGTCTGCCCCACCATAGGCATAGATGTTTATTCTATCATTGCAGCTAGCCACCCTTGAGCTAGACCGTGAAGCCATGAGGGAAGTTCTTACTCAACCTTTATAGGCTGGAGTCATGAAAGGCACTCCTCTTTATCAAGTTAAATCCCACTAAGCTGAGAGTTTGCCCAAATGTTATGGGTGGTTTCTCTGTTGTTCCGCACAACAAGCACCTAGAGGGAAATTCTCTCTTAGGTTACCAGTGGTTTAAGGATGAAGGACATTCTCCTTCATCCACACAGAAATTAGTAGACTGTCTTTCAACCTACTGAGCTAAAGCCTATTATCATTCACAGTGTCGCCTCAAGGGGCTTGCATAGCACAAAGGATAAGACAATTGGGGTGCAACCCAATTACTTCCTTAAATATGGAATTCACTACCACATCCTTCCCATTAGATATTTTCTTGGGAAAGTTGACAATCTTAGACTTTATGAATATTTGGTTCAACCAAATAATTTATTGGCTAGGATTAATTCCATAAATTGTTTTTACTGGCTTCCTTCCCTTCTCATGGCTTCTCATTGTCTGTATCAAGGCTCCACCTCTTCATCATTTGTTATAAAAATATAATTATAATTGTTCTAGGTATTTTAACCCATTTACATTTACATGCCCATACAATTATCATTAACATAATTACATTTACAATTTGTGGGGGATTAAACGCTGGGGTGTTACAAAATATCACTATAACATCGTTACCACAAAATATAGCAGGTTTTGTAGATGGAAACCTTACAAGACAAGAGCTAGACAAAGTGCTAACAATGGGGTAGAGGCCCAATGTCACCTTAGCCAAAGCCCCCTGTTCTGTACGTACTTTCATCGATGGGAGCAGTCCTGGTAGGGAGGAGATTACTTAAAATAGATATGTTAGGTATATGGCACAAAGTGATCAAGCTAGAGCTCATTCAAGAGAGAGGCTCAATAACGGTTCAAGGCTTCAAAGAAGCAAAACACTCTCAAAGAAAAGTTCTAAAAAGAGAAGGCTCAAGACCTAGGGTGTTAAGGTTTTTCGATGGTGATAGGTATTCACAAGGTCAAGTACAAAGAGAAAGGGTTTCTTGCAAAGATAGTCAGCTATTCCAATGCTTATGAAATCCTCAAGAAAGTCCTCAAGTTGAGGGAGAAGAAACTAGGTTTCCCTCATAGGGCAACACCTAGGGCAAGATATTTTATGGATGAAATTTGAGTAGATGCCCACCAAAATGATAGGTCATGTAGCCAATACTTACCTCTTGATGTTTAGGCTCTCAAACCACCAAAAAGTATCCTCCCTAAAATTTTGCTCCAAGCCCTAGTTTTTCTTTCTAGCCTTGAAAGGACCGAATTTGAGGAGAGAAATTTATGGAGAAAAAATTGAGATGATCACCAAATACTTGGACTAGTGCCTTGTCCTTTAGGCATATGGAGTCAAGGATGTGATAGATAAGCCAAATTTGTTGCTGAGGAGGCCGAAATTTGATGCCTTAGGTATCAAAATTCTAGCATTTATCCACTCAATGATAAATGGAGTTTGATGGAGAGTTATTAGAATTCATCCACTAGGAAAAAAATTGAGTACCATTGTTCTAAATGCTCTAATTGATGAACAAGGAAACCTTGTATCAAAGGTCTATGAAGAGGAGAAAGCTATCCCATTCAATAATTTGTGGTCACTATGCAAGATTGAAGAAAACAGGTTGAAGGAAAAAAGTGTTACAGGATCAGATAAGCAGGTTCAAACATTTGCTGTCATGTCAAGAACCAGAGGGATTTTTGGCAAATTTGGTCCTCAGAAAAAGAAGAAGATCAATATGTTGCAGATCCAATGCTATGGATGTCAAGAATATGGGCACTTCAAGAGAGATTGTCCTAAGCTCAAGAAGGACAACAACAAACGAAGAAGGGAAGAAGCTCATATCATTGAAGAAGTGGAAGAAGCTGAAAAGAAGAAGTAAAAGATCTCTACTACTGTTGAGATAAGTCTTCCTCACCTAGTTCTTTTCAAGTTTCAATTTTCTATTATAACTATCATGGTAGGAATCATTAGAAGCATGATAGGATATATCATGTTAGGAGATGGCATAATAAAAGCATATGATTGAAAGCAAGAGCTCCTAACATCATCATAAAGAAGCATGAAAGATGGTTGAAATAGAAGTCTGTGGATGTCACTTGTAGAAGGATGTAGCTCTTGGTAACCTCATTAGAAGCATAAGAAGTACTTATGGGAAAAAGAAAGTCATCTATTATAAAGCTCATTATACATCATTCAAAAGGAGCATTTCCAGGATGAGGGTAATCAAGATCCTTCGATGGAATCTTCATTGGAAAGTTCACCTAATGGAAAAAAAAATTGTCTCGCCGGGAATTCCAACTTGTATGGGATTCATGGGATAATGGTATGATGAAAAAAGAAGTGAATCTGGTCAAGGGATTGAAGTTCTTTAGATCAAGGAAGTTTCCAAATGAAGATTAGATGACCAAAAGAAAGAGATGTGGTATGTATGCTTGTACTTGATAAACTAGAGTCATGTCATATGGTTGCAGATATCATGAATGAGTGCTCTACCTGAAGAGCATGATTAAAAGAAAGAATCTCCTCCTGTGAAAGGATGCATGAAGGCATGGTTCACACATTGACTATATGAAATCAACATGATATGTCCTCATATGAAATATGAGGTGGTTGACAAGGTTGAAGGAGCTATGATTGGAAGTTCTTGGGAGGAAATGTGTAAATAAAGGATGGAAGAGAACATCATAAATGCAACTATGGAGAAAGCAATCAACATCCAAGGACTGGAATATTTGACTATGATATCCCCATGGGAAAGATATAATTATGATAAATTTTGAAAACGAAAGCGACTCTTGACGTTGTATATATTTTTGGAGATGTGTCAATATATGTGCAAAATGTTGATACAAGCAAGGAGATGTCACGATGAAAGACAGTCACAAAGGTAATTTTGATTTAATGATTATTTTCTATTTTTTAACAATATTTGGATGGGCTAATCCAGGGCTACCAAAGGAAGATTTGTAGATGTCATCTACAACTGACACTCATGTGGTAGGATAAAAGATCCTAATGGAAACATGATTTGAAGAAGGTTGCAAGGTATGAAGGAAGGCCATATATGGACTAATGGATCACTTTCCGATGAAATGAAGTATGACACGACTCATGAATGAAAGTGATGGATGGTTTGTGCCCTACAAGAAGTCCCAAAAGAATGCAAGCTCCATATCAAAAACTCATGACATCAAAGGAAGGAGTCCTACAAGCAGTTGTTTGTCCCATGACCTCCACCTAAAGAGCTGCTGGAAGCAAGTCCTTGGTCAAGAAGGAGCTTGGTTACATTCCTTTTATAAAATGGGTACATTCCTTCATTGGAATGGGTATGTCCTCCCTAGTTAAGAGGGAGAGATAGACACATCATTCTTGTCTTCACTTGGGAAGATAGAATGGAGGATTGGGTAAGCATCTGGCGTTCGATACTCTTTGAGGATGTGGTAGGGCATCCAAGATAAGAGTAGTTGTAGAGCACTCGATATTCTTGAGGATCGTGTTATGAACCTAATTCATAACTAAAGTAATAAATATAGTCATTAATAGAATAAATATAATTACTAATTAATCAAATAGGGATTATGTAAAATAGTCATTAGGTTAATGAAAAAGCATGTCTAAAAGACATGCCCATTCGTGAAAAGGTACCTGCATAGGTATAAAAGCGGGACCTCATTGTAACTTTCAAATCGTCTTATATCATATCACATTAATAAATATTTATTATTATAAATACCTCGTGTATTTTTATAATTAAAGCTGCTTTTGCTATTAAGTCTACAAATCTACAAATCTTGCTGCTACAGTAACCAAACTTACGAATTCCGCTGCTACAGTGGTATCAGAGCCATATCAGAGCCATATTAAGGACAAGTTAAAGCAATGGCACACAACATCGTTCTACAAGCCTACGAACGTAGTTTACAAGCCCGAGAACATTGTTTACCGTATAATGTGCCATTACGTGAAGATCCCAAAAAAATTGAGCATATTAGAAAAATTCAAGAAAAGCTTCAACAATTAGAGAATTCATGTGCAACAGTCACAAACGGTTATAAAAAAATTTCTGCAGGTCTTAAAAAAATTTCTGCTGTAATCCATAATAGAGAAGATGAACGTGAAATTAATGGCATGCCTTTCCCTTTAAAGCATGGGAAGGAACAAAAGCAATTTGAAAATTTTATAAGTGGTTTTGATAAAGAAGTTGATGAAGACTGCAAGGAATCAATTCCTTTGTCAGAGATTAGTAAGCCTATTCCAAATGATGTTCATGAAAGATATGAAAATAGCCAGGCCCAAGATGCATTAGCTAAGCCAGAATTGAGAATTTTAATTTATTGTCCATTTTATAACATTCCATATGAAATAGACAATTGTGCACAAGTCTTGGACTATCCAAACCTAAGATATTTAAGATATTCATGTATCCGATGCAATGGGTTGAGTCACTTACCCCTACGTTGTGAAAAGGTTGATGAAAAATCAGCTAAAACGGCTCTTCGTAGGCAACTTGAAAAGAGGAATATGACCTCGGAGAAAGAAATGGTGTTGTCGTATAGGAAGAGAAAGGCAGAAGAGAACAACTTTGTCACTCTTGTGGACGTTGATGGTGCTCTCAAAGCCCTTAAGGAGCCCAGCAAAATGATCGATGGTCACATGACCATGACCTGGTATCAGCGGCCAATGTCAACGAATGGAAGATTTACGTTGGCAACGTTCCGGCGGACATGAGGACAATAGATACCAAAGTAAGGTATTCAGTTTCGCCACCGCTGATACCGTTGCCGCCAGCACCTTGCCACTGCAGCAGCCACCAACGAATACTGGAACCATTACCACTGCATATGATAAAAGATGCAACAAAATATGTAGTTAAGCAGTAGAGCTGAACTGGATTCATCTTCTGCCGATCACTGGTCGCTTGTACTGAAAAACGCATAGGTATCATACGATTTACATGGGTAACATTCCAGTCTTCTCAATCCCGGTTCCCCACCATCACATCTATGCCCCCATACCGTCATCGTTCCGCCAACGACAGGGAAGCCACAACCTATGGGTACTGTCCCCACTGTCGACAAAGGATCTACATTACTGTTAAAGGGAAGTGTTGTTCGCTGCCAAACATCGTGCCCCCGTCAATGGTCATGAAGACGAGTCCTAGCACCTATTCGATGTGGCTCTGTGAGAATAAGACGTGTTTGATACAGTAGTGGTCAAGAATTACACATATATTAAACCTTATAAATCAATATATGAACTCTTTTTCCAAAACACAGATTTGTGCAGGCACTCGAAAAAAATCCCCGTCTTCTTCCTCACTTAAACTCTGTTCATTGTCATCGTCATCGTCAAATATTTTTCTGTGTCATAGCAAGAAACACAATTCAACGAATACCTATGTTTGTAGAGATTGGGATTGGATGGAACACCCTTATTACAACCACTATATGGGCAGCCCTAGCCAAGGCCCTTCTGCAAGTGAACATTCCGGCCAAAACAATATCAATTCAACCAGTATCTATGCATCTAAAGATTTTGAGAGGATGGAAAATATTTATGGCAGCCATATGTGGGCCGTAGCAGAGATGAATTTGAGTGCAGAGCCTAAGATAAAGAAGGAAAAATTTTCAAAAGATGATGAATTTCTTATCGTTAGATGTGATGGTATCTGGGAAGCTTTTACAAGCCAAAATGCAGTTGACTTTGCCAGACAGAAGCTACAAGAACACAATTATTTAAAAAAAAAAGAATATATATATATATATATATATATAAGAGGAAAAGTAAAGAGAGAAATAGAGTTCCCAGTTCAAGAGAGAATTAATGGAGAATTATACATGCTAAAGGTATTCATGATGAATTCATAAACCCAAAATGACAAAATGCCAGATGAAGGAAATTATTAGCAAATAAGCTTTGAGGAAAAATATTTTCGAGAAGGAGGCAAAGTTATGAACCTAATTCATAACTAAAGTAATAAATATAGTCATTAATAGAATAAATATAATTACTAATTAATCAAATAGGGATTATGTAAAATAGTCATTAGGTTAATGAAAAATTATGTCTAAAAGACATGCCCATTCGTGAAAAGGTACCTGCATAGGTATAAAAGCGGGGCCTCATTGTAATCATTCAATAATCTTATGTATTATATCATATCATATTAATAAATATTTATTATTATAAATACCTCGTGTATTTTTATAATTAAAGCTGCTTTCGCTACTAAACCTCCAAATCTACAAATCTTGCTGCTACAGTAACCAAATCTACCAACTTCCGTCGCGCGCATTGAGAATCCAAGATAAAGAATAGTCCCGGTGGAACATATCGAAAGAACCTGTGTGGGGTATGTTCTGAGAGAGACAATGATGAGGGTGTCTATAAATCATTGGTCTCGCCAGCATTGTGCTCTGATCTTGTGGAGAGATAGAGCTGTTAGTTAAGGCCTTACTATGTGACAATGCTAGATGATATGATGCTATACAGATGGGTTACCAATCCAAGTCTTCTTATGAGAATTCTTCAGATTGAGAATGTCCAAGTACCTGTATGGATTATGAACAACTCCCTAGTTAAGAGGGAGTGTTGAAATATGTAACTAGGTTCGGTCTTCGTAATGACATATGTAATGTTGATTTTATGTATTCAATGTAAAGAGAAAAATAAATTTATTATTATTCTTCTTGAGGCATGGGTTTCATGCTCAAGGAAAAATTATTTTAGGTCAAGCTCCCATTGTGAGCTTCTAGGATTTTTCATTGAGTCTATAAAGTCAAAAGAGTCATTGTCATGTATGAATAACTCTTCTTGGGCATGTTACATATTGTAAGAAAATTATTAAAGTCAAATTAGAGTCAAAAGACCCTCCAGGCCCAAGTCAAACATGCAAGCATCAAGTCGGCCTAATGGAGCAACAAGTCGGCCTAATAGGAGGCTCAAGGAAGCCTATATATAGGGCACTCGACTTCATTTGGAGAACTCACTCTCACTCACACACGTTTGATCATAAGGACTAGAAGAAGTGCGAAGAAGAGGAAGACAAAGGGAGGAAAAGTCGAGTTATTTTGGATTTGTTTTTGGGATACTTCTCTACACACGTGCGAAGGAATTAGGGCACATATTGCTGCAGTGAAGGCGAGTTGCAAAAGTGAAGTTAGGTCACCAAGAAGAGTTGTTTTGAAAGCCGAGTTCTCTAGAAGAGAGAATCTACACAAGCAAAGAAGAGAAGTTGCAGTTGAAGTTGTAGTTTTTGGGCCAGTCAAAGTTGCAGTTTTTGGGCCAGTCGAAGTTGTAGTTTCTAGGCTAGTCGAAGTTGCAATTTTTGGGTTAGTCAAAGTTGCTGTTTTTGGTCAAGTCGGAGTTGTAGTTGCAGTTGCTGAGTAGGTCGAAGTTGCTGGAAGGAGAAGCTAATCAAAGGAGAAGCATTGACTTGGTCTTGGAGGGGTTCTTGGCCAAGGGTCTAGGCCTTGGAATTCGTCAATTGAAGATTCTATAAGAAGAAGAATTTTTGTGGGTTTTCCTCTTAGGTTGGAGAGGTTTTGGTCCTGGCTGATTGCCTACATCTTGTGTCCTTTGTCCCATTGTTCTTTATGGTTTTCTAGCTGTTTGATAAAGAAGAACACATAATAATAATCAAGTACAAGAAGAACCTAATTAAGAAATGTAAAAAGTCCTCACAAGCAGTTATTATTATAAGAGAAATCATCTATTATCTTTGCCCTAGATTTCTCAATAGGGATAGCCATGCAGGATGCTCAAGAGCTAGAGGCTTCTAGGAGCATGTTTCTCATCTCAGGCTCCATGTCAGGTAGCGAGATAGACTTCTGTGTCAAAGGGAGCAACTATAGTGGATGTGATGAGCTTGAAGACGGATCCGGATTATGGAAGTATCTTCCTCACTAAGAGGGAGTGTTGGATTGTGTAGCTCTTTAGGACTTCCGCATTGGCTTAGTGTCTTAGCATGGTGGAAGATTGCCTTTCTAGATGATAAACTTTGTAAAGTGATTTTAAAAAGTACCTTTTGTATTTAATTACTAAAAGTAACTTGAGTGATTTTAGGAGTTAATACAACTACTCCACCATGGTTGTGACACATAGTCATCTAGCCTTTTGATTCTTGTTGTAAACAACGTTTCCTTGAAATGTAGACTTGGACGCTTCAACCTTGTTTGAATTGTGGGTGTATGTCATGAATGAACTCAGATACTTGTCCTTGCTCATGTGTTGCTTTTTGCTCATTTTAGAGATGAAGGGTAGATCGATCATAGGAAGCAACATGCTTGCAGAGGAAAGCAATGTAGGGATATAGGATAGAGGTTGGAGTTCGTTTGCAAAGAGAGTAGGTTTGGGTCAAATTGCAGAGAGGAGAGGAGAGTTAGGGTAGCTGATAGAGAGAGGTGGGGGTTTGTTTGTGGAGGAGAGAAAGGTTGGCATAGCTTGTAGAGAAGGGAGTTGGTTCATAAAGCTAGGCTTTCAAGTTCATAAAGAGAATGTTGAGAAAGATAAAGTAGAATCAAAAGAGGGAACGAGAAAGAACTTCGAGGAGGAAAAAAGGAAAAAGGAAGTTGAGCAAAGGCAAAAGGTTGATGGAGAAAAGGCAACAAAAGAATTGAAAGTCAGGGTGAAAGTTGGGTAGGAAAACAAGGTTAAGGATTTAGAATATAAGCAAAAATATGAAGAGTAGAAGGTCAAGGAATCAGAGGACACAAATTAAGGATGGAAAAAGGGAAAACTTGGGAAGGATCAACATGAAATGAGAAGGATCAGTGAATGGCATCATCATAAGAGAAACGTAGAGCAACTTTAGTATTCCATGTGAAGGCTATATATTGGAAGGGGCACCAATGTTTGACCCCATAGATGGTACACGGAAAAGGAGAAAGAAGTTGTGATGTAGCGGCAAGAAGCAGAAAAGGAAAGACCATCTTGGATACAATCATGGTATCCACAGGGATAAAGCAGAAAACAAGGGACAAAACATGTAGCTAGATGGATTTTGATTAGATCTAGGAACGATTGGGACAAGGTTGCATTGTGAGAAGTGTGGAATGCATGTGGGAAAATCCTATCTAGGCTCATATTGATCTCTGCAATGCCTTTCTGAATCTAAATTCGAGGTGCCTATGGAACTTTAGTAGCTAAGATTATGATGTTATGATCATGGTAAATTGTTCAGGGTCTGAAATTGCCAAGCCATTTTAGTCAATATTAGACTTTAATCTTGGTGGTAATTAATGTTTATAGATTTCTTATGGTAAACATTTGCTACAATCCCGTTTTTTTGAGTAAATTTGCTAGGTTTTAGGGTCTTGAGGACCATTCTTGAGATTTGTAGTTAACAGATGCATTTCTACGTTTTCCAACTTTAGACCTATTGCATGGTGCCTCGTTTCATTAGTTTTACAAGGTTTGACATTTTTGACTTGTTGCTAGATCATAATTGCACTTGACCTCCTCCCCCCTAAAGTACTGTAATAGAAACTCCCCAGATCCATTTTGGCATGGATTTATCTAAAAAATGGATCCAAATGGATACGAGGAAAGATCTGTTTTTTAGTTCCATGTATTCATTTTTTGGTTTGTTTTTTTGTCTTTAGATTATAGTAGCCTAGGCTGCACGTCCAAAAGACGGATTAAAAAGTAGAGTAGTTTGAACTCTAAACTTGAGGTTTGGCATTTGATTGTTGCATCATATTTTGGCGCTTTCCCTATGTGTGAAATTGAACATAAAATTTTACTAAACAGGCCTTTGCACCTTTTTAGATTTTAGGCATAGATTTATATACATGTTTTGAAAATTGGTGCTTGTTTCTTGTCAGCTAATGTAGCTTGATCTAAACTGTTGAGAGTTTGCAAAATCGACTTTAAAGTTTTAAAATTGAATTGTATCTTGTCCATTGATGGACTCTGTGATGGATGCAGTTGTATCTTGTCTATTGATGTACCCTGTGATGTATTAAGTGAGAATGGAGTGTGCATATCATGCATGAATTTATGGAAATTATCTTAAATATGTATAAAATTTGTCATGTACAGACATATTTTTGCAGGTGGATTAGACCAAAATGGAGTATAGATTGGCACTTAGGGCTATTATATCAGAGTGCCTTCTGTGGCATATTAGTATCGGTACTGCAACTCAGTGCTAGATTGAAGATACCTTAGTGGTTCTTTTTGTTGGTCCTTGTCCTTTTGTGATACCAACAAAAATTATTCATTTGAAGTTTGATCTGATTTCTGGTTTTTTGTGGGGAGTGTATTGGCTTTCACTATAGTTTTTGCTTTGACAAATGGAATCCCATTAATATGGTGGGCGCCTTTGTGATTCTAGCCCTAATTGTGTTGGATGATGCAAAATGCAAATCAACCTTGCTTTGTTCAACTTTAATTACTTATGTAAATTCTCTTTCTGAACTGAGGCATTCCATTCTTTTCCTCCATTTCATTATTCACATTGTTGAATTCTTGTGTGAGGGTCTCGTAATCTGGATTTTCGATTTCAATCCTTAAAGTTCCATACGGTACATTTGCCTTGACTGCTTCATTTTCATCGTCTTTGTTTATGGCATGAATATCTTAATTTGATTAGGACATTGGGGGTTCAGTTTCATAACTTTTGTTCTACATGAAATTGTTTCTTCCAAGTTTGCAGTTTATTATCTGACAGACATTCACTGTGATGGTGAACATTTATCACCTGGTAAATTTGAGACAATGAAACTGTATTGCTACAGAAACAAGGTCTTTATGAGGTTTCTCTGCATACATATTATGAATGCTTGCAAACACGTGTGTGTAGCATTAGAGACCCATTAATAAGGGACTATATTTAACTTTATTTCGGAACCGAATGTTTAGCTTTGTATATCTGTGGAGTGAATTAATAATGTTGCCCCTAATGTGATACATAATAGGAAGTGGCTCTGACATGACAGAACCTGGTTGGAAATTATTTCCTTAGGTACTTAAAGAATTTGACACTACTTTTGCATTGTATCCTTGTACTATGATTTTAGCTGTTGTGTTTTTCACATCTTTAATCGTATACTGTATCATGTCATTAATGTATATACTGAATGTATTGTTCAAGTATAATCAAATGGTGAGATTACCGTTCCAGGATTGGGACTAAAATGAGGGTCTGAGGGTGTAGATATTGGCTGCTCTCATGTTTTGCAAGTGCCGTGTATCTGATTTTTTGTTTTGTTTTTGTTGTAACAGCATCACAATCTGTGAAGAAAATTATTGAAATCAATCCTTATTTACTTGGTACTATGGCTGGGGGTGCAGCTGACTGCCAATTCTGGCACAGAAACCTGGGCATTAAGGTATACGATTTCAGGCTAAAGCATTAGTTCAGTCTCTTCATGTTTTGTTCATTTAAGGTACAAAGTGATGTTTATTTATCTATAAACTGACACGGATATTCCACTGTAGCAGTCTATCACAAGAAATCTTACAAGTTTCTGTAGACTCTTTGTTATGCAGTGTTGTGCTTGATATTAATATTTAATATTACTAGTTTAACATTCAAAATAGTGAAATAAAGGAAGCTAAAACTAATATCACATCAGCCACAATGAACACAAGATGTACACCTTGGGAAACACAACTAGAAGGTGAGGACTATACCTTGCTCTTTTCTTCTTGGATATGAAATGCAGCTACAAAGAAAGATGAAGTCATTATTAAATTGCCATTGACACTGGGACCTGCATGGCCGCTATAGGGTCTATTACTTCCACAGTTCCACTCCGTTATTCCACTTCCTTGCGCTGCTCAACTATGGAACAATAATTCGTAAAAGAAGAATGGGAATCCTTTCTTCCCTGGTGGCCCATTGTTTAACATGTCTTGATAGCACTTTAAGGGTAAAGTTATGGTTTTTGTATGTTTCAAATCCTAATTAGGGTTAGGGTTTGGAGTTTGGACTCTATAAAATCATTTTGAAGTGCCTCATGTGACTAGATTATGTGTGAATAATGGGAGTTGATGTGGAAACCGTATGGTTTTATGGTGGTCAATGGTATAGGTCAACTTATTGAAGGCATACCTTCCTCATACAAACTCTGATTAAGGTGATCTTTGTGCCATTGAAAAGCTCTTGATGTGTAGAATCACATTGAGAGTTTGGGGTCTGCATTTACATTGTTTTGACCCAAAAAATGGACATTTGATGACCTGAATAGGCTCTAGAAGCTTTAAAACCCCAAATCACCAGAGCACAACCTACCCTTAAAATGGATCTTAAATTCAATGGCTCCAGTTTTTTCACCCAAAAGGTACTAAAATAGATGACAAATTATACAGTGATCCATTTTGGATCATTTAGTTTAATAAGACTTTATCGGTGAACGGATAGTTGTTTTACTCCAGATTGCAATGCTTAATTAAATGTACTATTGAATCTTGATAGGGGTTAGATCCTTAATTTTGACGGTTCATTACTAATAGGGTTCTTTCTTCTTCTATGTGGCATTTGAAGGTTTGGATTGATTTTTTCAAGTACCATTCAAAGTATTTTTGAGGTAATTTGGTAGAATTGACAACCTAAGTGAGATTTATTTGTTTTTATAAATACAAAGGAGTTAGCAGCCCGAATTATGATGTTGATAAAAGTTTAAACAAATTATTACCTCATTAAGAATCAAGGGGGAAGAGGTGTTTGAGGGTGAAAACTCAGAAGTGTAAGGTTTTATATATGTGCATAATATGAAAACACAGATACATAAAGGTGGAAATAATAATAAATGGCATTATATACCAACATAGATCTATCTTAACTCTAGATCTATCATGCACCCAAGGTGGATGCAATCCCTCGAGGTGCAAACCTTTTCTCAAGTTTTTTTTAAGTTAAATAATATTTTCGTTTGTAAGGATTTGATCCCTCTTGGCACATGATAGATCTAGAGTTAAAAGGGATCTCTCTCTCTCTCTCTATATATATATATATATTTTTATTTTATTTTATTTTTATTTTTTGTAACCACCTTATATTATGATAGAACAAAAATTTACATTAGAGTTTGTTGGTCTGCTAGACTGGAAACCAGACCAGCTGCAATAAACTAGAGCCTTATTCCAGAATTTAAATAAACTTGCCAAAATAATTTTATATCTATGGTGACTCCTAGGCATTTCAACAAAAAATATTGTTCTGTTGCTACTTAAACATTTACAATATGCTAGAGGTCTAAGTGAATACTTGACTTTCTGTTCTAGACCTTCACACCTTCCTATCATTCTATAACTATGCTTAGGCCTTCTCAGCCTATCGACAAAATTTAGCAAAATTAAACATAGAAATATGATCATTTTTCCAGGGACAATTGTGGAGTCTCCTCCACACCTGAATCAGATGCAGGTGTTGATTTCTCCAGTGAGGTTGTTGCCATTGCCACTGCCGCTCTCGGCGTTGCCGGTGGTTTTCCACTGGCTCCCGCTACCTCTTTGACCTTGTATTTCGTTAATTTGGCTGGATCTCCAAGTCCCTGCCCTAGAGTGATATCCAAGCTGTGGATATACTTCAAGTAAATTGAAAATATCTTGTTCATATCACCAATGTGATCATCCTGTAGGCGTTCGATGTTGACCACCCTATGGAATGCCTCCTCAATCCCCTTCAGCCTTTGCTCAATTACGTTCATCCGCAGATGGTTTTCCATCTAACGCTTGATTCTTTCTTTCGCTGGTTCCGCCTACAGCTTGCCCATTAGAGTCTTAACATGCCAAGCTGTTTCCAGAGTCCTTTGATAGACTGTTTGCCTCGTACGGGTTTTCTCCGTATCTATTATCTAGTCGACCTCCTCTTCGATCCTGTCGTCCAGGGTGTTCCTTCACTGCCTTCTCTCTTCATTTTCCCAGACTTCAATAATTTCCTTTCCTCGCTCTGAGATGGTTGCCTAATAGTTGAGAGCGGCTTCCTTCACTGTCTCCTATGATCTGGTCCTTTTGCCAGCCGTGGAGCTTGGAGATCTTGCTCTCGGCCTTCCACTTGGTCTCCCACTCCCATTTCTCACGATAGCTATTCTGGCTGCCGCGGTTCTCTGATAACCAAACTTTCTTTCCTTGCTACTCCTCTTCATTTCATTCCAATTTGTCACTATACCTCCCATGCAGCAGTGTCTCTCTTTAGGATATAAAGGAAAAATTCAGATCCACACAATCCTTCCCGTCCTTTGTTCATCTTCCTGCAATTTCTGTTTACCAATGCCGTTGCAGTACGTTCGTGCGAGAATGTGGTCATCCTTCCTCCCATTCGCCTCTGCATATGGTTTTTGCAGGTCCATTATAGCCGCGGTGTTGTTCTAGTACTCCTTCCCACTGTGTTTTGTCCTTCCCCACTTCTTCAGTTGTCTATTCTCAAAATGCCACTTCCCGGAGGACGATTATGCGATCTTGGGTTTCCCTCTTTCCCATTAGCTACCGTCATGTCCTTCTGCTCTTGTTGACATGTACCTCCTCGATCTTCCCTACTGCCCGCTACTTGTCTGCTCATTTTCTTCATTAAACATTCCTTTCGCCAGGTGGGTTACTACACTCCTCCTGGCCCACCCCGTGTCCTTCATGTTGCCCCTTTGACGTGGATAGATCTCTCACCGCCAACTCTCGACAATCATTTTTTAGTTGTCCTTCCACAGTTTCCTCCCAATTCATTTAAGTGAGTACACTGGTACTCTCGACCCCTTCATTAGTCACTTTGTCTGCCAACGCATTGGCCGAGCATCTGACTAAGGTGAATTCCACCGTTTTTAGCTCCTCCAGGTGATCCTTTATCCTTTGAATTATCTGGCCAAGATGCCAATTCCTCGTGACTTTTTTCATTGGGGTGCCACATTGTAGTCTACGTGCCCACCTGGATGGCTAGAGCTGAGTTGTCCTCGACAATTGCATTCATCTTCCTTTCTTGTCGCAACATTTCCAATCCCTACTCCAGGGCCTGGAGCTCCACTGCATTATTTGTGGCTTGTCCCATCTCAATGAAATATAACCTCTGTATTTTACCTGTCCAGTCCTTGATGATTCCTCTAGCACCAGGCTTGCCTGAGTTAACTTTGGACGCTTCGACGAAATTCAATTTCTAGAAACCTTCGGGGGGCGACTGCCACACTGTAGCGCCCGTCCTTATACGACTTTCTTTGGGTTTGAGGATCTTATCACTCAGGTAATCAAGGTAAACAAAATTTAGAATTCTTGCTTCCTGAGGGGTTGGATGTTCTTCCGGGCTTTGAAATCTTATGCTACTTATGGTTTCCTTAAGTTGACGTTGAATTTCTTCCATCAGACTTGCTATAGGGAGCTTTTTATCTCTGAAAATTCTGCAGTTGCGCTCCTTCCAGATTGACATAGGACAAACCCCGGGATCAAGTTCTAGGTCATGTTATCATTTCATTCTTGGTATATTGCAACCGCTATTTTTTAACTGTCTTGTATGTTTTCTTTGTTTCTATCAGTTTGTCTGTAGATAATAGCCAACTAGTCCCATAGAGCTTCCGTGTATCTACATGTATTCAGTAAATGGTTAAGATTCTCTTCTTCCTGCTTACATAGAGAACACCATGATGGACCTATCATTCCTCTCTTCATCAGATTTTCCCAAGTTAACACCTTTCTCTGTAAAATTAACCATAGGAATATTTTGATTTTCGGCCAGTGAGAAGCCGTCCAAAGTTTGCTCCAGGCCAGGTCATGGACTTCGAGATTTTCAGTTCTAAGGTAATCCTTGGCTTCCTTAAGTTTGAAATCCCCTCCTTCTCGTTGATCCCATTTGAGTTGATTTGTCATCATTTGCCAAGATTTGTCTTTTGTTTAGCTCCTGTGTGATATCTTGAATTTCTCTCTTAAATTTGCATGGCAGAGGATGTTTAGGTTCCATGTTCTCTACTTACTGTTTGCCAGTTTTGGAGCCCAGAATTGGTGGACCTCTCTGTGTCCCTGTCGCTTCGTGGCTTCTTGAAGACTTCTCCATTTTGGTTTGTTTAATTTCGGTTGCTGTTGCTAGGCATCATCCCAGAATAGGGCGTTCTTTCCGTTTCTTACCTCCCAAAAGCTGTGCTTTTGTTTAATTTCTCTGTTGGTCCATGCCAGGTTCTAAATGGCTGACCCCTGGATTGAACTCGTGAGCCTTACCAGTTCCATGTTCTCCACTTACTGTTTGTCAGTTTCAGAGCCTAGAATTGGTGGATCTCTTTGTGTTCCTGTCACTGGCTTCCTAAAGACTGTTGAGAATTTAAGAGCTGGGGTTTAATTCAAATTCTCTTCTTGATAATTGCTTGTGAGCTTACTTATTTATCTTCTTTAACTTAGTTAATCTTTCATCAAGTCAATTACCAAAGTACTTAATCATATGTATAGACAATTTTACTTTCACTTGAACTGAATATCTTGAAGTGTGGTTAGGAAGGTAAATCTCTGATTTACCTTCCTCAATTTATACCGCTTTTAGATCAGCTAATCACTTTCTTAACATTGACAAAATTCCTTCTTGAATACTTTTGCATTGTATCCTTCTGCCCTTATCCGCTATCCAGCTCCTGTACCTTTCGTGAGTTATACTACTGTACCTTTCGCAATCTACACTTCAATCTGTTACTGAACTTTGTCCTTGCTTTTGTTCCTTCCGCAAATTCTGTTCTTTCAATGTTGTTCAACTCAGACTTGACCGCAGACTTTGCCACAGACTTCAATTACTCCTATAATGTTATATCATTGGCACATCTCCTATCTTTATACCGCACTATTTTCTCTTATATAACCCGTGATTGTTCCTTTAGATATTCGCATTAACTCTCAGTGAATACACCATTGGCTGTAACACGCGGTCTACTATGATGATGTACGCATTGACTGTGGTGTTTGTAATTGTCTACGGTCTCTGTTGTGTTGTCCCTAATTACTTCTTTATTATACATGAGTTGGCAGCATCCATGATATCTATATCATATATACGCCTCGGCCTTATCAAGGAAATCACTTGCATTCTTTAGCATATCCAAGCAACATTTGCTTCAAGTCATCCATAAGCTAGACTTATATATGGTAGTACCTATTTCTTCATTTAGGCCGAGCCACATAACACATATATTTAGGGTGACATAGAAAAAACAAACCTCTTGAAAGTGATTATTAACCACATTTATCATATGTTTTCTCAACGTTAATGGTGGCAACTCCTTCATATACATGACTCTAATTACGCCGTCAAATATGAAGACCGACCTAGTTACACTTTTTCAACACTCCCTCTTAACTAGGGAGGTATTCATACAGGTACATGGTCACTTTCAAACTGAAGAATCTCATAAGAAGAATCGGATTGGTAATCGCATCTGTATAGCATCATATCAACCAGCATTGTCCTAGTGCAAGGCCTTGACTAACAACCCCATCTCTTCAACGAGACAATGGGCTTCAATGCTGGCGAGACACATGACTTATAGACACCTTCGTCATTGTCTCTCCAAGGTACATACTCCACCCAGGTGTTCCCAAAGTATGACCTTCCTGGACTATTCTTCTCTTGGGTAGCTAGCCCTCAAAGAATATCGGTCCCCGACTACTCTTATCTTGAATGCCCGATCACATTCTCAAAGAGTATCGAATGCCAGATGATTACCCAATCCTCCATTCTGTCTTCCCAAGACCAGAATGATGTGTTTATCTCTCCCTCCCAGGGAGGACCTATTCCACAAGGGAATGTACTCATTCTTATACAAAGAATGTACCTAAGCTCATCCTTAGGAATTACCAAGTTTCTTCCAAGTAAGAAACTTACCATTAGGCTCTCTCTTAAACAGGGACCTCCAGCAGCAATGGTGAGACACCCAGCTGCTCATGAAGAATTCCTGTCCTCGATGTCATGGATTTCAGTATTGAGGAATCTCCATCTTTTAGCTTCATAGGGCACAGATCATCCATCACTTCCATCCTGAGTCTTGTCAGCTATTAGAGTGATTCACCAGACTTCCTTATCTGGTCCACTATTGTGCCATGTTGCTTTCCTTTGAATCATCTCCCAGGATCATACATCCTTTCTCATGATTAGCAGCCCTGCACAAATTCATCCAGATAACCATTTACATATGAACCTTTTAAAACAAAAGTTACCTCAGTGATGATCTTTCACCATGACATCTTCCTATAAGCATCGGCATCCTTCATACAGATTGACACATCTCCTAATGATATGTTTTTCCAAGGGTCTTCTTCTTTACCAGACTTCCGTAAGAGTCTACATATCTTTCCAGGAGATCTCCTAGTCACATCTTCTTGGCCTCTGGATGATAACTGCCTCTTGACATGGTTGCATTTCATGATCTCTTCCTCTCTGCACATTCTTGATTCCCAGGAACGTACAACTTTTCTAGTTTCTCGTTCATATACAACCACCTCATATTCCATGAGGACATATTATGTTGATTTCATTTGTCTGTGCATTGAGAGATACTCCTCCATAGATCATACTTCTAAATACAGAAGTCCATTACTTGCAACCACATGACATGACTTCAAAACATCCAATGTCAGCATATAAATATATACATACCTCATACCTTTTTCCCTTGAGTCATCTTGTAGCAACTTCTCAAGAATGAAGAGCTCCATTCCCTTGGCCTGCTTCATCAATATGTCATCACATTCCAGAAATATTTTTCCATGATGACCCTTGCTCTTGATGACTGCTTTATAGTAGTAATGTTTGTCAGAGAGGTTTTCCCGGAGCTGATTCACTAGGAGCTCCTGCCATGCTTAGATCAGGATGCTACATTGCTTCCTATCACATAACCGACAGAAGTCAATTCCTTATTCATAAGTTTGTGAGATTTTCCTTGAATCTTCTTTTTCTTTCTCCTATTTGAGATTGTCCCTTTAGAACCAACTTTCTTGTAATGTCCATAAGTCTCCCACTTAAACTTTCCTTTTTCTTCTGTGAATGTTTGAGTATTTTATCCTTCAACATTTTTGCCCTTGATTGTCTTTTTCCATCTAGCATGGAAACCACAAGTTGAGTGAGGTAATTTTCCTGTCTATTTGTTATGCTGTTCATCTTATCATCTTTTCTAGATCTCACAGTTGAGATCTTATGAAGATATCGCTTCATTCTTTTGATAATTCAATTTAATGTAAATCTGGTCTAAGTGACATAACCTTTCTTTCTTCAAGGACTGTTACTATTCTTCTCATGCAAGGAATCTTGGTAACCCAACCAGCTTATAGGTGTCCCTGCAAAACCAAGTCATTTAACCACATTTGATTATAGAATGAAAGATACTTACTTGATTTCCTTGGTACCTTGGACTATCAATTAAGATCCCTTGAGTTTTATTTTCCATGGGGCAGGCTTTAGATTGTGATGACACAGTTCATTAAAATGCTTCATACTTCGGTTCTGTACATAGTGATATTATCCATCATCCCAATCTTCGTTGTTGTAGAAGGAGTGGCATAGTTCTTTAATGATGAAACTAAAGATAGCCCAAACTATGATGATCTTCAGTATGATTCTGCCTTCGATACCGAAATTATTTTGATGATATCCAAACAAATGATGATTAATTCTCAGATCCTGGTTCTGGAAGTATCTTTACTGAAATCTGCATTCTATCTTAGAAAGGTGTGCCGAGAATTTCACTGAAGCATGTCTTTGTGGTTACCCGAAATGATTTCTGCAATTAAGCCGAACTTCTGTGGTGACATCGAAGCCTTTTCACTGTGATGGCAGCGAAGCCTTATTACAGAACTTGCATAGCTGATATAGCTTGATCACCTGTTTACTGAAATGAAAACAGTCCTTCAAGATGCCTTTGAAACCTTTTGACTTGAACTTCAATACAAATGCTGAACTGATCTTCAAATTGCCTTTGATCATGACCATAGCTCTGATACCATGTTGAGAATATAAGAGCTGGGGTTTAATTCAAATTCTCTTCTTGATAATTGCTTGTGAGCCTACTTATTTATCTTCTTTAACTTAGTTAATCTTTCATCAAGTCAATTACCGAAGTACTTAATCATATGTATAGACAGTTTTACTTTCACTTGAACTGAATATCTTGAAGTGTGGTTAGGAAGGTAAATCAGAGATCTACCTTCCTCAATTTATACCGCTTTTAGATCAGCTAATCACTTTCTTAACATTGACAAAATTCCTTCTTGAATACTTTTGCACTGTATCCTTCTGCCCTTATCCGCTATCCAGCTCCTGTACCTTTCGTAAGCCATACTACTGTACCTTCCGCAATCTACACTTTGATCTGTTACTGAACTCTGTCCTTATTTCTGTTCCTTCCGCGAATTCTGTTATTTCAATGTTGTTCAACTCAGATTTGACCGCAGACTTTGCCACAGACTTGACTTGACTGCAATTACTCCTGTAATGTTATATCATTGGCACATCTCCTATCTTTATACCGCACTATTTTCTCTTATATAACCCGTGATTGTTCCTTGAGATATTTGCATTAACTCAGAACTGAATCTGCAAAACTGTTTGTATAACACAGTCTATGCAGTGATGTACGCATTCCATTTTCTATCTCTGCTATGGTGTTTGTAATTACATACCGCGGTCTCTGCTGTGTTGTCCGCAATTCACTTACCGTGTCGACTGTGGCATCTGCAATATCTATATATATACTCTGTCTCAGCCTTATCTGGAATCCGCATTCCATTGTGTGCTATCCACGTAGCTTGTTGCTTCAACTGATCCGCAAACTGGACTTATATATAGTGGTACCTATTTCTTCATTTAGGCCAACCACATAACATATATTTAGGCTGACATGAAAAACCGACTTCTTGTTGATTATTAACCACATTTATCATATATATTTTCCAGCGATTAATAATGGCAACTCCCTTCATATACATGACTCTAATTACATTGTCAAATATGAAGATCGACCTAGTTACCACTTTTCAACAAAGACTTCTCCATTCTGGTTTGTTTAATTTTTGGTTGCTGTTTCCAGGCATCATCCTAGAATAGGGATGTTCTTTTCATTTCTTACTTCCCAAAAGCCGTGCTTTTCTATAATTTCTTTGTTGGTCCATGCTAGGTTCCAAATGGCTGACCCCTGGATTGAACTCAGGAGCCTTACCGGTTTTGTGTTTGACAATCAGGGGCATATTTTGCTTTCCATAATTTCGCCCATGGCGTGCTCCCCCCTCTCGTTAACCATTTCCACCACAATTTGGCTCCATTTGTTTTGCTAATTATCTCAGGGTCTTGTAACCCAAGGCCTCATGCCTGGTTGGATTTGCAGATTGTGTTCCATGCCACCTGTGCCCATTTCCTTTTCTCCTCTGCCCCCTCACCACAGGAAGTTTCTTTGGATTTCCTTTATTTTTTGGAGCACTCCTTTAGGCGCAGGAAGAACATATAACATGTATCCCGGGATAGCCTGAAGCACCGCCTTTTACTAGCACCAACCTGCCCGACAGATTCATCTCTCTAACCGTCCATCTTTGATTCTGTCTTCCAGGTTGGATGTAACCTTTTCCAAATTGGACTTTTTTCAGTCTTGTGCCAAGTTAAGGGCACTCCTAGATATCTTGAAGGGAGGGATTTCCTGTAGAAACCTAGGGATAACTGAAAGATTTCTCTGGATAGCAGTAAGTGTTGAAAAATAAAATCATATACTTTGACAGGTTTTACTCCATACCTGATGCCTTCATGAAGGTGTTTGAATGTTTTTGTAATTACAACATGGTGTCGTCCACAAATTGTTGGTGAGTGGTTGTCACGATGCCTTCATGAAGGTGTTCATAATGTTTTTGTAATTGCAACATGGTGTCATCCACAAATTGTTGGTGAGTGGTTGTCTGATTATTGTCGTGCAACTTCAACGTTGCAATATCCCCCTTCTCTATTAGCCACTATTATCGCTTTTCGAGTACTTCCATCATTAAGATAAACAAGAAATGAGATAATGGATCCCCTTGTTGAATTCCTCTTGACGGAAGAATGGTTTTTGAAGGAGCTCCATTAAGAAGCAGCTAAAATTTGGGTGAAGAGACCCAAGTGCCATGATCCAATTAATCCAGATGGTCATCGCCAAAATCCCGTAATATCGCTTCCATGTATTCCCGATTGATCTTATCATAAGCCTTAGATAAGTCTAGTCGCATTATCATCCCATCTTTTTCTATGGGTCTTCAAATAATGAGCCACTTCATGTGCTAGGATTATATTGTGCAAGATCTATCTTCCCTCCACATATCCCGATTGTTCCTTCGAGATCAAATGGAAGAATTGTTTTCAATCGATTGGCAGCTACCTTGGATATGATTTTATAGACAACATTGCACGAGTCTATAGGGTCGAACATTTTCTGTACTTTCAGTTCTTCCTTTGGGATTAGGGCTATAAATGTTGAATTCAAAGCTTGAAGAAGTCTGTTGCTAATTCTTGGGAGTACGTCCACTACCTCGTATATGTCGGTTTGACAATTTCCCGAAAATAAGCTTTGAAAAAGTACTGGTAAATCCATCCTGCCCAGGGGCTTTTCCCCATTCGCCATTTCTTTCAATCGCCAAGAGCCACTTCCTCCATAGAGATCGGCTTGTTTAGGTTTTGTTGTGTTCCTCGGTGAGTATCTTTGGGATGTGCCTCACATTCCTTTGAATGTCTTCCCCCTTTTTTGCACCAAGGGCCCTTCAACTATCTTTTTGAAAGTCTTTGGACCAAAACCTCCTCAATGTCTTGGTGAGCCTCAAAGGTTTGCCCTCTTTCATTGTTTATTTCGAGGATTACGTTAGAGTTCCCTCGTGCTCTATTGTTGATTGGTGAAAGAATTTTGTATTTTTCTCCCCCCTCTTTGAGCCATAGCACTCGAGATTTCCGCCTCCGCGAGGATTTCCTCTTGTTCTCTCTCTTCCCACTCTCTTTAGTAATTCCATTTCGTCTTCTTTGGTTCCCTTTGAGTAGCAGTCAGAGATTAATCGTTGCTATAAAGCTTCCATTTTACTGCTCGAGTTCTTTTTTCTCCTAAAAAAATGTTTCCAAATTCCATCTTGTTCCATTGCTTTAGTTTCACCTTGATGTGTTTTAACTCTTGGCTCATAGGGTGAACATCTTGAGCCTCCGTCGGGATATTTTTCCTTCCACCATGTTTTGATATTCTCCATGAAGTTGGGGTGCGCTAACCAAAATGCTTCAAATCTAAAGGCTCTATTTTTGGGAGTTCCTCGGCTTTGCATCATTAATAGCACCGGCCAATGGTTAGATCCCCCACGAGGCAAGATGTTCTGTCGTCAGCATCTACCCTTCGCATCGCAAATCTTCCGATATTAAGAACTCGTCAAGCTCGGACGCCCGCTTGATCGTTTGCCCCTCTTCGCTTATTACCCCTAAGTAAGCATCCATTTAGCAGTTTCCATGTCGATACGTCTGGTCTCCTCAATGAATTCCTTGAATGCTTCGGAATCTCTGTCTATTCGCCTTTTGGCCTTTTTCTTTGACAGTAGAGGTTATCATATTGAAGTCTCCCCCACCACCGAGGGAGGTTCCCTTTCCGATCTTTATTCTTCTTAGATCTTGCAACAACTTGATCTTCTTCGCAAGTCTTTGAGGCGCGTACACATTGGTGAGAAAACCATTGTGCTGAGGGGTTCCTACAACTGCTCTTTACCGATTGGGGGGTTCCGGCGATTTCCAAACCCTCGGTCGATCCCCTCGCGCTTTGACTTCCATTGAGTCATACCTTCTTCCTAACTTCCTACACAATTCATTTATTCTCCCTACCTGAACATTTTGATTCTTGTATAGAAAAAGATATAGAGTTGTTCCATTTGAATCTTTTTTTAACAATCTTTGTTTTTAAAGGCTACTAATGCCTACGATATTCCAAGATAAAACTTTCATGATTTAGATATGGTTTAAGGAGGGTGATCCTAGGGGCTCTCATCTTACGAATTAATTAACATAGTCTCCTAACTCCTTTGAGGGCGACACTTATTTGAATTTCTCCCTCTTTTTCGTTGGCTTTGCCTTGACGCAAACACGTGTGAGATTCGGGTTGCTTTCACACCTCAGGGCCGAGACCCCTTCGAAGATCCCCCACCTCTCTCGGATGCGTTCTTTCTGCCTTGTAGTCTCGTCTCTTCTATCATCAAGTATAAATATTGGATTCTGTCCACTTGATCTACATTGATTGCTTTTATGCCTTGTTTCTTCGCCCATTCCACCAAATCCTGAGAGGTCGATCTCCTTTCCTCTCAATTATCTCATTGTAGTTTCGGATCCTCTCGTTCCTACTTCTCTTGGGGTCATTTCAGTGTCTCCCCTAAAATCTTTAGATAGATTTGGGATATCTCCTTGAGCTCATAGTCTCCCGATCGGTGTTCTTCTTCCTCCTTTTTCTTCTTTATCACCAATTCTTTCTTCTTCCCCCCCTTGTTCCTTCGAGTTTTTCCCTCGTCTAGAATTTCGAATCTATTTCTTGGAGGTTTCTTCCCCCCGATTCAGTTGTTCCTATATTCTATTAGCTCTTCCTTTTTGGAGTGGGTCCAACAAATCCCTTTGCATCCTTTTGGTCTCGTCTCTATGCTTTGTTCTTCCACTTTTTTTTGGGGCATTCCCCTTATCGGTGGCCATGCTCATGGCACCTATGACATTTGAAAGGGATTTGTTCATAGCCTACCGGTTCGTAACCAAAAATTTGTTCGAACTCTAGCTTGGTTGCTTTGTGAGGGGGCTCCGAGAGACATCCATTTCTACATAGATTTTTTTGCATATGTTGTGTACCTACCTTTGTAACGTTGCTTTTTGAGATTTTTAATGAATTTACTCCAATGAATCTCTTATCGACTTTGCGGTTGTAGGCAACCCATTGTCCAGGGGAAGGTAATATAACCGACCCATTACAGGATGCATGTAAAGGTTTCCTTGTCTAGAGTAAAATTTTCGCATCCATGGTCGCATCTACAAACTCGCTTCGATGCAACGAAGTATGGACCTCGCGTCAAATAGTCGGTCTCGTCTTCCATATTAGCAAATACCACCGTGAAGAAGCCTTTTGATCCTAGATGTAGTTCTATTTGTCCCCCTTGGTTTCAGTAGATGTTTGATCCAATCACACAAAGCTTTTACCTGGGCCAAAGCCCCCATGAATTTGCATATGACAACATATGACCTCATTCGTTCTACGAAGGCTTGAGTCACGGGATCGATCGATCATCGTTGTTGGGATTACCTGTCGTTTTTAGCTTGCAGGATCTGTAGATCCTTTTGACTTTTTGTTGTTGTTGTTGGTCCATGGGCTTTCTTGTTGGGCCCAGTGTCATCATTCATTCTTTGTCCTTTACCACCGACCTTTGGTGCGCCCTAGGCCTCTCTCGACATACCATTTGCATGGTGTGCTCCAAAAGCCAACCCGATCTCCTTTCCTTTGTCCATGACTACATTTTGATAAGAGGGAGCTCCGCTCTCTACCCCTTTTTGGAAACCATTTGATTCAAACCTTAAACTGTTGTAAAATGTCGAAAGCAATCACTTAAATTCGAACTTCTTTATGTTGTAAAATAAGTTAAGTAATTGTAGATAGAACATAAACCATATAAAAACCATATGCACAATGAAAGACAACCAAGAACTCAATGAGACACGGAGAAGTTAGGTCGATGACCAGGGGAAAAACCCATAAGGGGAAACCCACAGGGGAAAACCCAACTAGATTCTTTTTCTATTAGAAATCAATTGTTCAACAAAGATAGAAAGTACAATGAGAGAATGAAGAAGTTCACTCAAATCGAAGAATATCTTTGATAGTAGTAGGCGATGCAAACAACGAATCACTTTGGCTCTCCAAGATCCGTCTACTCTTCAAGTCTCTCTCTCACAATCTCTCATCAAGTCTCTCCAACTCTCTCTCAAGTTCGAATTCACAGTCGCAAGTAAGTGAGGTGAGTTGATATGAGACACATATATATAGGAGGGGCAATGAATTATTACGCATAAAAGGAGGAGAAATATACATGCCTTGAGGAGGAGTTACATATGCCAAAAATAGGATTGTAACTTATGCCATAAAGGAGAGGGAGTGTAACTTATGCATTTAGAGAGAAGTGTAACTTATGCATTAAAAGAGGTGTAAGAGGAATCTTTTTATGATGAGTCATTAAAGTGTGTAAGAGAGTGTAAGAGGTGTGTAAGAACAATAAGGAGAGAAAAAATGAATCCATTAAGAAAGAGAGTAACATATGCATTAATTGAGGGGAGTTACATATGACCTATGTCGCGTGGTTAGCTGAATTTGAACAAATTCGAACTTGAAGGTGAAACCTAAAGTCGAACTCCGAAGCCAAATTTTTATAATTAAAAAAAATAAAAATTTGGGGTTTCTGAGGTTAGAGTTCTGAGAATTTTGGTCGATTGTTTTAAGGTTTATGAGAAAAACCATAGCGTAGCATTATGGTTTTTTCTCTAGTTCTCGCTTCCGCCAATTAATTTGCTGCAGTGGCTATTGGTTTTGTCTTTATTTACCATGGTTGTCGATAGATTTTCAAAAGCTTCAACTTGCGTGTACTCGCTCTATTGTGCTCAAGTGTTGTATTCTTTGCAATTTCTTGAATTCAATTTCTAGACGTCGCTTGTCCCCGCCTCCCTGGAGCGTGAAGTGAATAGTGGTTGTGATTTGTAGACTCATGTGTTCTCATTGCTATTCATATAACTTTATTGATTGATTTTGATATATATATATAAAGTCGAACTTAATGCCAAACCTCATGCGAACCTCAACGAAAAATTCAAATTTGAATCGAACTTAATTTTTGCCGAACTCGAATTTGAACCCAAACCGCGTGACATAGCATATGACATGATTGAGAGACTTGAATTTCTTTCTAATAATAATAATAATAATAATAATAATGATAATATTGATGATTAAGTCAAAATTGAACTATTAGGATTGGCTGATGATCAAAAGTGATTTTCCATCAACAATACTTGATTACCAATTGATGCAAGGTGATTTACTATTTTTCGGAAAGTCATACTTGAGACTTGCGACTTTCTATTTTTAGAATTTTTATTTTTGGACTTTTTATTTTTTAGAAATTCTATTTTTAGACTCTCTATTTTTAGAAGTTCTAGTTTTTGGACTTTCTATTTTAAAAATTCATCCCTGAGCTGCCAATTTTCAACAGTCCTAACATACATAACAGTGTTACATAGGGATGCACACCCTTGGGTAGGGAGCACAACTCTTGTGTTTCCCACATATCTGAGACAGGAAACTCAATGGGGGATGTCCTTTTGTGGGAAACTCCTAGTTGGCTACCCTATGAAAAGGGAGATCTCCCAGTTGCAACGACCATGATTTTTGCCCCATTTCCTAGACACATTTCCCTGTTCCTTCATCCTCCTGTCCCATAAACTTGGTGAAACATTGTAAATAGCTAAATGTCAAATTCTGTTGGAAAGATGGGTTAATAAATGTTTACAAGAACTTTGTGATGATTTGCAAAATCTTGATTGCTAGCTGCTGGTTTCCTCTAGTAGATATGGATGTCTCTACAGTGCTCCATTAGCTTCTTGTCACCCTCGTAAGTTGCAGAGCTTTTCCAATGCCATCTAATTTCCCTAGAGTATTCCCCCTGTTTAGAGACGCACCAAAGCATACAGAACCACATAAAATAGGAAATCATCTTTTGTTTTGTCACCATTGATCTAATCCTCATCATCCTTGTCAATAGTATTATATTAACAGTACTATTTCTTTCTTTCTCCTCTGTTTCATGAGGACAAATGCTTTATTCTGTACTGTTTTTATTGTGGTACAAGAAATTCTTTATTGAGTTTCATAAGATTCAGTATTTCACTGCCTGATTATCCAGACCTAGCATAGACTTCACTTATGATCTGACATACTTATTATTTTCTGTTCATTTCAAAACATGACTTATGTATTTCATGCAAAGACACTGCCATCACCTTGATTTGTAATGATTCTATTATAGCAATATCTAATTTATCATAAGAAGGAACACTAGAGCGTAGGTTAAATGTGATATTCTTTGCACTAGACCATTAGAGCCACTGTTATTGCCATTGCGACCCCTTCCAAATTTTGTGCATACATCCCCATTTATTTCCTAACATCTACATAACAAGGGTGTGCCCCTAGTCCCTTGCAGACATTTGCGATATCTTTTTGCCACATCCACTCACAGGTTTGTAAAACGCACAACTGACTACTGATGTGGGAGCAAGAACCATGAAAATATATGGTAAAATCATCTGAGATTTCAATCTTCTAGATAACTTTATGTTATCTAATAGGGTTTTTATATGAAGGATTTGCATAGATCTGTATGCATGAAAGCCTAATACTGTGTTCATGCCATGTAAGTATCACATGTGACCATACAGCTGTTGTACTTTAATCCCACTTTACCCTGGTGAGGATACCATTGCCAAATTGCTCAAATTGTACAACTCACTGTCATCATGAAACCAATTTCTGAGGATAAAAGCACAAAATTGGATATCCCGAAGGAATCAAAATTGTATTAAATTTCCCTAGAGTATTCCCCCTGTTTAGAGACCCACCAAAGCATACAGAAGCCCATAAAATAGGAAATCGTCTTTTGTTTTGTCACCATTGATATAATCCTCATCACCCTTGTCAATAGTATTATATTAACAGTACTATTTCTTTCTTTCTCCTTTGTTTCATGAGGACAAATGCTTTATTCTGTACTGTTTTATTGTGGTACAATAAATTCTTTATTTTGTTTCATAAAATTCAGTATTTCACTGCCTGATTATCCAGACCTAGCATAGAATTCACTTATGATCTGACATACATTATTATTTTCTGTTCATTTCAAAACATGACTTATGTATTTCATGCAAAGACACTGCCATCACCTTGATTTGTAATGGTTCTATTATAGCAATATCTAATTTCTCATAAGAAGGGACACTTTAGAGCATAGGTTAGATGGTGATATTCTTCGCACTAGACCATTAGAGCCACTGTTATTGCCTTTGCGACCCTTCCAAATTTTGTGCATACATCCCCATTTATTTCCTAACATCTACATAACAAGGGTGTGCCCTAGCCCTTGCAGGCATTTGTGATATCTTTTTGCCACATCTACTCACAGTTTTGTAAAACGCACAACTGACTACTGATGTGGGAGCAAGTACCATGAAAATATATGGTAAAATCATGTGAGATTTCAATCTTCTAGATAACTTTATGTTATCTAATAGGGTTTTATATAATAGGGTTTTATATGATGGATTTGCATAGATTTGTATACATGAAAGCCTAATACTGTGTTCATGCCATGTAAGTATACACATGACCATACAGCTATTGTACTTAATCCCAATTTACCCTGGTGAGGATACCGTTGCCAAATTGCTCAAATTGTACAACTTACTCTCATCATGAAACCAATTTCTAAGGATAAAAGCACGAAATTGAATATCCCGAAGGAATCAAAATTCTATTAATGATTGAATGATATATTGTCATTTGCACCCTTACTTGTACAGTGATTGACTTGCCGTCACGTCTCTTCAATAAGGGACCATCACTTCGTTAATATTCATTAATGATGATACTAACCCTAGTTTACTTTGTACTTTTACAACATGTAAAGTAATTTTTGGAATGACTTTATGAAGCTGTGTATGAAACCAACATATGAAAAGGAAATGTTTGTGATAATCACGCCTTGGGAAAATAAAAATGTATCTACTTGGAGCAAAGTTTGTGGTTAAAACTGACCCCGATGGCTTAAAATACTTCCTACATCAAAGAAATTTATCATTAGAACAACAAAAATGGGTCAGCAAAGTCCAAATTTTGATTATGGGATTGTCTACAAGAAGGGTAATCAAACTTGAGTGACAGATAGGATATCTAGGAACTGAGGGAGAGACACTACACCATGTTCCATTTCAATAATCATCCATGAATGGATCAAATATTAAAGCAGAATATGCAAAGAACCCAAAGACTAGAAGGTAGTCATGGAAGTTGAAAATGACAAATGAACAAAACTCAAAATTTTCTTGGGAAACCACATACACTAGCACAAGAGAAGAATATATTCAGGGAGGTTTAAACAGAAAATAAACAAACTCAAAATTTTCTTGGGAAATGACATATTTTGGTACAAGCAAAAAGTTATATTTAGCCAATCCATCTGGATCAAAATTCAAGTCTTGAAAGATCATAATTCCCCAATTATTGGACACGTTGCATCTTTTAATATTGCAAAAGTCGACAATTTTTCTCTAGAAAGGCTAGAGGGTTTATTTCCAAAATTATGTAGCTAAGTGTTGTTAGCAACAAAATCTTGAATCAGTGGCACCACCAGTCTCATCAGCCTCTTCAAGTTCTTAAAAAAAAGGGACAAATGTGTGTGTTTTTTTATCTCAAGGGACAACATATTTGTAATCACAGACTGATTAGCCAAATATATTCACTTCATTAGAGTATCATCAAAAGCTAAAGCAAATCAAATTGTTGATAGCTATAACGACTTTATAAGGCTCAGGAAACACATGACAGTGTGATGTTTTGGGGTTTGGCCAGTGAATAATTATTGCAATTTTCTTTGGACCAACAGATTATCCACACCTCTTCTTGATACAAGGTGACCAGGAAACAAAATTGCATTTGGCCTTCTTTGTGTTGAACTTACTTCAATTTTGTTTCTATGTGCTTGGTGATGAATTCCAACTTCTACTGTAGATACACAGTCATCAAGAACTCTTGCGGAAACTTTGTTAACGTATGGGTGTAATAAGTCATTCATGACCACTTGGTAAGTGGTTGTAGCATTGGACAACCAGAAAGTCATGACATGGAGGTCATATGGTCCTTCATGGGTACAAAAGTCCTAGGAATATCTTTTTTTTTGTATTTTTATTTGATAATAACCAGATCATAAGTTGTGTTTCGAGAATTATTCTGCATCATGAGGTTTATCCATGTGTTCATGTATAAATGGGATGGGAATTTGTCATTACTCTATATTTATTACTCTATATTTGGTGCAGAATCTGTAAGAACCATTTTTTTCCACACAAGTATGATTCCTGCTGAACAAGAACCCTTGCTTTCTGTTATTACTCCGTAATATGTTAACTCTTGAACTATTCTATCAATCTTTGAGTTATGTGAGAATGTCTGTAAGATTTATCTTAATTGGTCCTGTATTGTGACAAGTTCTATGACATGGTCTTTGGATTATGATGAAGGCAGTGAGGTGATTCTTCGAACACAGTCTGATGATCCTTAATGATTTTGGGTTTTCATTCCATGGTCTCCATTGTGTAACAACATAAGAAGCCTGTACTCTCTAGACACATATCCAAGCTGAACTATAATAACCTTACCACATCCATTTAAGAAATCTATGGTTTAGTTATATGACTTCAAAAATGTACTTGAGATGAATTTTTGTATGAAATGATACAAAGTAGCAGCTGCATGAAATCATCACCATCACATGGTCTGATATGGGTGAAAACCCTTTTTTAGTATCCCTTGTTTTGGATGTAACAAACACATTGGCCAATATTTGAGGGATTCATAGTCATATACTCTATACATATTGCTTTTGATGGAAAAGTTGACAACCCAAATTGTCAATATGGACAAGTGAAAGGCATAATTCAATAATATGATTTGTGTTAATATTGTAATTGTAATAGTGCTATTAGTGTTAGTAGTGTACCTTTTCTTATGAGACATCATTTTCAATTATTGTGAAGGCATCTAAAGATACTGCACACCGAAATTTTACATCTATATAAATAACAGGAGTGACGAGAGTCTCAAATAGAAGCTTTTGTTTATCTCATGTTCAAATATCTACTAACTTTCAAGTATTTTCAATCCCATAGTAAGATCCCCATCATCCATTTATCCTTTTCTCAATGCTATAATTCCAATTGAGCTTGTTATGGATGCCAACTCCAAGATATTTGTAAGAAGGATCTCCCTATGAGTATTAGTTGTCATATATGAAAGTATCATATGTGATCTTTTTGGATTTAATTGTTATGACTTTCGTTTTGCGGAGTATTAATAGTGTTAAAATTGACAACTAGGAACTAAACTCCCAAGTTGTGTCAGTTTGCATATATCAAGATTTACTTTATAAACCTTTTAGAGAGGTGTAAGATTGATCTAAAGATCATCTCGATCGGATGAGCAGAACATGTACTTTGAATTTATTCCACTTATGTGCTAGGTTGGCCTGGAATAAAATATAGACTTAAATGTCTTAAAGGACGTGTCACACACCCCCAAAGATTCCTATATATTGAAGAGACTTAGAGTTTCATTTGACACACATTGGTGTGGAGGAATTCTCTCTCTCGTATGACATGCGGAGCCGTATTCTTTGTTTGGGTTGTCTGGAGCAGTGCAGACACGCTTGGCTGAATGACCTATTGGAGACTTTGCTGGTAGAAGCATCCTGCTGATCGTCGTAACACCACCATTTCTTATCTCTGTCTTGGCTTGTCTTCTATCGATCTATTAGTATGTTCTATCTTCTTCAGTATTGTGCCCTAATCTGAAATGGCATAGAACATGTGCAGAAATTAACATGGTATCAGAGGGTAGGGAGAAGACAATGCCCTAAAGCAAATAAAGGTGCCGTAATACCACCACAGCAGGTGATAGCGTGGGCAGGTGATAGCGTGGGCTGATTTAGGACTGTTTTATGCCCTAACCTTTAGCGTGAAGAAGTCTTTTTTAAAAACAAAGCCGAACAGGAGGCCGAAGAGCTGTAAGTGACAACGGATTTGTTGAGGCCTAGAAGAAAGTTTCGGAAGAAGATCTCGTCTTTTGACTTGATTTGAGTGCAGCGTAAAAGAAGGCCACAAACATTTGCCATTATTCCGTCTGCTTTCACGCCGGAAAATGCTGCACATCCGTGGCCCAGTAGAACTCGTAAATTTGATGTTCTTTTTGCTGTGGTCGATAATAATTTTTTTTTTTAATT
This sequence comes from Pinus albicaulis, assembly GCA_034641835.2. Lineage (NCBI taxonomy): Eukaryota > Viridiplantae > Streptophyta > Pinopsida > Pinales > Pinaceae > Pinus > Pinus albicaulis. The sequence continues at coordinate 453,052,038 of CM076572.1, forward strand.
CGATCGGTCTGTGTTAGAATACCTGGAATCTAAGTCATCCGAGCCCGATGAGATTTTTTTTCTTTCTGGAAAATCGATGCCATGAATCACGCTACAGCGTATTTACTTATTTGAATGATGGCGGGTATGTCACTTCTCTAACGCAAAGGTTGAAGTACGAAGTATCTTTGAAAGAGAGTAGTCTTACGTAATTACAGTGGTTAAGATGCTATTGGAAGGACCGAAATCGTCTTTCAGAAGTCGAATTGCACTTGTGAAAGCCGAGCGTAGAAGTCAGTTCGATGCTCAGAATCTGCTGGCGCCGCATTATTTGCGTGAACTACAATTTCGGGCGGAGCAGTGGTGGACCGAAATTCTTTGAAAGGGGAAAGTGTAACTAGGCAGCGACAGGTTGAATTCCTTGGCGTCGACAGCAGGGTTCGAACCTGCGCGGGAAAATTTGTGGTCTCTGCAATAATATACAAATTCGATTCTTTGACGCCATTTCCAAAGGGATCGAAGCTTGTTTCTCATTGCCTTGGATATTATATCACGTATTCTAACGCTGCAACAGTCCCTCGGAAGGGGCCGGGGAACAGTAGTGGTAGCAGGAAATCCAGGGAAAGCGCGGAGGATCAAATGGCGTTGGATGAAATCCAAGTTGCCTCGCATCGAAGCATGCTCTCCCATTCTCTTCCCGAGCATCTGAGGCTCGATCCCGTGAAAATGCAATAGATGAGAATGCCGTGTTTTTTTTTCGGACGAAGAAGAAGAAGGAGCCGAAGACATAGCAATGCCGGGAATCAGAGATAGGGCGTCTCGTTTTTGTTTTTTTTGTTTTTGGAAATGCTATGCAAAAATAACGGGTTTCAGTCTTGATGTGAAGATGGAAAGTCCTGTATATGCGCTCGATACAACACTATTTATGGTAAGGTCCTTCAGGGGACCCAATGGGATGTTCGTGCACAGCGGTATGTCTGTCGGTCAGACTGCCGATGTCAATGATTTGTCATCCTTAATCCACATTGTGAAAGTGGCCCTTGACAGAACGGTGAGAAATGAGCAGGATAAATTGAATGATCACCGTATTGATTTGCAATTTGCTTCACCACTCAAGCATCACATATTGATGCGTAGAGTTCTTGCTGAATCGGAACATATTCATTCGGATACATATCAGAAAGCGAAGTTATTATGTAATTGAGGGTCATTAGCTTGTCCGAATGATATATGAATATTACTGAAGATTTGGGCATATCAGTCTACTGCGCCATTATTAAAAGCATTGTAAAGTCGCCAGATGATATTGCTGGTTGATGAAGCAGAGTTGATTTCTTGCATTTTGCCAAACCGCCCTTCAGAAGAGAGGACGAATGCTGTATGTGCAGGATCTTATTCATAATTTCTTAAATTGCAAGGTTTGTACCGCTGAAAACTTACTTGCCCGATGGTGACATTAATCTGACAGCATTTTATATGCATAAGAATCTGAAGGATACATGGGCAAAAGCAGTATGAAATGTTCTTGAAAGAAAAGTGAATATGCAGAGTTTCATGTCAAGGAAGTATACTATATTCAGGCTGAATTGCAACACTGCCTTGACAGTTTCCCCATGACAGTTGTGTTAGTATCTCTATGATGACTTAAGGGGCAGTGTAGTGCCTCATTGAACAATATTATGATGCTGTTGTCTAGTGACAGTGGTTGTAACTGAACTCAACCTAGTGGCAGTGACCCTAGAAAGTGTCTTGACCAGATGTCAAATTGCAGAACTGAGATCTGAAGCCTTGGAGCCTTAGATCAGTCAACCATTCACTGCTAATGGGCAGATCTGGAATCAAAATGCAATGACAGATGTTGTAGATGAACACCTCAAGTGCAGAATAAAAGGCAGATTGGATCCTTAGCTCAATAAAGAAAGTCTTAGAGGGCTGGTTGAGGAAGCTACAGTAGATCTCCACAAAACATCAGGTAATTGCTGTAAGCTTGAAATCTTCACTACTGTTAATGATGAAGAAAACTGTGATGCAAGTTCAGAAGGTATCTCTGTAACGGCCATTTTGAGGAGCTAATTCTGTGAGTCTATGTCACTGTCATTATGACAGTGACATAGACAGACACCCTTGTCTACGAGATTCATAATAACTGTAAGCTTGTGACAGTATCAACTTGAAGTGTGAACTGGGAAATTTTTGCAACTTTCAGCCACGTTGTTGGAGTCTTGAACCATGATCAGCAAAGCCTGTTTGGATGGCTTTGACTGTGGGAGAATAAGACCCCTTTTTGAAGTTGGTGTCTGGGATGCCCTCTTTTAAAATAGATGTCTTCTCTCGAGAGAGAAGCTGACATTAAGAGGGAGATACATCTGTATATGCTCCTGAGCGAATATCATTACTGAATGAAAGAAGATCCTCAAAGACATATGGCTTCAGAGGGGGAAATTCAGGAAGAAATCCAAGAAGCCATATAAATACCAAGGGTATCTAGCAGCCATGAGTACTATTATACATCTGACTTTGAATCCTTTAAGGAAGTCGTAAAGCATCAAGTCTGGAAAGATGCTATGAGTCCATTATGAAGAATGACGTCTGGGATGTGGTTCCAAGACCTTAGGACAAAGCAGTTGTCACCTCGAAATGGCTCTACAAGATCAAGCATGGATCTGTTGGAAAGTTCAAGACAAGATTCGTTGCCTATGAGGAAGGTATAGACTATGATGACATATTTGCACCTGTGGCTCGAGATACCACCATTCAATCTAGCCCTTGCTGCTACACAAGGATGGAGTCTTCATCAGATGATGTGAAGACCGCATTTTTCTGCATGGTGTAATAAAGGAAGAGATATATGTGGAGCAACCTTTGGGGTTGGAAGTCCAGGATCGGGACACCCATGTCTGCAGGTTTGAAGAAAGCCCTCTATGGGCTGAAACAAGCACCCTGAGCTTGGTACGAGAGCATAGATAGCTACTTGATGAAGCTGGGCTTCACTCGTAGTATTACTGATCTGAACCTTCACTGCAAGGATAATAGAAAGAAGCTTCTCACTCTGGTGTTGTATGTGGATGAGCTGTATGTGGGTGACCTCTTCCTGACAGGTGCTGACCCTCTCTTTCATCAGTGCAAGAGGGAGCTCGTTGCTGAGTTTGAGATGAAGGACCTAGGACGAATGTCTAGGCCTAAAGGTCTAGCAGAGACCGGGCGAGATTTTCCTTTCTCAAGGAAAATACATTATGAAGTTTTTGGTATGATGGATTGTAAGTCCATGGAACTCAACTTTAAGAAGTTATGGAAGGGCCAAGGCTGGCTTCACTCGTAGTATCACGATCCGAACCTTCACCTGGGGCGACACAGAGCAGTTTCCCACCGTGCCGTATGTGGATGACCTCTTCCCGACAAACACCCTCTCTTTCATCAGTGCAAGAGGGAGCTCGCTGCTGAGTTTGAGATGAAGGACCTAGGACGAATGTCTAGGCCTAAAGGTCTAGCAGAGACTGGGCGAGATTTTCCTTTCTCAAGGAAAATACATTATGAAGTTTCTGGTATGATGGACTGTAAGTCCATGGAACTCAACTTTAAGAAGTTGAGTGGCAGCGTTGCTGGGCCTGTCCTACCGAGTATCGTTAACTCATAGGGACCCTGATGTTCTTAATGAACACTTGTTCGGACATATGTTGTGCAGTGAACACTTTGAGTCAACATATGGTTGATCATAACATTCACTGGGTTGGTGCCAAGAAACTCTTGAGATATCTCTGAGGCACGATAGACCATGGGCTGAGATACACTACCGGGAGTATGACACTCCATGGATATACCGATACCAATTGGGCCGGCAAAGGTGGTGTGGATCGCAAGATAATATCCGAGCGCAATTCACATGGATCCGCTTTCCGGCGGTGACCCAAAGCTCCAGAGCCTTGAGCACCGCTAAGGTCAAATACATTGCAACATGTATGGCCCGTTGTGAAGTCACTTGGTTGCGAAAGCTCTTCTGTGAGCTGTTCAAGCATGTGCTAGATGCCACCGTTATCCTTTGTGATAACCAGAGGGGGATTCATTTGTCATAGAATCCCGGGTTCCACGATTGATCCAAGCATGTTGATGGCTGGTACCACTTTATCTGGGATATGGTACAGCGAGGCGCCGTAAGGCTCGATCATGTAGGAACTGATGAGCAGGTCGTGAATATTCTCACAATTCCCTTGGGGAAGGTCATGTTCCTAACCTTCCGTGAGAATCTTGGTATCGTGAAACGACCCTATGATGTGGGTCCCGTTGGACGATGAGCTCTGGGAGCTCTGGGGGGCTTTGGGGATAGCTTCTCGGAGCTATAAGCACTTATGGTACTTCTGCCCCACCGTTGTGATTATTGAGTTGGTTCGCCTCTCATTTATCTGTGCCCCGTATGCATCCTACCCATTGAATTCAGGGCTCATGGGAAGTACCTCTCATTTGGCCAATGAGATGGGAAAGGCTAGAGACTAGTAGCAAAGACTGATGGACGCATCAAAACTTGCCGTACTCTCTATCTAGGATGGCACGGTCCAACCACTTGATCTCGGATCAAGTTTAGTGAGGTTTCGTACCTCCAATCGAGCTCGGGTCGTTGAAACTAACTTCTCCTTGGGTTAGTATATGACTCTCTTGGAGTCCTATGAGGTTTCACCTCCAACCGACTTCGTGTCGATGAACCAACCCTGGTTGGTTAAGACTTTGTGAGTCTTTGAGAAATCGCTCCTAGGTCGAATCACAAATTTGTGGAATGTATGATGTCTTTTTGTGACCGAATTCACTTCGTTTCCGAAATAAAGAGGCTATGAAAGCAAGCATGCTAGATGACACATGTTTGGATTGCACTAGTGGACTAAGTTCTCCCTAGTTGAGAGGGAGTGTTGTGTCTGACAACTAGGTCCAAACTCCGGTTGTGTCAGTTTGGGACATCACAATATTTTTATTGGATTCCTCTTTCGAAGAGGTGTAAGATTGATCTAAAGATCATCCTGATTGGATGAGCAGAACATGTACTTTGAATTTATTCCACTTATGTGCTAGGTCGGCGTAGAATAAAATATAGACTTAAATGTCTTAAAGGACATGTCACACACCCCCAAAGATTCCTATATATTGGAGAGACTTGGAGTTCATTTGACACACATCGGTGTGGAGGAATTCTCTCTCTCTTGATGGCGTTAGGGCTGTGTATTCTTTGTTTGGTTTGTTCTGGGGTTATGTGTGACACGCTTGGCTTAATGACCTATTGGAGACTTTGCTAGTAGAAGCATCCTGCTGATCGCCGTAACGACACCATTTCTTATCTCTGTCTTGGCTTGTCTTCTATCGATCTATTAGTATGTTCTATCTTCTTCAGTATTGTGCCCTAATCTGAAATGGCATAGAACATGAGCAGAAATTAACAAATAGTCATAACCATATTAGAGAAGAAATCCTGGAGGATTTGTAGTTGCTTGCCAAGAAGAAGAGTGATACTAGTGAGGGTTGGGCCAGCACAACTTGCTTCTGCCAAACAATTTATTAACTTGTCAATGTATTTGCCAAAATGGGTGGGGGACAAGGGACAATCTTGCTTGAATCTAATATTGCAGTTAATATATATATATATATATATGTGAGCAAAGGTATTGTTTTAACCAAAAGAACATGGAATAACTAATCTCCCACTAACATTTAACATGTTCCTATTCAATGTGACAACAATGTACCTAAAGGCTAAAAGATGTCATAATTCTAGGTTCATATTTGATGAAAACATTGGGGACCTTCGTGATAAACGTGAAGAAGTTTTTTTTTGACATTCTCCTATAAGAAGAAGAAGAAGATAATACTACAGGAATTTACAATGAAGTCATGCTCAGAAGCTCCCTCATTAGAAGATTTGAAGGATGTAACAAATATGATGCTTCAAGATAACCAAAAGTTAACACAAAAGCTGCAGGATCGCAGGGAAAAACTTGAGAAGGTTGTCGCTAATAAAGATGAATACATTTCTAGTCTTACAAACCATAATCAAAGTTTGGATGCCAAAATAATGAAGCTGAAAAGTGAAAAGAAATCACAAGAGGGAATGTTAGAATAACTTACCAGCAAGGAATCTTTGATCAATAACGAAACAATGATCAATCTTGTTGAATTAGAGAAGTCATTAGACGTAAAAGTGCAAGCCATGGAGACAAGAACTAATATAGATTCAATCAACATAACCAATTGCAAAGATGCAAATCTAGTGGAAGTAATGATATCTTCAAAGGTCGAAGTACAAACAATGCAAAATCAAAGTGTCTCTGCTAGTAAAAGTTCTATCAACAGCGTGGTGCAAGTGTATGAAGGCGGCATAATACCAAAATTGAATCAAGAAAACACTGCCTGGTATTATAAGGAAAGATCATGTTACAAGGACACCTTAACATCTTAATCACAAGAGCTGATATTATAACTGATCAATCTTTTGACATTGTTCGGAACAAAGACTATTCAAACTGCATACGGAAGAATATTAATTCCAGTACAATTGTGTCTCAAAATTAAAAAAAAAACATCTTGGGAATCACATCACAATAATTTTTATCCAAGATCTCTATAAATACACAGTTTCATAGACAATTGAATTAGGGGGGTCAAACCCTTTGACAATTCAATAATTCTGCTCAGTGGTGAAGAACATCTTAACTTGTGTTTTCAACCTCTAAAATTGAGGATTTATGACAAGGCATTTTAGGCCAGAGTGAAGACATAGTTTTAACTTTTTCCCATAAAATGTTCCGAGTTAAAAGCATCCTTTGCACAAAATATCCTTGGAAGGAAGCGTTGAAGGGACAGGCAATGTAAAGAATATATTTATACTAATGCCAATACTAGTAGACAACCTATAAGGGGTATGACCCTAACTATAACTAAAGGACATGACGGTTCACCATTGTGACTAGTCAATGCATTAAGTATACCGTCACAAGAGTCATTGTATCATGAATCTCATATCTATATTATTCAATCATTTATTGGTTATATAATTATTATCATATATGGATATTTCATAAATGAAGTATTTTCATTACAGTTGACATCAACAGGTCCATTACAAATATCATTTTACAGGCTAGCATTGTAACCCAAAAATCCTAGCATGGATGTTGGTTCCCAATACGTGGCCTCCTGATTGTGGTGGACTGTGAATGATGGTTTGTTGAAACTTATGGTTGCAATTGTGAAGAAGAAGATGCATGCCCTGAAATTCAGTGCAGATTTTGTTTTTGAATACAATGCATCATAAGACATGTGGGCACGTAGAGCATATGTGCGGAAATCCAAAATATATTATTTGCACAGTTTATGATTGTTGATCGCTGGAATCAAAGAGAAGTTGTGCATGCTCACTATACAAAGGATCTTTGCATCTTGGTTTGTAATCCTACTCAACACCATTATGCTGTATCTCTTAGTTTTTTGTGAAATTGAATTAGATTTGGATGTCTTGTTGGAGTTTTGCGGTGTGTTTCATGTAGCTGGAAATGAAAGATATGCAAGTCTTAAGTTATTCTTCAAAATAACATAAATTCTATTCTGTATGAAGTTTTCTGGATTGAGGCCATGCTTCAAAATCATTGCACTGGAATTGAACTTTATTATGGATATGTGGTAGTTGAATTGGTACCTCTAGGCAAACAAGTGGCTTCAGTACAATTCAATGGTGCAGTCTAACTGTTCTATGTTTTGGCCTTTTTCACTGGAATCCGGTGATACAATTTTGCACAAGATTGTAATTTTTCATTGTTAAAATTGCTTGTTGAATGCATAAATGGATTTAGTGCCATTTAAAACCCTCTAGGATACTAGGATTATGCAGACTAGGTAGCTCAAACCTGCAACTCCAACAAATCTCTATTGGATTCCAGGTAAAATTGGCTGGAAAATATGCCCGGATAAGGATCAGTATGTAGAACTGTTAAACTATGCTATATTAAATTAACCCAGGTAAAGAAAAACCTGCCCCACATTTACATATTTCACACCCCATTGTCAATTTTGGATTGATGGGACACTTCTTAGTAACAACACCCTGTATGAATTGAACTTACAGTGGATTCATATCCCTGTATCAGTGTATTGTGATGGAACAGACAATCACAAGTAGAATACACTATGGAAGCAATAGGTTGTGCATTTTATTCAATTGGTTCACATTTTATGGATATATTTGTGTAATTGAGTTCTTTATGTGAACCTTAACTTGCAGGTAAAGTAAAGCAGTGTTAATTCAAATGGGCTGTGATTAATATTATCTTCCGCTTCAAGCATGTCATAAGATTTGTGAATTCAATGTTCCAATGCTTATTTGCAAACCCCTTGCGCATCTTTTGTTTATTTGGTTAAGCATTAAAGTGCTCACTGCAGACAGAAAATCAATCATATAGACAAAGTCTACACCTCAATTCAAAATCTATATTATAAGAGGCCCTCCTCCTTATCATTAATCCTAAAATAGAATACATAATCTTTGTAATGTGCGAAACTACCTCCAATCAAATCAGTGCAAAAGCTATAGTTTAGATGGCTCCCTTCTTATCATTAATCCTAAAATAAAAGCACTAATCTTTGTTCTGCGTTGAAAGCCACTATTGGTAATTCAAGCTCGAAGTAGTATTGACGAAGTCTCAAAATAAGAAAAAGAATCCCTCCATATTCTCCATAGCTTGAGCTTATGTGCTGCTCAATGTGGCAACAAAGTCATGCATCACCGTATTGTACATATTCATGTATAACATTGTGGAGGGATCAGATTGGATCCTGAAACCTCGTCTATCAGTAAAGTGTACCAATGTTGGTGGAGGTTGAAGTGGTATGGCTTCATGGATTCATCCATGTAAACAATGTAGCACTATCTTGAAGTCTCTATAACTTAAATGTCCTGGTCATTTGAATGTAGCCGGAACTTTTGAGCATGGCATTGGTAAACACTAAATTGATGATCACGAAAATGAGTGCATAACAAACCTTGGTATTCTCCCTTTCATACAGTGAACGCAATAAATTATTAAAGGCTTAACATAGGGGGATGAAATTGCGAACAAGTTAATTCCTGATCCCTGTTGCTCCAATGATGATAATTCATGTTAAATTCAAGTAGATATATGGGGATGAGTGTCTGTTTGTGTAAATGTGGAATCTTATTTACTCATTCTCATAAAGAGAAAAAGCATTGAGGCAGATGACACTGTTCTTGGTTTATGCTTCCAAAGAGCTTCCCCTGGGAAAAAAGAACATTTGAAAAGACAATACTAGATTCTGAAGCAAGTTTCATGGGACATAGAATTGTTGACAACTTTAAGCAAGGACATGAGAAAGTAAAGGTCCTCATAATATTTTCTGCCTAGACTATCTCGCAAAGTTACTTGTTCTGAAGTTGAAATGAGATCCTCATAGTAGTACATCTTGTTGGAATGTTTCTTAAAGCCCTTTTTCATTCTAATTTATAACCTTGAAGTGGGGAAAGAGAACACGAGGGAATTGGGGTTGGTTAGGATAGAAGGGATTATAACTTTGGTTGGAGAGCATGGCAGGGAGGGGGCTAGTTTTGGTTTTTGTGACCTCAGGGGGGCTAGACCTGTGCATTGGCTAGAGTGACTGCTTTTCTTCTCTTTTGGGTGGGATAAAGTGTTTGGGAAATGCCATGTAAGCTTAAAAAAAATGCTGCCCAGGCCAAGGGAGTATGTTGCTAAAAAAATGAACCTACCATGAAGAACTTATCAGAAAATGGGAGGATACATGAGGACACATCGCCAAAAAAAATTACTGTCATGAACAACATGGGGCAAGTAAACACATTTAAAAAAAATTCTTATACCATATATATAAATTGTAACTTCTGTTTGTATTAAATCGAATCAAAGTTTACCTATAACATAGATAAAGATAAGCTTTTCTTAATTGTGATAGATTAATATCTTAGTTGATTGAAATTTATTTTTACATATCCTATATGTTAGTATTAGACCAAAGTTTATATATATATATATATATATATATATATATATGAGAAATATGCCTTATAGAATCTCTTTGGCTAAACTGCAGCCCTATGAGGGGTGTGTCAAAGTCACCTAGGACTGGCACCTGGCCTCATCTGCACCCACTTGTAGGGTTTTGGAACCTAGGTCTCTTTTTTAACACAAGTCCAAACACTTAGCTTCTTGCTGCTAGATGACACTCCCATGAGCAAAAAATTTAGCAGTAGCTGTACCGATTAGTGTCCGGTCTTAAGGATAACAATAGGGTGGGTTTTGATTCACTTGTATGTGTGGGGAGTGCAATGCAAGCCTCAGACACTTGACCATAACCTTTGAATGGCCCCATGGCGGCCTCGGGCCAAACACCCTCATGGAAATTGAAATTTCGTCACTGGTGAAAGGCCCCTCGTTCCTCACCAATGCATCCAACTCTTTAGGGAAAAAAGGGTTCTAATATTATCACATATTACATATTTACTCGTAAAGAAATGTGTGACCAAATTTTGATTCTTATTGTTTATTTTACTGTGTTGAAGGACAAAAGATGAAGGACTAGATAACTTCTTTATGTATAAATTAAGTTAGACCACTCAAACATCCATGCATTTCGAATCTGATGTTTCCCAATTCACTCTGGCCATTCTCATTCACCCAGTTTAGGGTATGCTAGGTACTTGATATTTCGGTTACTTCGATTCCAATTTTCCTATTCCTTGGCTTTTGAACAAGGATGCCTCGGAGACTTCGCTATCATTCATGCTATTATGATTGTGTTATAAGGAATCAATTGGAAAAAAATGCGACTAAAGAATCTCCATGCCTTTTGAATTGCTTGAAGCTGATACTTATTGGGGAAAATGGTCATCAGTAGTTTCACTAGCGATATCTATGATGTCAATGCATTATGATTGCTTAGGTCTTTGTTTGGTTGTAGGAATCTTTCTTCTGCATTGGCCTGAAGGTATTATCATTATTTTACCTATAGTTGATGTTTAATTTCCTGGTTCCTGATAACAGTGTCGGTTACATGAGCTGGCAAACAAGCGGAGAATATCAGTGACAGGGGCTTCTAAATTGTTGGCCAATATCCTCTATTCATATAGAGGAATGGGCCTGTCAGTGGGTACAATGATTGCCGGATGGGATGAAACGGTAATAAAAAACTTGATGTTAATAGTGGCAATGTTTTATATTATGTGCTCACAAGAATAATAATGCCATTATTGTCTTTAAATCCACAGGGCCCTGGTCTATATTATGTAGACAGTGAAGGAGGGAGACTTAAGGGGACACGTTTTTCTGTTGGATCTGGTTCACCGTATGCTTACGGTGTCCTGGACAGTGGGTAGGGTTTGCCAGCAATTTGTATAGTTCTGCTCAACTTCTATTTTTGGAAGTTCAATTTGTGCTGATTTTTGCTTATCTTATAATCACAAATATAGGTACCGCTGGGATATGCCAGTGGAAGAAGCTGCAGAACTAGCTCGTCGCTCTATATACCACGCAACATTTCGTGATGGTGCCAGTGGGGGTGTGGCAAGTGGTATGTAGCATTTATAATTTGACGAACTTGATTTGTTTCATTATAGATGTAATTTCTTTATGATCTTATGGGTAATGAATGTTCTTTACTTCAGTGTACTATGTGGGTCCGCAAGGTTGGAAAAAATTATCTGGTGATGATGTAGCGGAACTTCATTACAATTACTATCCAGTCACAGAAAATGTCGTAGAGCAGGAGATGGTTGAAGTCAGTGCTTGAAAGCATCTTATGAATTGCACCATGCAACTTGAGTTTACTGGCTTACTCTACAAACTACTGCATGTTTTGTATGCGACTTTTCTCGTTCTTTAGTGTCATTTATTATTGGGAAAGGGGAAACCTTGATTATTAATTGGCCTTTCTTATTATAAGGAGGTTTCTGTCACAAACAATTTATATTTTAAATCATAAAATTTTTCAATTACTAGTTAAGCCTGACTTTTGAAAATGAGGTTATGTATGGTGTGGATGATATGAAGGTCAGTGGAAACACTGCTCGTGGTGATTAAAATCTACAGGTGTTTGACCTCAGCTAATGATTTTTAACGAGTCAACAAATCTTGATTTGTGGTTGATTCATAATGACGCTGAAAAATATGGCAACGTATCAATGTTGCAAATGTAGTTTTGGGAATATATGGTAGGTCTGGAAAAAAAACTCATTACAAATATTGAGGAAAATTTTGGAAACCGAAAATATCAAAATATTAATTTAATTAATTATTATTATTATTTTTTAATTTAAATGAACAACATCACATAATTTTATTGAGAAACAAACATCAAATAATTACATCGCCGTTAATATGATAATAGATCAGTAATATGATAATATGATAATAAAACTGATCTATGAAATGTATAAGATGTCAAATAAACTGATGGCTATGTCTACTACAAAATTATAATAAATGTTTGTCATCACGGTGGAATCAATTATCTACAATGATAAATATACTATTGATTTCCTCGTTCACTTTTTATGAGCAAAAGTAAAGGTTCTTTTTCTATTTTTCACTTTTTATGAGTAAAAGTAATGGCTCTTTTTCTAGAGAAGTCCTTAACATCGGAGTGAAATGTTTTCTGCTAATTGTTGCCTCTCTCTGTGAAGGTTGTCTCGTTCCAGTTGACTCTTCTACCTCTGCCTTCACCTCCAAAGGTCATTGTGTTGGAACATCCTCTCCAAAGGTCTCTCTGTTGGAATACACACCTCTTCCACTTTTGGTGCCTCCTCCATGAGAGGCCCTTTGGTCTCCACCCTCCCCTCGAGTGGCACTTCCATGATAGGTTTCCTGGTTTCCACCCTCCACTAGAGTGTAGTGTCACTCCAATCCAACAAAATGACCTGCATGTTAGGTTCTTACATGTTGCTAGACCCACGAGAGAGATTATAGTAGATGTAGGTCGTGTTGTAAATGCACGGTATAAGAAATATTAGAGGGTCACAAAATTATGAGTCTGGAGGTATAATAATAATAATAATAAAAGTAATTTGAAACTATATGGCATTTTTATATAATAACAAATATGAAAGAGAATAAATGAACACGAAATGATGCATGCATGACTTTCTAGTCTGTTTGTACAATGTTGTCAAAGCCAAATGTTTCAGTGCCCAATTTATATATCTTTAGTTCTTTTGTAATGTTTGAGCATTCATTTGGATTCATCACCATCTTGTGAACACGAGGTATTTGTCCATAACCTCAACATTAAACTTAAATTCAGGAGTAATAGAACGAGAGGTTCATGTAGAGTCTTGTTGCATGAATCGGATGATGAAGTTTTTTTCTTTCATAAATTCATTGCGAGACCTGATTTTTTCATGAAATACTTCTAACCTTGTGATAGTTATAGATAGCTTCCTTTGTCGTACCCATGGCCTCATACAAATAGCCTGTTGTGTGTTCTCTTCATCAACTAGCGAAAACATTTTTAATAAAGATTTACTATTGCTGCACTCTTTCAACACTTGCACAAAATGGCCTTTAGAACACAACCTTGGCTAATGACATATTTACCCAATTTACAACTAAATAAACCATTCCATTCTTTTCAGCTGCCAACATGACTGCAGAAATCTAGAAGAATAATGAAGATGGTGGTGAAATGTGACTGCAGGGCACACCAACCTTTGTAAGGCTTCTCACTAGGGTAAGAATGTGTATATGATTATACATAAATTTTGTGATACTCCACTAACTTAGCAATGTCCTTGACACACTAAGTGTTCTCATATATGCTTTAAAAGATAAAATCATCACAATGCTGCACACAAAGTCAAAAACAATGTTAGATACTTCTCCATAAGGTACGTACGAGTAATGATACAAGTAGTTGGCTTATTCATTATGATTTGGGCATGTGATTGAGAGACATCAACTCCATGTTCCTTGTAAACTTTCACTTTAGGGTAAATAAGCATAATTAGATATAAATTATATTGTGTGGCACTCTTGTTGATTTAGTGATATCTTTGATATTATAATTTTTGCCTAGATTTTATAAAAACAAGTCAACACACTAATTGGGATAATGAGTCCAAAACAAAATTGGATACAACCATAAGCAACATGTGAGCAATGATATAAATTATAAGTGATATTTGTTATGACTCAGAAAACATTTGGTTTATATATTGGTTAGATCCATATAACAATTCACATGATAATGTTACATTTCAACATATGCATTGATGACCAAATTGACTCCCCGAGACAATTAACCAAAAAATAAAAAGTCTTGCTGATCCTATCTTTGTAATCATTTGACAACATGATGGGTCTAATGGTTTCCCATGATTCTTTAAGCTTTGTTTTTATTTTAAATGTAGGCTCTCTCAACTCTTCATAAGTAGGGATTCTGTACTTGGTCATTAAAAATTAACATCAAATATTCCTTTGTAGAAAATGCTATTTTTTGTAATGGTTGAATTTTAAGAATAATTATACATAAATTACATATACAAGTTTATATATATATATATATATATATATATATATATATATATATATTACATAATTCATAGGAGTAGTGAGTGGTAAGAAGTTTCCCTGTGAGATGAAAATGTTAAGTTGCTTATAATTTTGTGAATTTATAATTGTTGTGCTCCAGTCTTTGATCCAACCGATCACAACAAAATACGGGGAACAATTCTCCACCCAACCAATCCCTTAATCAAACAATTGAGAGTTCTTAAACCTTCAATCTACCTTTGTCAATGCCTAATCCTTGCTATAAAAAAGTCCTTTGTACCTACTCCATTAAATAAAAGTCCTTTGTCCACAAATAAAACAAAAATTTCCATGCACATGATCCACTTGTACTCATGTAATCTTTAATTTTATTTGAATATTTTATTAATTTAGTCTTTTCATAAATTTATTTTACATACTTTTATCTTTTTTTAATGAACATAATAATTGTTTTTCTTTATTTATTTATTGTGATTATTTATTTATTCTTAATTAATTAATTAATTATTAATAAGGGGTGTTACATACTTCCCCTTTCAAAGAATTTCATCCCAAAGTTAGCCTTGATTTATGTTACTTAATTCTCCATATATCTTCCACATTTCTTATTGAACTAGTAGAAGCCCATCGACCATAGCAGGAATTGAAAGTTCTCAGGGAGCATGGGTACTTGTAAGCATTTTTTACCAACTTTTGGAACTAGGTTTAAAGCCTCTAAGTTTATGTGGTCCCATGAGATCAATTTTATTTTATTTTATTATTTATTTTAATTTAATTTAATTTATTTATTTCAGTCTGTCAAGGCTTGAAGGCATTAGACTACCTTTCGTCTAGGGCTTGAAGGCATTAGGCTTCATCTTGGTCTATCAGGGCTCTAAGGCATTGGACTTCATCTTGATCTATGATGGCTCCAAGGCATTGTACCTCACTTCAATCTATTAGGGCTCTAAGGTACTAGGCCTCTCTTGGTTTATCAAGGCTCCAAGGCAACAAGCCTCTCTTGGTTTATTAGAGCTCTAAGTCACTAGATTTAATCTCTATCTTTTAGGGCTCTAAGGCACTAGACCAAGGAATCCAATTTGCTACTCATGTATCTCCAAGAATCTTGAAAGGTTGATCCAAACTCCCTCTAGGATTACTTAGGTACATAGTTTAAAGTATCCAAGTCTAATCCATAACTCCATAGGCTAGCTACACTCCAACCATTTTTTGGACATAGGCATCACAATTTCAAAGTGAACACTCAACCTTCTCAAGTTGGTTCCATTCCCATTGAGAATTATACAAAACAAAATAAATATTAGCATAAGTAATTGATTGATTATTTTCCACAGTCCATAAGGTGTTATTTCAAAGTTTTGGGTTCCCATGTTATCATGAAATAAATTGGCTCTCTTGGCCCGTTGATAGATTTCTTACAATTACCATCTCATAGCATGCAAATAATGCATTGTTTATAATCACAACATTATCATATTATAGAAAACAATTTATATGCTAACTCTCACATGTCAACATAAGGTTATTACATCATTTTATCACAACGTCCTAAATAGCAAGACACCATATGTTCACACATATCCTCATTAAACATCTCATAATAAGCATTGCATGCAATTACCATGTCATCCCATCATCAAATATCAACATAATATTACAACAATATCTTTATTAGAGATCTAATATTACATAAATATAATAAATGGAATCACATGTTAACATAATATTATAAGTATCACAATCATTTCAACACATACCCGGGGGTGCGCTAGTTCCGCGGTAGTTCGGATCTGCAGTGGTTATGAGGTGTGAGTGCAATATCGAATGGGTTTGGCATCTATTTCTACTATAATCGAAGTGAATTAAACATAATTGAAGTGGGAGGGTAACCATCATATCTTCTATTTATTTGGATTAAACTTAGTCAACATACAACTAATAATTCTTCTGCGGTCCATATGCTGGTCTTCTGCGGTTCTGCGGTAAACGGGTCTGCAGTTCTGCTGTAAACTAGTTCGGGTCTGCGGTAAGACTATCATATGGTTCCGCGGCTCTGCGGTAAACTAGTTCGGATTTGCGGTTCTGCAGTTTCGCATCTCTTCGGCAGGGTTTGATAGCATCTCTTCCACAGTATGGCTCCCAGCTTCGCAAAGATAATTGCCGGCCCAATTCCGTTTGCCTCTGAGAGTCAATCTCCTGCCCATACTGTCAGTGAAGCCTCGACTCCCACTGTGCAGGTGGTCAAGGCCTCACTAGATGAGGCCTTGAAGTTTTCTGAAAGTGCCTTATTCTGCCGGTTTAATGGCTTTTGGCCGTGGCTGAAAACTCTCTACAGTTGGATCTCGGAGGTATGGAAGCCTCTCATTTCTGATGAAATTAATATCTACTCCTGTGCTAAGGGTTTCTTTATAGTAGATTTTGAAAACTCTGAAAGTAGACAATGCATTTTAGATTTCGGCCCTTGGTTTTGGGAAAAATCGGGCCTATTCATGAAGCCATAGAACCCATCATTCGATCCCTCAACAACAGTGATAACTTCAGCATCAATTTGGGTCAGATTGCCAAACCTACCTTTGCATCTTTGGAATCTCTCCTCGTTAAAAGCCATTGGAAATACAATTGAAATTTTTTACTGCAGGTGCCCAAAAACAGAGGAATATGTCAGAACCACCTATGCACGCATTTGTGTAAAAATGGACTTCAGCGTCGGATTCCTAGCTGAAATAATCCTAACAAGCAAAGAATATGTATGGAACTAGAAACTCGACTATGAAAGTGTTCTCTTCAGATGTCGATCCTGCTTTGAGACAGGCCATCTAGCCAAAAATTGGCCAAAAGTCTCCTAGAAAAATTCTGCTAGAAAGAGTCACCATAGATCTACATGGTGGGAAGGAGCACAAAAGGAAAATTACACTGTCATCAAGGAAGAATACTCTCCAGAAAACTCTAAATCGCAAGAAATTAGGCAAGAAAGAAACAACCCTCAAGACAAGCAAGGGGAAAGCCCCGCCCAACAACACAAAAACGAACTTGACAGCTCCTCAAGCGTCAACAATTATGAGGATTCGAATACGCAAAATAAATCTTCATTTAGCAACAAAGCAGATCTCTCAGATCCCAAAGCTAAGACACCAGTGTCCCAAGGATTAGAAGAGATGGAGTTGCAAGATAAAGGAAGTTGGAAGACCGTAGAGAAGAAAAAGAAAGCTACAACACCAATTTCGCCAAGAAAGACGAGAAGCCAGACAATTAAGAACTAAGAAAATTATAGGTCCGATAGACCAA
The DNA here is from genome assembly GCA_034641835.2 of Pinus albicaulis. Classification (NCBI taxonomy): domain Eukaryota; kingdom Viridiplantae; phylum Streptophyta; class Pinopsida; order Pinales; family Pinaceae; genus Pinus; species Pinus albicaulis. The sequence goes on from CM076572.1 coordinate 453,069,842, forward strand.
AGTTTGGTCTTGGTGGACATTAACCATTATCATCATCATCATAAAACAACACACATCATAAGGATTTTTATTATGATTCATTAGCAAAATCAAATTCATTAACTTGTATAAACAATGAATACCAACTATCATATTTAAGACAATAATATCATTTCACATCCATTTAGGATATGTGCTAGATCATCAATATTATGAGTATCATGTTCTCGTTACGATACCAATTGCGATCTGAAAATCATTTCATCTTCTTCCAACAAGATATTTGCAATTTATAGGATATGTAAAGTCACCCTAGTGGATTGTTCAAGTTTTCATATATATTCCTTATTTAAGTACATCATTAAATTTTCAAGTGAGCTTCATCATCTAGAGCTTTAAGTTCTAGTCATGTATTCTTTTTCACCTAGGGAAATTCGGTGAAATCCAACATTAAACTATTACTAGCCTTATAACATGTTTTCAATCATCAATATCAAAATTTAAATTCTTGGCTCTGTATATCTTTTGGTCATTAGCCATGATTCTTACATCATTTTATATCTTTTGCTAATCCATTCTAGGGCTACTATACCTGACTATACATAAAAACTGATCATCTTTGTTCTCTCTTAGAAAGATTGGCTCATATAATCCAAAAATATAACTTGGTATTAGGCATAGATGTTTTTTAGCCTTTATTATAGTTGTTTGCTTATCAATTTGATTTAGTAGGATTGTTGCTTGAGAGAGAGACCATTTGTCTTTCTCACACTATAAATTCATCTATTTTTTCAACTTCCCTACTAGTCTTTATTTCTTGAAACCCATGGAAACTTCTCCACTTTCATAACAATTTTCTTAATAACCGTTAAACAATCCTCTCGGGTATAGTTCCATATTAGCTTAAGATATACCTATATTGATTCTAGATTTCATTTGATGTGTATTTTTGCACAATTGTATTTGGTTTCTCAAGTGATTCTCCAAGTAAAGTTAACTATTAGATGCCAATTTTATGTCTCTAACATCCCTTAGTTTTTCTAAATTTCAAAATTTTGTTAGAGATTCTAACTCTATGCTCCTTCCACATTAAGGGTTCCCATGAGTACCATTTTTCTTAGTTTTTAATTTGATTATTTTTAATTTATGTGCACCACCCCCCTCTGGTAGTAGAATTCAATAAACATTTTATTGTCATTATTTCTAAATTTAGAATATTCTCCCCACATGTTTTGGGATAGCTAGAATATTTAATTTGATAAAATTTTAATTTTCTAGGTTTTGGTTTAAATCTATCCCCATAATCCTTTCCTAAGTCTTATCTAAATTTTCAATTTAGATTTCACTCTACATTTATTTTTATCTGTACTCTTTAACTTGAGTGTTTAGTCCATTAATTTCGATTTCCAATCTTCTTTTTGTTTTTTGATAACAAGGGTGCCAAATTGGATGTGCCATTCAAGAACTCATGCAATTCCAAGGGTGCCATAAGTCTTTTTCTTCAAGTATTGTTGACTGATAGAGGGGAACATAGGCACGCCAATGGAGACCACCATTAACTTCAAGGTTGTCCTTTGTTGTGGAGACATTAATAATCCTTCCAACTATAGAATCATTATAATCATTCCTTTATTTGCAAAGCTTTTCGGCAACATGGTTGAAAATAGAATCAGTATGTGGGAAGAAGTAAAAAAAAAAGAGGGCAAAAGGGCAAGCGAGTTTTAGGCCGAAGCATTCTACAATGGATCATGGTATCACACCAAGACACATTATTGAAAGGTTTGGGGGGACAAAGAAGTATTTTTCTACATTGTTGATTTACTTTGGGCTTATTTCTCTTAGATATTTTCTTCGTTATATTATTATGTTCTTCATCAAGTCAATTATCAAATACACAAGAGACAAAATATTTAGGCTTGCAAGCTAGGGCCAAAACCTCTCACTCTTTGAGAGGAAAATCAGATCATAAATTCTTCTTCTAGACCTTCAATTGACGAATACCAAGACCATGACAAAGACCCTTGACCAAAGTTTAATCCAAGACCCTTGTTACTAGCCTTTGATGATCTCCTTGAACTTCTCTTCTTCTCCTCAAGGATCTCAGACCCTATCTTTCTTGCACTATACTTCACTGTTCCTCTAGACAAAATCTCAGACCTTCCTTTCTAGACTGATATTCACGGTCTCTAGTCCTCAGATTCTCCTTCTACTTCTCAACTTTACCTCAACTTCACCTAGGTTCCTTTTGGCTCCTTCTTATCTCGTTTTATACCCAAAACAATGATATATACTTCTGCACTGAACCTTCAGATGTATCTCGGCCTCCCTGTGTATATGCAAGATATAGTAGCCCAAGACAAAACTTGTAGCAGTCCTCCTTCACGTTGTGAACACCTTCGGCCTTCCTGAGTTATGCGAGGAGATTAGACCCTTAAACAGAGATATATAGGTCCCTTTCTCCTTCGTTGATTAGCCTCCTTCTTCGCACCAATTTTCGACCCTTTCTTCACACTTCTATTGCAGACTTGATCCAAATTGATGATTCCACAACGAGGTCAAGTCTCTCTTATATAGCAACTGTCTTTTTGTCTTGTAGGCTGACATGAAGTTTGGAGAGTAAGCAAATTCTTCAAGGATGATTTCCATCATACTTTAGGTCAACTTGAAGAGACCTAGTGACAAGGTCTTGGAGTATACTTTTTACATAAACAATGTGTCCTTTTACAAGTGTAAGATGACTTCATTTACATGAATCTAATTATCTTTATGACAAGGTGACAAAATCCTAACGACATCAAGAAGTCTTTGACCTATATTAAAATCTCCTACTCATGAAACCCATGATGCAAGCATTACAATAAATACATTTTATTATCTTTGTTTATTCATTACATAAAATCATAATTACATGTCATTATGAAGACTGAACCTAGTTACACTTTTCTACACTCCCTCTTAAGTAGGGAGGTATTCATAATGGTACTTGGTCATTCTCAATATGAATAATCTCATAAGAAGAATCATATTGGAAATCCCATATGTATAATATCATATCAACCAACATTGTCACATAGCAAGGCCTTGAATAACAACTCCATCTCTTCACGAGATCTTGAGCCCCAATGCTGGCGAGACCAATGATTAATATACACCTTCATCATTATCTCTCTTGGAACATACCCCACCCAGGTTCAGCCATAGTATGTCCAGGACTATTCTTATCTTGGATTCCCAGTCCTCAAATAATATTGGTCCTTCAACAACTACTCTTATCTTGGATGCCCTGATACATCCTCAAAGGACATTGGATGCCAGATGATTACCCAATCCTCCATTCTTTCTTCCTAGGTGAAGACCAAAATGATGTGTATATCTCTCCCTCTTAATTAGGGAGGACATATTCCAACAAAGGAATGTATTCATTCCTATACAAGGAATGTACCTAAGCTCCCTCTCGGCGTAGGAATTTCCAAGTTTTTTCCAACTAAGAAACTTGTTTCCAGGCTCCCTCTTAATCAAGGACCTGCAACAACTCTTCAGGAAATAATGGGACATCCTGTTGCTCTGAAGAAATCCTTTCTTCGATGTCATGTATTTTTTGTTTGTTTATGGAGTCTTCATATTTTGGGATCTCTTCATAGGGCACATATCATCCATCACTTTTATCCACGATTCATGTCATCGTTTCATGAGAGAATGATTCATCAGTATTCTCATTTGGTCTAGCTTCATGTCATGCTATTATCCATATACCATATTTTTTGAAGGATCTTACATCCTACCATATGGTTGTCAACGGTGGAAGTTATATACTTCCCTTTGGAAGCCCTACATAAGCTCATCCAAATATTATTCAATTATAAATATGAACACTTACATCAAAATTAACTTAGTGATGGTATTTCATCATGAAATCCTCCTATAGGTATCAACATCCTTCATACATGTTGACACATCTCCAAAAGATATGTATTGTCAAGGGTCTCCATATTTTCTAGACTTCCATCAGAGTCTCCATATCTTTCTGAGAGATTTCCCAGTCAAGTCTTCTTGGTCTTCAAGGATGTTGAGTGCCTTTACCATGGTTGTACTTCTTACGATATCTTCCTTTCTTTCTTTACACACATTTTATTTTCATTCACAGGAGCTTTTGATTAGAGTTCCTTAGTTGTATCCAACCACCTCATATTCCATACAAGGATATATTACGTTGATTTCATCTAGTGTGGATCATGCCTTTTGGAAACCTTTGCATCAGAGAAGATTTATTCTTCCTTGATCATAATTCTAAGGGTAGAAGTATACTTATCTACAACCATATGCCATGACTTCATAATATCTAGTACACACACACACACACATACCTCATATTTTCCCTTTGAGTCATCTTTCTGTAACATTTTTCCCTAGAATGAAAGAGCTCCATTCTCTTGACCTACTTTATCAATATGCCATCATATCCTAATCCCTTGAATTCTACAAGTTAGAATTTTTGATGAGTCATTTTGCTTCCTTTCTAAAACATTGAATCCAAAGAGGATTCCATTAGAAAAATATTCTTAACAACACATGTTTCCAAAAAAATGATTAATGAATGATGACTCTTGAACTTGATGATTACCTTTAGTTTCACGGATGTCATTTCAAGTGAGGTTTCATAGCATGATTGTCACATATTTTATTTCAGACATTCTCCTATGAAAAGTACTCTTATTCCAATGATTCTATCATGATGGAAACTCTAATGTTATGCATCTACTTATTTTACAATGCTTCCTATCTTACTATTTTAAAATAGACAAATACTTTACAGAGAAGAAGATTATCTCAATCATAGTATATATCTCTCACTTCTTCTTTCTTAGGCTTCTTTGTCTCAGGTTCTTCCCTTTCTTCATCAACATGGGCTTCTTCCATTTTCCTCTTGTCCTTATTCGGTTTGGGACAATCTCTTTTATGGTTCCCAAGTTCATTACATCCATAACATCTTATCTTATCCATGTTCCTCATTTTCTTTTGAGGACCAAATTTACCAAATCATCCCTTTCTCCTTGACATGGCATCATAGGCTTGATTTTCTTCATTTGATCCCATATCGATTTTTGATTTCAACCTAGCATCTTCTATCTTACATAGAGACCATAGATATTGGAATGGTGTAGCTTCTTTCTTCCCATATATACTTGAAGTGAAGTTTTCCCATCCCCTTGGTAGAGAATTTAATACCACTGTGGTCATTTATTTATCAGACATTACTTCTCTCAATTCCTGCAGTTGGTCTCTTATTTCAGAAATCTTCTTAAAATATGAAGTTATTACTTATTCTCTTGACAACTTTAACTTGTAGAGTTCTTGCCTTAAAGAGATTACTTCTCTTGCAATACTCACAGAGAACATCTCCACCAATTTTTCATATATTTCTTTTGAAGTTTCTAGTTTTGATACATACACGATGAGAGAGTCCTTTATGGATTCTAGAAGAATCCTCTGGGCTCTTATTTCTCCCTTAATTTATTTGACATGTGCTTGAGTATATTGTTTTTGAAGGTAGAGTTACAAACCCTCTGATATGGTTCATGAATTCATTCTCAATAAGATTCATATATGTCCTTTTCTTCCATGTAAGAAAGTTTGAAGACCCAGCTAATTTGTTGCTTTCCTTGAAAAAATACATTTTGACAGATTTAGATGAAGTCATAAAGATACTTACTTGAATAGATGCTTTATTCGTTGATTGATTTCTCCTTGAATTTGATGATGATGTAGAGTTTTGACAGACTCCTTATATATGAAGAAAATTCGCTTCAAGAGTGGTATGCGATGATAGATCACTTTAGATCTTTGATGAAAAATGTCCTTGTTGATGATGATCAAGGATGGCTTGATGATGTCTTCAATGATCACGATCTTTCTTCAATAGGAGGCAGATAACTTTAGAATTTTTGAAGACGAATATCTCCTTTCTGATCTTGCTTTTTCCTTGGAAGGACCTTGATGTATAAGTCCTTAAATTTGAGTAAGGGCTTTGAGGTCTCTTGAGATGGATTGAGGGTTTCACCAACTCCTTTATAGAATTTTTTTTTGAGTGTTGATTAGATCTATGGTTTTAAATCTTCAATGTAGACCCTTCTCTTGATTCCTTCTTGAAAACTGATCCTTGATGTATTCTTCAAAGCTAGATATTTATGTGTCTTCTTTCTAGTTTGCCTTGTCTTGTCTTCATCCCCTTAGCTCTGAAACCATGTTGAGAAATTAGGGATTTTATTAAAATTTATCTTCTTGATAATTACTTGTGATTTAATTTCGACTTCTTTCTCTTAGATCTTGTCTTAGTTAGATTATTATGTTCTTCATCAAGTCAAATATCAAACACACAAGAGACTATGCTTGCAAACCAGGGCCAAAACCTCTCTCTTTGAGAGGAAAACCCAATCAGAAATTCTTCTCATAGACCTTCAATTGACGAATACCAAGACCATGAAAAAGGCCCTTGACCAAAGTTTGCTCCAAGATCCTTGTTACTAGCCTTTGATGATCTCCTTGAACTGCTCTTCTTCTCCTCAAGGATCTCAGACCCTTTCCTTCTTGCACTGTATTATACTGTTCCTCTAGACAAAATCTGAGACCTTCCTTTCTAGCCTGAGATTCTCGGAATCTAGTCCTCGACTTCTCCTTCTACTTCTCGGCTTTACCTCAGCTCCACCTAGGTTCCTTCTCGATTCCTTATCTCGTTCTATACCCAAAACAATGATATATACTTATGCATCGAACCTTCAGAGGTATCTCGTCCTTCTTATATATATGCGAGATATAGTAGCCCAAGACCGAACTTGTAGTAGTCCCCCTTCACGCCGTGAACACCTTTGGCCTTCTTGAGTGATGCGAGGAGAGAGAAAGCCCTAAAATAGAGATATATAGGTCCCTTTATCCTTCATTGATTAACATCCTTCTTCGTACCAATTTCAGACCCTTTCTTCACACTTCTATTGCAGACTCGATTTGAATTGATGATTCCACAATGAGGTCGAGTCACTCTTATATAGTGATTGTCTTTCTGTCTTACATGCCGACATGAAGTTTGGAGAGTAAGCTGAATTTTTCAAGGAGGATTTCCATAATACTTTAGGTCGACTTGAAGAGGCCTAGTGACAAGGTCTTGGCGTATACTTTTTACATAAACAATGTGTCCTTTTATAAGTGTAACATGACTTCATTTACATGACTCTAACTATCTTATGAAAATGTGACAAAATCATAAAGACATCAAGAAGAAGTCTTTGACCTATAATAAAATATCTTACTCATGAAACCCATGATGCAAGAATTACAATAAATACATTTTATTATCTTTGTCTCTTCATTACATGAAATAATAATTACATGTCATTATGCAGACCAAACTTTAGTTACACTTTTCAACACTTTCAACTTATCTCCCTATGGTTTTACTAAAACTTTGAGCAGTAGCACTCGTTGGATGCAAACTTTAATTCCTCATCCAAAGAGGACATGTTGCATACTTTCTATGGACCTTGCTACACGAAAAATGAGAAATATATGAAAGTCATGATTGCGATAACTATTTTTCATATATTTCTCAATTTTCGTGTAGCATGGTCCATATAAAGTACACAACATGGGTACTACTTGGATGATGAATTAAATTATGCATTCAAAAAGTGTCTCCACTTGAAATTTGAGTAAAATCATATGGATATAAGTTGAAAATACGAGTTGAAAAAGTAGTTTTTTTGGTTTTTATTTTTATTTTTTAATCCTTTTATTTTTTTACTCCTAAAATAGTGAATCATCCCCCATGGTTGAAATCATCATCTTGAATCCTATTGGTTCTTATAAAGTTGATCTTGGTTGTACATTTTTGTTTTGAGGCCCATTTTTTTACCTCAAAATTTATCTAATGTCAATACCAGCAAGACCAAAATAATGGTTTTCTCTAATAAAAGGAAGCAGAGCCAACATACGTTCTTCTTTGAAGGCAAAATTCTTGAAGAAGTAAATGAGTATAAGTACCTTGGGATTGATTTCAACAAAAAGTTTAATTGGGAGAACTGCAGAAAGAGGAGAATTTTAGGAGGGTGGAATGCACTATATGCTCTTTAAAATAGATGTAGAGAAGTATAGTTATGGGATTGGAAAATGATTAAAGTGCTTTTTGGACTCGTAGTTTTTCGAATGACGTCGTATGGCTATGAGTTGTGGGTTAGCAACACCCTCGTCTCAAAATGGAAACAAATTGAAAAAAAACAAAAACGCTTGATCATGAGCAAGTTCAAATTAAAAATTTGGGTTCCTTATGAGATAATGTTGAGTGAAACAGGAGCAGCTCCCATCGAAGCAATTTCTATGGTGTGTCTCATAATATATCTCAAAATAATTGAGCAAATGGGAGTAGGTAGATGACTTGAAGTTATATTCAATAAAGGCATGAGTGAAAGAAAGAAAACATGGATGAGACAAACCGACAAATGGATGAAAAAATGGAATATCTAACTCAATTCTTGTCCCAGAAATGGCAAGGAGTTAAATAATTTTGTTATGGAGAAGTTCTGTAAGCATATATGGGGAAAAGAGTTGGGTAGAAAGAAGAAGTACTATGTTGAGGAATTCAAACCCAATTGTGATCCCCAATAAAAAAAGTACATTGGAGCTAACATTTCGTGGAGAGAAAATATTCTTATTGCTCAATTAATAACTAACTCACATCAAATTTAGTGTAAAACATGACAATGGAAAAGACCTAAAGAAGCTTGGGAAGAATGGGTGTGTACTTTTTGCACTTCTGGGGCAGTGTAATCGGAAAACATTTTATTTTGGAATGCCATGCTTTCAAAGACATCAGGGACAATTATGGCGATATATTAGTGTCAGTTCCTTGACATTGTATTTTCAGCGAGGGGATTGTTAGAAGGATGGGCCAACTCATCATCAATTTGAATAAAAAAAGGATTGAATTGAAAAAGGTGAAAATTAGGGAGGCTGATGGTCCCATAGACTATTTTTAGTCTCGTGGACATTAAAATATCATTCATTCATTCATTAATACCTATTTTGTAAAAAAAGAGAGACTAAACACATATTCTTATGATTATATGAATTTATTAAAACGTACTTGAATCAATCTCGTCTCCCATTTCCTAAAAGTATATGCCACTAGGATATTTTATTCCATGGTCTATTGAACTTCACAACCTAACAAATGATTAGGGTAAATATCTCATATATTTGGAAAACGAAAAATAAATCGCTATTCATAAAGGAAAACAATGCACATCATTTTCTTATCATGAAAGCTCTAATTTGTGAAGTTTACATGCACCACTTGTATGGTCCCACCTAATAATAACTAAGCAATCCACTCTACTCATTCTTGAGCTTCTATTGTAGAGTTTGTTGGGAAGTTGGTGATGGTTACAAAGAGGCACACTAGTTGTCCACTGCCTAAGATACTTTGACATCCCAATATTTGATAAGTTATGCTTTGCTCCCTTGACTGTGTTAAAACTAAAGCAACTTAATAAGCCTGAGCAAAGCAACTACAAATTGGGAATAAAAAATATTCTCTGGTTGATTAGGTTATAACGATTGATTTTTAACCATTCAAAGAAGCAGTAAAATTAAATTGACGGGTACCAAAACTGATGAAAATATTGTTGGTATAGAGATTATTGTGAACAATGGCAGTTCTTATTGTGTAAATGGATATGCCATTTCCCAATTTTCTTTTACCCCATCTTCATCTCCATGTCCAAATGAAGCTTTGTTTTGTATCGTGGTTGTGGTCCAATGGTATCATGGTTGTGTTCCAATGGTTGGGTGGGGAGGTTTGGTCCTCACATGTCTCGTGGTCAAATCCCGGGCTAGACTATGTACACCTAAGAGCTGTTCCAAGTGCGATTTCTTCATTTGAAAAAATAAATCAACAATCACATGCAACGACATCTGTGCTTAGTTATGCATACTAATTATTATCTTTATTTTTATGGCCCTCTTCGTATTGCCACTTCCACTGTTGTTGCAGCAACAATTGAACAACAACAGAGGAGGAAAGTGAAGAAGAAGAAGAGACACCTTTCAACAACACTTGGAAAATCAACTAGGATGGATTTACAAAAACACAAACGAAGAAAGTTTTTCTTATCGAGCGACACAATCAGGCATTATGTAAAGAATGGCTCTTTCGACAAAGCAATTAGGATCTATTACCAAATGAAACGAGTAGGTATAGAGTTGGACAATTTGGCATTTATTTCCATAATCAATGCATTCAACAACCAATCATATCTGCAAGTGGGAAGGAATATTCATGCAAATATCATTGCAAAGGAATTTGAAACCGATGTATTTATGGGTACTGTGCTAGGGTCAATGTATTTAAAATGTGGATATTTAGAGAATGCATGTGAAGTGTTTAGAAAAATTCTTGAACGAGATGTTCTATGATGGAATGCAATGATTTTTGGTTGCACACAGGATGGGTATTCCCATGATGCATTGATATTCTCCAATGAAATGCAAATCCATGATGTAAAACCTAACTTAATCACCATGGTTAGTGTTATGCCTATTTGTAGGGATCATTAGAGAAATTTTGAGGTCTAAAATGGGCCTCCTAAGGAATATCATAAAATAATAGTGGAAATAATAAAATAATAGTATATTACATCATCAAATTTTAGAGGGAAAAAGGAAAAAACTATCATTTCAACTCGTATTTTCAACTTATATGCCTACGACTTTACTCAAATTTTGAGCAGGAGCACTCGTTAGATGTTGAATTTAATTCCTTATTAAAGGGGTACCCATGTTGCATACTTTCGATGGACCTTGCTACATGAAAAATGAGAAATACATGAAAACATGTGATTGCAATCACATTTTTCATGTATTTTTATTTTTTTGTGTAGAAGGGTCCATCGAAAATATTTAGCATGGGCACTCTTTGGATGAGTAATTAAATTGCGTGTCCAAAAATTTCTCTTGCTCAAAATTTGAGTAAAATCCTAGGGAGATAAGTTGAAAATACGAGTTGAAAAAGTGGATTTTTATTTTTTATTATTTTTTAATATTTTTACTTTTTTACTCTAGAAATGGTGAATCACCCCCCATGGTTAACATCATCATTTTGAATCCCATTGGTTCTTATAAAGTTGATTTTGGTTGTACATTTTTTTTTGAGGCCCATTTTAGACCTCAAAATTTCTCTAATGATATTGAATCTGGAACAAGGTAAACAACTCCACAATTATGTAATACAGAGGGGTTTTGAATCTAGTGTTGTTTTGGACACTGGGCTTATAGAAATGTATGTCAAATGTGGTAATGTTCACATTTCACACAATTTGTTTGAAATAATGTTTAAAAAAAAGGTTGTGTCATGGAATGCAATCATTTTTGGTTATTTCCAGAATGTTCATCATCATAAGGCCTTGACATTCTTTAGGGAAATGCAAGTTCAAGGCATAAATCGAAACTCAATCACCATGGTTATTGCTTTGCATGTGTGTGATTTTATTGGCCTTAAAAAAGATAAGGATATACATGGTTATGTAATAAGAAGGGATTTTGTTGGAAAAACCATTAGGGAAACATGTTTTATCCATTTTCCATTACTTGACATTTACTTGTGCATTTATGTTCTTCTTATTCTTGATTATGTTACTGTTTTTCATCATCAAATAAATTCCAAAACAATATATATCACATGAACACAAGATATAGGCTCCACGCCAGTGAAAAACCCCTCCAACATGAGAAAACCCACAAGAACTTCTCTTCTTATCAACTTCAAAGAAGACTTCCAAGACGAAACCTTACACTAGGGATTCCACCAAGAACAAGTCGACCTGCCTGCTTTCATCCAAGAACAAGGTCTTCAATCTACTTCTGAAACTTTAAATATGGAGCTAATATTAGCCCTTTTTCATATGAAAGATGTCTCAGGTAAGTGTAATAGAGACACAAAACCTTCAAGTATTGTTCCCTTCTATTCTCAGCTCTTCTAACTTTCGTATGCTTCTCAACTCGTCCTCATATCAGATCAGATAAACTCACACTCCTTTCCTATTCCAAATGAAGTCGTTCATCCTCTTTATATAGTTGTTCAAGTGGCTCAAAAAGACCTCTCTAGGCTGACATGAATAGGGCAGGATGACCTGTCTTTTGGATCCCTTCTAGGCGCTTTACAAATACAAAAATGATATTTCTTTCTTTGATTCAAGAACCCAATGGGGTCTTTTACATACTGAGAATGAAATTTTGAATTATGACAATCCATATAGGCATGCATTGTGATTCGAATGGAAAGTGGCCTACACCCGTGGTATTCATCCACCTATGGTATTTATCTGCCCATGGTATTTTAAGTGACATTTATCCATTTTATTCATTCATATGGTATTGTAAATGGAATCCACCCATGGTATTGTAAGTGACATCTGCCCATGGTATTCATTCACCCATAGTATTCATTCATCCATGGTATCTACCCACCCATGGAATTTACCTCTGGTATTGTAACTAAAAAATGCTATAAGTAACAAGTCGCATCTTGTAAAATGACATATTGTTCACCACATTGTAGCTTCTATAGTTATTCTCTATTTTAATAAAAAAATGTAGTTTTGGTTTTATTTACTATGTGTTCTCTCATTTTTCTGGCATTCTAATTTTGCAGATCTTGCTAGATCCATTTCATTTTTTTAGATCTGAGGGCCTCCCCCTAAGATCCAGACTAGTGGTATCGGATTCAGGTTATGAATCTATGGGAATGAGGGTTTGAAGCATATTCCAGTCTCAACATTTTGCATCCATCTTTAGAAAAATCCATGCAAGTTCCATGACCTCCACGGAGCACTTTCTTGGGAAAAACGAGAAGAATTTTTTTTTTTTTTTTTTTTCAATTTTTTCACAGGAATTTTTTGGGCGATGAGTTTGTAGAGTAGATATGAAAATATTGGTGCAAAAATTTCAGAAAAAAATAGTAGATCTAGATTCCTTGTGAAAAAATAATCAATTAAAAAAAAAAAAAATAGTCGAATCAACATCCAGATGAGGGCGATATCACTGATTTTAAATCAAGAGTGTTGTAGAAAATTTTCTGATGACAATTCGTCGACGAAGACTCTCTTGTCATTTTTTGTAGTTTTCGGTGCAAAATTTTAGAGGAATAACTATAGATTTGAGCTCCCATTGAAAAATCACCCAATTTCAAAAAACAAATCGGCTAAACTGGAGTTCGGATGAGGGAGTTATTGCTGATTTAAAATCAATTATTTTTTTCATAAATTTCGTGACGACAATATAATTGTAGCACAGATCCAAGTTTCCAGAGTCTCTAGATAAAAATTTCAAACACAAGGGAAGATGTAGAATGATTATTCAATTTCGAAAAATAGTTTATAATAAATATTCTGAGTTATGTTGACCGAGTTATGCCCATTTTAAATCTGGCGCAACATTTAGAGCGAGTTCCCTTTGGAGACGTGCCTTCCCACCCTGCTTTAGTAGGCACCTATTTCACATTCATCAGTTTCAGCATAGAAGCGTTCGGCTTGGGTTCTTTGGATATGTTCCTTCCCACCCCAGGCTATGTAGGCACCTTCTACTTCATCAACAATCAACATCACAATTTCTAGTTCTAGAGATCTCATGTATTCTAACCTCTCCACAAAGTTTCAAGGCTAGAACACATTTGCTGCTACAAAAAACTAACACTCCTTCTTAGCGAGGAATGTGTTATAGTACTGCTATACATCCAGTAGCAACACCCTATTTCTGCACCATCTCCTGTCATGTTGTTGATGTCTAGCTGCTGCTACCCACCAAATACTGCACAACTCTATTATGTGATGCATCTGTGCTGTTGTTGACTCTTCTAAACTGCTGCCAACACTGCATCTGCACTTCAACTCTATTGGTGTTGCTACTGCAACATTTGCAACTGAAAAACATCCAAGATATTTAATCAAATGTGATCAATATAATACATATGTCACTCAAGTCTCTGATTGCTACTAAGCTCTGTGCTTTCCACTGTTGTTGAATCTGCACTGTGCTCCCCAGTATCTGACTAATACTACTCACTACAATTATCACTCTGGTATATGAATGCATCAACTGTCACTGATCCATCTTGCTACTGAATACCGTGGGCCCCCGTATTGATCCAAGAGTAGAACTCCTCAAGAATGCTTCCCATCTATATTTCTCTAGGGCTATAACACCAAATCAACCCCTCTCATTCCCGGAGGTATATCGACGAACATAGTGAAGTCTTCCTCCATCTTGGAGGAAAGCCCGTCGATCTCTGCAAAAGCTACTTGCTAGTCCTGCTTCTCCTCCTTGTCCTTCTTCCTGAGAGGAAATTGGGTACTATATTTATTGAGCTCACCACGTTTGAAGCACTTGACCTTTGACATGTCCTTCTTCTTCTTCCTCTGCTCCCCCTATCCCTGACTGGGACCCTTAGATGCAAGGGCCACATTCTCCTCCTCCACTATCTTCTTCTCACTGTTGCTACCGCCATTGATGGATCTCTTTAGTAGAGCTCGTATCAACTCTTGCTACTGCAAATAATCCCACAGATTTTCCCATCCTAGTAGCATGTCTTTACCTAATATACTTTGGATGTAGACTTGCCAATACTTAGAGAAAATATTGAGAACTAATCACACTAGCTTTGAAGGTTGAGGCGTTGCCCCAAAAACTGAAAACTAGTCTTGAACCTCATGAATCCTTGTGAGGTAGGGGTCTATGCCTTCCCCTTTCTTCATCTAGATTAGCCTTAGCTTCTCCTCGAGATACATTTTCCGTTGCTCGGAAGTACCCTGATACAATGTGGTGAGAGCATCCCACATCTGATTAGTAGTATCTTTGCCAACTATATGCGACAATACATGATCCCTGACACCATCTAGGATCAACCGCTTCGCCCATTCCATTTCCTTTCTATACTCTTTTAGCTGATATGCATCCTAGGTAATTGCCACTACATTATCAATGTAGTATTTCGGGCCAAATTCATTGAGAAGGAAGGATATCCTTTCCTTCCAGATGATGTAGTTGGAAGATCCATCCAACCTGTCTCGATCACAAAGTTCTGCATTGGCCATCTCTGATTAAGTCGAAAAATCCCTATTTCCTGTGCTTGGCTGCTGCTATGCTACTCACACTCCTTCCTGGAATGTGTGGCTTTGGTAGCTGCTACTACCAATCTGCAACTAGATATTCAAACTTCCAAGACTAGAAGTTCCCTAAGAGAAATTTTCCCTCAGTGTGTGCTCTTCCCTCTTCCACTTGACGCAAGTTATTCTCTTTAGAAATGTTGCAGAAACCCTCTACATCCAACTAGAGATCTTCCCAACGAAAACTTATGAGATGCTCCCTCTGCCTCTGGAATTTTTTCTGCCCCTCACTCAGAAAAATTGAACCTCCACAAGTAACTCTGCCTCCTAGCAGAATGACTACGTACCCTTGGGGAATTTTGG
Organism: Pinus albicaulis; assembly: GCA_034641835.2. NCBI lineage: Eukaryota > Viridiplantae > Streptophyta > Pinopsida > Pinales > Pinaceae > Pinus > Pinus albicaulis. The sequence goes on from CM076572.1 coordinate 453,085,327, forward strand.
TCTTTTTCCCACAATGAGCGATGAAATTCCTTCTCTTTCACCTCTGAGTTATATGGCTGATTAAATGTGCTCTGATACCATGTGAAAATTCCAAACCAGAATCTTATTGCAGTAGTTGGAAATTATTCTCCTAATTGTTAATTTAATTTAACAATTTATTTTTTGTTTGCTACCATAAATACTGAATAAATCACACTACAATCTACACAAATAAAACTGCGGAAGAATAAATGCTGGAAGAAATGCTAGCACACACACATAAAATTAACTTATTAATTTTTGGACAAAAGTCCTTAGAAAAAACCCAACTTGGGAAAACCAGTGCAACAATTGAGGGTTTTATTTTATTAAGCAGCAGTGACATCTAAGTACAATATATGGATGCCAAACTGGCTATCCAATCAGCGAGTATCTGACATAAATAATTATATATAATATTTCTGTCACCCCACAAAAAATCCCAGTACTGGCCTCAACAAAAATCTCGTAGTCCAAATCCTAGCGTGAGCACTTCTGTGCTGTCTCTCGCATGTGTGACTTGAAACGGCCTCTGTGCTAGTCGTCTAGCCTTCCTCTACTACTGGAAGTTATTATCTGACACTCTAGAAGACTTCCCTATCCTCTAGATACTAAATCAACCTCCTCCTCACCTAAATTGAATTTCTCTACGTCAGCCTCTTCGTAGTCTCTAGGCTACTTATACATGGATTACTTCTGTCACTTGCTGCTACCTCTCCGGATCTGGAAAGTTTCTTCCGAATCACTTTCCTTGCTCCTCACTCATTGCTTCGATCTATGGCTATCTTTGAAAACTAATTTTTGCTACTCTGGAAATCGATCTACCAAGAAATCAAACTGCTCAAGTGTCTCAAGTGATTTCTCCATCACCACATCGATCTCCTCATACAATCCTCTGTTGGATCACCAACGAACAAGATTAAAACATAATCGATGACTAGGATCATCTATGGATCGATCCGTGTGAGTTTCTAGATTATTCTCGCCTTGACTTAATTCATACTAATTAATTAACATGTTTTCCTAAGTTTAGACTTAGGAAGCATTAAAAAATTGGTTAATAATTTAATTAAGTCAATTCTAGGAGGAATTTCAAGAAACAATTCTGGGTTTTGGAGACATCATATATTCTAGCCTCTCCACAAAGTTTCGTGCCTAGAACACATTCGATGCTACAAAAAAATTACACTCCCTCTTAGCGAGGAATATGTTCTTAATCATAAATTGAATTTGGGGAACTTGAATTTATCAGAAATTGAATTGGAGGAATTCAAAGTTCTCGGAATGGAGTGGAACCTAAATGACTGGATAGGTCTCTTTTCCCTGATTCTAGCGCACTTCGTTTCATCAAAAACCGACTCCGTATGTGAAAGTTAGAGCGTGTTGTCATTTTTTGCAAATAGCTAAAATTTGTGCAGAATTGACAGGATGATGACTGGGCAGTTCAGTCAGAAAAATAATATTCCTTGGAATATTCCTAGAATATTCAGCCAGTTGGTCGAATCAGGTGCTGACAAGGGTCAGTTTGTGGTTGGCCCGAATTTCTTGGCTACATGTCGAATTATGGTTGGTTTGAACGAACCAATTGGCAATGAGATGGGGACACATGGTGTAGCTAGGGACCGCCACGTGCCCCCTCCCAAAGGTCAAAATGGGACATTGTATGGTCGAATAAAATTTTATGAGGCGTTGGGGTTCGACCCCGCGACCTCCCCTCCCCCAGTGCCAAGCTCTATCATCTATGCTACATATTAGTTATTACAAAGTATGTGTTCCAACATATATTTAAGTTGTATGTTGTTTCATGGTGGGGGTAAGGCAGGTGCCAGCCCCGACCCATAGAACCTTATACCATGACCGCTGATGCGGCCAACGTTAAAACACGGAGTTTAAAGTTTTAAAACTGAATTAATTAAACCTAATCTAGATTAAATGGGCTAATCCATTTGCTAATGCATATTTTTTTAAGCACACATTTAGAGCCTAACCATCAGTTAAAATCTACTTATCATTAATTAATCCGAACTTTAATTGCAGTTTAAGCTTGGCGGAGTCCGCCATTTTCAGCGGAACTCCATATTTGGTGGAGTTAACTGGAGTTGCTCTAGTTTTAGAGGAGTTTTCCTAGGAAAAATTGACTGAGCCAAAAATTGAGCAAATTTCGACCAATTTTGGCTCAAAAAGAGTCTATCCCTTCAGATTTGGACATTATGAGCAGTTTGGAGAAGGTTTAAGGAGATGTAGAGGATTGTAAACAACAATTTTGGCCATTTTGAGCTAATACAGAGGCTTAAGCCCAGGTTTACTGAAAGAGGCATAACTTTTTCCCAAAGAGTCAGAATTCGACTCAGTCATAACCAAAACAAGAGTATTGGGGGTGTCCCAGAGCCATCAGAGTAGGTTTGAGAGCCATCAGAGCTTAGGAAATAACTATATTCATATTTTTGATCAGTTAATCAAAGAGGGCCAAGCCATTGAAGCTGGTCCAAGGAGATGTAGCCCAGGAGGAGTGAACTCCTTCATCACTACTGTGTAATGTGATTGCTATGTATTATATTCTTTGCAATTTACTTGTTTTTGATGCGTTTTTAAAGCTAATTTACTTAATGAATTGCTCATAAAAGACACACAAATGTGACACATAAACCCTCTATTAAACTTTCTATTTGACACAATCCTTAATAACTCCTTTATTTTATACCGATGAGGAAGCTAGCACAACAAAACTAGTTTGTCCATATTCAAACCAGTTCTACTACTGCTGCACATCTGATAACAATGCCTTATTTATGCGCCATCTCCTGTCACACTGTCGATGTCTAGCTACTGCTTCCCACCAACTACTGCACAACCCTGATACGTGATGCACCTGTGCTGCTGCTAACCCTGCTGAATTGCTGCCAACACTGCATCTACACTGAAACTCTATTGATGTTGCTATTGCAACATCTGCAACTGTGAAAAATCCAAGATACTGAATCAACTGTGATCAATATAATGCATTTTTCACCCAAATCTCTGATTTTTGTTGAAGATTTCAACAAGAAACAGTGAAAATGGCATCCAGAAACATCATTCCTTGATCCTAGTGAAAAATAATCACCTAAACTAGGTGGGGCCCACACAAGCTATTTTTAGGTGTATGTCTATTTTTAGAATGGTGAGCATATTCTAAAATTAGCAGGATGCTGATTCTAGATGGTTGATAAAATTCTATCTTTGGATGAATTTATATTTTTAGAAGATGGGCAAAGTCTATTTATAGATCGCAAATCTAAAAATAGAATGCATGTCGATTATTATTAGCCCTTAATAATAATCAGACAATTAATAGTAACTTATTCTCTTAGAGCACTTTATTTCAGTGAACAAATGTGGCACATCAGTGGGCTGAAGGAATTACGCAATTCCTAAGGTGGTTGGTGACTCATGCATGGAGGACTTCATTATAAATGATAGTGGCAAGTTGTAACAGAGTTGGAAGGGTAGTTATGTGAGTTGTTATTTAGTTTAACTCGATTCAGTGAGTTAAACTCAGTTGTGCTAGTTGTAACTGAACATACACTAGTGAAAGATGAGTGAATTAATTATTTAATTAATTCACAAGTAGTTTCTTACTTGCAACTGAAGAAATACAACAGTTAACTACTTGCATGTCAGATCAAGTGGAGACCCAGTGGAGAGATAGGTGAAAGGGTGAGATGGACTATCTATTATGACTATAGTGGAGCATTCAATGCATCCACACACACATTGGAGATGCCTATGAGTATTGCGCAGTCAAGGCAAGGTAAGGTTAAATTCATTCAAGGTTCTTCTTCAGCATGGATTGCGCAGTGGAGGCAGGTTGTTAGAAGGCAAGAAATTGGTGCATGGAGGTGCAAATTTTTGCAAGATAGTGTGAAACGATTGTATATTGTATTGAAAGCTCTATGAGCTGAGCTTTGTATGAGATATATGAGATTGTTTCATGATCCATTGATATACATAATATATGATAGTTTGGGTTTTTAGCTTTAAGCTTTCCCGGTAAAAACATCTTGTTATGTGTGATTGATTTTTCTTCATGTGTTTGCAATTAGTGATTTAATTTCCGCAAAGAATTAAGTAGAAGGATTATGTATTTAACATAAGGATTAAATTGTTAGATCAGGAGAATCCGGTAATATACATGCATATTGTATAAATTTCTTCATGGTATCGAAACTGAAGAGATTGCAATAGTGAAGCAGGGTTGAGTTTTTGTTGGTGGAAACAATTCGAAATTGCTGCAAGAATTTCTTAGTGCGACAGTTGAGTATACATTGAAATTGCTTTCAATGGGTTGCGGTTGGAGTATGCACTTGAGGGAAACTCTAAATACATAGCCTAGAAGGACAGGATGGAGGTGGTGCTTGAAGATAATGGTTTGGAGGAGTTCATCGATAACGATGTTCCTAAGCCCAGTTCGGCAGATGCTGCAGTACTTGACGCATGGAAAAATTAAGTAGTAAGGGTGAGGAGGATTCTGTTGGAAGGTGTGAAAGACCATATTGTGTCAAGCCTTCATGGGAAAGCCACTCCATTTTCAATGTGGAAGGCTTTGACAAAACTTTTCCAAATAAACAACGAACATAGGAAATTGGCGCTGAAGGATCATAACTCAGAAAAATCAAGTTGGAGAAGAACGACACTATTCCAGTATATATGACAAAGTTTGTCCAATGCAGGGGTGAGCTTGGGAGTGTAGGAGTTAGTGTTGCGGATGATGAATTGGTGAGCTTGGCTCTCCTTGGGTTTCCAAAGGGTTGGCACAATTATCAAGACTCTGTCAATGGACGGAAGAAACTGCCGGATTGGGAGAGACTGTGGTCGGATCTAGTGCAGAAGGAGATAAGGTGGACCACCAGGGATGGCTCTTCATCAAAGCATGATGATGAAGAGGATTGTGCTTTGGATGCCAAGGTGAAGAAGAAGAAGGGGAAGAAATTCCATTCTAGATCTGAGGCCGGAGAAGATGGCAAAGAGTACAACATGTCCAAAGTGAAGTGTTTTCACTGTCATGATTTTGGACATATTGCCAAAAATTGTCCACATAAGATGAAGAGAAAGATGGTTGCTGGAGCTGCAGCTGGTGAGGCTCTTGCCTCGCAATTTGAGCTTGAATTCTCATTGATCGCATGCATGGTGTCTAGTGCATTAGGATTAGGGTGGTACTTTGATAGTGGTGCTTCCTTTCACATGACATGAGATGAGAAATTTTTCAGTGACTTGGTGGAGAAAGATCTCCAGATGCATGTTGAGTTGGGCGATGATGGACGATACAATGCGACCGAAGTTGGTACCATTACCTTTCAGAGGGCGTCAGGTAAACTCTTTCATTTAAAAGATGTTGTGCATGTTCCAGGTTTAAAGAAGAATTTAATCTCAGTCGCAATGTTAGAGGATAGAGGCTATGATGTTGTCTTTAGTGAAGGAAAAGTTTTCCCACGACACAAAGCAACAGGGCAAGCCAAGAAATTTGGGATTCGAGTTAAGAATCTCTGCAGACTTGAAGTAGATGAGATTTCTACGGATCTTCCTACTGTTGGGAAGTGCAAGAAAGACATGCAATTGACACTTGAGAGGGAGCAGGATTTGCATGCAAGTAAGAGTGAACCTTAGGATGTGGAGCAACCACAAGATGAGGATCATGGAGTGGGAGCAACCATTCATGCAGAGAAATTTCGTGCCAGATGGGCAGAGGGAGTGCATGCAACTATACCATCCTAAGAGGATATTTCTGGGTAGGATTCATTGAGATGGTGTGGATCTCATGAATTTAACCTGGCTACGAGGCACCCACAGAGCAGTAGTAGCATGATCAGTTGGATTGATGCAGTCAGATCAAAGTGACAACGTCAGATACTAGAGCGCGGATCAGAGTTGACAACAAGTGCATAGTGCATGGGTGCAGAGTGCAACAACGCAGTGGTTCTTGAAGACATGTGCAGTAGCCTAGAAGATGTTAGAAGAATTTGATGACAGATGCATTAGAC